>BSBN01000343.1:5000000-6250000 GCA_027924645.1 Cunninghamia lanceolata
AACCCTAAACCCTAACCACTAAACCCTAAAAAATTCCCCTAAACCCTAAACCCTAAATTTGATAAGCCCTAAACTCATAAACTCTAAATAATTCCCCTAACCCTAAACCCTAAAACCAAGCAACCCTAAACCCTAAATAATGCCCCTAAACCTAAGCAACCCTCTCTCTCTCTCTCCCTATCTCCTTATCTCTCCCCTCTCTCTCCCCTCTATATCCACCCTCTCTCCCTCTTCCTCCCTCTCCCTCTCCCTTATCGACAAAGCAAATGGAAACATGAAAACTAGGACATGCAAAGAGGGATGAGGATATAAATTGGGAGGATGAAATGTAAATAAGATAAAATGAAAGTCCATTGGATGGGAAGACTGATGAGAGGAGAGGTGTAAAATAGTAAAACATGGTAAAATTGGTGGGATCTAAAGGGAAATTGGAAAGGAAAAGGAAAACTAGGAAAGCTAGGAAAAGAAAAACTAGGAGGTAGATAGGTGAGAGAGAGAGAGGGTAGTAGGTAGAGAGAGAGAGAGGAGGGAAGTAGAGAGTGAGAGAGAGGGTAGGAGGTAGAGAGGGGAGGGAAGTAGAGAGTGAGAGAGAGGGTAGGAGGTAGAGAGGGGGGAGTAGAGTGAGAGAGAAGGTAGGAGGTAGAGAGGGGAGGGAAGTAGAGACTCAGAGAAAGGGTAGGAGGTAGAGAGGGGAGGGAAGTAGAGAGTGAGAGAGAGGGTAGGAGGTAGAAAGGGGTGGAGAAGAGAGTGAGAGAGAGGGTAAGAGGTAGAGAGGGGGGAGAAGAGAGAGAGAGAAGGTAGGAGATAGAGAGGGGAGGGAAGTAGAGAGTAAGAGAGAGGGTAGGAGGTAGAGAGGGGAGGGAAGTAGAGAGTGAGAGAGAGGGTAGGAGGTAGAGAGGGGATGGAAGTAGAGATTGAGAGAGAGGGTAGGAGGTAGAGAGGGGAGGGAAGTAGAGAGTGAGAGAGAGAGAGGAGAAAAGTAGAGGTGAGAGAGAGAGGAGGTGAGGGAGAGATGTAGAGGGGAGGTAGAGAGAGAATAATAGAGAGAGGGGTAAGGAGGGAGGGAGTGAGATGATTTTTTTTCACCATAATGCGAGCACATTATAATGCACACGTGTTATGCTTTGGCTTGGTAATTTCTAAGCCTTTGGCTTGGATTTGCCTTGACCTTCCAACCCAAAGGCTTGGACTATGTTTTGGACATCCAAAGACATGTTTTTCTATATTGTAACAAAAACCACATAATCTGGAGCATGCTCTCCATCAGGTTTGCACTTGTTTCAATGACAAGTCGAAAAAAATACCACCATAATCTTAAGCTCTCTGTTATCTTTCTAACCATATAATTTTTTTCACGTTTTGAGTATGTTAAGGATTTCATCTTTAATTTCATGTGTTAGTGTATCCATTTTTTGTCAAAACCTAGTGTCTGGTATTTTTGACTTTTTAAAAAAATAATTCATCGAAATTTCAAATATATTACATTTTTAGAAACTAGACTCCATTCTACACATATTAAAAAAACTTTGATTTTTGATTAGTTTTTAAAAAATTTATGGGGGAGCACAGTCAATTTTCTATTTTTCAAGATGTGTCCACTTTGAAAATTAATAAAAAATAATTATTCATGAAAAAATTATCAAAAACATCAGGGATAAACTACATGGTGTCAGCGAATTTCTCAGTGAAGCAATTTTTGAAATACTAAAAAAAGGTTAACATTTTAGGAGGAGCACACTAGATGCTATGTTATGTTTTTTTTGAAAAAAATAGGACCAATTTGTGTGCTCCCATTTTTGAAACCCTTAATCTCAACCATTTTTGAAAAAAATTAGTAGTTTAGAAACTAGATTCGGAGCACTATGACTCTTGTTTTTGTTATATCTTCAAATTTTGAGTGTAACTATCTTCAATTTCTCATCCAACATCTATCTTTCTTAATTTCAGAAAAAAAAAAGTGGCATCTTAAGACCCCCTTTTGGTCCCCCATCTTTGTGCACTTACCTCTCTAAATCAAGGTGGTTTGAAGCCAAATTGTTCCAAAGAACTTTGAATAAACACACCCAACTTGTCCATTATGCTAAAATCCTTCCACTCAAATCTCCCTTTTTTGGATGCCCCTCTTTCTTGCACCTCCATCGAAGGAGTCTCATGGTCCTCATAATCATTCTCCCTACTTCTTTCTTTTTGGATATCCTCATAAGAGGGCTTGGAAGCATTATCAGATGTTTTCTCCTTTCTCCTCCACATAGATTGATTTATGTTGAGGCTTAGGCAAATAGTTGCAGCATGACCTACTTTAAGGAAACAATCACATATAACTAAAGAATTCTCGAATTTAATCTACTGCACCCAATTTCCCAACTTGGAAGATAGAGTAATTCGAGAAGGGAGCACCCTATCAGCCTCCACATAAACACAAAATATAGCATACAATAAATGTCTCTTGAAATTTGTAACACCATCAGCCACAATATACTACCCGAAAGTATTTTCAATGCTAGTAAATATCTACTCATCCCAATATTCTAATGGCATCCTTGGTAGCCTAACCCAAATTAGAATCTTGATGATGCAATCCTTCTCTGGGTTGAAGTCAGGAGACTTTAAATACTAACATTGTTTGATGTATTAGACATGACACAATTGTGAAAAATAATAAGTTAGTTTAATGTTAGCTGCATGAGTTCAAATATAACACTTTTACCAGTCAGAATTTTTTTAATAGTTTCAACACAAGGATTGTGACCCAAACTTGGGCCTTTTGTAGTTCTAGTTTAAATTATGATATTTTTGTCAATACTCTAATAATTTGTATGCAGTTGATTGAAACTAAGAAAAGTAACTTGAATATTATAATTACACATTTATCATTAATCATTAAAAGAAGTACAATGTTCTTAAGGATTTTTATTATCAATTAAAAAAATAGTTAGTGATTTTATTGAAGTAGTGTTAATCATGTTCAATATCACATAGGTGATGGATCTTGCAAGAAGTGGTCAAAGTTTTACATAAACTTTAATAATTCTTTGGCACTTGATTTAAATGATACAAACTAACTTGAAAATTCTAGTTATGTATTGTTCATGGATCATTTTAACAATTTTTACATTTATAAGGATGTACATAAAAATATAGAGAGTTGTGACTAAGGTGACTAGAGTTTTAAAATTGTAGTCAAGTACATCATGGATTATTACACAAATTACTAAATTCTTGAGGATTTGCACATTCACTTGGAAAATTATGATTGATTTGATTCAAGTGTTCAAAATTATTTCAAGTGTATTATCAAATGGGTCATGGATCATTGCAAGAAATACATGATTCTGGAGTATTAGTGCAATTAATTGGAAAATTACAACTTTAAACCCAATCAATGAACATTATTTTAGTGATTTTCAATTTATCCTTTAATTTAAGAATATGCAACATGTTACTTATGCCTAGAAACCATTCATCATGAGTTCCTAAAAAATCCATCTCTTAATAACTCCTAATATTAGCTCTCACTAAGTTCCTTTTGAACCTAGTCATCAATGAGTGTACAAAATAACTAGTCAATAGTAATATATAATTTGGAGAATGTAGATATAACTCATAGACATGACATCTTAGAGTTTCTTTGTCAAACTAAGCATACACATGAGAAAATCCTAGTTTGAGAGAATGCATAACATATAGATGAGAATGACCACACATTGTAGAGGAGATTGTAGGTCACCTAATAGAAGTTGTATTGATTTTTTAAATGAATCCAGGAGGCCATGACTCACTAATAATTTAGGCAGAATATGTCCAATTATCGAAGGAGAAATCAGTGATAATTGTATTGTTGATCCACCTTGTAGAAGAACTTTTAGGAGAAATGTAATGTAATGTGTGCTTTAGAGTGGAATAAGTGTTTGATGTGTGTAAATAGTTTTATAAAGTATAATTCATTTCTATTATATTTGTATATATATATGTTTTTCTTAGTAGGTTGGATAAGTCCATGGAAATGGGGGGCCAAAAGTGGGTTAAAAGTGGTTGGGTCACCTTTTTCCTAAGATCAATAAAAATTGATCTTTGACAAGTAATTCAAGATGTTTGTGCTCAAAATTTGAAGATGTGATAAGAACAAGATTAGTAGTGCTCAAAATGTAATTTCTAAACTACCATTTTTTAGTGGAGATTAAGAGGGTCAAATAGGAGGCAACACAAAGTGGTCATATTTTTATCAGAAAAATATATCATTGCATCAAGTGTGTTGCCCCTAAATTTTTGACTTTTTTTAAGCATTTCATAAATCCCTTCAATGGAAAGTTAGCTAATATCATGTGGTTTATGCCAAATGTTTTTGCTAATTTTTAATGAATAAAGTATTTTTTACTAATTTTCAAAGTTGACACATTTTGAGAAATAGAAATTTGAGAGTGTTTCCCCCAAATTTTGAGAAAACTAATCAAAAATATATTTTTTAAAATATGTATAGAATGGAGTTTAGAATATAAAAATGTAATTTGTTTCAAATTTGGATTAGAAAATATAAAATGATCCCAAAAAAGTAACACGTGTTTTTGGAAAAAATGAAGACACTAGCAAAAGTAATTAAAGATCAAAATCTTAATATATTTGAATTGTAGAAAAAATTACACAGTTAGAAATATAGGAGAGATATTGACATCATAGTGGGATTGTTTTAGAATAATGTCTTAAAATGTGTAAACCTAATGGAGAGAATGTTTGACATTTCATGATTTTTATATTTTATGCAAAACACAAATTTGGGCACCTTACGTGCAGGTTCAACCCTTTGGCTCAAATATCCATGCTAAATCCAAGCCTAAGGTTTAGCATTTCCAAACCAAAGATGAAAACCTACATGTATTATAATATATGTTATAACATACACATGACATTTTTCTTGAGATGACAAAAATAAAATGTAATGTCCCAAGCTTTCACTCAACACATTAATAGACAAAAGATGACTACACAATTTTTTTGTAGAATAAAAGTGGTAATAAGAAACCACATAACATATTGCATGCCCAAGGTGTCATATGAAACCATGATAACACATTTGACATGCACACCAATACATATGCAAAGCAATACTAGGAGAAGACTTAACCACACCATGGGGCAAGACACCATGGTTGGCATAGAAAACAAGGTATTAAGAAGAGGAAGAATTTCCAAAACCATTGAAAAGCCCTCATAACATCCTTACTAAACCACCCTCCAGATTTCATGAAGATATGAAAAGTAGAAATTCTATAACTATCAAAATTTAGATTTCACTAAGGACTTGCATGTAGGCCAGACTTTAGACCTAGGTTGTAACTCATAACTGTGCACAATAGTTCAGACTCGGGTTTTGGGCTACAATCACAATATGCACCCTCATAGACCTTTGGTTTTATTGACAAATACAATGTATAAATGACATGCCAACCTTACAATCCAACCTTTAGACCACTTTAGACTTTGAAAAACTTCTTCAATTTGCATGTTGCAATGTGGAAATGAACTTTGGTTCCTAGAATTAAAGGATGTTTGGACCCTAGAAACCTCTTACAATTTCCATGTCTACAAAGTGCACTTGATTTCTAGACTCTAAACCAACAACATGCCAAACTTCAAGATTCATTGGCAATTTGCATGTCTGTAAAGTGCAAGTAGATGAAATCTAAACATTATGACAAATTGAACTTATAAAAACATTGACAAGGCACATTATGAAAAGTGTAGTTGACTTTTGAATCCTAGACTACCAACTACCTTGAGCTCCAGAAGCTAGATGCAACTTGCACTATGCGATGTGCATTAGGTTTCTGAGCTCTGGTTGAACTACACTTCAGGGTTTGGACTCTGACTTTAATTAGAAAATCAAATTGAAAACCTTGGTTTCCACTATAGTTTGGACTATAACTTTGACTTACAAAATAGAATGTAGAAAAGAGTTAAGGTAGGGGAAACAACAAGTTTATTTCCCCATTCTATGAGGTGTATCTTCCTTAATTTTTGAGCTATTTGGAAATGGTCTTGGGGCTACATTCATGGGGTTGTGGGCTCTAACATGGCCACATAAAAACCTCCAAAAGTACATGGATCCCAATAAAATGAGAGATAAGTGAATATCACTTTTAAAACCAAGAGTTAGCAAAATAAAATGAAAATGAAATAATGAAATACCTCAACACTAAGTACTCACCATGTCATCGAGATGGGAAAGCTCCCGACACACAAACCAAATATATTAGAAATATCTAAATCCCCAATAGTGGTATAGTGCCACCCAACCATGTGGTACCCTCATGTCCACCCCACTATACTGAGAGATGAATGCAAGGGTACAAGAACACTCACGCAATACAAAGAGTATTATACACATGCGTCAATCAACATGCATAACATAATACTACAACATGAGTATACAAAATACAATATCATATAAGTACAAACAACATGATTAGAAATGCATTAAATGTGGCATCTAATGGAAGAAGAAGGATAAGGGTCCTAGAAGTTAGGCGAGGAGTTTTAATGCAGTAGCACAATGGCCATGTAGAAATATGAAGACTAGTGCTTACTCAATGAAGACATTTATTGACATTCACCAACCCCTACAAATTGTGACATGTCCTATGTGACCAATACCAAATCTACATAAAGCATTTAGTCATGGAATGAAAACTTTAGTTATTATGTTTTAAATTACCCAATAAGATTATGTTTTTAATTGGCTTAAAACTCTCCATGGTTCTCATCGATCTGGTCACTTTGGACTATGGCAAATGGTGAGAGCCACTCCTCCCTACTCTCTGTAATGTCAGAAAATGTCCCCTTGGGGGCATTTCCCTCATAAGGTTTAGTTCCTGGGTCTTTAGAGTACATTTAAGACATTTTAGTTCATATTTTAGCATCCCGATGGAATGAGACCTAGGTTCCATGAAAAATAGGACCTAGGTGGACCCCTTGAGTTGTACCCTGCCTAAAATAGGGGGAGGACTTGGGCGCTCATGCCCTAGTCCTACCCTATCTTGGGGCATCCCTAATTTTTGGGTGTCGATTTATGACCGTTAGGAGGTTATTTTGCCGACACAGTAAAGTTTGATTTTTAATATCTTGGTGAGAATGCTTGTAGGTGCATATATAAGCATGTGTAGGCATTCATTTGTAAACTAGATTTCAATTAGAGAGAAAGTGTGATGTTCAAGTGTTCTCAAGGTGATTTAAGGCTTCTATTGTGTTGCAAGAGCAGACTTGTATGTTTTGTGTGTTGATATTTGCATATTTGAGCTTCAATCTCCTCATGGCATGAAGAGCATCTTCCTCCATAAGAGCTTCACTAAAAGGTGACATATCATTGTGTTTTTATCATTGATTCCTTTGGTTTTGGCCTCTACCTCACAAGGGCACACCCTTTTTATCTAACAATGGTGTTTGGAGACTTAAGTGTCCTCCAGGGTTTGACTGAGGCAAACCTATAAACACGACAACCCCCAAACCAAGTCTTGTAATTGTAGGTTATAGGTATCGTATCTGGAAGAAGTGGAGTTGTAGGAACAAGGGGCAAACGTCAAGGATTTGGGATATGAAGGAAAGTCAAACAAAGGAGCACTTCTAGGACTAGTGCACCTACAAAAGTGTCCTCCATAGATAGATTTCAGAAAATAGAAGTTACAGGGCTGATCAGTGTCGGAAGGAGGTCCAGATTCCCCAAAAAAGTAGGTACCTTGGACTTGGGCACCCACACTAATGTCCCCGACTATTCTGCCTCAGAACCCCAAAAATAGGTATTCTGTAATTTTTTATTTTACTCCCGTCAATTTTTTCCCTAATCCAATTTTCCCTTCATTTACAAGTGACCTAGGGTATGATAGTGCTCGCCACTCAACCCTAGATCCTTCAATGTTTAGTGGAAAGGAGGGTTTTAACATCTAAGCAACAAAGATTAGTAAAATCTAATTTTACCCTAAACATTTTGGTGAACCCATGTTTTTGGACTTAAATTGTAACTTTCTGAGTGTTTTTCTTCATATTTGGATTGATTTCATCCATTCATTTGGTCATTTATTTTATTGCATTTTGAAAAATTAGAAAAATACAAAAAAATTGCATTGTTTGGCTTACTAAATTGCATCACCTCTTTCTAAATTTTCATAATTCATGATTTTTGCATTAGATCTAATATAAAATATAGAAAAATCCAAAAAATCATAAATTTACCTTGCATTTTCATCATTTAATTGCTAGGGTTTTGTGGAAATTTTGGCAATTTTATGTAACCTGGTAATTCCAAAATCTAGGGTTTGTAGGCAAAATCTTTTATCAGATTTTTCTACTAATTTTAGAGGCTCATTATAAATTTTATTTGGCTTTAGTCTTGACTTTTAGGGTGAATTTTTATTTAGATTTAAAATATTTGCATTTTTACATAGAAAATTTCAACAAAAGCTAGCAATTTTGATGCATTTTCATTAAATTTGCATTGGAATTTTGCATGTTAAGGCTTGAAAATCATTTTCATATTTGAGAGTAAATAAATTTCATCATAAATCAGACTTCAAAGCATTCACATAGAATTTCATCCCAAGATCTCAAACCTAGGGCTTCGAAAACAACAATTTTCACTAAATTTGGCCTTAACGATTCTACAAACTTGCACCATAGGCATGTTGTGAAAGGTACTTTTGCATTTCTTTTCTCTTATCAAGATAATAATTTGGTTCCCCTCATAAAAATATTCACAACACCCTTTTAACTCTTGTAGTGAAAATTCAGTGAAAAACTACACATTTTGGCTATTTTTGCCCTAGGATTTGGCCTAGTTTGCACTCCAAGCATGTTGTGATCAATTTTATGGATTGAGGTGACTGATATTACTGATATTTTTTTCTGTACCTCCTAAAATTCCTTACAACACCCCTTTTTCTAGGTCTTGGAATTGAAAAACCGTGAAAAATAGCCTATTTTTGCTATATTTTCACTAGGGTTTTACCTTAAGTAGCACTAAAAGTGTGTTGTGTTGGGTATTTTGGCAAAAATCAGCTATTATTACTGATATTATTTTCTATCCATCATCATCTTCCTTACAACACTCTTTGTCGTACTCTTTTGCATTTGAATTTTGGTGAAAAAGTGCTTATTTTGACATATTTTCACTATAATTTGACTTGGCATCATCTTAGATTTGCATCAAAAGTATGTTGTAAAGGATCTTATTGTTGTATTGGACTGATATCAAACATATTATTTTCTGTCCCTGATAAAAATCCTCACAGCACATTTTCTTTCATATATTTGCATTGAAAAAGTACAAAACAAAATCAAGCATTTTAGGTCATTTTGCATATAGTTTGCACTTATCTTTTGCATACTCTTGGAAAATTGTTAAAATCTGATTTTGCATTTCATTTTGGCATTTTCATATTATTCATCTCTGAAATCTTTACATGAGTATATCCTAGATTTTGAAAATTTTGCTAATTTCACTAATGAGAATCCTCATGTTCTAGAACACATAGCTTATATCAGTGGTATTGATGCTTCTATATGTTCTACATATGGGTCATAATTACTTTGTTATACACATGATTTTAGTAGATTCGCTTTACTCATAGGAGCATATCCTCTGATATTAGATGATTTAACCAAATTCATCTCTAGGAATACTCATGAGAAAGGTGAGAGTGAAAAGCCCTTTTCCACCATAGAGTATGATGATGATAGTGATGATGTACCTTCCTCTCATCCCACTGCTCTCCCTGGCCAAGATGTAGCATTAGTGGATGATAAAAGGTCTCACATTAAATCCTTTGGGGATGGATATGGGGTGCAATCAAGAGCAAAACAATGTTAATTCAATAATCGTTAATGGACTTCATAGAAATATTCCTAAAATAATTGTTCGAGGGGAACTTAGTGCACCCTCTTGCTTAAAATTAGTGATTAGGGTTCAAGGTGTTCAAAATGTGTTACAACAACCACACCATAATGTGATTTCTCACACATACAATACCCATATAACAAGAAAAGTAACCAAGCACCACATTTGCTTGTCTCTCTCCCATGTTCTCAACCTATGCTCCCTCAACCACCTCATCTTACTCATAAAAGTGGTCAAGAGTATGATCTTGTCAAATAGCTTTGCACTACTCCGGCTAAGATCTCTCTTTGGGATTTGATACAAACATCAACTACATACCATGGAATGCTCCAAGAAGCTTTACAAAAGGTGATTGTACCACCTTCTATTAAGCCAAATGATGTAGCAGCTCTATTAGATTGTATGCACGTGACAAAAAAAATATCCTTCAACCACATGAATTACCATCAGTCGAAGTTCAAAACCAATATGATCCTCTTGTAATCTTTGTTACAATAAACAAAACATTGGTTAAGAGAGTTATGATTGATAATGGATTAGATCTTAATGTTTGTGGCATTGACTTATTGCATAAGATTAAAGTTGATGAATCTACCATCAAGCCAGAAACGTTAAGTATTTGTGGTTTTGACAGTGTTGGATGATAATCTGTGGGCACTATAAATTTACCTATACAAGTGGGACCTGTCATTATGCCTACTCTGGTTCATGTCATTCCTTGCTCTCTATCTTACAACATGATTCTTGGTAGACCATGGATTCATGCATTGGGGGCAATCCCTTCCACCTTGCATCATTCAATCAAATTTATATTCAAAGGTAAACTTCATACTATTCATACTGATCCTGAACTAGATAACTATTTGCATATTGAAAAGCAAAAACCAGTTCACAATCATATGATCTTAAAAAAATTGTGAGGTGATCCATCAATGAATAATGTTGTACAAGACTCTCAACCACCAAATGTACTTGTTGGTGATGATTGGGGTTCATTAAATTTTAATCCTTGCGATATAGGGGAATATAAACTTAATAACCTCAACACATCAAAAGTAGAATCGATCTCATCTAAGAAATCTTTTGAAGCATCTAAGAACAACAAAGTCTCCTTGGTTGAAAATAAAGACAATACTCTAATTTAGACTACAAATTATGATACCTACGAGGCTTCACCTACTTCTAAGGAATTGGATTCTCTATATGGTGGTGGATTTCAAATTTTGTACAAACATAATGACTATATAGGTCAGGGATGTGGTGTAAACCAACAAGGAATTCAAGTACCTATAGAATCTGCCTGAACACATTACTCAAGCGGCATTGGATATAATCCTTTTAAAGAAAAGAAAGCCTCTTTTTGTCCTAAACTTACTACAATATTAAAGCAACATGACAGATATCCTAAATATGTATGTTCTTAACGATAGTGATACTAGGTAAGTATCTCTATCCCTTTATCTCTCTCATGATGTGTGCTTCCCCTATGATGTGTTATGTGTTGTTTAGGCCTCTTGGGATAACCCTTGATTCTCTTGTAAGGTTTGGGATACCAGGAGACCACCTCTGTTGTGACCTTCTTCTATTTGTATCATCATTCTTCTAAATTGCTCTCTGATTTCATTGTTGTGTTTTGTGTCTTACGAACATAGCGTCGTGGTTGGCAACTTGGGGGCAATATCACCATCATTAAGAACATACATATCTAGGATATTTGTCATGTTGCTTTAATATTGTATTAAGTTTAGGACAACAAGAGGCTTTCTTTTCTTTAAAAGGATTATATCCAATGCCGCTTGAGTAATGTGTTGAGGTGGATTCTATAGATACTCAAATTCCTTGTTGATTTACACCACATCCCTTACCTATATAGTCATTATGTTTGTACAAAATTTGAAATCCACCACCATATAGAGAATCCAATTCCTTAGAAGTAGGTGAAACCTCGTAGGTATCATAATTTTTAGTATAAGTTAGAGTATTGTCTTTATTTTCAACCAAGGAGACTTTGTTCTTCTTAGATGCTTCAAAAGATTGCTTAGATGAGATCGATGCTACTTTTGATGTGTTGAGGTTATTAAGTTTATGGTTGGTGACTTGGGGGCACCCTCCTACTTGACTATCCCTAAGACACTTGTTTTCTCCTCTCTTATTTATTGTTTCCCTTTCTCTAGCATTTCCATCTAGAGGGCGGATGACGATAAACATTTATACTGATGCAGACCTAGTGTCCCTTTTGAGAGCAATCAAAAAATGGACTTAGTTCCTAATATGATGATGGGGTTGTATATCTTATCCGACGCTTGGCTAGTGGAAGCACTCATGCTTTCCATGTAGTGAATTTCATGATGTTTCTATTGCATTTACAAACCTTAACAATACTACTACTCCATGTACCTTTGTTTTCCTTTGAATCTAGCCTTGGCGGTACTCAATTTAGAGAGCTTCATGATATAGCCCCTAGTTATCCTCAAACTTTGAATTCATTATATAACCTTGGCTCTTTGTGTGGTTAATAATATGCATTGATGTTGTTGTTTATCATGATGTTGTAGACACTAACATGTTTCTTGCAGGGATGTGTTTGTGGGAACATTTGGTGATCGTAAAGTACATGTCACCTCCGGGGAGCATGGGCTTTGTGAAAGTTAGTGTTCCCTTGTGTGTTTTCTTCCTACCTTAATGTGCTTGATATCATTGCATGATATCAACCACCTTAAGGTGGGGGCATACATAAGGTAAGCTATCTGTTGTAGATGTTAGCAATGTGCTTGTCCTTAGGTGTAGGCTAGTACGATGAGTACTTCCTGCATCCTGAGCTTGTTTGAAATCAATTAATCTATCTATTGTGTATACCTCCTTTTCACCGTAAGGTGTCTCCGTGATGTGGGTGGGGTTGTATAATTTTGAGCTCATACCTCCTTTTTACTATAAGGCATCTCCGTGACGTAGGTGGGGTGGTATGCCATGCTTCCTTTTCACTGTAAGACATCTCCATGACACGGGTGGGGTTGCATTTTCAAAATTCCTCTGTAGAGGCGGGGAGCGGTTATGTGACTAACTCAACCCTTAAGTGTGTTTTTAGTGATTATTGTCGCAAAGCCCAATCGTCAGTGTGTGCCTATAATGTGCCTGAGATGATGATGAGCCTAGAAATAGGGAACACACCATCGCTTATCTATCATGTTTTCTTTGTGTCTTCAAGTGTGTGTTTTGGCATGCTTGTTTTGTTTGGCATGTCTGTTGCCCCATATGCAGTATGCATTTTGGGAGGTTTTGTGTGTCTTGCATGTGTGTTGCCCCATATATACAAATACCTGCGCGATGAGTGCATCATGTATTATGGGAGGTTTTTTTACTTTCTAGTACTTGCATTTGAATTTCATATATATGAGAAAAAGAAAAAGAAAAGATATCATTTCTGTCTTCCATGCATTAATGTGTCTTCTATCCATTGACTGTCTACTCTATGTTCTGTGTTACTGTAACTGTCTTCTCTATGTTTTGCGTGCATGTTACTATTTTCTATGTGATTGGCGTATCTTCTCCGTGCTTGGTGTGTTTGTTGTGTTTGTGACCTTACTTTAATGCATGGTTGGGCCTTGCATTCATACATACATTAAAGTGGGGGCTAAATGTAACATCAGAAAATGTCCCCTTGGGGGCTTTTCCCTCATAAGGTTTAGCTCCCAGGTCTTTAGAGTGCATTTAAGACATTTTATTTCATATTTTAGCATCCCGATGGAATGAGACCTAGGTTCCATGACAAATATGACCTAGGTGGACTCCTTGAGCTATACCATGCCTAAAATAGGGGGAGGACTTGGGTGCTCGCGCCCTAGTCCTACCCTATTTTGCGGCAGCCCTAATTTCTAAGTGTCGGTTTATGACCGTTAGGAGGTTATTTTGCCGACACGGTAAAGTTTGATTTTTAATATCTTGGTGGGAATGCTTGTAGGTGCATATATAAGCATGTTTAGGCATTCATTTGTAAACTAGATTTCCATTAGATAGCAAGTGTGATGTTCAAGTGTTCTCAAGGTGATTCAAGAATTCTATTGTGTTGCAAGAGTAGACTTGTATGTTTTGTGTGTTGATATTTGTAGATTTGATCTTCAATCTCCTCATGGAATGAAGAGCATCTTCCTCCATGAGAGCTTCACTACAAGTTGACATATCATTGTGTTTTTATCATTGATTCCTTTAGTTTTGGCCTCTGCCTCACAAGGGCATACCCTCTTTATCTGACAATGTTGTTTGGAGACTTAAGTGTCCTTTGGGGTTTGATGAGGCAAACCTATAAACACCACAACTCCCAAATGAAGTCTTGTAATTACAAGTTATAGCTTCCGCATTTGGAAGAAGTGGAGTTGCAGGAAGGAGTGGCAGACATCAAGGATTTTGGATCTGAAGAAAAGTTAGACAAAGGAGCACTTCCAGGACTAGGGTGCATGCAAAAGTGTCCTCCGCAGATAGATTTCAGAAAATAGAAGTTACAGGGCTGATCAGTGTCAGAAGGAGGTCCAGATTCCCTAAAAAAGTAGGTACCTTAGACTTGGGCACCCGCACCAGTGTCCCCAACTATTCCACCTCGGAACCCCAAAAATAGGTATTCTGTAATTTGTTATTTTACTCCCATCTGCAAGAGCTTTTTTTGTTATTCGTCAATTTGTTGTCGTATTTGCATAATTAGGGTTTTAATGGTTAATTAGACATAATAGAAGGAAAAATTGATAATTAATTCCCTAATCCAAGCTTCCCTTTATTTGAAAGTGACCTAGGGTTTGATAGTGCTTGCCACTTGACCCTAGATCCTTCAATGTTTAGTGGAAAGGAGGGTTTTAACATCTAAGCAACAAAGATTAGTAAAATCCAATTTTACCCTAAACACTCTATATACCTCAATCCTATCTAAATACCATCACTTTAATTACATGAATTGAATGTGGCACAAAATTCAAGGTGGAAACATCATAACATGATGCTAAAGGATGCATAATTCCATTCAACATTTGATACCATTCATTCCAAAATATAATTTACTCAAATAAGTCCTAAAATGCAATTATCACCTTTTTCTTTTCAACATGCAAAACCATAAAATATCCCCACCTCCACTAATGGAGTCACATAAAACCTTCAACTTTTTCATAATTTGATTTTGAGAAGAAATGCAAAAACAAAAACTACCCTTTAATTCACAATCCATCCCACATCCATAATTCACAATAAAATTGGGAGAAGGGGATGTCATGTCCCTTGGAGAGCTTCATTTTTAGAGGTTTTGTATTTCCTACTTTATTTTAGCTAGTAGTATCCATGGAAATAATTTAATTAGTTATTTTGGTATTTTCTATAGTTTAGTGCGGGTGCGGGAATTAAATTTAAAAATAATAATAATAATCAACTTTTATATTAATTTTCATAACTTTGTAAAATGGTCACTTTATTATTATTTTTAGGATGCCTAAATGGGATGAATAAAGCCTTTTGTAATATTAAGTTATTTCTTTCTAGGTGGGCGGGAAATTACAAAAGGTAACTTAAAGTTAGATTTTCGAGAAAAAAGTAATATTTTATTTCCCTCCTGTGAGGGCTCATTGAAGGGATTCCATCTCTTCTACAATTTTATAAATTGAGTTTGAGCTTATGCCCAACTTCTTGCCTGAAGGACGAAAAACCCTAAGGGTACTCGAAGGATAAAAACCCCTAAGGCTACTTGAAGGATGAAAACCTTGAAGGCATATGGGATTGAGGACAAAGCCCCTCTATTCTAATGGTGAAGTTGCATTCAAAGATTTCCAGTGAGCTGAACTTTGTTTGTATTTCCAGTATTTTGTTGGTGTGATTTTATATTCTAGAAAATACAAAAAATACAAAATATATATATTTCTGTGTGTGTGTGATTTGTGTGTGAGTTGCAGCTATTAGTATTCCAAATATTATTAATGTTAATGATTTTCCAAGTGCTTTGTGAAGGAAGAAATACCCCCAAGCTGGTTGTACTCTTCTCATACCCAGTTGTACCATTTGCTTTGGCTGATATTAACCACTAAAAAGTGTCATACCATCCAAGTATATATTGGCACCCAATTCAAATGCAAATTCAAAGAAATTTAGGGAGGTGTGGAAAATATTGGAAATTTTTTAAGTTTATGAGTATTACAAGGTGTTTTTGTTCCATGCCTTGGAAAGGCCGTACACTTTGAGGTTTGCAATTTATTAAGTGAAAACTATATTTGCTTCTAATTTTTTATTTTCTTGTGTAAAATTTATGATGTACAAAGAAAAAAATAGGTTTGAAATTATTATTTAAAGTTACACATTTGATGCTATTCATTATAGCTAGTAATATTCATAAAATCTACCAGTGTGTTTGTATATGTAACGAAATTTGTGGAACTAATTTGAAGTATACTAGTTGAGCTGAAATTGTAAATTATCTAGAAAGTTTTCCGCTAGATAATATTTCAAGCATTGTAATATTTTGGAAGGTCATCCGCCAGAATAAATTATTTGCTTTGTATTGCATTGTAATTTTTTTTGGATGGTGTAGCTATCAATTATTTACTTTTTAATATCCACCATTGTTGGCATTGATCCAGATCGGCTTGTTGTTAGCTAGTTTGGCCTAACTCAATTTGTAGTTGTGCCTTTGTTATATGCACCTATTAGGCATTGATTTGTAAATTGGTCTTTACTCTAGTGAAAATTTTACATTCGTGCCAATTTGGTGTTGATTTATATACTGGTCTTGATGACCAGTCAATTATTACTATTCTCTATCCTTGATCCGGTTGTATGCTCTCACCTTGCCAACATCAGGAACTAGGTGACCAAAAAGCTTGGATTCATGTTGATTGTAAAGTTTAAAAATTATTTTGGTGATTTTGTCTAACGGTTTCGCAAGGGACATTACATTGTTATCAAAGCTAGTAGTCTTACTAGCCTATGATTTCAAAAGCTAATATTTTTTTATGCAGTTTCTTCCCCGTGTATGGAAGTGACAGAGAAAAGAGATATTAAAAAAGAGAGTACAGAAAGTAGTTTTAGTTTCCAAGTTACACAATGGGGCAAAAATTTTCAAAAGCTAGAGTTGCAAATTAGATTCCTATAGTTGTTCTAGAAGTTGTCTCAGAGAATATGGAAGATAAGGGGAAAGAATCAAATGTGCATGACAACCCGCATGATAGAACTGAGAAAAAGTTTGATGTGATGTTGGACATGATGATACAGTTACTCCTTAAGATGAATCAAAATATGAATATGCCTTGAAATTAGAATGGTGAAGGAATCACCTCAAGGGCAAATAATCATCAAGAAAACAACAATCACTCCACCATAACTTTTAGTGGTTCTATTGCTAGGCTATTTTAGCCTACCTTCATTCATAGAGAGGAAGAACCACCTAAACCAAAGGCTCAAATTCCCATGGTAGATGAGATCATAGTTGGTTATGCTGAGTATTAGGCTCTTCCAAAGGAGACTATTGTCCTCAAAATTAGCTGTGCTCATTTTTTAGGAAGACCCCTACAAAACTTGTCTATTTCATAGCCTACAACTCTAAGCTTATTTTTAGAGGTGAATTTTTCCCCTCATACAAGATCTTCTAACTCTTGGCAATCATTTCAAACATCTCCTCATTTTGGTTCTTTGAGGTTTGCAAAATTTGAATTAGTGAGCAAACTCGTTAAATCAGTAAGTTTAATTTTAAGGTGTTATAAATTTTTTGTGTTACATGTTTGAGCATTCATTTTTACCGCCATTACATGTTTCTAACTTTTATGTCTTACATGCATGAGTGGTATTTTTTGCCGCTCATGCATGTTTATGTTTCCTTTAGGTCCTAGATGTAGGGCGGCAAAAATCACCGCCCGTACATCTTGAGTTTACTCGATTGCATTAAATGCACTCCGTGTGAGTTTTTTGAAAAGACATTTATATATTTTTAAATTGCTTTTCAGTTTTCATTTTATTTTTTACTTGTCTCTGCTACTTGCTTTGGCTCGATTGAAACCTTGGTAATTATCTTTGATATTCTTGGTGTGTGATTTTCAGATCTAGGGCTTTCCACAAAGATCAACTTGTGTTCATTATCATCAGGTAAGTTTTACTCGTGCTTTCCTTTCCTGATCCTCTTTTTCCCAAATGATTTTTAGCTTTTGATGAAGCATTGTTAGTCTTATTGTTTCCTGTTGTTTAAATCTTTATGAATCATTTATGATTCTATGTTTTCCTTTCCTCTTAAATGTCTATTTCATTTAGGGTTTTCATTTAGTTTTTACATTAGTTTTTATGCATTCATTTTACTATGTTTTTGTTTAGAGGTGGATAGCATGGTGATTTTTGCCATTCGATATGTAAACATTAGAGTTTCATTTTTCTTATCGTAAAGACACGTCTTTAGCAGGGTCAGCGTTTTTTGCCACCTACATTTATGACTTAGGAATTTTTCCCTTAACATGTAAGGGCGGTGATTTTTGCTGCCCATACATGTCTTTATTTTCCATCATGCATGGGCGGTAAATTCTACCAGCAATGCACAATTGTTATTCTTTTATGAGATGTGCATGGGCAGTAGAATTTTCCAACCATGCCTTTGTCTTTTATGTGATCTACCCTAAGTGTAAGGGCGGCAAAAATTGCTGCCCCTACATGAGTTTGGAGACAATTTTAAGTTTCATACACAAGTGGTAGAAATCACCACTCAAACACTTGAATACTTGTTCAAACTTGTACATGCATAAGCAGTCCTTTTTACCACTCCTACACAAATTGCATATCTACTGTTTGCATGCAAGGGAGGCAAAAATTGTCGCCCATGCATAAATAAATTTCCTTCAAGCTACAAGAGTGGGTCTTTTTACTACCTAAACACACTTTGCAAATGTTTTACTCCCACATGTAGGAGCAGAAAAAATTGTTGCCTTGACAAAGCAATTCCCCTCAACATGCAAGGGCGGCAAAAATCACCACCCATGCACTCACTCTCTAGAATTTTTCTAACTCTAGGGAATTTTCCAAATTGCTATCCTTAGCTTGTTTTCATCTATTTTTTTGACTTGCCTTTACTTTAGCCCTTTCAAGCTCATTCCTGTGATCATGATCATTGACATGCGGTTTCCTAAATTACCATTTTTTCCCCTAACTGCAAGATCATGACTTTTTGTTACAGTTTCTCCTAGAAGTTGTCGAGGTCATCAATTCATCTGAAGGAGTCTACTTTTCAAATGACTAACCTGTCTCCAAAGAAGGCCAAAGCAATGAAGTACAAGTATCAGGGTGTTTTTCCTATCACATCAGTCACATCTAATGTGGATGAGATAAGGGACACTGAAATTGGCCATGTTGATATGGTAGAATTTGTGGAAAGGACGAAGTCAAATAAACCTATCCATAACATGCAAAGACTTATCAAGAGTAATATTCATTTGGTTGCTTCTTTTCCCGTTGCTGCACATAACACTGAATTTGTTCTCCAAGTTGCTCATTTTTATAATAAGGATAACAGGACAGTGGTGGATGGCAGTGGTAATGTGATAATGAGATTAGATGTTGAGTTCTTAGATAAGATTTTTATGTGCCCTGGTGCTGAAGATATTGTAGAGCTAGATTTCAGTATTGCTCAGGGAGAGTATTATAAAGATGTTGAAAAGGCAAAAAGGGCAATCAACACTAAATGGCTAAAAACTACCAAGCCAAATTTGTCCAGATGGCCCAAGAGTTTTGCTAGGAGTGACTTTGTGGAGGAGGTAAGTGATTTGATAACTCTTCTGAGCAGAATGAGAGGTCTCCCTTCATTCTCTACTTTCCATGAATGGATGTATCTTTACATCAAGATCATACTTCAAGGCAAACATAATATATTCTAGGTAGAATAGATTAGCAATGCTCTTCATATGCAACTGAGTAAGGTATCAACTACCTTCAAGTTCTATATGACTTCATACCTTGTATATGTAGCAACTTCAATGAGAAGCTTTCCAGGTTTGACATTAGATGGAGATATGAGGGTTGTACTAGTTTATCAATATTATCCTCAACTAACATTGAAAGGCTCAATTCATCATTTCAAAAAGGTGAATGATGCCTTCTTTGCTCTTTTCTTGTATCTCTTTGATTCCCAATTAGAGAAAAGGAGAGTTTCTGATGATGTCTGGGTAGTGGTGAATGGTTTTGGTTGCTTATTTCTTCAGTTTCCAACTTTCACATATATAAGAGTTAGATATTATCAGGGGTATCTCTATATGTTGTCAAATTTCCCTTCTGATAAAATTGTCCTGATGGAGTTGTGTCAGCAAATGATTGTCATTCATAACAAAAAAATGGAACTAAAGAAGCCTAGATTCACGTTTCCTATTGAAATTGGTAGGTTTTCTGTTACAACTATTGCAAAAGCGAAGGCAATGGAAACTAAGATGCAGATGGTTACCATGAAGTAATTCAAGAGGAGACGTACATTTGATTATCAGGGAGTGAAAGATAAGATCAAGAGAAAGACTCAATTTCATGAGCCAATGGTGGAGGATATTTGGGTTGATTTGAGAACAGAACAGGATATTAGGAAGCTAGATTACAGAAGGTTGTCTTTAAGCCAAATTGAATATTTGGGCTTGGCTGATATTCCAGAAGGTATGGTGGATAATGAAGATCTTGTTAGTCCTAGATATCTCAATGAAAAAATTGCAACTTCTCCCTTGCTTGCTATGCATTGGTCAAAAAAGGAGTTAACTTCTTTAAGAAAGACATTTGAACTTGTTTTGGCTAATACCAATCTGTGGCTTCAAAGAAAGGGTATACCCTTGAAGGACTTCATAATTGGTTCAGAAAAGGAGGCTTTAGAGAAAATGGGAAAGAAAGTCGAGTTAAGGACTAAGAATTGAAGTGATGCTCCTACTACATCCAAGGTTTCCAAGCCTAGGATTAAATTTGTGTCTAAAGGAGATAAGACTAAGGAGACAGAAGAGAAATCAGCTACTAAAGAAATGGAAGTTGATGAAGAACAGGGTGTTGAAGAACTGGCTACAGAGGAAATGGATATTGAATACAAGTCTTCAGTAGAGAGAGAGGATGAATAGGAGAAAGAAGAAGGAGATGGTCAGGAGAATCTACAGGACACAGCCATGTCTCTGAAAAGAGATGTATCACAAGAAACTAAAGTCCTTTCTCCTCAACCTAATGTATCTATTTCAATTTCTTTGCCCACTCCTCCTATAACCCCAGTTTCACCCATTGTTATTCATTCTTCTGGTTTGTCACCATCTTCCTTTAGGACAATTTTTATAGTCCTAAGATTGCTTTTGATGTTGCTCTGTGTTCTTCTAGGTTTATACCAAGCTTGTCTTCACCCTCATATGATATTGGTGATTCCACAATTTTTTATCATTTTGTTTTAGGTGCTAAGCAGACTATTGATGTGAATGTGTCAGGTGTTGTATTTACAAATGTTGGAATTAGGGCTGACAACTTAGGGGGTGGGAGAATCAGTTCTCATAAAAATTTTAATACTTGCTATAGTTAATTCTTCTTTACTACTTCTTAACAGATTAATAATATAACCATGAAAAGCAAAAATCAATAACACATGAGTTGAAGCACAATTAACACACTTGACACCAAGATTTTAATGTGAAAACCCAGTTAAGGGAAAAACCATGGTGGGGGTTAGCCCACAAAGATTATACTTTGTTAAAAGTATTACAAAAGGGGAAGGCACATGCCTTCTGGCTCACTGCCCAGAGTTCACTGCTCAAAAGGAAGGCTCACTACCTACAATAGACTCACTGCCTACAGAAAGAAGATTACAATGTGTTCAAACTGATGATTAGCATCTACCAATGCAAAGATTTAGTTCCAGTTAAGCACAAAATACCGTCTTGATACACTTCATCTTTATTCTGCCCTGTTTTACTCCTCTATCATTATCTGAGCTTAGATCTTCACCTTTGCACTTATCTCTGCGTTTATTTACACTTATTCCATCATCACATCACTCTCTCGCTCAAATCACTCGAATCCATCAGGGATATATATCTGCATCATGAATTTCACTAATTTTCTAGTTGGCTTCAAGAAGACTTAGAACTTTTATTGAGGACTCTACTCTGTCGGCCAAATCCATTTACAACTTGTAATAGTGACCAAAAAATTGTATTCACAAATCATCAATCATGTTGGCCACTATCATTGATCATTACAAATTGCCCAACCATCAACTTTCATATATCCAGAACCAAGATCAATTACAAATTTAGCCTGTTCTTCTTTTGTCTACACTGACAAACTAGAACCTGATACTCAGATGCTAATAACTTTTGAATTCTTCATCACTGGAGGTTAAAATTCCAGATTTAGATTGTCCTGACAATCTTTATGACTCCCTTAGATCCACATCACACTATGATTTACCACTAGAGAGATCTGGACCAAGATACCAGACCCTGTCACATGCCATGTTTTTGGCTACCTAGACTTAGATAAATTCTTGTTCTGACTTCCGGTATGAACAAGTTATGTTATGCGGATGTGTGGAATAATCTTAGTTGCCATCAATGACAACACCTGTCATGCGTAGCAGTGTCTCTTTCCAACAATCTTCCCCTTTGGCATTGATAGAAACACTTAGTGAAAAATGACTAAGTGTCGGAGCTACTCCCCCTTACTCTGTATACTTGTGGGCTCGACTATTTCCAAAGCTCCCCCTTTGTTAGATTCCTCCTTTTTCACTACTCCTCACTCCCCCTTTGACATCAATGGAAATAGATGGAATCTACAAACCAAAATTCACCCAAAAATTCTATATACAATGTTGCATATGTACAACCAATCCTTAAGTTATATTTACATATACTTAAGTGTATCTCCAAAAATATTCTTCAGTAGGGCCAACTCTGTATCCCAAATCTTCTTCATACTATTCAAAGTTGAAATGTGGCCAGTGAACAAAAATGCTTGTGCTTCAGTCATCTAGAGGTCAATGGGATCACTTGTTTATGTAGTAGTTTGGGTTTCTATTACAATATTGAACATTGCTTCTATCTTAGGGGAAATCAATCCCCGGAGCTCACCCATTCTTGCTTCAGTGTTCTCCTTTTCTCTTGTCAACTTATTTATTTCTTCCATCAGGTTGATTGCTTGACACTCCTTACTTTCCACTGATACTGTCAATGGATCAAAAGCTTGGGACATACTTGACAATTTTTGTTTGGAGTCCTTTATTTTATCTTCTATATCCTCTATGACTTTAGGAGTAGATAAATGAAACTTATTTATACTACCTCCTTCTGAAAAAGCATTTTGAATACTCTTTATACTATTATCTAGCACCAATCTATCTATCCCAATCATGCCTGTAAGTGTATCAAATCTTTTTCTATTAAATTCATTCTGAACTTTAATCTCTACAGACTTCTCAAGGGACTCAAACTATGTACTTACAGATTTTATAAGGCTCTTCAGATTTCTAGAGGGAGAATCAAATGGATTCTTCTAGAAAGTTGGCATTATCTTCTCCAATATACCAGATGTAAGGCCTAATAGCTCACTGTCCTCTATGTGAGATTTCAATATCTTTTTTCTTTCCTTGGCTTGTGTGAAAGATGCTATCTTCATCATTTGGACTAGAGAGAGAGTATCAAGGTTAAGTGTTAGGGTTAGCCGGCAGAAGATATCAATTAAATGCAAATAAAGATTAAACAGAGAAATGGAAATACACAGAATTAATAACAGCGAGAGACAAGATTTAACATGGTTCACCCAAACTCGGGCTACATCCACCAAACAGAGAGTCCAATATTATTATCTAGTAAATCAAACTGATTATAATCAGCAATCCCTGCAACTCAATACCGCTACAAATGCTACAATACAATGCTCAAACGCTAACCCTTGGCCACTTTTTATCAAGCCTTTTTTGTTGGTTACAAAAATTAGGGTTTTCTTATGTCGGTCATAAAAATAGGATTTTTTTAAGTCGGCCCTAGGATTTTTTAAGTTGGCCCTAAAAAAAATTTTCCCCGGCGAGGATACATGGCTAGTGTACAGTACTTTCCTGATCAGTCACCACCTACCAACAATCTCCCACTTGGAGACTGATCAGGCTCCACACCAAACAATCTCCCACTTGGAGACTGATCCTGGACAACACCGCTGTGCATGCAGCTCCCACTGGAAATAAGCACCCTGGACTCTACTGTTCTATTTTTGTTGTCATCAGTCGAGAAGACCAACCGAAGCTGAAGAGGAGCTCAGCTTCTCCCTTGTCACTACCTTTGTAAACATATCCGCTGGATTTTCATCTGTATGTATCTTTTCCAGCCTTAACTGTCCATTATCCAACACCGACCGAATAAAGTGATACCTCAACTGTATGTGTTTGGTCTTTGAATGCAAGGCAGAATTCTTTGCAAGATGTATGGCACTTTGACTGTCTGTATACAAAGAACTGTTAGCCTGTTGTTTACCCAATTCTTCCATGAAAGATTGTAGCCATATCATCTCCTTGCTTGCCTCTGTTGCAGCTACATATTCTGCCTCTGTGGTGGATAAAGCAACCACCTTTTGCAACCTAGAAATCCAACTCACCGATGTTCCACCTATAGTAAAGACATAACCTATAGTACTCCGCCTGGTATCAATATCCCCTTCCAAATCTGAGTCTACATAACCTACTAAATCAGTATTAGAGCCCCCAAAACATAAGTGTTTATTAGATGTACCTCTCAAATATCTGAGAATCCATTTGACCGCATTCCAATGCTCAAATCCGGGATGACTCATATACCTGCTAACGACTCTGACAGCATGTGCAATATCCGGTCTCGTGCATACCATGGCATACATTAAACTTCCTACAGCTGAAGCGTATGGTACCTTGGACATTTTTTCTTCCTCCTCTTATGTCTTTGGACACATCTCCTTAGTCAATTTCAAATGACTAGGCAAAGGTGTGCTGACAGCTTTTGCATTCTCCATATGGAATCTCTGCAACACCTTTTCAACATAAGCAGCCTGAGATAGAGTCAATTTTCTGTTCTTCCTATCTCTGCAAATTTTCATACCAAGGATTTGTTTTGCTGCCCCCAAATCCTTCATATCAAATGATTGTGCTAACTATTATTTTAACTCTCTTATGTGATCCATGTTAGACCCAGCTACAAGCATGTCATCAACATATAAACATAAAATAATGTAGCTGATATTATCCAACCTCTTAAAATAAACACAATGGTCAGAATTACACCTACTATAGCCTTGCTCAACCATAAAACTATCAAATTTCAAATACCATTGCTGAGGTGCTTGTTTCAGGCCATACAAACTCTTCTTCAATCTGCACACTTGGTTCTCCTTACCTTTGACCTCAAATCCCTGTGGTTGTGCCATGTATATCTCCTCCTCCAAATCACCATGGAGAAAGGCAGTTTTTACATCTAGCTGTTCCAAATGCAAATCTTCAGCAGCCACAATACTTAAAACAGTACGAATAGAAGTCATCTTGACAACCGGAGAAAATATCTCATCAAAATCAATGCCCTGTTTCTGTGCAAATCCTTTTACAACTAACCTGGCCTTAAATCGTTTCTTACCTCCATCTTCCTCTTTCAGCTAGTAAACCCATTTGTTTAGTAAAGCCTTTTTACCTACAGGTAACTTACATAATTCCCAAGTCTGATTTTTCAGCAAGGAGTCCATTTCATCTTTCATTGCAAGCTCCCACTGAACTTGTGTATTCACCTGCATAGCTTCATCATACCCTTCTGGTTCACCAGCATCTGTTAACAAAATAGAATACAAAGAGGGAGAAAACCTTTCAGGAGGTCTACTTATCCTTGTTGACCGTCTAACATTCACTGGAGTTTGTGGTATTTTTGGTTGCTGTTGCAGAGCATGAGGAGCCACTGGAACATCACTATTTGGAGTATCATCCAGCACCACATAATCCTTTTCTTTCTTCTCATGCTGCTGCAACTGATCTTTGTACAACACCTTCTCATTGAATATAACATCCCTGCTTCTCACAATTTTTTGATTTTCAAAATCCCAAAGCCTATAACCAAATTCATCAATGCCATATCCAACGAAGGTACATTTTTTTGATTTCACATCCAGCTTGGTTCTATTTTCATAATCTATATGTGCAAATGCTTCACAGCCAAAGGTTTTCAGAAAAGAATGACTCACCTTCTTGCCTGTCCATGCTTCCTCTGGAATACCACAGCCCAAAGGAACTAAAGGACCTCTGTTAATTAAATATATAGCAGTGTTGACAGCCTCTGCCCACATGTTTAAAGGCAGCCCAACATGCAATCTCGTGGTCCTTGCACGCTCCATTATTGTCCTATTCATGCGTTCAGCCACTCCATTTTCCTGTGGAGTCCCTGGAACCGTTTTCTGCCTACAAATTCCATTAAAGGAACAATAATCTTCAAATTCTTTGCTGCAATACTCACCACCATTATCAGATCTGAGACATTTTAAACTTTTACCTGTCTCATTTTCAACCAAGCTTCTCCATTTCTTAAATGTTTCAAATACATCAGATTTCTGTCTAAGGAAATAAATCCATACCTTCCTAGTTGCATCATCTATGAATGTAACATAATATCGAGAGCCACCAAGAGAAGATACCTAAGCTGGTCCCCATACATCTGTATGCACAAGCTCCAACTTTTCATTTTTCTTTTGCTTCCCATCTCTGAGAAAACTGACTCTCTTTTATTTTTCATACGCACAACTTTCACAGAAATCCATATTAATACATTTCAGACCTGGTAAAACTTTCTTAGAATGAAGTACCTTCATACCTTTTTCACTCATATGCCCAAGTCTGTTATGCCACAGTGTTGTTTCAGAACCTGCAGCAACTTTTCCAGTCTCTTCCTACAAACCTGCAGCAACTGTTCCTGAACCTGTTTGTTTTTCCTCTATAACATCTAAAGTAGAAGGAACAGTATGACCTGTACAAAGATATAAGGTGCCTACTTTCACACCTTTTGCTACTACTAAGGCACCTTTTGAAACCTTCCAATTTTTATCAATAAATATAACAGTGCAACCTTGTTCAGTTAGCTGCCCTGCTGAAATTAAATTCCTACTGAGCCTTGGAACATGCTTTACCTCTTGTAGTAGCCAATGATTCCCATTCTGCAACTTAATCTTGATTCTTCCTTTTCCAACAATCTGACAGGGTTCGTTATCTCCCAAATAAACCAGCCTGAAATCCCCTTGGACATAATCAAGAAAATAACTTCTATGGGGCGTAGCATGAAATGAGGCCCCTGAATCTAAAACCCATGAATCATCAGCATTATCTAGGGAAAGAATCAAAGTGTCATCTTCAGATTTATTACTTACCACATTTACTTCCTTATTGCCTTCTTGTTTGTCTCCTTCTTTATTTTTCTGAGACCAGCAATCTTTCTTCAGATGACCTGGTTTTCCACAGTACCAGCAATCCTTCTGTCCTCTAGTTTGGGATCTTTTGTCCTTTGATTTTCCTCGTGACTTCCCATGACCTCCAGAACCTTTTCCTCTCTCCTTTGATCTACCCCTGCTTTCTGCATTCAAAACACTGCCTGATTTGGATCCACCTGAGCTTTTCTTACGAATTTCCTCACTCAGAATAATACCAACAACATCATCAAATTTTAGGGTATTTGAACTAGAAACAGAGTTACTAACTGCCATTACCAAACTATCCCAGCTTTCAGGCAATGAACATAATATTAAGAGAGCTCTAACTTCTTCATCAAATTTTACATTTATAGAAGTCAATTGACTGACAATCGTATTAAATTCATTTAAATGACCTATCATAGATCCACCTTCAACCATTTTCAAATTAAACAACTGCTTCATGAGAAATACCTTATTTGAGGCTGAGGGTTTTTCATACAATTTAGCCAAAGCTTTCATCAGACCATCTGTTGTCTTCACTTCCGTTATATTGAATGCCACCGACGGTGCCAGGCACAATCGAATGGTTCCCAGTGCCTTTCTGTCAAGAAGATTCCAATCTTCATCAGACATTGTTGCCAGTTTCTTGGCTACTCCTTCCAACGGCCTCCATAAATCCTTTTGATAGAGGTAATCCTCCATCTGCATCTTCCATAACTGATAGTTCTGCCCATTGAATTTATCAACCTTCATTTTACCCTTGTCCGCCATTGCTCCCACTCAACCGTGAGACTTTCCTGCAGACGATAATCAAACACAACCCGCTCTGATACCACTTGTTAGGGTTAGCCGGCAGAAGATATCAATTAAATGCAAATAAAGATTAAACAAAGAAATGGAAATACACAGAATTAATAACAGCGAGAGACAAGATTTAACGTGGTTCACCCAAACTCGGGCTACATCCACCAAACAGAGAGTCCAATATTATTATCTAGTAAATCAAACCGATTACAATCAGCAATCCCTGCAACTCAATACCGCTACAAATGCTACAATACAATGCTCAAACCCTAACCCTTGGCCGCTTTTTATCAAGCCTTTTTTGTTGGTTACAAAAATTAGGGTTTTCTTATGTCGGTCATAAAAATAGGATTTTTTTAAGTCGGCCCTAAAAAAAAATTTCTCGGGGGCTACCGCCCCCGAACCCCCGTTTCTCAGGGGCTGCCGCCCCCAAACCCCCGCTCGGGGCCCGACCCGACCCTGAACCCTGGCAAGGATACATGGCTAGTGTATAGTACTTTCCTGATCAGTCGCCACCTACCAACATTAAGTGGTCCTTGAGTCAATTCTATTTCATAAAACTCTAGCATTTCTTTACTCAAGAAACTCTTCGCTGCATCTGCAGTGTCTCTTGCCACAATTTCTGCACCACCTTCCTTTCCTTGAGTTTTCTCAGTGTTAGTATCAGGACTATTTTGTTTGGGTGCATCAACATTTGCACCATCTTCTTCTTCTTTATCTTCCTTACCCTTGACTACTTCTTCTTGGTTCTTATGCTCTTCAAATTTTAATGAATCATCTTCAATTTGATCATCTACTTCTGTATTCATCTATGTATCTTCTTTGTTAGAATGATCTAGAGAGGTTAGAATACCTCCTACATCAGTAGTTTCATCTACTTTTTTACTTCTTACCTGCTTATTGCTTCCTCTTTTGGGACAGAGGAATCATCCATTCCAAAACATTGCTCATCCTTCTACTGCTCTTTTTCATCTGGGGCTGGTGTTTCATTAGTAGGCTCATCTGACACAACAAAGAACTTATTCTTGTCCAACACTTTTCTCAAAATTTGTTCAGTTTCTTGGACTATTTCATCTATCTCTCCAATCATCAGTTTTTTCATTATTGTCTTACTTCTGAATTCATTTTTGACCTCTTTAAATATTTTATCTGCTTCTCTGCTAGAGATCACTAGACATAGAGTGGTTAACACATGTTCGCTTAGCTCCATATCTTTTGACTTGGCAGCTTCTTTTCTTATTTCCAAGATGTCTCTTAAGCCTTTTGGAACTTCTAACAGAATTTCTACCAAAGTTCTATTGAATACCTTCAAGTACTTGATAGTGGCTTCTTCCAAAAGTCTCTTGTCAGCGTCATTGTAAAAGTTATAGAATTTAGTTAATGGTTTTAAATTCCCATCAATAGTGATTGTCTTGACAATGCTTTTCATAAAGGGAATTTGCTTCTTATCATCAACCTCTGATCTCTGCCTCTTATTTGTCTTCTTGCTTCTGGAAGACTTCTCTTTAGAAACTTTAACAGCTTTAGCACCTATGGCTTTTAGTTCCTTAAGCCCATCATCTGATTTTGTCTTTTCTTCATCCTCCTTTTCCAAACTATCATGTGATCTCTTTGCCTTTACTTTAGTTCTCTTCATCTCCTTACCAGATGATATGTCTTTCAGTTTCTCAAGATTGGTAGATTTTGGGAAAATAGGGGTAGCAAAAGAGCTCCTAGTAGTCCTTAGAGTGGAGGAGAATTCTACTAGAGTACTTCCTTGTTTTTTATCCTTCTTCTCCTTCTTAGCTTATTTTATTCTTTCTCTGTTATGCCTTACAACTTCCTTTGTTATCCCAATGCTTTCAGCATACATTTCAACTTGCCTCTGAACTTTTCTCTTGGTCTCTGGTTACCTGAGCTCAACATGCAATTTTAGACTTAGCTCCTTATACATTCCAAAGCTTTCAATAGAGGAGTCTTTTAATTTTCTCAGGAGATGTTGAGCATACATGTCCAAGATCTTCTCATCAACCTCATATCCTATAGGCATAATCCATATAGTTCTGGGTTCCACAGCCTCCATTAGGCACTGATCAGTGTCTATCATAAAGAATATTTCATCCTTATATTTCTCAACTATTGATTTGGGAATTATTTCCCTAGAATGCATCATATTTTAAAATTTTTTAAAGTAACCCCAGATTGCAGTCTTCTATGCACTTGAGTCTCCAATGCTAAGTAGATGATCTGTTATTTGCCATGCAACTAGCCTGTCATTTATCCAGTGCACACCTTGTACTCAAGGCACTTCATTCATAAAATAGAAGAACAAACATATAACTAGGGAACCATATTTGAAGGTGCTTTTCTTATCCTTTTTTATGTTGCTCAAATTTTTAATCAGTTGGTTCTGTAATAGCTCACATAGGTCGTAATCTGCATTCTCCTTCAATATTTGATTAGCTACATATATGGTAGTTCCAAAGACAAAATTCTCCCTGCTAGAGTGATAAATCTTATATCCAATCACCATGGAAGCAAACTTAATAGTCGGTTCTATAATGTCATTGATGGTCATTTCCCTCTTGTCAAACTTAGCACTAGTTGCATTAGTAACAGTCTGGTTTTTCACAAATTTCAACATGGGTAATCCACTAGTTGAATTCAACCTAGTCACAATTCTAATAACATCCTTTGTAATCTTGAAAAGTTTCAACAACCATATGAACTCATCATGCATTCGACTCAAGATGTAACGAACCCATTCACTCTCATCAAATGTCAGAAATTCAATAACTTGTAGAAAATATTTTCTCTCTAGGGTTTTGAATTCTAGTTTCAAATCATGGTTATCATATTTTAGATGGTTCTTAAATAGTTCCAGTAATCTCATATTTCCAAATTCATCAACGTTGCAATGGATGTATGCCATAAAATCTTCTACATGTAGTACTCCGTATGGGACACCAAAAAATGCACCTAATGGTTCAACTTCAACTAACTTGTAAGGATGCTTCTTAAATTTTGGACGGGGCCTTTCAGTAATATCAATGACAAGAGAAGTAGCCATCTCAACAAATTATAGATTTAAATTTTCACAAAAAAGTACCTTTTTCTTCTGTGGAGTTAGGGCTGATCAATTACCGGTTAAATTTGTTCTTCGTGCTTCAATCTCTGGATTTTTAGTTCAGATGCTTTTCTTCTTATTCCTTTCAAATGTAAAGTGATTCAAATGCTTGAGTGAGTGAACTTTTATCCTCCACAAAAAACCTAATTTGTCATTGTAATAAATGTGTTGCCCTAACTTCATCTAGTTACTCTATTTCTTGATGCAGTTTCTCATGAATCGCTCTGCAAATTGCCATATCCACTTCTTTTCTTCCAAAAATTATGTCAGGACATATGTAATAGCCCATTTTACCTTTACTCATCATACTAGATTCAGGCACCCACTTACTGGCTAGGGGAATTAGATTTTTATTGCAGCTCCCCCTGAGCTAGAGCTCCTAGTTTAATTACCAGAAGGATTATCAACAGAATTTGCCATGTGTCCAAATCCATTGCATGCAAAGTAGTAGCCATTAAAAGAATTGCCATTTCCTTTATTGTTAGGGTTATTCATTATCATACTTCTACATTTATTGGATCTATGACCATACCTTTTACAATTGAAGCATTGACTGAAGAAGGATGGACTACTTTGATTCACTCTACTTCTATATTGAGTAGCTCTATGACCAATTTTATTGCACTTGAAACAATTTCCATTGAAAGATGGATACCTTTGAGCATTAGCCTATCTTACCGGAGGTCTTCTAGGTATGTTTCTTCTATTCCTTGGTTGAAATTGCTTTGTCTGGATTCAAAGCTTTCACCTTTCTCATACCCAAGACCATGCTTGTCACCAGCCTTCTTCTGACTTTCAAGTAGTGCTTCAAGTTTAGCTAAGCTTATCTTGAACCTCTCCTTGTATTCATTTGTAACTTCTAGGTCATGTCTGAGAATGACAATTTTCTTTTCAAGTTCTCTCTCATTGTCTCTACTTTCTTGTAGATTAGACTCTAGATGGCCAGCTATTCCATCCAATCTGTAACATTCTTCAGTTCTTTCTTTTAGAGTTTAATTCAACTCTTCTTTAGTTTTCTTCCTTCACTCAATTTCTTTGGTTAGTCTCATCATCCCATATTCCATCTCATGTTTTAGAATAGAAACTTCTTTTGTCATCTTTTCACATTCCTTTTTTTCTTTTTCTTTCAAAGCCTCATTTATGCCATTTTCTTCATTAAAATTATCTAGTTGGAGAAGTAGCTCCTTCTTCTTTGCCATAGATTTCTTTAGTTTACATTTTAACATGTCAATGCAATCATCAACATCTTTAAGATTTGCTTTTAGGTCCTCTATCTCTACTTTGGATTGATCAAGATCTTCTAAAGCCATTTGAAGTTGATCTTTGAGTGAACCCATTGAAACTCCTTCCCAGATCTTCCTCAAGTTGTTAAGCTTCTTGCAAGGAACTTGGCTCTAATACCAATTTTTGGAATTAGGGCTGACAACTAAGAGGGGGGTTGAATCAGTTGTCATAAAATTTTTAATACTTGCTGTAGTTAATTCTTCTTTACTACTTCTTAACAAATTAATGATATAACCATGATAAGAAAAAATTAATAACACATGCGTAGAAGCACAATTAACACATTTGACACGAAGATTTTAATGTGGAAACCCAGTTAAGGGAAAAACCATGGTGGGGGTTAGCCCACAAAGATTATACTCTGTTAAAAGTATTACAAAAGGGGAAGGCACATGCCTTCGGGCTCACTGCCCAAAGCTCACTGCTCAAAAGGAAGGCCCACTGCCTACAACAAGCTCACTGCCTGCAGAAAGAAGATTACAATGTGTTCAAACTGATGATTAGCATCTACCAATGCAAAGATTTAGTTCTGGTTAAGCATAGAATACCGACTTGATATACTTCATCTTTATTCTACCCTATTTTACTCTATCATAATCTGAGCTTAGATCTTCACCTTTGCACTTATATCTACCTTTATTTGCAGTTATTCCATCGTCACATCACTCCCTTGCTCAAAACACTCAAATCCATTGGCTATATATATCCACATCATGAATTTCAATAATTTTCCATTCGGCTTCAAGAAGACTTAGAAATTTTATTGAGGACTTTGCTCTATCAGCCAAATCCATGCACAACTTGTAACGTAGACCAAAAGCTTGTATTCACAAATCATCAATAATGTTGGACACTATCACTGATCATCACAAATTGCCCAACCAGCAACTTTCATATATCTGGAACCAAGATCAACTACAAAGTCAGCCTGTTCTTTTTTTGTCTGCATTGACAAACTAGAACCTGATACTCAGATGCTAATAACTTTTGAATCCTTCATCATCGGAGGCTAAAATTCTGTATTTAGATTGTCCTGACAATCCTTATGACTCCCTCAGATCTGTAGCACACTATGATTTGCCACCGGAGAGATCCAGACCAAGATACCGGACCCCATCACATGCCTTATTTCTGGCTACCTGGACTTAGATAAATTCTTGTTTTGACTTCTGGTATGAACAAGTTATGTTATGCGGATGTGTGGAATAATCTTAGTTGCCATCAATGACAACACATGTCATGCGTAGCAGTGTCTCTTTCCAACAACAAATACTCCTCCAATTGTTACCACTACAAGTGTAAGTACAATTCCTTCTACTCCTGCAATGGGGTCAGATCCAAATGTCAGTATGTCAGTGCTTCCTCTGTGGCTCTCAGCCTATACCCCCTAGATGACTTTGACTTTGGGAAGCTGATGCCAATAAAGGCAAAAATACAAAAGAAGCCCAAGACTCTTTCTCAGTTGCTAGAAGACAAAGGCCATAAATATGTGGAGATTGATCAGTTGTTGGCAGATGCAACTATGGAAAATTTCAGCATGAGTGACTATTCTATTTCCAGGATTAAACTTGGCAAGATCACACATGAAAGTGCCAAAGTTGATGTCTAGTCTACACTCAATTCCTTACTTGTGAAATTTGATCATGAGAAGGAAATGAAAGAGCAGTACAAAGCAATGGTGGAACAATTAGCTATGGTGGTGAGAAAGATTACTTTGGCATATGAGTCAATAACACCTGAGGCAATCACAATGGAAGATCTTGTTGTTCAGAGAGCAAAGAAGACTCATGTGAAAGGGAGAGCTATTGAAGAATACCTTGATAAAATGTAGGTACAAGGAGTGTCTCTTCTTACCAGTATAGCTGAGAAGACAAGCATAATGGAAAAAATAAGAGCTAAGCTGGATGATTTAGTGGATATTATTTCTCAAGACATTGAGTATTTAGATGAAATCCTTGAGAAGTGGACTGAGATGAAAAAGATGAAAAGAAAAACTCTGATATCTCTTGGCATTGATTCAAATTATGAGTGTTATGTGGAAACTAAAGAGTCATTAATTTATCAGAGTAATGTTCTGAAAGAGTTAATCAAAGACTTGGAGAGTGTTAGGGAAATTAGCGAAGAAAGTGATGTTGATCTGTTACACAAATTGGAGGAGCTCCCATGCAAGCTGACATCTAAAGATCATTATTTTCTCCCTGCTGATGAAATGCTTCAAGAGTTCAAGAATATGTTTCAAAAGGAGTTTGAAGACAAAGCCTTCTCAGTCGCCCCGCTAGACAATATTCTGGATAATCAGTTAACACTAGATAATCTGAAATCCAAGTTCACTAGTCATGATAAGGCGACCACAAAAGTGAAAGATGCAGTGATTAGAGCTCGAGTAATCTTTAGGAACACTACTAGTCCTGACAGTTGTGGGATGCAAGCAGCATTCACTATGTATGATGCTCATCTCAAGAAGAATAGAGATGTAAGTTGATGCAAAGTGTCATGCCTTAGTCTATTTTCTATATTTTCATGTGTACTTTTCATTTAGTTTTGGACACTTTTACATGTACTTTTTTCATATGTAATTACTATTGGATCTAGGGCATACAATTGAGAGGGGGGGTGAATCAGTTGTATACAAACTTGCTTTTTACTTCAAACACTTGATTCTTCTTTGTTAGTTAACAATATATCAATTAATCATCTATGAAAGCATAATACATAAACATAAGAGCAGATAAACATCAACACATTGAACACCAAGATTTTGACGTGGAAAGCCTGGTTAAGGGAAAAACCATGGGGTGATTAACCCAAGGATTATTCTCTGTTAGAAGAATAAGAAAAAGAATGGCACTTGCCAATTAGGGCTCACTGCTCGAGCACACTACTCACAAAGAGGCCCACTGCCTACAAGGAGACACACTGTCTACAAAGTGATAAGAATCACAATCTTGAACTAGAGAATGACATCTCTACTATGTCCAGATTAGTTCCATTTAAGCCCAAAATCCCCTACTCTGCCTTTCACACTTCTCTTCGCTATGCCACACTCATCCACACAATCCACACTTCGAAATGAACTCACAAACCTTTATTTATACAAGACATCGACTTAGGAACAATCATCTAAGTCAGCAATCAACCATAAGAATATCCGCAAGATGAATAACACATCCGGTCGGCCACCACAAGAACATTCGCAGGATGAACAACTCATCCGGTCAGCTAGTCGAAACAAGAGCTTCATTCGGAAGAATATCTTCAATTCCAGGCTCTAACATCAATGCGGACCAACAACACAACCTCAACATGATCTAAGAACCTTCACAAGCCTGCCTGAATGACTAGGTACATCCGCACTTCCTCTACTTACTGGAATCTCTTCTCTTCCTCATCCGGAACTTCAGGAACATAGTCTGTCGCCACTGTCACAATGCAAAAGGTACTTTCAGACCTCAAAATCATGCACAACTCGAGATGACACATCACAAGGACATCCCAAACACTCCTTCCAATCCACAAATTAGGATTATACAATTCTGGACCTCACCGGACCTTTTTGTGATCTTCTGTCACCTCTGAACACTTGCTGGAACTGGTTCCACACCGACAGCCACAACTCCTTCAGATCTTCATGCGGACCTCTGAAATATTAACTGAAACATCTCAAGACTCATATCTACAAACCCTTTAATCTGCATCCTCCAGTTCTCATCCTATACAGTACATTTGCCTTCTTCTCATCACTATTCTTCATTGTTTCTGACTGAGGCTAATTTTCTCAATATCCTCAGCACATTGCTCATCCAATTCTTCTTGTCAATGCAATATGAGTATGTTGACATCAATGACAACACTGGTTCACCTCATACTTGCAACAATCTCCCCCTTTGTCATTGATGGCAACATATGATGTGAAAAACCATCAAGACAAGAACTTCTCCTTTCTGTCACAGCTCCCCCTATCAGCAACATGTCTTCTCCTCATTTACTGCTCCCCCTTTGATCATCAGCTACTTGTTTTTCACATGTCTTCTCTCTCCCTTTGACATGAATGGCAAAGGGCTCATACTTGCAATTCTAACACATCAGAATCATACCAGCTGCTCCCCCTTAGTAGTAGCTCCCCATCATCAATCTGGATCACAAGATATGACTGTGATATCCACCAGACTGATGCACATCAGTGCATCCTAGTTCATCACCGGAGGGGCCATGACCCCTAACTTCTCCCAGAGATATTCAAAAGAGTCCTTGGGAAGAGGTTTAGTAAAGATATCTACAATCTGATCCTTGGAGGGAACATACTCCAACCTGACTTCTTCCTTGTTCACTTGTTCTCTCAAAAAGTGAAACTTGATAGATATGTGCTTAGTCTTAGAATGCAATACCAGATTCTTAGAAATATTAATTACACTTGAATTATCACAGAAAATTGTGATAGGCTCCTCATATTCAACTTTAATGTCTCTTAGCATCTGCTTCATCCATAAGATTTGAGTGCAACTACCTGCTGCTGCAATGTATTCTGCTTCAGTTGTCGACAGAGATATTGCATCTTGTTTCTTGCTTAGCCAAGAAACCAATCTCTTCCCCAAAAAGAATGCTCCACCACTAGTGCTCTTCCAGTCATCCACATCTCCTGCCCAATCTGCATCTGTGTAAGCATGAAGATAGAAATCCAGATCTCTAAGGTACCATAGACCATACTCAACTGTTCCTTTCAAGCACCTGAAAATTCTTTTGATTGCCATAACATGAGATTCTTTAGGATCAGCCTGGAATCTTGCTACAAAACCAACAGCCTGCATTATATCCAGTCTAGTCTGAGTGAGATACAGCAATCCACCAATCATTGATCTATACTTTGTCTGATCTGCCTTTGGGGAGTCATCATCTTTGCTCAACTTACATCCGGTTGCCATGGGAGTGTTCATTGGCTTTGAATCTTCCATACCAAATTTCCTCAACAATTCTTTCACATATTTGGTCTGAGAAATGAAGATCCCTTTCTTTGTTTGAGTAATTTGTAGACCCAAGAAGAAATTCATTTCACTAAGCATAGACATTTCAAACTCACTTTTCATCTGATTTGCAAAAGTTTTGCACATACTATCTCTTCCTCCAAAAATGATATCATCCACAAACACTTCAACAATCAAAATGTTTTCATGATCAATTTTGAAATATAAGTTATTGTCAGCAGTACCTTTGTTGAATCCAATCTGCACAAGATGCTTATCCAACCTTTCATACCATGCTCTTGGGGCTTGCTTTAATCCATACAATGCTTTCTTCAGCTTGCAGAGCATATCATCATTATCAGACAATTGAAATCCATCCGGTTGTTCAATGTAAACTTCTTCTTCCAAATCACCATTTAGGAAGGTAGACTTGACATCCATCTGATATGCCTTGAAGTCTTTAAAGGCAGTAAATGCAAGAAATAATTTGACTACTTCAATTCTTGCCACCGGAGCAAAGGTCTCTTCAAAATCAATTCCTTCTATTTGAGAGTAGCCTTTGCAGACCAATCTAGCTTTGTTTCTGATTACTTCACTAGCTTCATTTAATTTGTTCTGGAAGACCCATTTGGTTCCAATCACATTCCTGTCTCTAGGTCTGGGAACAAGATCCCAAGTATGATTTTTCTCAATTTGCATCAATTCATCTTTCATTGCTTTGGTCCAGTTTTCATCATTGCAGGCTTCATTTATTGTTTTAGGTTCAATCTTTGAAATCAGACAAAATTCTTCCTGATTTTGAGCAACATTCCTTCTAGTTTGCACACCTTTGCTTCTATCACCTATGATCTAATCTTCAGAGTGGTTCAGTCTTACATACCTTGGAATTTTGGAAGTATCCTGCACTGCTGCTTCTTGATCAGGCTCATTCAAACCTATCTCTTCTTCCTGATTTACCGGATCAGGCTGACTCTGACTTACTGGAGAGGATTGAGTTCCTTGAACCTGAACACCATCTTGGTCATCTTCATCAAACTCATAAAATCTTGAGGGCTTCTCAATTCCTTCATCAACTTTCACATTAGTGCTTTCTATCATCTTCCTCAGTCTCTTATTGTAACACCGGTATGCTTTGCTTTGAGTGGAGTAACCCAAGAAAATTCCTTCATCACTTCTAGCATCAAACTTTTCTCGATCTTCATCTCTTTTAATATAACACTTGCTACCAAATACTCTGAAATATTTCACAGTAGGAGTGATGCCAAACCAGAGTTCATAGGGGGTCTTACCGGTATTGTTTCTAATTTGAACTCGATTGAGAGTGTAGACTGCGGTGCTGATAGCTTCTTTCTAGAACATCTGAGGAACATAAGCTTCCAACATCGTTGTCCTGGCAGCTTCCTGGATGGTCTGGTTCTTTCTCTCAACTACTCCATTCTACTGTGGAGTCCTAGGAGCAAACAACTGTCTCCTTATACCCTGCTTCTCACAAAAGTCAATGAACTCACTAGATGTAAATTCACCACCTCTATCAGACCTTAGACACTTCAGTTTCAATCCGGTTTGATTCTCTACCATAGCTTTGAAGATTTTGAACTTCTCAAGGGCTTCTGATTTCTCTTTTAGGAATGTAACCCACATCATCTGGGAATGGTCATCAATTAGCAACATGAAATATCTATCACCTTGCAGACTCTTAATTCTTGTCGGACCATAGAGATCAGTATGTACTAATTCCAACAATCTGGTAGAGGACTGATCTTTGCTTTTGAAAGAGACTCTGCTTTGTTTACCTAGATGACATTCTTTGCACAAACTATTTGTAGGTTTCATCAATTTTGGAAGATCTCTTACAGCCTAATTATTGCTTATCTTGATGATGTTATCAAAATTTACATGACACATTCTTCTATGCCATAACCAACTCTGATAAACTTGAACAAACAGACAACTTTTATTTGAACCAACCAGATGAAAGATGTTACCTTTTGTCTGAGTACTGAATGCAATTTTAGTTCCAGAGCTTGTAAAGATTCTGCATTTTCCATTTTTGAATTGGAGATCATAGCCTTTGTCCACTAACTGACCAACACTGAGAAGATTGTGCTTCAATCCTTCAACATATAGTACATTACCTGTTTTGCTCTTTCCATCAAAGGAAATAGTTCCCCTACCTCTGATTCTACTAGCAGAATTGTCACCAAACTTTACCATTCCTCCTTCATACCTTTCCAAATCCAAGAACTTATTCTTGTCACCAATCATATGGTGAGAACATCCGCTGTCAATAACCCAATCATCCTTTTCTTCCACTTGAGCAGCCAAAGCTCTTTCCACAACCTTGTGATTGATAGATTCAGAGGATATTGAATCTTCTTCCTTGATGGCAATAAACACCCATTCATTTCTAGATTTGCTTCCTATTTCTGATTCATCGTCTGTTACACCTTCATTGTGATCTTCTTCATGAACATAATAGTAGTTCTTTTGAAACCTTTGTCTGTTAGTATTAGACCTTGTAGATCTTTCCAGACATCTTGAAGCACTTAAAGGGTAGTTTTCCTTCATACTTACCGGATCCTCTTGGCAGTCTCTTTGCAATGAGGGCTTCAAGTTGAGTTGTTTCTGCTTCTTCTTCTTCCATGTCTCTTCTTGCTTGATCATACCATGACATCTTCCTTGAAGAGTTTTCTCCTAGATCAAATCTCTGTTTGCCTTTCACATAGGCACTAGCTTTGAAAGCAGATTCAGTCTTGGGTGGATCATCTCCAAACTCAATCATTTCAAATGCAGCTAGTTTGCCTGCCAATTGTTCTCTTGTGATAGTTGTGTGAGCTCTGAATTCATCAATGGCAGCAACCTTGATTTTGTAGGCAGCAGGAAGGGATCTGAGGATTTTGCAAACAATCTCATTTTCATCCAGAGTTCCACCAGCATTTCTAATTCCACACACCAGCTCATTCACTCGTGGCATAAAAGTAGTGATGTTTTCATCATCTCTCATCTTCAATCTTTCAAATTTCCCTTTCAGACTTTGCAACCTTGCACTCTTGACAAACTCATCTCCTTCATACAAAAGTTCCAATTTAGTCAGGATCTCATATGCAGTTGGTAGGTCAATAACATTTGAGAGATCTGAGTCATTCAATGTGCTTAGAAGAGCTTCCTTGGTCCGCAGATTGTTTTCAGCATCTGTGATTTCATTCAGAGTTGTCGGACCACCTTGTGGAGGTACATATGGTTTTGAGACCATGGCCAAGTATGCTTTTCCCATACATTCCAAGTGACATTTCATGTGACCTTTCCAGAGAGTGAAGTTGGTTCCATCAAACTTCGGACTATCCTTCTTGTATGATGACATCCTAGATCTCCTCAAGCAGTTAAGCTCCTTTTAGAGGAACTTGGCTCTAATACCAATTGTTGGATCTAGGGCATACAACTGAGAGGGGGGGTGAATCAGTTGTATACAAACTTGCTTTTTACTTCAAACACTTGATTCTTCTTTGTTAGTTAACAGTATATCAATTAATCATCTATGAAAGCATAATACATAAACACAAGAGTAGATAAACATCAACACATTGAACACCAAGATTTTGACGTGGAAAACCCGATTAAGGGAAAAACCACGGGGTGATTAACCCAAGGATTATTCTCTGTCAGAAGAATAAGAAAAAGAATGGCACTTGCCAATTAGGGCTCACTACCCGAGCACACTGCTCACAAAGAGGCCCACTACCTACAAGGAGACACACTGTCTACAAAGTGATAAGAATCACAATCTTGAACTGGAGAATGACATCTCTACTATGTCTGGATCAGTTCCATTTAAGCCCAAAATCCCCTGCTCTATCTTTCACACTTCTCTTCGCTATGCCACACTCATCCACACAATCCACACTTCGAAATGAACTCACAAACCTTTATTTATACAAGACATCGACTTAGGAGCAATCATCTAAGTCAGCAATCAACCATAAGAATATCCGCAAGGTGAATAACACATCCGGTCGGCCACCACAAGAACATTCGCAGGATGAACAACTCATCCGATCAGCTAGTCAGAACAAGAACTTCATCCGGAAGAATATCTTCAATTCCAGGCTCTAACATCAATGTGGACCAACAACACAACCTCAACATGATCCAAGAACCTCCACAAGCCTGCCTGAATGAACAGGTACATCCGGACTTCCTCTACTTACTGGAATCTCTTCTCTTCCTCATCCAGAACTTCAAGAACACAGTCTGTCGCCACTGTCACAATGCAAAAGGTACTTCCAGACCTCAAAATCATGCACAACTCAAGATGACACATCATAAGGACATCCCAAACACTCCTTCCAATCCGCAGATTAGGATCATACAATTCCAGACCTCACTGGACCTTTTTGTGATCCTCTGTCACCTCTGAACACTTGTTGGAACCGGTTCCACACCGACAGCCACAACTCCTTCAGATCTTCATGTGGACCTCTGAAATCTTAACTGAAACATCTCAAGACTCATATCTACAAACCCTTTAATCCGCATCCTCTGGTTCTCATCCTATACAGTACATTTGCCTTCTTCTCATCACTGTTCTTCACTGTTTCTGACTGAGGCTAATTTTCTCGATATCCTCAACACACTGCTCATCCAATTCTTCTTGTCAATGCAATATGAGTATGTTGACATCAATTACAACACTGGTTCACCTCATACTTGCAGCAATTACATGTAAAAACATAGGAAGTCCCAAGTCAATAAGGATTTCTATTTTTGAATAGGTCAAAGTAGTTAGATTTTTCCTAAATTTTCTCATGGCCTCTCACTATAAATAAAGAGGGCCTCTATTGTAATTTTTATCTTTTGTCTATTGAAGAGAAGCGTTGCCATTTTCAAGAGCAATTTGAGACTTTGAGCTTATTTTGTAAATCAATTTTTAATCAATATCAAGAAGCAAGTTGGCATCCAATCTTTGTCTTGGAGCAAGTTTGTAATGTTATAGAATTGTTCTTATGTCCTTTCTATTACATTATCTTGAATTAATGTTTGAATTGTGAGCATGGAAATCAAGTGTTTGGAAGGTGATTCAAATCTAATTTTTTAGACTTTGTGCTACTATATCAGATTTGGAATTTACATTTAAGTTTGTGAATGAGAAGTAACTTTAAGACTTTGGGATGCAAGTTATTGTTCGTGATTGTGTTATCTTATCTCGGCATATAATGAAGACTTTGGGCTTCACTATATTCTAAAATCTTTTATTTTCAATTGGTATAAGGAGTGTTATGCCCTTACTTCTATAGTGTGTATGGTTATGAATAGTCAACTTGTGGCTATCTTAACTCTTAATTAAGTCATATTATCATTATTATATTGTTATTTAGTTGTTTAGGTCAGCCTAAGGCTTCTATAGGGCTATCTAAGTCAGCCTGGGTGATATCCTAGCCATAAATAGGTATATATAGGAGGTAGTGAGTCTCATTTCATATCATATTGTGTATTGTGTTCTCATTGAAGACTATTGGAGGTATCCCCCTCGAAGTAGATTAGGAGGTTGCCCCCTCGAAGTGGCATATTACTAACAAGTATTTGTAGCATATTTACTATTATATTTAGATATTGTGCAAGTTGTTTCATTACAAGTGGTATCAGAGCATGATCTTGGCACCGTGAAGACAAAAACTAAGCGATTTTTTTTTCTGATTTGGAGGTCATTTTGGAAAGCATATAACTTTCAAATTTTAGTGAATTTTTTTCTGATTTTAAAAGGGTTTTTGAAGAATATATTGAAGCTACTACAGTCCAGAATTTAGAGCATTTGGAGAAAAATTAAGCAAGTTATAGTAGAATTAGGGTTTCTACCTATTGTGATGTTCACAACACACCCCATTATGCTCCTTAGCAAAATGGGGACCCCTGCTGATGTCTTGCTTTTTGCTTCTACTTGTGTTTTTTCTGCTTCCTGGTGGTCTGGTAAAAATGAAGGTCAGGTGCATCATCATCATGATATATGATAAGGTAGGTCATCATCATGAGGTCTGTTTGTCAAAGTTCATATTTTGTTTCTATGACCTCATATTTTAAAAGAGCTTGAAATTCCATGCAGGTTTGCCTTTTACTTCACTTGAAAATTCGTCCATATGTGGAAGTTATGCACGGTCAAAGTCTTGGTCAAACCTAATATTCGCAGGAGGATCATCATATTTTTATATCCTAAGTCATGTTGACAGGATCATCATGATCTTGGTCTATCACCCGATAAAAATCATGCAGTCGCAATATCTGGACATCAATTTTAGGTGGTAGTTCCCTTTACCCGTCAAATGGCCTCAGGCGCATCATCAGCATCATGATTTTCTTAGGAGCGTCATATTTTATAAACTTGGTTTTGCTGTATGAGGACATCATCATCATATTTGAAACGCACCCCCCCGACAATATCCTGGGGTTCAAATATCATGATGACATCGGCTTTAAGTCAAGGTAAGTTCCCCCGTCGAAGTGGTCTTTTGTATCGCGAGCATCATCATGATAATTCAACATTACCTGATCTTATATTATCATGCTAATCACCCAGACTTAGAAAAATCCACCTTCGGCATATTTGCGTGCGCGTGTTATAATCCTATCGCAAGGTCATCATCATGATATTTGCTGAACTTCGAATTATGATGATGATGACTCCATATCATCTTGATCTTTCACGAGTCATTTGCTGAAATTCGCTAAGTGATGGAAGCATCATCATCATAATTCGATTAAGAGGATCATCATCTTCATATCCTCCTGATCTCCGGTTAGCGAATATCATGATGATCACCCTATCTATTCAGAGGGGGTCGATATTGCATTTCTCAACAGCATGATCATATTTCACAATATCACCCTAGCGCAAATATCATGATGACCTTAACTCATCCTTGTGCTCCGAAGACAAATTATGATGATGACGTCATCATGATAAATCGATGAGGGTCATCATCATCATATGTTTTATCCTGTCCTGTAGTCAAGATCATCATGATCTTGTTTGTCCACCTGATATTTCGCAAAGTCCTCCTGCCGATGAAATACAACCTTTTGCACATATCCTGATGATCATCATCATCACATTTTCCCTTCGGCAGGATTTTTTCCCAAACATGATCCGGTTGGCGAAATATCATGATGACGTCTTGTTTTAAGTTTAACAAAGGCCCCGGCTATCATGATGACGTCATCCCGATCTGATAAACGAAGAAGCTAATATCCTGATGATCATCATCATCATTTTTTCTTTCAACAGGATATTTTCCAAAGCACGATCAGGTTCACGAAATATGATGATGACGTCTTATTCCAAGTTCGACAAAAGCCCCAAATTCGATGATGATCATCATCATCCTGATCTTTCGAGAGGGTTACCTTGGCCGCGAAAGGGTCATATTCACTTCATCATCCTGATCATGCTCCTTAGGTGACCCGATATCACAAATATCCCCCTGATCTTAACCGAACATGATGATGACGTCATCCTTAGCATTTCAATGAAGCCCGAATATCATGATGACGTCACCATCATCTTCCTTTCCTCGGCAGCATGATTATATTCATATCCTCCTATTCTTCTTCAACATGATGATGATGATGTTGTTGGTCTTTTCTCCAATATGCAGAAGCGGAATATCATGATGATGAAGTATATCGACCAACATGTTTCTTTTTGACGCACCGACAGGGATAGTCATGCCGATGGGCGGAAATGAGGTGGTGGCATTTTAAAGTGTTTTTTTTGGCGCCTCTGGCATTTTTTCAGTCAGCGATGGTTGACCCGATGAAGTTTGGGCAGTCTGAGCGCATTTTGGACGCGTTTTTGAGTGCATTCTGATCCGATTTTCTCAATCTTGCGCTGTCACCTGGATTTAAACGCTTATTTTAATTTCATGCTGTTTTTTGTGATAAATGTGAAACTTATTGCTTGTCTTGTCTTGCAGGCTTGCAGTTGAGGAAGCAGCTGGAAGGTCAACACAGTGACCTCATGGAGGCAGAAGATCTGATCTCAGGAGCAAGAAGATAAGGATGAAATGTGAAAAGTCAAAGCCATTCAAGTAAAGAAGAAGGTTGCAGCTGAGGGTATTATCACAAAAGACAAACAGAAGTTATTGCCCAGCTGCCGGAACTTCTCAGAAGGGGCAATATTTCGCCCAAATTTGACAACTGCTCAGAGATATTTTGAAGAGCTGGTTCACCTGTGTTTATTGCCGTAACCAGGGGTTTAAACCAGGGGTTTAGTTAGGTTTTTGCTGTAGTGAGGACAATCAGAATGTCTTTATATTGTGCCTCTCTACACTGTAATACTTTACAACAGGGGCTACACAACAGGGATTTTTAGGGCCTACAACAGAGATTCTAGGAAAACACAGCATGTTAGCTTAGCATAGTTTAGAGTAGAAGAAGGAGGTCGCCTGTTTGTCTGCAGTAAGGTGCGCGTGGAATGTCTGGCTGCCTTACTGTATCTGTAAAGCTTGTAAGTTCTCTGTAGTATGATCAATGAAACTAAGAGTCATTCTTACATTGTAAATCATGTATGGCTATTCGTTTCTAATGCAATAGAATCTGGAGTTCTGCATCTATCTTCTGAGTGTTCTCCTGCTCTTCTTTGTGTTTTGAAATATCTTCTTTGAGAGCTTGCAATTTTAAATGTATGTTTGTGAAAATGCTCAGAACTTACATTTAGGGTTTTTACTGTGGATTTGATCAAATTACTGTGGTATTTACATAGTGCATAACAGAAACACTTAGATCCTTCGGTAGATTAAGTGAGGTATAGAGTAGATCTTTCTAACTTTTCCCAACCCATCTGAAATATTTAGCTAAAAACGTAGAAATCCAAAGGAAATTGTCTCAAATTTGAAGAAGCATGTATAACAGAGCTATAAGTAGACAGTTTTCATAAACAGATAAAGAAGAAAGCTGCAAAAATCCAAGAAAACCATCTAAAACTTGCAGCCCAGTAACACCTGTATGCAAATGAACAGAATACTTGTTGAAATCTATGACCTCTTTGCATATTCTTAGGCCAGTAAACCACAAAACAAACCTAAACTACGTAAGGCCCCTTGAACATTACAGCTTCACATTGACCAACTGAACTTGACCAACCGAACCATTGTAGACTTGGGATTAGTTGAATCACCAAATGATTCTTTCTTGTCTTTCAAGTATAGTTTCAGTTCATTTTATGTGAATTTTAACTTATTGTTATGATTGCATCAAAATAGTCATCAACAGTTTTCTGGCGCTAGAAGGAGGGCTGATTTGGTTTAGGGTTAATTTTCTGAGTTTTAAATGTTATATTATGAGATATGTTAGATCTCATAAAATTTCAAAAGGCCTAAAAGGGTGAAAAGAAGGTCCCATTTTTTTTAATGGACACATATGGGGACAGTTTTCAAGTTAATAGTCCTTTATTCCAGGGAGCTTTGAATGAACAGTTTTATTCTCAAAGTTTATCTAATTTTTGTTTGTCTAGTTGTTGCAGGATACACCGAACACAATGAACTTAAATGTTTAACATTCCTCACTAGGATAGATTCATATTTGAAAGGACTAATTATTTTTCCAGATGTGTTCAGGGCTGAAAGCTGGCAGGAAAAAGAAATTTTGCAGCAACAAGCTAATACAACACTAGAAACTAATAGGTGGTTAGAAAATACAATAGAAAAATCAATTCTGGAAGGGAATGATAACAGAGCATCTTTTCTTAGGTCATATTATGGAGGGATTGATAGTAGGTCTCTACTTCCTAATACAGGAAAAGGGGAGTGCAAGTATAAGTCTTTTAAATCTTGTAGAGAGGAAACCATTTGTCAGGATAAGGTTTTTATTGCTGATCCTAATGCTTTTGGTAAAGACAGTAAAACTTCTTCTTTCCTTGAGTCATTTTATGGAAAGGAGAAATGTGGGCAAATGAAAAAATTAGAGTGCACTGAAATTGATGAGATCCCTACTATAAAAACTAGTGAAGTCATAGAGGAGAAAGTAAATCCCAATCCCATGACTGATTTCTCTGAATTGAATGACCAAGTTCAGGATTGTTGCAGGTTAATAGAAGCAGACTCCACACTGGACGATAAATGTGAGTCAGTTGATGACCAATTCTTAAAAATTGAAAATACAGAAGATCATGGAGCTGCTGTACACAATCAGACATCACCCCCATGCCATGTTGAAAATAAAATAGGGGAGTATTCTTGTCAATCTAAAGATGTTGTCCCACCTTTACTCTCAAGTGATTTAGAAATGATTAATTTATGTATATCAGATGATGATGAAGATACTTACTTAAGTGCTGATGTGTAGGAAACTAATGAGAACATTGAGAGGTGTGCTAAATTTGAGGATAAACTGAACATCCAGAATGAAGGAACAGAGCTGGATGAAGATGAAGAAATGATACATCTAGAGTCATTCTTCTTTCAACTTGAAAAAGGACTAGACATAGAGCTGGGCAATGAAAATGCAGAGTTAAATGAAGAGCCAGCTATCAATAAACAAGTGTGTTCCACAGAGCTAAAGGCACATCAGGTTGTCTCTTTCCTTTCCTTAGTAAATAATGATAAATGCTATTTTGATTATGGAAATTTAAGAGATAGGACATGCCTATGGATTAATCATAACCCTGATGAGCTGCCTCAGTTACTAGTTAAGAGCTATTCTGATAAACACAATGAATCTAGAATATCAGAATTTTTTTCAGAATTCAAAGATAAATCTGCTATGATGAGGACCATAACTAGTACCCTATTACTCCTGCACAACCTAAAGAAATATGCAAGTAGGGGTGTTTTTGGGTCCTTTTCCTGGGTTTCTAATTGCCTCATGGAGGCTTGTATATAGTCTGGTAGGGTAGTTGTTTTTTGTTTTTTTGTGTTCTTCTTTTGCTGTTTTCTTTTTAGGTTAGTTGTTTGTATAGTTCCTTTCTGTTTGTTTTTTGCTTTTTGTTTCTGTCTGTTTGTACAGTTTTTTCTTTTGTTGTGTTGTTTGTACAGCCTGTTTGTTTGGTTTGTCTGTTGTCTCCTCAGCAGGGATCTTTATTTTACTTTAGAGTATTAAGGAGCAAGACTAGAAACCATTCAAAACAGTATATAATTTAGGATATTCAGGTTAACCATTTGCAATTTACACATAACTTGTCACAGTCATGAATGTAGAGAGTTGTTCATCTTCTGAAGTTTCGTATTCAATAAATGTGATTGAGAATTCAAAGCAGGTTTCTCACGATGACACACCTAAAATCCTTGGGTTTGTTGAACCTACCAGTGTAGATATTAGGTGAAAAATCAGAGGTCACCCTTGCTACCATTACAATTCTCAGCTTAATTTCAGCAAGTGCCCACTCCTTGCATCATGAAGTTACAAATTGCTATATCTTGTGAAATCTTTCCAAATTAGAAAACAAAATAAATAAATAAATAAATGAATAAAGCGGATTATACTGAAAATCCAGATTAAGCCATCTAAGTAACTCTACCGGGGCTATGGACGCTCGCTGGCAGTGGGGCTCTACTTAGGAGAATTGTAACGATAACCTTGCCGGGGCTATAGACGCTCGCTGGCAGCAAGGCTCTATCCGGTCGGCTATGAGGGAATATCCTCACCTACGTAGGCTAATGTCAGTCACTGGTTTGTTCAACCGATCTTCAAGATGAGGATAATTAATCACATGCACACAACTAAACTGAAAATGGAAATTCATGCATCTTTATTGAATACCTTGAGTCTCAAGCTGAATAGTAATTTGTAGGAAAGATAGTTGGAAGTTATGAGTTCATTTCACCTAGTTTCCTTGAACACTCTGAATTTAATTATTTTGTTTTGGTTTCTAGTTGTTGTGATGTTCACAACACGCCCCATTATGCTCCTTAGCAAAATGGGGACCCCTGCTGATGTCTTGCTTTTTGCTTCTGCTTGTGTTTTTTCTGCTTCCTGGCGGTCTGGTAAAAATGAAGGTCAGGTGCATCATCATCATGATATATGATAAGGTAGGTCATCATCATGAGGTCTGTTTGTCAAAGTTCATATTTTGTTTCTGTGACCTCATATTTTAAAAGAGCTTGAAATTCCATGCAGGTTTGCCTTTTACTTCACTTGAAAATTCATCCATATGTGGAAGTTATGCACGGTCAAAGTCTTGGTCAAACCTGATATTCGCAGGAGGATCATCATATTTTTATATCCTAAGTCATGTTGACAGGATCATCATGATCTTGGTCTATCACCCGATAAAAATCATGCAGTCGCAATATCCGGACGTCAATTTTAGGTGGTAGTTCCCTTTACCCGTCAAATGGCCTCAGGCGCATCATCAGCATCATGATTTTCTTAGGAGCGTCATATTTTATAAACTTGGTTTTGCTGTATGAGGACATCATCATCATATTTGAAACGCACCCCCCCGACAATATCCTGAGGTTCAAATATCATGATGACATCGGCTTTAAGTCAAGGTAAGTTCCCCCGTCGAAGTGGTCTTTTGTATCGCGAGCATCATCATGATAATTCAACATTACCTGATCTTATATTATCATGCTGATCACCCAGACTTAGAAAAATCCACCTTCGGCATATTTGCGTGCGCGTGTTATAATCCTATCGCAAGGTCATCATCATGATATTTGCTGAACTTCGAATTATGATGATGACGACTCCATATCATCTTGATCTTTCACGAGTCATTTGCTGAAATTCGCTAAGTGATGGAAGCATCATCATCATAATTCGATTAAGAGGATCATCATCTTCATATCCTCCTGATCTCCGGTTATCGAATATCATGATGATCACCCTATCTATTCAGAGGGGGTCGATATTGCATTTCTCAACAGCATGATCATATTTCACAATATCACCCTAGCGCAAATATCATGATGACCTTAACTCATCCTTGTGCTCCGAAGACAAATTATGATGATGACGTCATCATGATAAATCGATGAGGGTCATCATCATCATATGTTTTATCCTGTCCTGTAGTCAAGATCATCATGATCTTGTTTGTCCACCTGATATTTCGCAAAGTCCTCCTGCCGATGAAATACAACCTTTTGCACATATCCTGATGATCATCATCATCACATTTTCCCTTCGGCAGGATTTTTTCCCAAACATGATCCGGTTGGCAAAATATCATGATGACGTCTTGTTTTAAGTTTAACAAAGGCCCCGGCTATCATGATGACGTCATCCCGATCTGATAAACGAAGAAGCTAATATCCTGATGATCATCATCATCATTTTTTCTTTCAACAGGATATTTTCCAAAGCACGATCAGGTTCACGAAATATGATGATGACGTCTTATTCCAAGTTCGACAAAAGCCCCAAATTCGATGATGATCATCATCATCCTGATCTTTCGAGAGGGTTACCTTGGCCGCGAAAGGGTCATATTCACTTCATCATCCTGATCATGCTCCTTAGGTGACCCGATATCACAAATATCCCCCTGATCTTAACCGAACATGATGATGACGTCATCCTTAGCATTTCAATGAAGCCCGAATATCATGATGACATCACCATCATCTTCCTTTCCTCGGCAGCATGATTATATTCATATCCTCCTATTCTTCTTCAACATGATGATGATGATGTTGTTGGTCTTTTCTCCAATATGCAGAAGCGGAATATCATGATGATGAAGTATATCGACCAACATGTTTTTTTTTTACGCACCGACAGGGATAGTCATGCCGATGGGCGGAAATGAGGCGGTGGCATTTTAAAGTGTTTTTTTTGGCGCCTCTGGCATTTTTTCAGTCAGTGATGGTTGACCCGATGAAGTTTGGGCAGTCTGAGCGCATTTTGGACGCGTTTTTGAGTGCATTCTGATCCGATTTTCTCAATCTTGCGCTGTCACCTGGATTTAAACGCTTATTTTAATTTCATGCTATTTTTTGTGATAAATGTGAAACTTATTGCTTGTCTTGTCTTGCAGGCTTGCAGTTGAGGAAGCAGCTGGAAGGTCAACACAGTGACCTCATGGAGGCAGCAGATCTGATCTCAGGAGCAAGAAGATAAGGATGAAATGTGAAAAGTCAAAGCCATTCAAGTAAAGAAGAAGGTTGCAGCTGAGGGTATTATCACAAAAGACAAACAGAAGTTATTGCCCAGCTGCCGGAACTTCTCAGAAGGGGCAATATTTCGCCCAGATTTGACAACTGCTCAGAGATATTTTGAAGAGCTGGTTCACCTGTGTTTATTGCCGTAACCAGGGGTTTGAACCAGGGGTTTAGTTAGGTTTTTGCTGTAGTGAGGACAATCAGAATGTCTTTATATTGTGCCTCTCTACACTGTAATACTTTACAACAGGGGCTACACAACAGGGATTTTTAGGGCCTACAACAGAGATTCTAGGAAAACACAGCATGTTAGCTTAGCATAGTTTAGAGTAGAAGAAGGAGGTCGCCTGTTTGTCTGCAGTAAGGTGCGCGTGGAATGTCTGGCTGCCTTACTGTATCTGTAAAGCTTGTAAGTTCTCTGTAGTATGATCAATGAAACTAAGAGTCATTCTTACATTGTAAATCATGTATGGCTATTCGTTTCTAATGCAATAGAATCTGGAGTTCTGCATCTATCTTCTGAGTGTTCTCCTGCTCTTCTTTGTGTTTTGAAATATCTTCTTTGAGAGCTTGCAATTTTAAATGTATGTTTGTGAAAATGCTCAGAACTTACATTTAGGGTTTTTACTGTGGATTTGATCAAATTACTGTGGTATTTACATAGTGCATAACAGAAACACTTAGATCCTTCGGTAGATTAAGTGAGGTATAGAGTAGATCTTTCTAACTTTTCCCAACCCATCTGAAATATTTAGCTGAAAACGTAGAAATCCAAACGAAATTGTCTCAAATTTGAAGAAGCATGTATAACAGAGCTATAAGTAGACAGTTTTCATAAACAGATAAAGAAGAAAGCTGCAAAAATCCAAGAAAACCATCTAAAACTTGCAGCCCAGTAACACCTGTATGCAAATGAACAGAATACTTGTTGAAATCTATGACCTCTTTGCATATTCTTAGGCCAGTAAACCACAAAACAAACCTAAACTACGTAAGGCCCCTTGAACATTACAGCTTCACATTGACCAACTGAACTTGACCAACCGAACCATTGTAGAATTGGGATTAGTTGAATCACCAAATGATTCTTTCTTGTCTTTCAAGTATAGTTTCAGTTCATTTTATGTGAATTTTAACTTATTGTTATGATTGCATCAAAACAGTCATCAACACTACCCTTATTTTTTGAAAAACATATATCTCTCTTATTTTGTCGAATATCTGAAAATTTTTTGTGGGTTTTTCAATATAATAGTGAAGCTACTACAGTCTAGATTTGAGAACAATTGGAGTAGAATAAAGGGACTTATTTATAAATTAGGGTTTCCACCAATTTCTCTCTCCAGGCTGCATAATTTTGAATTTCTTCACAATTTTTTCAGGGAAGTGAGATCTTGGCCCTGGTAAGTTATAGTAAAAATTTTAGATTGATTTGATTTGTTTTGTGTGATTTATTACAAAATTATGTTTTCCAATCATGACGGGTCCTTCAACAAGGGGCAAAAAGAATGTTACCACACCGGGAAAAACTCTAGGCAAGGAGGAGGTGGAAAATGAGGATGTCGATAAAAAAAAAATGAAAATATACTTGAACTTATTCATAAAGAAAATATGATGATGAAAGGTGAAATCTTGTCCATTATGGGTGAACAAATGAAAGGGTTGGCTAAGTCATATGATATTGAGAAAATTCTGGAGATACTTTCCAAACATAAGTAGTCACAACACCAAGATGTGGAGGAAGAGGATTCTACAAAAGGAAAGGAGGTCTTAAGCAACCAAGAATGAGAAGAAGCAGAAGAAGAAGTAGAAAAAGAAGAAGAAGAAGAAGAAGAAGAAGAAGAAGAAGAAGAAGAAGAAGCAGCAAAAGAGGAAGAAGAAGCAGAAGAAGAACAAAAAGAAGTGGAAGAAGAAGAAGAAGAAGAAGAAGAAGAAGAAAAAGCCAATGAAGAAGAAGAAGTGAAAGAAGAAGAACTTCCTAGTCAAGTTATTCAACCAATCCAAGGGTACCTGTTGTGTGGTTACACAACACGCCCCATTTTGCATTATCAAAACAGGGACCCAACTTTTGGCTTGGCTTGTGTTGTCTGCTTTCTGGTGGTTTGGTAAAAATGAGTCAGGTGCATCATCATCATGATATTCGATGAGGTAGGTCATCATCATGAGGTCAGTTTGTAAAAGTTCATATTTTGTTTCTATGACCTCATATTTAGAAAGAGCTTGAAATTCCATGCAGGTTTGCCTTTTACATCACCTGAAAATTCGTCCATATGAGGGAGTTATGAGTAGTCAAAGTTTTGGTCAAACCTGATAATCGCAAGTGATCATCATATTTTTATCCTCAGTCATGCTGTCAAGGTCATCCTGATCTTGGTCTATCACCTGATAAAATCATGCAGTCAAAATATCCGGACGTCAATCTTAGGTGATAGTGTGTTTTACCCGTCAAATGACCTTAGGCGCATCGTGAGCATCATGTTTTAAGTGTAACCCGATATTTCATAACAACGAGCATCATGATATTTTTAACATCACCTGATATTATAATATCATGCTGATATTATAATATCACCCTGCTTAGAAAATCCACCATCTACAAATTTGCATGCACATGTCAAAGTCCTATCGGAGGGTCATCATCCTGATCTTTCAAGGGAGGGTCATATGTGCTGATATTCGCTAATATGATGATGACATCATCATATCCTCCTAATCTCCTTTCGCATGATCATGATGATCACCCTATCTTTTAAGGGGGGGTGATATTCTCAACAGCATGATCATATTTTAAATATCACCCTAGCGTTAACCTGATGATGACCTCAACTCATCCTCATGCTTCGAAGATGAAAATGATGGTTACGTCATCATGATATTCGATGAGGAGGGATCATCATTTTTTTATCCTCAGTCATGTTGTCAAGATCGTCATGATCTTGTTTGTCTACCCGATATTTCGTAATGTCCTCCTGCCGAGAAATATGACTTTTTGCAAATATCCTGATGACATCATCCCGATCTGATAAACGAAGAAGCAAATATCAGGATGACATCATCATCACATTTCCCTTCGGCAGGATATTTTCCAAAAACATGATCCGGTTCGCGAATATGACAATGACGTCATGTTCCTTTAAGTTTAACAAAAGTCCCGGATATCCTGATGATCATCATCATTCTGATCTTTCGAGAGGGTTACCTTGGCCGCAAAGGGGTCATATTACATTCACCACCTGATCATCTTCCTTAGGTGACCTGATATTACATTTATCCCCTGATCTTAACTAAACATGACGGTGACGTCATCTTTTGCATTTTAATGAGGCCCAGATATGACGATGACGTCACCATGATATTCCTTTCCTCAGCAGCAGGATCATATTTCATATCCTCCTATTTTCCTTCGACATGATGATGATGATGATGTCTTTCTTTTCCCCAATATACAGAAGCGAAACATGATGGTGACATCATCTGGACATTCGGAAGGGGGGAGCATCATATTTCCAAAATATCATGCAGACAAAAGTTTTAAGTCTTGCTGTCGGCCTTATCTTGAGTTATCATGCCGATGGAACATGTCTTCCCGATGGAAGGACATCATCATGATTTTTGGCGTCGGTATAAGTTTAACCATCGGCCTAATGTAAAATTTGTCATCCTGACCGTGTGTAGTCACGCCGATACATACATGCATCACATACAAAGGCAGACCCGAAATATTATGAAATGCGATTTAATCATTGTATATGTTGTTATGCATGATCATATTTGAGCCCGATATACAAGGAAATGGGCGGGAAAATGAAACGATGGTTGACCCGAGTGTTTTAATGCTGTTTATGCATTTAGTGCATATTTTCCACTGATTTGGAGCCTGATTGCCTGTAGCTACACATTTTGAGGCCTGTTTAATGTGAATTTTAACTTCATGCTGTGTTCCACATGATGATGAACTTAATGTTTGTCTGTTTATTTGCAGGAAGTCATGATGCTGTTAGAGCTGTTGCTGAGCATTGTATGGTTGCACATGGAGGCAACATGAACCAGAAGTGAGGAGGATATTGTCAAATATGCTGTTTGCCAGCTGGAGACCGAATCAAATCAAAGATGCTGGAATATTCTATGCCAGCTGTACATTTGCCAACTGGCGAAGCATGTGCTTTTCATCTGGACCATTGATTATTATGAGAGGATCCTGATCCTTGGATCATTGTAACTATTTTTCTGGCATTTGTTCTATATAAGAGCCAGATCTTGATACATGAGGCGACATGATATACAAGGGAGGGAGATAGATAGATATATCTGGCACATTAAGGCCGACTACTGTAGAATCAATCAGGAGATCGGATTATTGAGACTAATGAGGATAGAATTGTTGAAATGACAAGGTTCTTTCTTTAGATCACTATAAATGTACCTGTTCTTGAGCATACTGAATGGATATGAAGTTTCAGATTACATCCTGATTGTAAATTTTACGTAATCTTCATGTTGATTTCTGGATATGTACTGGTGAATGCTGTGTTCAACTAGAAGCGCTTTCATTTCATTACATGTTGTTGTCAACTTTTCCTTTGAAGATTTGCACTGGATCATGCAGATTTGTGGAATGTCCTGGTGAAGTATGATTCTAGTTTCCTTCTTTTCATTGCATGTATGGGAGCTTGTATGTGGATCAGTGATCTAAGTCAAGTAGTTTTGGGAATCTCATTCTTTAACCCTTCTCCTTTTTTTAATTTCATAAATTCATCATCATAACTGCAAATCATGATAAATAACAAGCAGAACAGAGAAATATGCTGACATCCCATAGGTAACTGAAAATCATTAGCATATTTGAGTTAAGTGCATGTAGTATTGAAAATATCATGCAAAGAGTCATAAATAATGGTAGAAATCATGCAAATATCAGCTTGTAGGCACATTATTTGACTAAATTCACAGTGCAGAGATAGAATTGTTGGAGATTTATGCAGAGCAGACATATAGAGCAGGATATTTGGAGGAATGATGATGAACTTTGCAGAAATACGTAAGGCCCCTGAATGGAAAACAGCAACACACATCAACCACTGAGTAACGTCAGTAGATTAAGACCTAATCAATGGAGACTTGGGATCATGAATTCTCTGAATTCATCATATCTTTCAAGATGAGTAAAGGTTGTTGTGTAACTTTTATTCTATGTTTGTACATGATCAACATCATGATCAACATAAATTGGCGCTAGAAGGAGGGCAGCTGAGCTGTTTCTCAGCATCATCAACAGAAGGAGGGGCTGAGCTGTGAATTTCTAGATTTCTGCAAATATTACATAAATATTTCATTATTTGAGGTTAATGTATGCAAATATCTCTTATCTGAGATGTTTTGGTTGCACCTTTGCAAAGATCTAGCCCAAAGCATCAAAGATTAGTTTGATTTTCTGGACTTTCAAGTTTTATTCTGAGATATGATGGATCTCCTTAAAATTTCAAAATACTAAAAAATTGAAAAATATAGTCTCATTTTGATGGATGTATATGAAGGCAATTGTCAAGTTAACATTCCTTTATTTCAGGAAACTTTGAGTAGGCAGCTTTACCCTCACAGTTTGTCTAACTTTGGTTTATCTACCTGTTGCAGGATACACCAGACTGTAGAACACAGCGAAATAAATTGTTTAACTTTCCTTACAAGGTTGGATTTATACTTGAAAGGACTAATATTCTTCCCGGATGTGTTTAGGGCTGAAATTTGCCAGGAAAATGAGGAAATTCTGGAGCAACAAGCAGATGCAGCACCAGAAGTTATTAATTGTCCAGACACTGAAGTGGACCGATCTGAGGATTTTGAATTATACTTGTCCAGAAATATACAGTGTCATCAAATATTAGGTTTATCCACTGATGATGTCCTGATTGAAAGCTGGTGCAGATTACATGATGAAGAGCATTCAGAGAGAGATTGCTACGCCTGCTTGATCATGTTGAAAAAGATTCTCAAAAATATAATAGCTAAGTCGGTTCCAGAAGGTAAAGAAGAGGAAACATCTTTCCTGGATTCATTCTATGGTGGGATTGATAGGAGTTCTCTACTTCCTAATACAAGTAAGGACCAGTCAGTATGCAGGTATGAATCTTGTGAAAATTTTAGAGAAGAAACCACTCATCAGGATAATATTTTTGATTCTGATCCTAATACTTTTGATAATGATGATGATGTAGTAGAGCAATTTAAATTCACTGCTGATGATGAAGTTCCTATGGTGGTAACTCAGGGAGTCATAGAGAAGAAAATAAATGTTGATTTACTACCTAACTGGGTTGAATTAAATGATCAAATGCAAGAATGTTGCAGGTTAATGGAACCAGATCCTTTACTAGATAAAAGATGTGAATTATTTAATGAACAATTCCTGAAAGATGAAGATGTAGACGACTTTGGAGTTGTTATGCATAATCAGATGTCACTCCAGAAATATTTTGAGAATGAAATAGGGGAGTGTCCTTATCAAGTGAAAGTTGTTTCTCTTTTACAGTCACATGATTTAGAAATGATAAATTTCTGTATATCAGGTTGTGATAATAAAGATACTTATTTAGATGCTGATGTGCAGGAAATTGAAGAAAATATTGAGAAGTTTCCTGAACTGGAGGATAAACTGAACATCTAGAATGAAGGGATAAAGTTGGATAAAGATGAAGAATTAATACATCAAGAGTCATACATCCTTCAATTTGAAGAGAGACCAGACACTGAGCCAAGCAGTGAAAATATAATGACAAATGGAAGACCAGCTGCCAATGAACAAGCATGTCCAACAAAATCAGAAATACACCAGGTTGTATTTCTCCTTTCCACAGTGAATGATGTTGATTATTATTTTGATTATGGAAATTCAGGAGATAACATGCATATGGATTAATCATGAACATGATGAGCTGCCTCAGTTGTTGATCATCAAGAGTCATTCTGTTGAATACAGTGAATTCAGAATATCAGAATATTTTTTAGAATATAAAGATAAATTTGCTAGATTGAGAACCATAACTAATACCCTAATGCTCCTGCACAATCAAAAGAAGTATGCAAATACAGGTGTATTTGGGTCATTTTCTAGTTTTTGTTTGCCTAGTAGTGGTTTGTATATAATTTTGTAGGTTAGTTGTTTGTACAGTCTGCTTGTTTTGCTTTCTTGTTTTGCTTTCTGTTGTTTCCTTTTGTAGGTTAGTTGTTTGTACAGGTTGCTTTTTGCTTTGCTTTGTTGAGTCTTTGTTTTGGTTGGGCAAAACTGGTGCACCTTATTACTTAAGAACACTGCAGAAATTGTTAGAATTCAAAAGTTGGATATAAGTTTTTACATAGGTTGTAACTCATATCAGTGTAGGTATTCTTGATCAGGTCTGTGGTATCATATTCATCAGTACTACTTTTCTTGAGTCAAGGTGATCCTCACAATGACACACCTAACAGCCTTGGGTTTGTTGAACATATCAGTGTAGGGGTTAAGTGAAAAATCTAAAGGTTGCCCTTGCTACCATTGCAATTCTCAACTTAATTTCAACAAGTGACCATTCCTTGTATCATGAGGCTACAACTGTTATATCTTAAGAATTAAATTGAAAATATAAAATAAATAAAATAATAAAATGGATTTTTTGAAATCCAGATTAAGTCATCTAAGTAACTCTACCAGAGCTATAGACGCTTGCTGGCAGTGGGGCTCTACTTAGGAGAATTGCAACGATAACCTTGCCGGGGCTATGGATGCCTACTGGCAGCAAGGCTCTATCCGGTTGGCTATGAGGGATGAACCAAACTACGTAGCTTAACACCAGTCACTAACTTATTCAACTCACTTTCAAGATGAGTATATGAATCACATGCACACAATTGATCCCTTATCAATTCACTGTTACATTGATGAACATGATACCAGTTAGAAAGGATTAGGATGCTCATGCTTAATAGGAGTTGGAAATTTATGTTTTAACTTATCCTCACCTTTTGAATTATTTGAATTTTGTTGTTTTCTTTGGTGGCAAGTTGTTGTGTGGTTACACAACACGCCCCATTTTGCATTATCAAAACAGGGACCCAACTTTTGGCTTGGCTTGTGTTGTCTGCTTTCTGGCGGTTTGGTAAAAATGAGTCAGGTGCATCATCATCATGATATTCGATGAGGTAGGTCATCATCATGAGGTCAGTTTGTAAAAGTTCATATTTTGTTTCTATGACCTCATATTTAGAAAGAGCTTGAAATTCCATGCAGGTTTGCCTTTTACATCACCTGAAAATTCGTCCATATGAGGGAGTTATGAGCAGTCAAAGTTTTGGTCAAACCTGATAATCGCAAGTGATCATCATATTTTTATCCTCAGTCATGTTGTCAAGGTCATCCTGATCTTGGTCTATCACCTGATAAAATCATGCAGTCAAAATATCCGGACGTCAATCTTAGGTGATAGTGTGTTTTACCCGTCAAATGACCTTAGGCGCATCGTGAGCATCATGTTTTAAGTGTAACCTGATATTTCATAACAACGAGCATCATGATATTTTTAACATCACCTGATATTATAATATCATGCTGATATTATAATATCACCCTGCTTAGAAAATCCACCATCTGCAAATTTGCATGCGCATGTCAAAGTCCTATCGGAGGGTCATCATCCTGATCTTTCAAGGGAGGGTCATATGTGCTGATATTCGCTAATATGATGATGACGTCATCATATCCTCCTGATCTCCTTTTGCATGATCATGATGATCACCCTATCTTTTAAGGGGGGGTGATATTCTCAACAGCATGATCATATTTTAAATATCACCCTAGCGTTAACCTGATGATGACCTCAACTCATCCTCATGCTTCGAAGATGAAAATGATGGTTACGTCATCATGATATTCGATGAGGAGGGATCATCATTTTTTTATCCTCAGTCATGTTGTCAAGATCGTCATGATCTTGTTTGTCTACCCGATATTTCGTAATGTCCTCCTGCCGAGAAATATGACTTTTTGCAAATATCCTGATGATGTCATCCCGATCTGATAAACGAAGAAGCAAATATCAGGATGACATCATCATCACATTTCCCTTCAGCAGGATATTTTCCAAAAACATGATCCGGTTCGCGAATATGACAATGACGTCATGTTCCTTTAAGTTTAACAAAAATCCCGGATATCCTGATGATCATCATCATTCTGATCTTTCGAGAGGGTTACCTTGGCCGCAAAGGGGTCATATTACATTCACCACCTGATCATCTTCCTTAGGTGACCCGATATTACATTTATCCCCTGATCTTAACTAAACATGACGGTGACATCATCTTTTGCATTTTAATGAGGCCCGGATATGACGATGACGTCACCATGATATTCCTTTCCTCAGCAGCAGGATCATATTTCATATCCTCCTATTTTCCTTCGACATGATGATGATGATGATGTCTTTCTTTTCCCCAATATACAGAAGCGAAACATGACGGTGACATCATCTGGACATTCGGAAGGGGGGAGCATCATATTTCCAAAATATCATGTAGACGAAAGTTTTAAGTCTTGCTGTCGGCCTTATCTTGAGTTATCATGCCGATGGAACATGTCTTCCCGATGGAAGGACATCATCATGATTTTTGGCATTGGTATAAGTTTAACCGTCGGCCTAATGTAAAATTTGTCATCCCAACCGTGTGTAGTCACGCCAATACATACATGCATCACATACAAAGGCAGACCCGAAATATTATGAAATGCGATTTAATCATTGTATATGTTGCGATGCATGATCATATTTGAACCCGATATACAAGGAAATGGGCGGGAAAATGAAACGATGGTTGACCCGAGTGTTTTAATGCTGTTTATGCATTTAGTGCATATTTTCCACTGATTTGGAGCCCGATTGCCTGTAGCTGCACATTTTGAGGCCTGTTTAATGTGAATTTTAACTTCATGCTATGTTCCACATGATGATGAACTTAATGTTTGTCTGTTTATTTGCAGGAAGTCATGATGCTGTTAGAGCTATTGCTGAGCATTGTATGGTTGCACATTGAGGCAACATGAACCAGAAGTGAGGAGGATATTGTCAAATATGCTATTTGCCAGCTGGAGACCGAATCAAATCAAAGATGCTGGAATATTCTGTGCCAGCTGTACATTTGCCAACTGGCGAAGCATGTGCTTTTCATCTGGACCGTTGATTATTATGAGAGGATCCTGATCCTTGGATCATTGTAACTATTTTTCTGGCATTTGTTCTATATAAGAGCCAGATCTTGATACATGAGGCGACATGATATACAAGGGAGGGAGATAGATAGATATATCTGGCACATTAAGGCCGACTACTATAGAATCAATTAGGAGATCGGATTACTGAGACTAATGAGGATAGAATTGTTGAAATGTCAAGGTTCTTTCTTCAGATCACTGTAAATGTACCTGTTCTTGAGCATATTGAATGGATATGAAGTTTCAGATTACATCCTGATTGTAAATTTTACGTAATCTTCATGTTGATTTCTGGATATGTACTGGTGAATGCTGTGTTCAACTAGAAGCGCTTTCATTTCATTACATGTTGTTGTCAACTTTTCCTTTGAAGATTTGCATTGGATCATGCAGATTTGTGGAATGTCCTGGTGAAGTATGATTCTAGTTTCCTTCTTTTCATTGCATGTATGGGAGCTTGTATGTGGATCAGTGATCTAAGTCAAGTAGTTTTGGGAATCTCATTCTTTAACCCTTCTCCTTTTTTTAATTTCATAAATTCATCATCATAACTGCAAATCATGATAAATAACAAGCAGAACAGAGAAATACGCTGACATCCCGTAGGTAACTGAAAATCATTAGCGTATTTGAGTTAAGTGCATGTAGTATTGAAAATATCATGCAAAGAGTCATAAATAATGGTAGAAATCATGCAAATATCAGCCTGTAGGCACATTATTTGACTAAATTCACAGTGCATAGGTAGAATTGTTGGAGATTTATGCAGAGCAGACATATAGAGCAGGATATTTGGAGGAATGATGATGAACTTTGCAGAAATACGTAAGGCCCCTGAATGGAAAATAGCAACACACATCAACCACTGAGTAACATCAGTAGATTAAGACCTAATCAACGGAGACTTGGGATCATGAATTCTCTGAATTCATCGTATCTTTCAAGATGAGTAAAGGTTGTTGTGTAACTTTTATTCTATGTTTGTACATGATCAACATCATGATCAACAGTACCATGTACTATTCCTCACCTCTTCCTCTATGGCACATCAAAAGGTTCAAGTAAAGGAAGAATACATTCATCACCATCAAGAGCTAGATGCAAAGAGAAGACACATCTTGAAGCTGAAGTTAATTTTCTAGACACACATGAATAAGCTGAGGACATCAATAGTTCCATATTACCTCATTATAAGGAAATATCTTCTAGTTGAAGTTACCACATGGGATGATGAAGATTATATGAAGAAATTACCACAATTGATCAGCGTTCAGGACAATGCTTTTGTAAAGGTGGGGGACATGTTATGCCCTTACTTCTATAGTGTATATGGTTATGACTAGTTGGCTTGTGGCTATCTTAACTCTTAATTAAGTCATATTATCATTATTATATTGTTATTTAGTTGTTTAGGTCGGCCTAAGGCTTCTATAGGGCTATCTAAGTTAGCTTGGATGATATCCTAGGCATAAATAGGTATATATAGGAGGTAGTGAGTCTCATTTCGTATCATATTGTGTATTGTGTTCTCATTGAAGACTATTGGAGGTATCCCCCTCAAAGTGGATTAGGAGGTTGCCCCCTTGAAGTGACATATTACTAACAAGTATTTGCAGCATATTTACTATTATATTTAGATATTGTGCAAATTGTTTCATTAAAAGGAGCAACAAGAAACTTTGTGTTTTTGTGGGTTTCTTCATGGTTTAAATATATTGGTATTGTTTTAATCATCCTTTGGTGTTGAGTTTCATATTGAGAATTGTAAACATCATTTCTGAAAAAAGAGAAATGGATGAGATGGAATCACCCCAAAGTTAGTATTTAGTGTAAATAAGTTTGTAATAGTTATTAGTTTGTATTTGGCAATAAAAGTGAACCTCCCCTTGCTGAGAGGAGACATAATATCTCATCATACTGTGATTGATATAACAATTTTTCCTTTAGTGAGTTAAAGACAAAATATTCACCCAATAAAGACTCGGAATGAACTATCTCTCAACCAATTCCTAACTCAAAATAAATCTAGGGGAGGACCTAGACAAAAGAATACACCCCAAACACATCAGAGTTATTATCAATATGCCTTGGGGAAGTTAACACTTTCTTTATTTGATGGGAGAAAAAAGTGTACAATGCATGCCTAGATTTAGAAGTTGGACATCAATCTGTCTTTGGGACCTATGGCTGAAGATGAAGCCATCAAATTTACCACACTCCACTAGGAAGGAACTGCTCAAGAATGGTGGTATCATGGGCTAGTCATTCAAGGACATAGGCTCATTGGCACCTATGACAAGTTTAGTAGAAGACTCATTGAAAGGTTTGACAGAAAGGACCCTGATGTATGTTTTTGAAAGCTAGCTCAACTCAAACAATATGGGAATGTGGAGAGCTATAATGTTGGTTTCCAAAAGCTCTGTATCATCATACCTGACATCTTAGAAAGGAGATTGGTTATTCTTTTCATTGATGGATTAACAAAATCTCTCAAAGGGATGTTCAAATCCTTTGAACCATCTTCTCTACAAGAGGTCATTAAGAGGGCCTTGGCACTAGAAACCTCCATGTTGAAGAACAAGTTCCAAAAGAAGACTTTCCCTCCAAAGAACTCTTTTCAAAGTAATGTATGATGGCCAAAAAATATGTCAACAAGACAAGACCTAGAGGCAAAGAATGAATTGAGAAGAAATAAACTTTGCTTCAGTTGCAAAGAACCCTGGTCACCAAGACACAAATGTCTTGGAAGAGGGCAAGTGCACTACATCGAAGTAGTTTTTGATAATGAATCAAGAATTGATGAACATGGACCACAAAGTGAAGAAGAAGAAGAGAAGACATAAGATGATGAAGAAGTCTTGAGAAGCATGCTTTCTAAGCTTTCTGGAACTCCCAAGTTGAATCCTTTTCAAATACATGGATTTTTTCAAGGACAAAGAGTCATCATGTTGATTGACACCAATGTTACTCATAAATTCATTGAATAGGGATTGGTGGTCAAGTGAGGTCTTAAAATAGGGGACTTCGAAGGTTTTAATATTATGGTCGCTGATGGATTCACCTTACAGTGTACTAGGAAGATCTCCTAGTTGAACCTAAATTTGGGAGGATATAACATGAAGGATGACTTCTATGTGTTTAGTATAGGAGACATATATGGTTTTGGGTATTCAATGGTTGCATTCATTTGGGGAAATCACCCAAAATTTCCAAACCATGGAGTTGAAATTTCAATATGATGGAAAACTAGTGGTACTTCATGGAATGACAAATGGAGTACCAAGAATCTTATCCACAAAGATAATGGAGAAAACCTTTCACCATGGTCAAGTGGCTTGGGCTGCACAATGTCTTGTGTCTATGACCAACTCTCTAGAAGGAAAAAGGGAATAACATCCAGAGATGCAAAAAAATTTAGATAAGTATGAGAAGGTTTTTGGTTACATTCCTCCAGGGAGACCACTAGAAAGAGGTTTTCAACATGTCATTGAGTTGGAGGAGGGCACTAAGCCTATCATTACAATGCCATATTGCCATACTAGAAGGCATAAGGGGGAGAATGAAAAATAAATTATAGAACTTTTGTACATGCGACACATTAGGCCTAGTTCAAGTCCTTTTGCTTCATCTATAATCATTGTGAAGAAGAAAGATCTCCAACAATGAGAATGTGCATCGACTATAGAGCATTGAACAAGAAGACTATCAAGAATCAATACCCAATTCCCAAGATTTATGAATTGATATGAGCTTCATTGAGTGGTCTATTTCTCAAAGATAGACCTTAGATTAGGCTACCAATAGATTTGGGTCTGAGAGGAAGACATCCATAAAATCAATTTTAGGTGCCATTATGGGCACTATGAATTTCTAGTCATGTTGTTTGGTTTGAAAAATTCTCCAACAACCTTCTAGTCCTGCATGAACCAAGTTTTCAACAAACAGTTAAGGAGATGACATCCTCATCTACAAAAAAACTTAGGAAAAGCACTTGAGACATATTGATGAGGTGTTGGGAATTCTAGAAGCACATAGTCTATTTTCAAAAGAATCAAAGTGTGAGTTTTCTATGACAGAGATTCTATATTTGGAACATGTCTTTAGTGCAAAGGGAGTACAAGTAGACATCAAGAAGATCAAATCCATTTGCAATTGGCCTCCCCTAAAGACTCTAACTCAATTGTGAGGATTCTTTGGCTTCTACAATTACTATAGAATATTTATTAATGGATTCTCTCAATTGGCTACTCCCTTAACTGATCTGGTGAAGAAGGGAGCTTTCACTTGGAATGAGGCAACAAATGAGATTTTGAAAAAAATGAAAGAGGTAATGAGCTTGTGTCTAGTGTTAGCTATTCCATATTTTTCCCTTGCCTTTGCTCTTGAGTGTGATGCTTTTAGAGAAGGGATTGGAGCAGTTCTTATGTAATATAAGCTCCCTATTACTTTTTAGAGTCACAAGCTCAAAGAGGTGGAAAGGTGATTCTCTATCTATGACAACGAGATGTTGGCCATCATACATGCATTGGCCAAGTCCAAGCAATACTCGGTGGGTGGTTGATTTGTGGTCAAATTTGATCATGATAGCTTGAAGTATTTCCTCAACCAGAAGGACCTCAATGAATGGAAACAAAAGTGGGTGAGTAAACTTCAAGTATATAATTTTGACATTCAATATGTAAAGTCATGAAAAATGTTGTTATTGATGCCTTGTCTAGAAAACCAACATTATGCTCAATGTCTCACATTTCAACAAATTGGAAGGCTGAAATTTTAGTAGAGTATGCTAAGAATAAGTTTACAACTAATTTTTTAGAAGAGAAGCTATTGAAGATAGGTACACTGTGTTGAATGATCTCATTCTTTATAAGGGAATAATTTATTTGGTGCCAGAATCAAGGATGAAAAGCAAGATATTAAGGGATATCCATGATACTCCCTTGGCTAGCCATTCAAGTTATTTCAAGACATATAAGAAAATCCATGAGAGATTCTCATGGAAATGACTTAAGGATGATGTCCATAAGCATATTAGAGAGTGTCTTGTTTGTCAGCACAACAAGACTGAGAAAACTTTTCTTTCTAGTTTGTTGCAGTCACTACCTATTCTAGAACAAAAATGGGAGAGTATTTTGATGGATTTCATCATTGAACTTCCCAAAGTCCAAGGTAAGGACTGTATATATGTTGTTGTGGATAGACTCATAAAATACACACATTTATTTGCTATTTCTTTAGATTTTAAGGCATCCCAAGTTGTTGATCTATTTTTTAGAGAAGTGTTTAGACTTCATGGGCTACCAAAAAATATTGTGAGTGAAAGAGATGGTTAGTTCTTGAGCTTGTTTTGGCAAGAGCTCTTTCATTTGACAGGAACTAATCTCACATCTAGTACTAGCTACTAGCCCCAAATAGATGGTCAAAGTGAGATTATGAACAAAAGGGTGGAAGTCTACTTGAGGAATTATGTAGCTGGTCATCGAAGGTATGGATCAAATGGATCCATCTAGGAGAGCATTGTTATAACACCACTTATCACATATCTATTGGGATGACACCATTTTTGGCTTTGTATGGTTATGAATGTCAATCTTTTGTTGACATTGTTATTTTTGACAATAGGGTGTCTCAAACAAGAGATTTGGCGAGCCAAAGCCAATAAATTCTAAAAATACTAAAAAATAACCTCCAACAAGAACATAATCAACAGAGGATGTACGTTGATTGTCACGGAGTGGAGAGCTCATTTGAGGTTGGATATTTTATGTTTGTAAGATTGCAGCCATACAAACAATCTTCCCTCAAGGCAAGTGGATCTGAGAAGTCGAAGCCTCATTTTTATGAGCCATACTAAATCTTGAAGAGGATTGGTGAAGTTGCCTATAAGTTGGAGCTGCCTAAGTTGAGTAGGATTCATAATGTGTTCCATGTGTCATGCCTTAAAAAAGCACTTGGAAAACACATTATTTCTTCAGTAGAGTTTCCTTCACTGGATGAGGAAGGCAAACTAGTTTTGGTTCCATAAGTAGTGATTGATGTGTGAGAAAGGAAGCTAAGAAAGAGAAGCACCACTAAGTACTCAATCTGATGGAAGAATCTTCTCATAGAAGATGCAACATGGGAAGGACCAAAGATTTTGGAACATCCAATTTTACAATTGCTTGAGGGAAATAAATTTTGAGCAGGGTAGACTTGTCATGTCCCATTTTTGTTCACACCAATTCTAGCATGTGTTTGCAGCATTCCAAGATTCTTGAAGAAGTCCACAAACCTTGGAGAGATTCATTTTCAAAGGTTTCATATTTCCTACTTTATTTTAGCCAGTAGATTTTATGGAAATAATTTAATTAGTTATTTGGTATTTTTGTAGTTTAGTGCAGGTGGGAAATATATTTAAAAATAATAATAATTGTTTTGGGGTAAAAAAAGGATGAAGGGTTAATGTTTTCTTTAGTTTGAATCCTCCTTTCCACAAAACATTCCAAGGGATTTTCAACCAAGTGTCTCACCTATCAAGAGGAGAGTTAGCTATCAGATTTGAGTTGCCACTTGCTTTTCTACTAGGAAATTTGGATGTGATCACACAAGTTTTCCAATTGATGCTTTTATGCTCCTAAAACCCTAATTTTAGCAAAATAGTAATCAAATATGTGAATTACAACAAATGCTATAGGAAATAGATAGAGGGCAGAGAACCTTAACTCACTATTTTTTCGCAAATAGAAAACGGTGAAATCTGGGACAACAGTGATGGTGCCCTAGTCCAATGCACAATGTTTTCCGCACAGTCCCAATATACTTCCAGCACTAATCTTTGCTATGTTTTCTATTTCTTATGATCTTAAAATGGAGGACAATGTTGATGGCGCCCTTGTCCTGAAAAGTTAAACAGTGTCCGCTTCTTTTTAGATCCAGAATCTTCAATGTCTGCCTTCCTACTCTACAACTCCACTTTCTCCAGATCTGACACTTGTAACCTGAAATCACAATGAGTGTGGGAGGGGGTTGTGGTGTTTAGAGGCTTGCCTCAATCAAGCCCCAGAGAGACATTCAAGTCTTCCAAACACCATTGTCAGAGGGAGTGCGTGCCCTTGGGAGGCAGAGGCAAAAACCAAATGATAATGATTGATAAAGCACAATAAATGATACCTTGATGATGAAGCTCTCATGGAAGGAAGAAGCTCTTCAATGCCATGAGGTGAAGATGTAATCCAACCTACAAACAAACACAATAACAATACTATGCTTTGCAACACAATAATAATCACAAGTATGCCAATAGCTCACAATCATAAAACTTGCCAATGATCTTCTAGTTTGCAAATGATAACCAAAACATGCTTATATATGTAACTATTAAGATTCCTGCCAAGAATTTCATATTTGAAATTTATGATGTCAGCCTGGATTAAATTTGTGTATAAAGGAGATAAGACCAAGGAGACAGAAGAGAAATTAGCTACTAAAGAAATGGAAGTTGATGAAGAATAGGGTGTTGAAGAATTGGCTATAGAGGAAATGGATATTGAATAGAAGTCTTCAATAGAAAGAGAGGATGAATAGGAGAAAGAAGGAGATGGTCAGTAGAATCTACAGGACACAACCACGTCTATGTAAAGAGATGTATCACAAGAAACTAAAGTCCCTTCTCCTCAACCTAATGTATCTCTTTTAGTTTCTTTTCCCACTCCTCCTATAACCCCAGTTTCACCCATTGTTATTCAATCTTCTAGTTCATCACCATCTTCCTCTAGGATGATTTTTGATAGTCCTAAGATTGCTTTTGATGCTTCTCTATGTTTTTCTAGGTCTATACCAAGCTTGTCCTCACCCTCATATGATAATGGTTATTCCACAATTTTTGATCATTTTGTTTTAGGTGCTGAGTAGACCATTGATGTGAATGTGCCAGGTGTTGTATTTACAAATACTCCCCCAATTTTTACCACAAGTGTAAGTACAATTCCTTCTACACCAGAAATGGGGTCAGATCCAAATGTTAGTATGTCAATGCTTCCTCCGTGGCTCTCAACCTATACCTCGAAGAGAAAAAAGCAAGCCATCTCCCTAGATGACTTTCACATTGGGAAGATGATGCCAATAAAGGAAAAAATACAAAAGAAGCCCAAGACTCTTTCTCGGCTGATAGAAGATAAAGGCCATAAATATGTGGAGATTGCTCAGCCACGGGCAGATGCAACTATGGAAAATTTCAGCATGAGTGACTATTCTATTTCTAGGATTGAACTCGGTAAGATCACACATGAAAGTGCCAAAGCTGATGTCCAGTCTACACTCAATTCCTTACTTGTAAAATTTGATCATGAGAAGGAAATGAAAGAGCAGTATAAAGCAATGGTAGAACAATTGGTTGCAGTGGTGGGAAAGATTACTTTGACATCTGAGTCAATAAAACCTGAGGCAATCATAGTGGAAGATCTTGTTGTTTAGAGAGAAGACAAGACTCATGTGAAAGGGAGAGCTGTTGAAGAATACCTTGATAAAATGTAGGTACAAGGAGTGTCTCTTCTTACCAGTATGGCTGAGAAGACAAGAAGAATGGAAAAAATAAGAGCTGAGCTAGATGATTAGTGGATACTATTTCTCAAGAAATTGAGCATTTACATGAAAGCCTTGAGAAGTGGACTAAGATGAAAAAGATGAAAGCAAAAACTCTAATATCACTCGGCATTGTTTCAAATTATGAGTGTTATGTGGAAACTAAAGAGTCATTAATTTATCGGAGTAATGTTTTGAAAGAGTTAATCAAAGACTTGGAGAGTGCTAGGGAAATCAGCAAAGAAAGTGATGTTGATCTGTTGCACAAATTGGAGGAGCTCCCATGCAAGCCGACATCTGAAGATCATCATTTTCTCCCCACTAATGAAATGATTCAAGAGTTCAAGAATATGTTTCAAAAGGAGTTTGAAGACAAAGCCTTCTCAATCTTCTCTCTAGACAATATTCTAGATAATCAGTTAATATTGGATAATCTAAAATCCAAGTTGACTAGTCATCATAAGGTGACCACAAAAGTGAACGATGTAGTGATCAGAGCTCAAGTAATCTTTAGGAACACTACTAGTCCTGACAGCTATGGGATGCAAGCGGCATTCACTATGTATGATGCTCATATGAAGAAGAATGGAGATCTAAGTCAATACAAAGTGTCATGCCTTAGTTTATTTTCGATATTTTCATATGTACTTTTCATTCAGTTTTGGACACTTTTACATGTACTTTTTTCATATGTAATTACATGTAAAAACATAGGAAGTCCCATGTCAATAAGGACTCCTATTTTTGAATAAGTCAAAGTAGTTAGATTTTTCCTAAATTTTCTCATGGCCTCTCACTATAGATAAAGAGGGCCTCTATTGTAATTTTTATCTTTTGTCTATTGAAGTGAAGCGCTGCCATTTTGAAGAGCAATTTGAGACTTTGAGCTTATTTTGTAAATCAATTTTTAATCAATATCAAGAAGTAAGTTGGCATTCAATCTTTGTCTTGGAGCAAGTTTGTAATGTTATAGAACTGTTCTTATGTCCTTTCTATTACATTATCTTGAATGAATGTTTGAATTGTGACTGTGGAAATCAAGTGTTCGGAAGGTGATTCAAATCTGATTTTGTAGACTTTGTGCTGCTATATCCAATTTGGATATTGCATTTAAGTTTGTGAATGTGAAGTAATTTGAAGACTTTGGGCTGCAAGTTATTGTTTGTGATCTTGTTATCTTATCTCGGCATATAGGTAAGACTTTGGGCTGCACTCTATTCAGAAATCTTTTATTTTCAATTAGCATAAGGAGCAATGAGAAACTTTATGTTTTGTGGGTTTCTTCATAGTTTAAATATATTGGTATTATTTTAATCATCCTTTTGTGTTGAGTTTCATATTGAGGATTGTAAACATCATTTCTGAAAAAAGAGAAATGGATGAGATGGAATCACCCTGAAGTTAGTATTTAGTGTAAATAAGTTTTTAATACTTATTAGTTTGTATTTGGAAATAAAAGGGAACCTCCCCTTTGTAAGAGGAGAGATAATATCTCATCATATTGTGGTTGATATAACCATTTTTCCTTTATTAAGTTAAAGACAAAATATTCACCCAATAATTTTTGGTGACTCTGCTGGGGAACAAACCTGCAACTTAGAGCCTCACGCTTTGAGTTGAAGCATATCGGCCTCATTGCTTGTAATAAGTTTTTCAATTTTTTATCTTTGTTAAGTGTATTACATTCTGGTAGACTCAAGGTATACAAGAAGTAAGAGAGCTCAAGGAATCAATGATCCTATGTTTGAGTTAATGCAGCAAAATAATTTTGGTCTTTTACCTCTGAAATCTTGACTTTAGCATACAAGAAATTTTCCTCCAACCAATGCAAGGTTACATATACCAAGTGAAGCCTCAAGTGTGCATAGGACTCCACTAGTTGTACAAGTTTCAAGGTTTGTAGTTCCACCTTTTAATCGGTGCATAATGGCTCATCCTCTACCTGCGAGCCCATGGGGAAATGTTTTCGAGCCTTTCAATCTTACCCCACCATTGCATGGGCTACGCTATAGTTCAAGAAAGAATTTTCCAAAGTTCTACGGTGATGGAAAAGTTCACCTCGATGAACATATTGCATCTTTTTATATTGCATGTGGTGTTCTTGGGGTTGAACATGAAGATGTATCTATGAGACTTTTTGTTGAGACACTTCAAGGTGTTGTGGTAGATTGGTTCTATCACCTCCCTTCTCAAACCATCAATGGATGGAACATTCGACGAACCAAGTTTGAGACTAGGTTCAAACTTGTGGAAGATGCTCATGCTCTGTTAGCTCAACTTACCCAAATGAAGAATGAACCGTAAGAAACCATGTGGGAATTTATTGCTAAGTTCAATAAGTTGACCAACAGAATTCTGGCCACTACTCAGGCCACAACTGAAAATCTAAAGTGTTTCTTTATAAATACTCAACTGTCGGAAGTAAATTTTCTTCTACGGCAAACTAATCTAGCTAACTTGGAGGTAGCTAAAGCTCTAGCTATAGAGATTGAGGATGACCTTATCCTCTCTAATAAGATAAGAAAGGATACAAGTAGAAGTAGAGGGTAGCCCTCTGCTAATAATTCTTCCACTAGCACCACTGATCGTATGGTGCAAAAATTAGTTAACGAATTGTTAGCTTTGAAGAAATATATGTCTCAAAGTATGTCCATTCCTTCCTATAGGGATATACCAAGGAGGACATTTCCTAATGCTCAATATCAAGGCAATGCTACTAGGAACCAAGGTTAGAATAAGCTTCCACCAGCACAAGGGAGGCTTGCCATAGAAGCACCGTCGGTTAACTCAGTAATTGGCTATTATGAAGTTGAGCAAAAAAAATTTCCACAACCTGACTTGGATCAGGAAAAAAGTGCCAATCTCTTTATGGAAGGAGAAGAAGAATTGGCTGGTGACTTGAATATTAGGTTCCTGAATTATCAGGATGAGTCAGAAAGAGGAGAAAATGCATATAGTGGAGTATATGTCTTTTTCACCGAATCTCAAAATCAGTCAAATCAGCAAGTGACTGATAAAGGTAAATCAAAAGAGGATCCTCAACCTGTAATTTCTATTGGTAAGCGAGGAACTCCTTTACCTTTTCAATCAAGGGATCCAGCTAGTCAAAAACAAGTAAGTTCCTTTAATTTCCCTAATTCTTCTGCTGCCATTCCTTAGACCAGTACTTCCCCAATGAAACCTTAGAATGAAAGTTTCCTTGCTTCTATGTCCAATTCATTTCAGCTTTTTGATATAATTGACCATGCCAGGAAAACCCAAATTCAAATGTCTGAGGTGGAATATTTGCAAGCTAACCCCGACCAATTTGAAAGGTTAGCTAAATTTGTTAAAAATAAGACTACCTCTGTAGGCCAAGATACTTCCAAGACTATTCCTGACCCCTTAAAGACTAGGTCTTCTCAGAATAACCTAGTTACCACTTCTCTTACCATTTTAGGGAAAATTGAACCTTTCTATGTTTCTTTGTTAGTTAATGGTCACAAACTCAGTAATTGTGTTATAGATTCGGGAGCTTCTGATAATGTTATGCCTACCAAGGTAGTATATGCTCTACGATTGACTCTAACAAAGACATTTGGAAGGTACTTTTCAATGGAAAACAAATAGGTGCATTTGTGAGGCTAGATTAAGGATGCATAGTTTGCATTCGCTGCTTTTCTGGAGAAAAGAATAAAGATGACTGTCCTTATTGTTGATGTCCCAGCTTCATATGGTATTTTGTTGGGACAAAATTTCTATAAAGATGTAGGAGATCTTAACATGGATTTATCTGAAGCAAGGATACTTGTCAAGGGTGTCATGCAGAAATTGCTTCCTAAAAGGGAAGCGAAATATATTGTCACTCAATCTAAAGACCCAAAAGCTCAAATTTTATTTGAATCTTCAGGTTTAGATAACTATTTCCTAACTATGGAATATACTTCTAGTTCGTCAGATGAAAGTATGGTGATGGAAGATTCTTCTTCTTCTTTGGGTGAAGAGACTGCTAATCACAGAGATGTCTAACTAGAAAGTTCAAATGATATTTGGACTTTGGAATTTGATGGTAGTTGTTCTTCCACATGATTAGGGGCTGTAGTGGTCTTGATATCTCCTCAAAGTGATATTTTCCCTTTTTCATATAAGCTACAGTTTGACAATACCAACAATATTGTTGAGTACGAGTCTTTGTTACTCAAAATGGAGGCTACTTGCACAAAGGGAATAAAAAATCTTCATGCACAAGGAGATGCAGAGCTGATTGTTTATCAGGTAAGAAATATGTACCAGACAAAAAATGAAAGGTTAAAGCATTACCGAAATCAGGTATGGGATTGCATTGATAAATTTGATGCATTTGATATTTCTATTGTTCCTAGAGAATATAATGATAGAGCTGACTCTTTGGCTGTATCAGCTACCCTTATGGTCCCCCATAAGGAGTTTAAGGGTGATAAGTATACTATTGAGTTGGTCTTCAAGCCAAGTGTACCTTATAATGCTGACCATTGGCAAGTTTTTAGTGGTGATAATCAGATTATAGATTTTCTAGAGAAAACATATAGTTTTGATGAACTTTACTTTGAGGGGAGTGATTCTCCACCTTGGGAATATGTTTCTGAAGTAAACTCAGAGACTGGCGAGGAGTTTCTTCAATTGAAAGGAAATAAAATTCTAAAAGCTTTAGTTTCCCTTGAAAATCTATTTGATAAACATGATCATTATATCAAGCAAAAGTAGCAACTTGACTCAAGTTCATCAATGGAATTTGAACAAGTGAACTTGAATACAGAAGCAGATCCTAAGATGGTCAATATTGGGAAATGTTGCACTGATGATGAAAAGTTCAAGTTCACAACACTTCTATGCCACTACATTGATGTGCTAGTATATTCATATGATGACTTGAAGTCCATCAGACCATAAGAGATCCAACATGAGATTCTGCTCAAGGTGGCATCATTGCCTTATAAATAGAAGCAGAGGCAATACAATCCTAAAGTATCAGGTACTATCCTTGCTAAAATTCAAAAGATGTTGAATGCTAGGATAATTTTCCTTATTCATCATTCAACTTGGATTGCAAACATTATTCCTGTAAGGAAGAAGAATGGAGAGATCCGTATCTGTGTAGATTTCAGGAATCCAAATCAATCTTCCTTGAAAGGTAACTACCCTTTGCCCATAATGGATCAAGTGTTACAAAAAATAACCAGTTTAGAGATGCTATCTATGTTGGATGGTTTTTCAGGCTACAATCAAATAGAGGTCAGTGAAGTACAAAACCACTTTCACAACTTCATGGGGCACTTTTGCATATCGCAGGATGCCATTTGGGTTGATCAATGCTGGGGCTACTTTCCAAAGAGCAATGGACTTGGCATTCAGAGATGAAATGGGTAAGTTCATTGTGGTATACCTTGATGATTTGACTATTTTCTCCAAGAAACGTCAAGATCATGCTTACCACTTGCGACAAATTTTGGAACAATGCCGCCAGAATGGTATTTCTCTTAACCCGAAGAAGTCAATTTTTGGGATTATAGAAGGTGAAATTCTTGGTCACATTGTGTCTAAAGAAGGTACTAAGATTGACTCTAAAAGGGTCAAATCTATCCAAGGTCTTACTTTGCCTGTAAGTAAGACAGATGTTCATTCTTTCTTCAGGAAAGTAAATTTCCTGCGAAGGTTCATTCCAGAGTTCACAGAGAAGACTCGTCATATTGTTAATATGATGAAAGGAAGACCACTTTCGATTGGAGCATGGAAGGTAAAGCATATTTACATAAAAAGAGCCATAGCCCATGCTCCAGTTTTGGTGTGTCCTGATTATAACAAAAAATTCATTATGTATAGTTATGCTTCAGAGCATACATTGTCAGCAATTCTAGTTCAACAGAATGAGGAAGGTGTAGAATCTCCAATTTCATTCATGAGTTATCCATTGAAATCTCATGAACTTAAGTATTCTAACATGGAGAAACATGCTTATGCTGTAGTAAAGGTTGTGAAACATTTCAGATTTTACATATTGAACTCACATACTATTGCTTTGGTGCCTGATACAACAGTAAAATGTATCTTAACCCAACAAGAGTTTGGGACTAAGAGAGGCAATTAGATTGCCAAAATTTAGGAATTTGGTCTTGACATTAAATCCACCAAGCTTGTGCATGGGAAAAGTTTGTGTCAACTTATTGCTGATAATGTTCCAAAGGAAATAGGTGATGAAGAGACAGAGATTGAAGATGTTCCAACTATCCTTTTTGTTACTACAACTGATGAGTGGTATTCTAATATCGCTTACTTTTTCACATATGGTGAGTGTCGTACTCATTGGTCTTACAAAGAAAAATGGACTATCAAGCTCAAGGCTGTGAACTTTGTCTTATGGGATAATAGTTTGTACAAGAGAAGTCTTGATGGTGCTTTCCTCTGTTGTGTTGATAAAGCACAACAAAGTAAGCTATTGGAGTCTTTCCATAATTTGGCATGTGGAGGACACTTTTTAGCACCAGTAATGACTCACAAGATTTTGAGAGCCAAGTATTATTGGTCCACACTTTTTTAGGACACATATAATTGGGTGCATAAGAGTGGACTTTGTCAGCAGTTTGTGGGGAAACCGAAGTTGGTTGCACTACCATTGAAACCAGTTGTAATTGAGGAGCCATTTCAGCAATGGGGCATCAACTTCATTGGCACTGTGAATCCACCATCAAGTGTGGGACACAGTTATCTTCTTACTGTAACTGATTATTTCACCAAGTGGGTGGAAGCTATACCAGTTAAACATGCTACTTCTGAAGTGGTGTGTAAGTTCCTCAAAGAAAATAGCATATCTCAGTTTGGTGTTCCAAACAAGATTGTGGCAGATAATGCTACATGTTTTTCCTCTAATGCGATTACTAGTTTTTGTTTCAAATATGGAATTATTCTTTCACATTCATCTGATTATTAACCATAAGGAAATGGTCAAGCAGAATCAAGTAATAAGAATCTGGTTACTATTATCAGGAAGTTGGTAGATGATAATCAGAGAACATGGCATAAAGCATTGTTTGATGCTTTGTGGGCAGATAGAATTACACCAAAGAGAGCTATGGTATGTCACCATTTCAACTGTTATATGGGTTGAATGCAGAGATATCGATCACCTTGGAATTGCCAGCTTTGAAGTTGGCAAAGGTGGTTGAGGATGGAACTTTTGAAAGTTCTATTGATAAACACATAATGTATCTTTCTAAACTTGATAAGAAAGCAAAGGCCAGAGATTTCCAGATTGGGGATCAAGTCTTGTTGTGGGATAAGAGGAGAGAGCCAAAGGGAATGCATGGGAAATTTGATTCCCTATGGAGAGGCCCATTTGTCATTCACCAGTTCTGTGGTGAAAATGGTTTCTTGCTAAATATCAATATGGGACACCATTCTTGTTGCCACATAGTGGACAACATCTGAAGCTTTTCAATCCATGAAGTGCCAGATAAGTTCACTTATATATTTGTACAATTTGTGTTTTTCTTTTTCATTTTTAGTCTTTTTGTGTATTTTTGTTTTGTTCTCTTGACTCTATGGCCCAATGGCATGGATGAAGGCATTTAGAGACTGAAATTCTTCTCCCTTTGATTGTTTCAAAGAACAATCAAAGGAAGTTCCCCAATTAGAGCTAGCTATTGTCCTCAAAATTAGTTGTGCTCATTTTGTAGGATGACCCCTATGAAACTTGTCTGTTTAGTAGCCTACAACTCTAAGCATTTTTTTGAGGTGAATCTTTGCCCTCATATGTGATCTTCTATCTCTTAGGAATCATTTCAAGCATCTCCTCATTTTGGTTCTTTGAGGTTTTTGAAATTCAAATTAGTGAGAAAACTCATTAAATCAGTAAGTTTAAATGTAAGGAGTTCAAAAATTCTAAGTGTTACATGTTTGAGCAGTCATTTTTAATACGATTACATGTTCTTAACTTTTGTGTTTTACATGCAGGAGTGGCATTTGTTTCCACTCATGCATGTTTATGTTGCCTTTAGGTCCTAGATGCATGCACTGCTCGTGCATCTCGAGTTTACTCAAGTGCATTAAATGCACTCCATGTGAGTGTTTTGAAAAGATATTTATATGTTTTTAAATTTCTTTTTAGTTTTCATTTTATTTGTTACTTGTCATTGGTACTTGCTTTTGCTCAATTGAAACCTTTGTAATTATCTTTGGCATTCTTGGTGTGTGATTTTTGGATCTAGGGCTTTCCATGAAGATCGACTTATCTTCATTATCATCAGGTAAGTTTTACTCGTTCTTTCCTTTCATGATCCTCTTTTTCCCAAATAATTTTTACCTTTGATGAAGCATTGTTAGTCTTATTGTTTCATGTTGTTTAAATCTTAATGAATCATTTATGATTCTATGTTTTCATTTCCTCTTAAATGTCTATTTTGTTTAGGGTTTTCATTTAGTTTTTGCCTTAGTTTTCATGTGTTCATTTTATTGTGTTTTTTTTAGAGGGGGACAGCATGGAAATTTTTGCCATTCAATATGTAAACCCTAGAGTTTCATTTTTCTTATTGTAAAGACTCGTCTTTAGCAGGGTCAGTGTTTTTCACCACCTTGGTTTATGACTTAGGAATTTTTCCCTTAACATGTAAGGGTGATGATTTTTGCTACCCGTACATGTCTTTATTTTCCATCATGCATGCGCGGTAAATTCTACCACTAATGCATGATTGTTATTCTTTTATGAGATGTGCATGGGCAATAGAATTTGTTGCCCATGCCTTTGGCTTTTATGTGATCTACCCGAAGTGTAAGGGTGGCAAAAATCTCTGCCCCTACACGAGTTTGGAGACAGTATGAAGTTTCATACACAAGCAGCAGAAATCACAGCTCAAACACTTGGATATTTGTTTAAACTTGTAATGCATAAGAGGTCCTTTTTACCACTCCTACACAAATTGCAGATCTACCCTTTGCATGCAAGGGCGGTAAAAATCATCGCCCGTGCATAAATAAATTTCCTTCAAGATGCTAGAGTGGGTCTTTTTACCACCTAGACACACTTATTCTTTTATGAGATGTGCATGGGCAATAGAATTTGTTGCCCATGCCTTTGGCTTTTATGTGATCTACCCGAAGTGTAAGGGTGGCAAAAATCTCTACCCCTACACGAGTTTGGAGATAGTATGAAGTTTCATACACAAGCAGTAGAAATCACAGCTCAAACACTTGAATATTTGTTTAAACTTGTAATGCATAAGAGGTCCTTTTTACCACTCCTACACAAATTGCAGATCTACCCTTTGCATGCAAGGGCTGTAAAAATCATCGCCCGTGCATAAATAAATTTCCTTCAAGATGCCAGAGTGGGTCTTTTTACCACCTAGACACACTTTGAAAATGCTTTACTCCCACATGCAGGAGCGGCAAAAATTTTCCGCCTTGACAAAGCAATTCCCTTAAGCATGCAAGGGCAGCAAAAAACACCACTCGTGCACTCACTCTCTAGAATTTTTCTAACTCTGGGGAATTTTCCAAATTGCTATCCTTAGCCCACTTTCATCTATTTTTTTGACTTGCCTACTCTTTAGCCCTTTCAAGCTCATTCCTGTGATCATGATCATCAACATACAGTTTCCCAAATTCCCATTTTTTCCCCTAACTACAAGATCATGACTTTTTGTTATAGTTTCTCCTACAAGTTGTCAAGGTCATCAATTCATCCGAAGGAGTCCACTTTTCAAATGATAGACTCATCTCCAAAGAAGTCCAAAGCAATGAAGTATAAGTATCAGGGTGTTTTTTTGTCACATCAGTCACATCCAATGTGGATGAGATAAGGGACACTGAAATTGGCCATGTTGGTATGGCAGAATTTGTGGAAAGGACAAAATCAGATAAACCTAGCCATCACATGCAAAGAATTATCAAGAGTAATATTCATTTGGTTGCTTCTTTTCTTGTTGCTGCACATAACACTGAATTTGTTCTCCAAGTTGCTCATTTTTATAAAAAGGATAATAGGACAGTGGTGGATGGCAGTGGTAATGTGATAATGAGATTAGATGCTAAGTTCTTAGATAAGGTTTTTATGTGCCCTGGTGCTGAAGATGTTGCAGAGTTGGATTTCAGTATTACTCAGGGAGTGTATAATAAAGATGTTGAAAAATAAGTGATCAACATTAAATGGTTGAAAACTACCAGGTCAAATTTGTCCAGATCACCCAGGAGTTTTTCTAGGAGTGACTTTGTGGAGGAGGTAAGTGATTTGATAACTCTTCTGAGCAGAGTGAGAGATCTTCCTTCATCCTCTACTTTCCATGAATGGATGTATGCATACATCAAGATCATACTTCAGGGCAAACAGAATATATTCTGGGGAGAACAGATCAGCAATACTCTTCATGAGCAACTGAGTAAGGTATCAACTATCTTCAAGTTCTTTATGACTTCATACCTTGTATATGCAGTAGCTTCAATGAGAAGCTTTCCAGGTTTGACATCAGATGGAGATAGGAGGGTTGTACTAGTTTAATAGTATTATCCTCAACTCACCTTGAAAGGCTTAATTCATCATTTCAGAAGGCTGAATGATGCCTTCTTTGTTGTTTTCCCGTGTCTTTTTGATTCCCAATTAGAGAAAAGGAGAGTTTCTGACAATGTCTGGGCAGTGGTGAATGGTTTTGGTTGCTTGTTTCTTCAATTTCCAACTTTCACATATCTAAGAGCTGGATATTACTAGGGTAATCCCTAGATGCTGCCAAAGTTCCCTTCTGATAAAATTGTCCTAATGGAGTTGTGTCAGCAAATGATTGTCATTCATAACAAACAAATAGAACTAAAGAAGCCTAGATTTAGGTTTCTTATTGAAATTGGTAGGTTTTTTGTTGCAACTACTACAAAAGCCAAGGCAATGGAAATTGAGATGCAGATGGTTACCATGAAGCAATTCAAGAGGAGACCAAGATTTTATTATCAGGGAGTGAAAGATAAGATCAGGAGAAAGACTCAATTTAATGAGCCGATGGTGGAGGATATTTGCATTGATTTGAGAACATAAGATGATATTAGGAAGCTAGATTACAACAGGTTGTGTTTAAGCCCAATTGAATATTTGGGCTTGGTTGATATTCCATAAGGTATGGTGGATAACAAAGATGTTGTTCATCCTTGATATCTCAATGAACAAATTGCAACTTCTCCCTTGTCTACTGTGCAATGGTCAAAAAAGGAGTTAAATTCTTTGAGAAACAGGTTTGAACCTATTCTAACTAATACCAATCTATGGCTTCAAAGCAAGGGTATACCCTTGAACGACTTCATAACTAGTTCAGAAGAGGAGGCTTCAAAGCAAACAGGGAAGAAAACTGAGTTAAGGACTAAGAACAAAAGTGATGCTCCTAGTACATCCAAGGTTTCCAAGCCTAGGATTAAATTTGTGTCTAAAGGAGATAAGACCAAGGAGACAAGAGATAAATTAGCTACTAAAGAAATGGAAGTTGATGAAGAATAGGGTGTTGAAGAATTGGCTACAGAGGAAATGGATAGTTAATACAAGTCTTTAGCAGAGAGAGAGGATGAACAGGAGAAAGAAGAAGGAGATGGTTAGGAAAATCTACAGGACATAGCCATGTCCCCACAAAGAGATGTATCACAAGAAACTAATGTCCCTTCTCCTTAACCTAATGTATCTATTTTAGTTTCTTTGCCCACTCCTCCTATAACCCCAGTTTCACCCATTGTTATTCAGTCTTCTAGTTTGTCACCATCTTCCTCTAGGACAATTTTTGATAGTCCTAAGATTGCTTTTGATGGTACTCTACATTCTTCTAGGTCTGTACCAAGCTTGTCTTCACCCTCATATGATATTGGTGATTCCACAATTTTTGATCATTTTGTTTTAGGTGCTATGTAGACTATTGATGTGAATGTGCTAGGTGTTGTAATTACAAATACTCCCCCATTTGTTACCACCACAAGTGTAAGTACAATTCCTTCTACACCAGCAATGGGGTCAGATCCAAATGTTAGTATGTCAGTGCTTCCTCCATGGCTCTTAGCCTATACCCCCAAGAGAAAAAAGCAAGCCATCTCCCTAGATGACTTTGACTTTGTGAAGCTAATTCCAGTAAAGGCAAAAATACAAAAGAAGCCCAAGACTCTTTCTTGGCTGCTAGAAGAGGAAGGCCATAAATATGTTGAGATTTCTCAGCCACCGGCAGATGTAACTATGGAAAATTTCAGCATGAGTGACTATTCTATTTCCATGATTGAACTTTGCAAGATCACACATGAAAGTGTCAAAGCTGATGTCCAGTCTACACTCAATTACTTGTGAAATTTGATCATGGGAAGGAAATGAAAGAGCTATACAAAGCAATGATAGAATAGTTGGTTGCGGTGGTGAGAAAGATTACTTTGACATATGAGTCAATAATGTTGGCAAGAGACACTATATGGATTCTTGATTGTTGTCATTGATGGCAACAAAGTTCATCCCACACATCCGCAGGACATGGTGTGTCTCTATTGGAAGTTAGAATGAAGAATGTTGTGGTCCGGTAAACAAGAACAGAGCATGTGGCAAGGTCTGACAAACAGGTTCAGATCTCTCAGAGGAAGTACCTTGGTGAAGTATGGATTTGGGGAAGTCAAGACGACTACCTTGAGTGATAGATTCCAAGGATTTAGCCTCTGGTGATAGATGAGGAAAAAGATATGAATACTTGAGTACCAGGTTCCTGAGTGACAGTATGAACAAAGGAAGAACTGACTGGCAGAACATCAGACTTTATTCTAGATGTGTTACTGATGGTGGTAAAGGTTATGAAAGCATGAATTATGTTTGGCCGACATGATTAATGATTTCTACAAGTATATGCTTGATCTACATTACTTGATGTGCAAGGATTCAGCTGACAGAATAGAGTTTGTGAAAAGATTGACTGTTCTGGGTGCTGACTTGAAAGGTGATGAAATCACTTGTGCAGATATATATACAAGATGGATTTAGTTGAGTGGTGTATTATTCTTGTTAGTGATGTGTGAATAAAAGTAGAAGAGCAGAGCAGAAGCAGTAAGGAAGGTCTGGTATGTGAAAGAAAGCAGCTTAAGCGAAGAGGAAAGATGAAGTGCAGCAGATCAGTGTACTGAGCCTAACTGAAACTGAACTCCAGCATATGTAGATGCTCCCAAATCAGTTCAAGTATTGTATAACACTCTTTTTGTAGACAGTGAGTCTCTTGTAGGTAGTGTGCCTCTTGTGAGCAGTGTGCTCGGGCAGTGAGCCCTAATTGGTAAGTGCCATTTTGTTTTTCTATTCTTCTAACAAAGAATACAATCTTGGGTTAATCACCCTGTGGTTTTCTCCCTTAATAGGGTTTCCACGTCAAAAATATTGTGTCATGTGTATTTCCATTTCATGGTTATGTTTGCTTGTTTGAATTAATGTTACATTGATTATCAATAAAGTTTAGAAAGTAGAAATAATTAGGATAACTGATTCACCCCCCTCTTAGTTATCAACAATTGGTATGAGAGCTAAGTTCCTCCTAACAGAGTCTAACAGCTCAAGGAAGATCTAGGAATCCAAATGGATGCATATGGTTTAAGGGAGCAACTCAAGACTGCCCTTGAGGATCTTGAATAGTCAAACTCTAAAGTCAATGAATTAAAGGAAAGACTCAAATAGGCTAATGATTTCATGAGACAACTAAAAGACAAATTAAGTCTCTCTATGAAAAGGAGAAAGGAGCTTCTTCAGCAATTGGCAAGATAAGGTGAAGCAAATGATGCAAATGAAGAGCTGACTGAGAAAACCAAGTTATGTGAAAAGTTATCAAAAGAAATCATTATGGTAAGACATGAAATGGAATCAGGAGTTATGAAGTTTAACCAAGAAGTTGAAGAGTAAAGAAAAATTGAAGATAATCTAAGACAATCTCTCAAGGAGAAATCAGAAGATTGCCACCAGATGGATAGAATTATCAGACATCTTGAATCTGATCTTGAAGATGCTAAAGATAATGAAGAAAAACTTGAGGATCAAATTGTCTCTCTCAAAAGGGGTCTTCAAATAGCAAATGAATATACAGAGAAATTCAAGATATGTTCTGCTCAACTTGAAGTTCTTCTTGGAAGTCAAAAAGGGGTAGATGACAAGTGTGGTTTGGGATATGAGAAAGGAGAAAGCTCCAGATCTGGTCAAAAGAATTTTGGATCAGAAAATCCAAGGAACAGGCCTAGAAGACCTCCGGTAAGACAACCCAATGCTTAAAGATATCCATCCTTCAATGGATACTGCCACAGCTGCAATCACTTTGGTCACAAAGCTAATCAGTGTAGAAAGAGAATGAATCAGACTAATTCATCCTTCTCCGGATAGTGCTTTAACTGCAAAAGGTATGGTCACAAATCTCATGAATGCAGAAATATGCAAATGAACAAATCATTCAATGGTAGATGCTTTGCATGCAATATAATAGGTCATATGGCTAATCAATGCAGATCAAGAGGATATCAATCAAATATGTAGAGAAATGTTGTTTGCCAAATTTGCAATAGATCCGGTCATATTGTAAAATTCTGTAGAAGCAAGAATCAGGACAAAAGAGGTCCGGTATATCATAATCAGAATCAAGATAAGGGTAAACAAAAGGTGAATGCAGATGAAATTAAAAGTGAGATGAACAAGCTTTGGGTGAAGAAAAGTACAGAGAATGTAGAGGTTGGATCCGCACCAGACTCTGGTGCTGATATTTCTTCCAAAAATTAAAAAGTGAGCTCTGGCTCAGGGGGAGACACAAAGAAAACCTTGTTCCCCTAGCCAGTCAATTGGTGTCAGAACTGGCACAAGAAGAGTTGCAGACTGAAGGGTTCATAAGGATAACATCCAAAAATATTGTGGTTAAGTTTTGAAAGATCCGCAAGATGTTTAAAGATCAAGATTGATCTGGTTCTTCAAGTCATCTGAATGAGGTAAAACTGAAATAACTTAGGTCGAGCATTTATTGCAACCTGACATTAGGGTTTGCGGAGCAATATAAGGGTTTTCTCATCAACCACTTATTCATTCTGCATTCAAGAAGAAACGAAAAGTGGAGCTCTACAACAAAATTTCTCAATTTCATCGAAGATCATTTGCAGAAGTCATTACATCCAGAAATCAATCTGACCAACTCTGTGAAACTGAAAGGCACAAAAGGTATTTTTCATTTTCAATATCTCACTACAAATCTTTTGAAAAATGGATACTCCAAATATAGTAAAGATTTCTGATAGGTCCCGCCTTGAATTTAAGAAACATCCTTACAAATCATTAGAGGTAGATCCCTTAGGAGCATTCTCTAGTGTTCCGCATGGCATTTTGCACATAGAAGACATTAGGGTTTATATACATGCAAATATTGAAGAGTTTGGGGAATTCAAACTAAGAGATATCTATCACAAACAACTGATAGATGATGCCTTTGAGCTTAAACTAGAATATAAGGGTATCTAAGAGAAACATTTTGATCAATTCATTTATTTCCCCTTCTTTGAAGAAGATGAATGGGTCCAATATGTATTGAGTAGGGTGCATGAAAACTTCCTATGGCTGAACAGACCTTGCAAGATCACAAAGGAGGCAATTAGGGCAGTAACTGGTCTATACTCTTCCGGAGGGATACCTATCCTCAAATCTGTCAAAAACAACATTGTAACTGAGGCCACCAGATCAAAATTTGATAAGAGGGCAATGACCATTGAAGATATCACTGACCAAGATATCAAGTTTGCATCTATGATAATAGGATACAAGATATATCACTCCAGTAGGGAGAATTTAGTATCTGGAACTGCAGTATATACTGCCTATGAGATGCTGAGAAAGAATGCAAAATATGATCTATGTGAACTTCTTTTGAGCCAATTAATGGAAAACATACAAAAGATCAAAAAGGACAAGAAGAACTCTTTCAAATATGGTGCACTAATATTATGTCTATTCTTCTACTTCATGAATGAGCTGCCCAGATCAAATGGATGGGTATGGCAGAATGACAAACCGGTAGCAGTTCAGATCAGAGATTACTTGCATGAACTTGGGGATGCTAAGGCAAGAAATACAGCTCTGTGGGGTTACTTCAAACACTTTCAAAACACAATGCAAATCAGAGAAAGAATCCCCAAATCAGTAGTTGAGAAATACAAGGATACAGTGTGCTTCATGGTAGACACTAATCAATACCTAATGGAGGCAGTAGAGCCAAGGACAGTCTGGATCATGCCTATGGGGTATGAAGTTGATGAACAAATTGTAGAGCTGCATGTTCAACACATGCTCGGTCAACCAAAGGACCCAAAAGCAGAAAGATTTGGAACCTTTGAAGAACTAAGTGTGAAAATTCACACTGAGCTAAGGTAGCTAGATATCAAAAGGAAGGTAAGAAAAGAAGTTGAGGAAGTTGCAAAAAGCTTTGGCATCTCAAAGGAGGCACTTGATGCCAATAGGGAAAAGAGACAAAAGGCCGAGGAAGAGAAGAAAGAGGTAGAAAAGGGAAGCAAGGAAAGTGCTCCAGTAGATACCTCAACCCAGACCAGATCATCAAAGAGATTTGCACCTGTCACAGCCAAAAGCTCAAAAACATCAAAACCAAAAGTTCAGGCATCTGGCAAAGGAGAGAAAAGGACAAAGACAAAAGCTACAAGGGCTTATGCCAGTCAAAGAGATGAAGAGGAAACCAAATCAGATGAGGAAATAAAGAAACTGAAGAAGAAGAAGAAATCATCCAGTGAACACTCTATCGGTCAAGGAGAAGAAGAGAAGGAAGAGGAATCTGCTAAAAAACCCACTCTATCCTTAGATGTTGTAGTGAAAGCAGTCACTATGGATGGGAACCTGCAACCCTTAATAGAATATTATGATGAATATAATGAAGCAGATAAAAAGATTCTGGAGGAAGCCACAGTTCAGTTTTTGAACACCTACAACAAAGCTTTTATTGAAATTATCTCTCTAATTCCCAAAAGCCTAGAGAAAAGGCTTGAAATGAGGAAGAACAATGCTCAAGCAAAAGATCTCGAGATCCGAGAATAGGTCGCCATTCAACTCTTCCCTTCAGTCACTCCGCATCAAATGAATATGATCTTTAAAGAGTGCAAGGATGAGTTCCAGAGCAAAGCCAAGATGAATCAGCTCATGCTTGGTGAAACTGACAAAGTGGCAAAAGAGACTGAAGAGATCCTCTAAAATGCTCTTAAAAAGTTCAACATTCCCATCACAGAGGACTCTGGTAAAGACAAAGGCTCAGAATCCCCTTTTCCGGAAGAGGTGGCTCATGAACAAACAACTATCTCTCTTTTGGTTTCCCCTATAGCCTCCGGATCTAAAGGAGAAGACAAAATATAGGAGAAAGAAGCTGAAATGAAGGAAAAAGAAGTTGATAGTACCAAGGTTGCAGAGGGAGAGAAGACCTCAACAGAAAAGACCACAACTGCTAGTGGTATGAATGTAGAAGGAGAAAAAGCTCCAAGGGACAACTCTAAAAATACAAAAGAGAAGAAACATCTGTCTCCGACAAGAGACACTGCACAAACTGTCCAAGAATTCTTGAACAAAGAAACAATGGAGATTGATGAACCGGAGCTTCTACAAGGTCCATTCAATTTTGATTCTCTTTCTCTGGTACAGACAATGAAGATAGCTTCATTTGCTAATGCAAAGGCTAAAGAAAAACTCCTTAAGTCTCATATGGAAGACTGTGAGTTGATAGAAGCTGCTTCCGGAGTACTAGAAAAGATTATGCCATCATTTCAGAAGGATCCCACAGCCTCCTCATCTGGTAATCTCAAAACTCTAGTCAGCAGTGTCAATACACATTTTGATTCTCTAGAGAAGTCAGCTGAAGAAAAGGTCTGGAAGGAGTTTTTAGATAAGAGATTCTTAGAGGTACAAGGTTTGATCATTAATGATAGGAGAAATATGAATATTGGGATAAAGAGCTTAGAAAATGCTCTTAAAGATGGTGGTGAAGTATACAAATTTTGTATTTCCTGGTCAAAAGCAACAGTGAAGATTGAGAAGAAAATGAAAGAATAGGAGGATAAATTGTTAAAACTTTCTCAAAATTTTGATCCACTTTCTACATCAATAATAAATCAAGAATGTCAAATGGTTGCAATTTTGACTAAGATTAAGAAGCTTGAAAAAGAGAAGAAAAACAGAATAAGTAGGTTAAGTGAGCTCAGAGGGATAATTGTCCCTAAGTTAGAGGCCATGCATGAGGCCATAAAAGAAGCTCAAATCACAACTCAGACAAATGATCCAACTGATCTAAAAAGGGCAGATGCATTTGCCCTTCTATTAAGCAGTCATATGTCAATTTTGGAAAGAATGAAGCAAAGTTGGCTACTGAATTCATTCAACTAAAAACAACTTTTGCAGACATACTACAATATATGTAAGTATTCCATATGTATATACTTATGCGGCTAAGTATAGTAAAATTTTTGAAAATTTTGGTATGCAAACCCTACCCTTTGCCATTGATGTCAAAGGGGGAGTGAGGAGCAATGAAAAATGAGGAATCCAACTAAGGGCCCGAGCTCCAAAAAATGTATATAATAACAGAGCATCAGCCAAGGGGGAGCATAGTGTAAACACTTAGTCATTTTTCACTAAGTGTTGCCATCAATGCCCAAGGGGGAGATTGTAGGCAAGAGACACTATATGGATTCTTGATTGTTGTCATTGATGGCAACAAAGTTCATCCCACACATCCGCAAGACATGGTGTGTCTCTACCGGAAGTCAGAATGAAGAATGTTGTGGTCCAGTAAACAAGAACAGAGCATGTGGCAAAGTCTGACAGACAGGTCCAGATCTCTCAGAGGATGTATCTTGGTGAAGTACAGATTTGGGGAAGTCAAGACGACTACCTTGAGTGATAGATTCCAAGGATTTAGCCTCCGGTGATAGATGAGGAAAAATATATGAATACTTGAGTACCGGGTTCCTAAGTGACAGTATGAACAAAGGAAGAACTGACTGGCAGAACATCAGACTTTATTCCAGATGTGTTACTGATGGTGGTAAAGGTTATGAAGGTATGAATTATTTTTGGCCGACATGATTAATGATTTCTACAAGTATATGCTTGATCCACATTACTTGATGTGCAAGGATTCAGTCGACAGAATAGAGTTTGTGAAAAGATTGACTGTTCCGGGTGCCGACTTGAAAGGTGATGAAATCACTTGTGCAGATATATATACAAGATGGATTGAGTTGAGTGGTGTATTATTCTTGTTAGTGATGTGTGAATAAAAGTAGAAGAGTAGAGCAGAAGCAGTAAGGAAGGTCTGGTATGTGAAAGAAAGCAACTTAAGCGAAGAGGAACGATGAAGTGCAGCAGATCAGTGTACTGAGCCTAATCGGAACTGAACTCTAGCATATGTAGATGCTCCCAAATCAGTTCAAGTATTGTATAACACTTTTTTTGTAGACAGTGAGTCTCTTGTAGGCAGTGTGCCTCTTGTGAGCAGTGTGCTCGGGTAGTGAGCCCTAATTGGCAAGTGCCATTTTGTTTTTCTATTCTTCTAATAGAGAATACAATCTTGGGTTAATCACCCCGTGGTTTTCTCCCTTAACAGGGTTTCCACGTCAAAAAAATTGTGTCATGTGTATTTCCATTTCATGGTTATGTTTGCTTGTTTGAATTAATGTTACATTGATTATCAATAAAGTTTAGAAAGAAGAAATAATTAGGATAACTGATTCACCCCCCCTCAGTTATCAACAAATAAATCCTGAGGAAATCAAAGTGGAAGATCCTATTGTTTAGAGAGTAGAGAAGGCTAATGTGAAAGGGAGAGTTGTTGAAGAATACCTTGATAAAATTTAGGTACAAAGAGTGTCTCTTCTTACCAGTATAGCTAAGAAGACAAGTAGAATGGAAAAAATAAGAGCTGAGCTAGACGATTTAGTGGATAATATTTCTCAAGACATTGAGTGTTTAGATGAAATCCTTGAGAAGTGGTTTGAGGTGAAGATGCTGAAAACAAAAATTCTGATATCACTTGGTATTGTTTCAAATTATGAGTCTTATGTGGAAACTAAAGAGTCATTAATTTATCAGAGTAATGTTTTGAAATAGTTAATCAAAGACTTGGAGAGTGCTAGGGAAATCAACAAAGAAAGTGATGTTGATCTGTTGCACAAATTGGAGGAGCTCCAATGCAAGCTGACATCTAAAGATCATCATTTTCTCCCCATTGATGAAATGATTCAAGAGTTCAAGAATATATTTCAAAAGGACTTTGAAGACAAAGCCTTCTCAATTACCTCTCTAGACAATATTCTGGATAATCAGTTAACAATGGATAATCTAAAATCCAAGTTGACTAGTCATGATAAGGTGACCACAAAATTGATAGATGTAGTGATCAGAGATCGAGTAATCTTTAGGAAAATTGCTAGTCCTTACATCTGTGGGATGCAAGTGGCATTCACTATGTATGATGCTCATCTAAAGACGAATGGAGATGCAAGTTGATGCAAAGTGTCAAGCCTTAGTTTATTTTCTATATTTTCATATGTACTTTTCATTTAGTTTTGGACACTTTTACATGTACTTTTTTCATATGTAATTACATGTAAAAACATAGGAAGTCCCAAGTCAATAAGGACTCCTATTTTTTAATAAGTCAAAGTAGTTATATTTTTCCTAAATTTTCTCATGGCCTCTCACTATAAATAAAGAGGGCCTCTATTGTAATTTTTATCTTCTGTCTATTGAAGAGAAGCGCTGCCATTTTGAAAAGAAATTTGAGACTTTGAGCTTATTTTGTAAATCAATTTTTAATCAATATCAAGAAGCAATTTGGCATCCAATCTTTGTCTTCGAGCAAGTTTGTAATGCTATAGAATTGTTCTTATGTCCTTTCTATTACATTATCTTGAATGAATGTTTTAATTGTGAGCATGGAAATCAAGTGTTCAAAAGGTTATTCAAATATGATTTTGTAGACTTTGTGCTGCTATATTAGATTTGGAATTTACATTTAAGTTTGTGAATGAGAAGTAATTTGAAGACTTTGGGCTGCAAGTTATTGTTCGTGATCATGTTATCTTATCTCAGCATATAGTGAAGACTTTGGGCTACACTCTATTATGAAATCTTTTATTTTCAATTGGCATAAGGAGAAATGAGAAACTTTGTGTTTTCATGGGTTTCTTCATAGTTTAAATATCCTAGTATTGTTTTAATCATCCTTTTGTGTTGAGTTTCATATTGAGAATTGTAAACATCATTTCTGAAAAAAGAGAAATGGATGAGATGGAACCACCCTAAAGTTAGTATTTATTGTAAATAAGTTTGTAATAGTTATTAGTTTGTATTTGGCAATAAAAGGGAACCTCCCCTTGCTAAGAGGAGAGATAATATCTTATCATACTGTGGTTGATTTAACCATTTTTCCTTTAGTGAGTTAAAGAAAAAATATTCACCTAATAGAGACTCAGAATGAACTATCTCTCAAGCAATTCCTAAGTCAAAATAAATCTAAGGGAGGACATAGACAAAAGAATACACCCTAAACACATTAGAGAGATTACCAATATACTTTGGGGAAGTTAACACTTTCTCTATTTGATGGGAAAAACAAGTGTACAATGTGTGCTTAGCTTTAGAAGTTGGACACCTATCTGTCTTTGGGACCTATGGATGAAGATGAAGCCATCAAATTTACCACTGTCCACTTGGAAGGAACTGCTTGAGAATGGTGGTATCATGGGCTGGTCACTTAGAGACATAGCCTCATTGACACCTATGACAAGTTCAGTAGAAGTCTGATTGAAAGGTTTGACAGAAAGGACCCTGATGTACATTTTTGGAAGCTTTCTCAGCTCAAATAATATATGGGAATGTGGAGAGCTATAATGTTGGTTTCCACAAGCTCTATCTCATGGTACCTAGCATCTTAGAAAGGAGATTGGTTATTCTTTTCATTGAGGGATTAACAAAATATCTCAAAGGGATGTTCAAATCCTTTGAACCATCTTCTCTACAAGAAGTCATTAAGAGGGCCTTGGCACTAGAAACCTCCATGTTGAAGAACAAGTTCTAGAAGGAGACTTTCCCTCCAAAGAAGTCTTTTCAAAAGAATGTATGATGCCCAAAAAATATGTCATCAATACAAGACCTAGAGGCAAAGAATGAATTGAGAAGAAGTAAACTTTGCTTTAGTTGTAAAGAACCTTGGTCACCAAGACACAAATGTCTTGGAAAAGGGCAAGTGCACTACATCGAAGTAGTTTCTGATAATGAATCAAGTATTGATGAACATGGACGACAAAGTCAAGAAGAAGAACTTGTTTTGGCGGTTGAAGAAGAAGAAGAGAAGACATAAGAGGATGAAGAAGTATTGGGAAGCATGCTTTCTAAGCTTTTTGGAACTCCCAAGTCTAATCCATTTCAAATTGATGGAGTTTTTCAAGGACAAAGAGCCATAATGTTGATTGACACCAATGTTACTCATAAATTCATTCAAAAAGGATTGGTGGCCAAGTCGGCCAGATTAGTTCACTACAGAAGAAAACTTACTTCCAACAGTTGAGTGTTTATAAAGAAATACTTTAGATTTTCAGCTGCGGGCTGAGCAGTGGCTGAAATTCTGTTGGTCAACTTATTGAACTTAGCAATAAATTCCCGCATGGGTTCTTGCAGTTCTTTCTTCATTTGGGTGAGTTGAGCTAATAGAGCATGAGCATGGGCGATAAATTCTACCGTAAATGCATGATTGTTATTCTTTTATGAGATGTGCATGGGCAGTAGAATTTGCCACCCATGCCTTTGTCTTTAATGTGATCTACCCTCAGTGTAAGGGTGGTGAAAATCACCACCCCTACATGACTATGGAGATAGTTTGAAGTTTCATACAGAAGTAGTAGAAATCACCACTCTAACACTTGAATATTCATTCAAACTTGTACATACATAAGTGGTCATTTTTACCGCTCCTACAAAAATTGTAGATCTACCCTTTGCATGCAAGGGCGGCAAAAATTGTCACCGGTGCATAAATAAATTTCCTTCCAAATGCAAGAGTGGGTCTTTTTACCACCTTGACACACTTTGAAAATGCTTTACTCCCACATACAAGAGCGGCAAAATTTGCCGCTTTGACAAAGCAATTCCCCTCAGTATGCAAGGGCAGCAAAAATCGCCACCCATCCACTCGCTCTCTAGAATTTTTCTAAATCTAGGGAATTTTCCAAATTGCTATCCTTAGCTCACTTTCATCCATTTTTTTGACTTTCCTACTCTTTAGCCCTTTCAAGCTCATTCTTGTGATCATGATCATCGACATGTAGTTTCCCAAATTGCCATTTTTTCCCCTAACTGTAAGATCATGAATTTTTGTTACAGTTTCTCCTACAAGTTACCGAGGTCATCAATTCATCTGAAGGAGTCCACTTTTCAAACAAATGACCTATCTCCAAAGAAGGCCAAAGGAATGAAGTACAAGTATCAGGGTGTTTTTCCAGTCACATCAGTCACATCCAATGTGGATGAGATAAGGGACACTGAAATTGGCCATGTTGATATGGCAGGATTTGTGGAAAGGATGAAGTCAGATAAACCTAGCCATCACATGCAAAGAACTATCAAGAGAAATATTCATTTGGTTGCTTCTTTTCCCATTGCTGCACATAACACTGAATTTGTTCTCCAAGTTGCTCATTTTTATAATAAGGATAACAGGACAGTGGTAGATGGCAATGGTACTGTGATAATGAGATTAGATGCTGAGTTCTTAGAGAAGGTTTTTATGTGCCCTAGTGCTGAAGATATTGTAGAGCTAGAATTCAGTATTGCTCAGGGAGAGTATGATAAAGATGTTGAAAAGGCCAAAAATGTGATCAACACTAAATGGCTAAAAATTGCAAGGCCAAATTTGTCTAGATGGCCTAGGAGTTTTGCTAAGAGTGACTTTGTGGAGGAGGTAAGTTATTTAATAACTCTTCTAAGTAGAGTGAGAGGTCTTCCTTCATCCTCTACTTTCCATGAATGGATGTATCCATACATCAACATCATACTTTAGGGCAAACAAAATATATCCTAGGGAGAACAAATCAGCAATGCTCTTCATGAGCAACTGAGTAAGGTATCAACTACCTTCAAGTTCTATATGACTTCATACCTTGTATATGTAGCAGCTTCAATGAGAAGCTTTCCAGGTTTGACATCAGATGGAGATAGGAGGGTTGTACAAGTTTATCAGTATTATCCTCAACTAACCTTGAAAGGCTTAATTCATCATTTTAGAAGGGTGAATGGTGCCTTCTTTGTTGTTTTCCTATGTCTCTTTGATTCCCAATTAGAGAAAAGAAGAGCTTCTAACGATGTTTGGGCAGTGGCGAATGCTTTTGGTTGCTTGTTTATTCAGTTTTCAACTTTCACATATCTAAGAGTTAGATATTATCAGGGGTATCCCTATATGTTGCCAAAGTTCCCTTCTAATAAAATTTTCCTGATGGAGTTGTGTCGGCAAATGCTTGTCGTTCATAATAAACAAATGCAACTAAAGAAGCCTGGATTCAGGTTTCCTATTGAAATTGGTAGGTTTTTAGTTGCAATTTCTCCAAAAGCCAAGGCAATGGTGTTGATGGTGGTTTTAGCACATGACAACATAGGTGTGATTGCTGGTTTCACACCTCTCTTGAAAAGTATCCTACCCTAGGTAAGACTACTCCAAGGATAATACAACTAGGTCTTAGCTTGCTTGGAATCTCTTAATTGGTATGTTCTAGCTGTGCCTACAAGGGGTCTTATATGCAATCTGCAAATCTTCAGGTTTGGGGTAGCAAATACACATAAACCCTTCTATTATTTTCAACTGATAAACAAGGTAAAGTGCTGCTAAAATTCTTATTCTAATAGATAACAATGGTTTTGAAGAAAATGTAAAAAGTGTTAGGGTTTTTAGAAGGATCCTAAGTGACATTCATAATGCATAGGTTATCTTTAGTAGACAAATACTCCAGAACTTTAGACCAGCTTCCTGAGTTACCAAACTGAAATGGGTGTTACAGTGCTACAAATAATGGTGCTATCTTGAATGGAAGTCAATAGATTTTCAGATCACATTCATTTGTTAAATACTCAATAAGCGGTGCAACTTAACTTGTGAAATGCAATTAAACTTTAGCACAAATAATCAGTCCAGGCTAACTTTACATAACTATCTACTATCAACAAATAACTAAAAGTATGGACTTAGAGTATTCATCAAATACTTCAGCAAACCATGAACATTACAAAAGCACAACTAACTAACTATGGGAGAGCAAGAAGTGAACCATGAAAGCCAAAATGAGTCAACACAAGATACAAATTCTCAAAATTACTACAGAAACTTGCTTTGTATTACTTCGAATGGCATAGAGTCAACAATTTGGTATCAAATCTCTCTTGAAAAGTTGGAGAAAAAGATGGCCCTTTTATAGACAAGGCACCATACTGAGTTTTCAATGGACAGTGGAGATTAACTCAACACTAATGGTCCAGATTACATGGCATTTAATGAGATACATCAGTTTGTTACATTTTTGGATTTACCTTTTGTCTTATAGGAAAAAGACAAAATACAGCTTGCAAATACATTGAATCTGGATAAAATGGATACCCATTTGGTTATACATGATGAAAAGTCAAGTTTTAAGGCCTAATAAAGCCAAAATAGAGTCACATGACACTTGGAAACTTGACCTAATGTGGATTCACGGGATTCCAAGTGTTGACTGGATCAAAAAGGAGTATTTTGGTGAAGGTATATGCAACTAGATGCTTGCTGGACTAATTCTCGAAGACTAGACTGCTAAGACAGATGTATGCATGTCTTGGTGATCCAATCCAAGGTCATTTGAGTGGTATTTTTGGGAAAATATCAAAAATATAATTTTAGTATTTTCTACATCGTAGTAAATTACATTTTTGGAGGCCTTGAGAGCATAAGAGGGGCTCAAAACTTCTCATTTGCTTGGTGTCAAGCCTTAGCAGCAGGGTAGTTCAAACTAGATAATCAATTTATCTTTCCAACGAGTCCAAGAAGTTTAAATTTGGATAGAATAGCTAGGAGTTATGACCCCCGGACTGGATCACTTAGACATTGGACTGGATCTGCATGAACACTGGTGATTTGGCATGATATTCAATGTGTTTCACCTCTTGAGACTCATCTTTATCATCTTGGACATTATATTGACTTCCTTTTGCATGTGCAGTAGCAATTTGATTAATAGAATGTCGATTCTGCATCTCTGGATTAGCAGGGTACCTTTGTATGTTCATCCTTCCAAGATGGCTCCAGTTGGCTCCTTTGTGCTCTTAGACCTACAATAAACAAGAAAAAGTATCAATTTCATCATAAAAAAGTCATTTTCCATCAATTTGGATAAAAAAATGTCCATTTGCAGTCATGGATCAGTCAAAATAGCTCATTGTCAACGCCACCTTATAAATAACCTCTTAAATCTAGTGATTTTCACACAATTTTCTATATTTTTTACCATTTTCAAGCACCCATTTGGCCAATATGATGATTAGGGAAGTTTTTGTGGTCATTTGAATCCATTTGGGGGCTTTTATTTCATGTTTTTCTAGCCTTTTCTGCAAAAAGTGAGATTTTTGGGGGTCACGGACTTTTCATGTGCAGTGGCATTAATTGTCGTAAAATGTTCCAAAAATCCACTCATACTTGATAAAATGTTCATCATGTTGTGACAAATAGATATGTAATTCAAATCCATCAAGAAAATCCAATTTGCTCCTTGAAAAACTTAATTTCAGGCCCAAATACCAAAAAGTGCAGATTTTGAGTTCATCTGACCTTAGCGCGAATTTTAGGTCCATTTGACCTTAGCGCAGAAATTGGGTCCATCCGACCTTAGCGTGGATTTTGGGTCCATCCGACCTTAGCATGGATTTTGGGTTCATCTGACTTTAGCGCAGATTTTGGGTCCGTCCGACCTTAGTGCGGATTTTGGGTTTGACCGACTAAAATGATGCTTCATGAGGTCAGTCGGTTCCATTTTTAGTGCAGGTCCGTTGGGTCTATTTTTAGTGCTAAGGTCAGTAGAGGTTGTTTTTAGTGCTAAGGTTGGTAGAGGCTATTTTTAGTGCTAAGGTCTGTAGAGACTATTTTTAGCGCTAAGGTCAGTAAAGGTTGTTTTTAGTGCCAGATTTTGAATTGGCTAGGGTGAAAATATATTTAAAAATATATTTAAGTATAAGTTCTTATACTTTAAATATTTTTAAATATACTTTCAGGATGTTTGAAATAGGTTCCAGATCCATAGGATTTCATATGCAGATTCTAGAATTTTGAGGTTCCACTAGATTTCAGATTTAGCCATTTTTCAAGATTTTCAGGATTTCAGACTTAGCCAAATCAGGGCTTCAAGACCATGTATCAGGGTGAAAGCATATGACCCCTTAGTTGAATTTGACATGATTTTGCAACTTTAAGACCTAGAAACTAGGAATTTCAACATGAAACATCCTGCAGAAGCACTTTCAAGGGTAATAACCAGTGACACAAGATTTTAGAGCAAAGTGCAGTAACACCCAATTTTAGCGCAAAAGGCAGCAAATGACTATCTTTTAAGCACAAGACCACCCAAGACACCTCCAAAACAACCATGAAAGACATCAAATCACTCCAAACATGCAAAGTACTCAAATCTGGAACAAATCATGCACTCTAAGTACAAATTCACTTTCTCATCATCATAATCAAGAAAGACTGAGACTCCAAGCCAAAGCAAAAGAAGGGGTTTCCATTTGGTAAAATGGGGCATGTGTGCAAGGCACAACAAAAGGAAACTGAGATGTAGATGGTTACCATGAAGAAATTCAAGAGGAGACCTAAATTTGATTATCGGGGGTGAAAGATAAGATAAGGAGAAAGACTCAATTTCATGAGCCAATAGTGGAGGATATTTGGGTTGATTTGAGAATAGAAGAGGATATTACAAAGCTAGATTACAACAAGTTGTTTTTAAACCAAATTAACTATTTGGGTTGGGCTGATATTCTAGAAGGTATGGTGGATAACAAATATGTTGTTAGTCCTAGATATCTAACTGAACAAATTGCAACTTCTCCCTTGCCTGTTGTGCAGTGGTCAAAAAAGGAGTTAACTTCTTTGAGAAAGAGGTTTGAACCTGTTCTAGCTAATACCAATCTATGGCTTTAAAGAAAGGGTATACCCTTGAAGGACTTCATAACAAGTTCAGAAAAGGAAGCTTTAGAGCAAACAGGGTAGAAAGCCAAGTTAAGGACTAAGAATAGAAGTGATGCTCCCAGTACATCCAAGGTTTCCAAGACTAGGATTAAATTTGTGTCTAAAGGAGATAAGACCAAGGAGACAGAAGAGAAATCAGCTACTAAAGAAATGGAAGTTGATGAAGAACAGGGTGTTGAAGAACCGACTATAGAGGAAATAGATATTGAATACAATTCTTCAGCAGAGAGAGAGGATGAACAAGAGAAAGAAGAAGGAGATGGTTAGGAGAATCTACATGAAACAACCATGTCTCCACAAAGAGATGTATCATAAGAAACTAAAGTCCCTTCTCCTCAACCTAATGTATCTGTTTCAGTTTCTACTCCTCCCATAACCCTAGTTTCACCCATTGTTATTTAGTCTTCTAGTTTGTCACCATCTTCCTCTAGGACAATTTTTGATATTCCTAAGATTGCTTTTGATGTTGCTCTACTTTCTTCCAGGTCTATACCAAGCTCATCTTCACCCTCATATGATATTGGTGATTCCATAATTTTTGATCATTTTGTTTTAGGTGTTGAGTAGACTATTGATGTGAATGTGTCAGGTGTTGTATTTACAAATACTCCCCCAATTGTTACCACCACAAGTGTAAGTACAATTCCTTCTACACCAGCAATGGGGTCAGATCCAAATGTCAGTATGTCAATGCTTCCTCCATGGCTCTCAGTGTATACCACCAAGAGAAAGAAGAAAGCCATCTCCCCAGATGACTTTGATTTTGGGAAGCTGATGCCAGTAAAGGAAAAAATACAAAAGAATCCCAACACTCTTTCTCGGTTGCTAGAAGACAAAGGCCATAAATATGTGGAGATTGCTCAGCCGCTGACGGATGCAACTATGGAAAATTTCAGCATGAGTGACTATTCTATTTCTAGGATTGAACTTGGCAAGATCACACATGAAAGTACCAAAGCTAATGTCTAGTCTACACTCAATTCCTTGCAAAATTTGATCATGAGAAGGAAATGATAGAGAAGTACAAAGCAATGGCAGAATAGTTGGTTGAGGTGGTGAGAAAGATTACTTTGACATCTCAGTCAATAACACCTGAGGCAATCACAGTGGAAGATCCTGTTGTTCAGAGAGCAGAGAAGACTCATGTGAAAGGGAGAGTTATTGAAGAATACCTTGATAAAATTTACGTACAAAGAGTGTCTCTTCTTACTAGTACAACTGAAAAGACAAGCAGAATAGAAAAAATAAGAGTTGAGCTAGATGATTTAGTGGATACTATTTCTCAAAATATTGAGTATTTAGATGAAATCCTTAAGAAGTGGACTGAGATGAAAAAGCTGAAAACAAAAACTATATATATCACTTGGCATTGTTTCAAATTATGAGTCTTATGTGGAAACTAAAGAGTCATTAATTTATCAGATTAATGTTTTGAAAGAGTTAATCAAAGACTTGGAGAGTGCTAGGGAAATCAGTGAAGAAAGTGATGTTGATCTATTGAACAAATTGGAGGAGCTGCCATGCAAGCTGACATCTGAAGATCATCATTTTCTCCCCACTGATGAAATGATTCAACAGTTCAAGAATATGTTTCAAAAGTAGTTTGAAGACAAAGCCTTCTTAGTCGCCTCTCTAGAAAATATTCTACATAATCAGTTAACATTGGATAATCTGAAATCCAAGTTGACTAGTCATGATAAGGCAACCACAAAAGTGAAAGATGTAGTGATCAAAGATCGAGTAATATTTAGGAAAACTGTTAGTCCTGACAGCTATGGGATGCAAGCAACATTCATTATGTATGATACTCATTTGAAGAAGAATGGAGATGCAAGTCGATGCAAAGTGTCATGCCTTAGTTTATTTTCTATATTTTCATATGTACTTTTCATTCAATTTTGGACACTTTTACATGTACCTTTTTTATATGTAATTACATGTAAAAACATAGGAAGTCCCAAGTCAATAAGAACTCCTATTTTTGAATAAGTCAAAGTACTTAAATTTTTCCTAAATTTTCTCATGGCCTCTCACTATAAATAAAAAGGGCCTCTATTGTAATTTTTATCTTTTGTCTATTGAAGAGAAGCGCTGCCATTTTGAAGCGCAATTTGAGACTTTGAGCTTATTTTGTAAATCAATTTTTAATCAATATCAAGAAGCAAGTTGGCATCCAATCTTTGTCTTGGAGCAAGTTTGTAATGTTATATAATTGTTCTTATGTCCTTTCTATTACATTATCTTGAATGAATGTTTGAATTGTGAGCATGGAAATCAAGTGTTCAGAAGGAGATTCAAATCTGATTTTGTAGACTTTGTACTACTATATCAGATTTGGAATTTGCATTTAATAAGTTTGTGAATGAGAAGTAACTTGAAGACTTTGGGCTGCAAGTTATTTTTTGTGATCGTGTTATCTTATCTCAGCATATAGTGACAACTTTGGGTTGCACTCTATTCCGAAATCTTTTATTTTCAATTGGCATAAAGAGCAATGAGAAACTTTGTGTTTTCATGGGTTTCTTTGTGGTTTAAATATATTGGTATTGTTTTAAGCATCCTTTTGTGTTGAGTTTCATATTGACAATTGTAAACATCATTTCTGAAAAAAGAGAAATGGATGAGATGGAATCACCCCGAAGTTAGTAGTTATTGTAAATAAGTTCATAATAGTTATTAGTTTGTATTTAGCAATAAAAGGGAACCTCCCCTTGCTAAGAGGAGAGATAATATCTTATCATACCATGGTTGATATAACCATTTTTCCTTTAGAGAGTTAAAGACAAAATATTCACCCAACAGAGATTCAGAATGAACTATCTCTAAACCAATTCGTAAGTCAAAATAAATCTAGGGGAGGACCTAAACAAAAGAATACACTCCAAACACATTAGAGAGACTATCAATATGGCTTGGGGAAGTTAACACTTTATCTATTTGATGGGAGAAACAAGTGTACAATGCGTGCCTACATTTACAAGTTGGACACCTATCTATATTTGGGACCTATGGTTGAAGATGAAGCCATTAAATTTACCACTCTCCACTTGGAAGGAACTTCTCGAGAATGGTGGTATCATGAGTTGGTCACTCAAGGACATAGCCTCATTGAAACCTATGACAAATTTAGTAGAAGACTCATTGAAAGGTTTGACAGAAAGGACCCTAATGTACATTTTTGGAAGCTAGCTCAGCTCAAACAATATGGGAAAGTGGAGAGCTATAATGTTGGTTTCTAAAAGATCTCTTTCATGGTACCTGACATCTTAGAAAGGAGATTGGTTATTCTTTTCATTGAGGGATTAATAAAATCTCTCAAAGGGATGTTCAAATCCTTCAAACAATCTTCTTTACAAGAGCTCATTAAGAGGGCCTTGGCACTAGAAACCTCCATGTTGAAGAACAAGTTCTAGAAGAAGACTTTCCCTCCAAAGAAGTCTTTTCAAAAGAATGTATGATGGCCAAAAAATATGTCATGAAGACAAGACCTAGAGGCAAAGAATGAATTGAGAAGAAATAAACTTTGCTTTAGTTGTAAAGAACCTTGGTCACTAAGGCACAAATGTCTTGGAAAAGGGCAAGTGCACTACATCGAAGTAGTTTCTGATAATGAATCAAGAATTGATGAACATGGACCACAAAGTGAAGAAAAAGAACTTGTTTTGGAGGTTGAAGAAGAAGAAGAGAAGACATAAGAGGATGAAGAAGTCTTGGGAAGCATGCCTTCTAAGCTTTCTGGAACTCCCAAGTCTAATCCTTTTCAAATCTATGGAGTTTTTCAAGGACAAAGAGTCATCATGTTGATTGACACCAATGTTACTCATAAATTCATTGAAGAAGGATTGGTGGCCAAGTTAGCTAGATTAGTTCACTCCAGAAGAAAACTTACTTCCTGTAGTTGATTGTTTATAAAGAAACACTTTAAATTTTTAGTTGTGGGCTAAGAAGTGGCCAAAATTCTGTTGGTCAACTTATTGAACTTAGCAATAAATTCTCGCATGGGTTCTTGCAGCTCTTTCTTCATCTGGGTAAGTTGAGCTAACAGAGCATAAGCATGGGTGGTTTTTTCTACTGCCAATGCATGGTTGTTATTCTTTTATGAGATGTGCATGGGTGGTATAATTTGCCGCCCATGCCTTTGTCTTTTATGTGATCTAGCCTAAGTGTAAGGGCAACAAAAATTGCCGCCTCTACATGAGTTTGGAGATAGTTTGAAGTTTCATACACAAGCGGTAGAAATCACTACTCTGACACTTGAATATTCATTCAAACTTATACATGCATAAGCGGTCCTTTTTACCACTCCTACATAAATTCTGCACCTACGCTTTGCATGCAAGGGTGGTAAAAATTATCGCCCATGCATTAATAGGTTTCCTTCAAGATGCAAGAGCGGGTCTTCTTAACACCTAGACACACTTTGCAAGTGCTTTACTCCCACATGCCAGAGTGGCAAAATCTTCTGCCTTGACAAAGCAATTCCACTTAGCATGCAAGTGCAGTAAAAATCGTCGCCCGCGTACTCACTCTCTAGAATTTTTCTAACTCTGGGGAATTTTCCAAATTGCTATCCTTAGCTTGCTTTTATCCATTTTTTTGACTTGCCTTCTCTTTAGCCCTTTCAAGGTCATTCCTATGATCATGATCATCAACATGTGGTTTTCCAAATTGCCATTTTTTCCCCTAATTGCAAGATCATGACTTTTTGTTACAATTTCTCCTACAAGTTGCTGAGATCATCAATTCATATGAAGGAGTCCACTTTTCAAATGATTGACCCATCTCCAAAGAAGGCCAAAGCAATGAAGTACAAGCATCAAGGTGTTTTTCCTGTCACACGAGTCATCCAATTTGGATGAGGTAAGGGACACTGAAATTGACAATGTTGATATGGCAGAATTTGTGGAAATGACAAAGTCAGATAAACCTAGCCATCACATGGAAAGAATTATCAAGAGCAATGTTCATTTGGTTGCTTCTTTTCTTTTTGCTGCACATAACACTGAATTTGTTCTCCAAGTTTCTCATTTTTATAATAAGGATAACAGGACAGTGGTCGATGGCAGTGGTAATGTGATAATGAGATTAGATGTTAAGTTCGTAGATAAGGTTTTTATGTGCCCTGGTACTAAAGATATTGCAGAGCTAGATTTTAGTATTGCTCAGGGAGAGTATGATAAAGATGTTGAAAAGGCAAAAAGGGTGATCAACACTAAATGGTTGAAAAATGCCAGGCCAAATTTGTCCAGATGGCTCAGGAGTTTTGCTAGGAGTGACTTTGTGGAGTAGGTAAGTGATTTGATAACTTTTCTAAGTAGAGTGAGAGGTCTTCCTTCATCCTCTACTTTCCATGAATAGATGTATCCATACATCAAGATCATACTTCAGAGAAAATAGAATATATTCTAGGGAGAATAGATCAGCAATGCTCTTTATGAGTAACTGAGTAAGGTATCAACTATCTTCAATTTTTATATGACTTCATACCTTTTATATACAACAGCTTCAATGAGAAGCTTTCTAGGTTTGACATCAAATGAAGATAGGAGGGTTGTACCAGTTTGTTAGTATTATCCTCAACTAACCATGAAAGGATAAATTCATCATTTTAGAAGGGTGAATGATGCCTTCTTTTTTGTTTTCCTATGTCTCTTTGATTCCCAATTAGAGCAAAGGAGAGATTCTGACAATGTCTTGGCAGTGGTGAATGGTTTTGGTTTCTTATTTTTTCAATTTCCAACTTTCACATATCTAAGAGTTGGATATTATCAGGAGTATCCCTATATGTTGCCAAAGTTCCCTTCTGATAAAATTGTCCTGATGGAGTTGTGTTGGTAAATGATTGTCATTCATAACAAACAAATGGAACTAAAGAAGACTGGATTTAGGTTTCCTGTTGAAATTGGTAGGTTTTTAGTTGCAACTACTACAAAAGCCAAGGCAATGGAAACTAAGATGCAGATGGTTACCATGAAGCAATTCAAGAGGAGACCTAAATTTGATTATCGAGGAGTGAAAGATAAGATTAGGAGAAAGACTCAATTTCATGAGCCGATGGTGTTAGGGTTAGCCAGCAGAAGATATCAATTAAATGCAAATAAAGATTAAACAGAGAAATGGAAATACACAAAATTAATAACAGCGAGAGACAAGTTTTAACATGGTTCACCCAAACTCAGGCTACATACACCAAATAGAGAGTCCAATATTATTATCCAGTAAATCAAACTGATTACAACCAGCAATCCTTGCAACTCAATACCATTGCAAATGCTACAATACCATATCAAAAAACCCTAATCCTTGCCGCTTTTTTTCAAGCCTTTTTGTTAGTTACAAAAATAGGGTTTTCTTATGTCAGTCACAAAAATAGGAATTTTTATGTCGGCCCTAAAAAAAATTTCTCGGGGGCTACCACCCCTGAACCCCCGCTCGGGGCCCGGCCTGGCGCCAAACCCCAATGAGGATACATGGCTAGTGTATAGTACTTTCCTGATCAGTTGCCACCTACCAACAATCTTTGACTTGGAGACTAATCAGGCTCCACACCAAACAATCTCCCACTTGGAGACTGATCCTGGATGACACCGCTGCACATGTAGCTCCCACTGGAAATAAGCACCCTGGACTCTACTGTTCTATTTTTATTGTTTTCAGTCTAGAAGACCAACCAAAGCTGAAGAGGAGCTCAACTTCTCCCTTGTCACTGCCTTTGTAAACATATCCACTAGATTTTCATCTGTATGTATCTTTTCCAGCCTTAACTATCCATTATCCAACACTAACTGAATAAAGTGATACCTCAACTGTATGTGTTTGGTCTTTGAATGCAAAGCAGAATTCTTTGCAAGATGTATGGCACTCTGACTGTCTGTATACAAAGAACTATTAGCCTGTTGTGTGCCTAATTCTTCCATGAAAGATTGCAGCCATATCATCTCCTTGCTCACCTCTGTTGCAACGACATACTCTACCTCTGTGGTGGATAAAGCAACCACCTTTTGCAACCATGAGATCCAACTCACTGATGTCCCACCTATAGTAAAGACATAACCTGTAGTACTCCGCCTGGTATCAATATCTCCTACCAAATCTGAGTTTACATAACCTGCTAAATTAGTATTAGAGCCCCCAAAACATAAATGTTTACTGGATGTACCTCTCAAATATCTGAGAATCCATTTTACTGCATTCCAATGCTCCAATCTAGGATGACTCATCTACCTACTTACGACTCCTACAGCATGTGCAATATCCAGTCTCGTGCATACCATGGCATACATTAAACTTCCTACATCTAAAGCGTATGGTACCTTAGACATTTTTTCTTCCTCCTCTTGTGTCTTTGGACACATCTCCTTAGTCAATTTCAAATGACTAGGCAAAGGTGTGCCGACAATTTTTGCATTCTCCATGTGGAATCTCTGCAACACCTTTTCAACATAAGTAGCCTGAGATAGAGTCAATTTTCTGTTCATCCTATCTCTGCAAATTTTCATACCAAGGATTTGTTTTGCTGCCCCCAAATCCTTCATATCAAATGATTGTGCTAACTGTTGTTTTAACTCTCTTATGTGATCCATGTTAGACCTAGCTACAAGCATGTCATCAACATATAAACATAAAATAATGTAGCTGTCATTATCCAATCTCTTAAAATAAACACAATGGTTAGAATTACACCTACTATAGCCTTGCTCAGCCATAAAACTATCAAATTTCAAATACCATTGCCGAGGTACTTGTTTCAGGCCATACAAACTCTTCTTCAATCTGCACACTTGTTTCTCCTTACCTTTGACCTCAAATCCTTGGGGTTGTTCCATATATATCTCCTCCTCCAAATCACCATGGAGAAAGGCAGTTTTCACATCTAGCTGTTCCAAATGCAAATCTTCAACAGCCACAATACTTAAAACAGTACGAATAGAAGTCATCTTGACAACCAGAGAAAATATCTCATCAAAATCAATGTCCTTTTTTTCTGTGCAAATCCTTATACAACTAATCTGGCCTTAAATCTTTTCTTACCTCCATCTTCCTCTTTCAGCCAATAAACCCATTTGTTTAGTAAAGCCTTTTTACCTACAGGTAACTTACATAATTCCCAAGTTTGATTTTTTAGCAAGGAGTCCATTTCTTCTTTCATAGCATGCTCCCACTGAACCTGTGTATCCACCTACATAGCTTCATCATACCCTTCTGGCTCACAAGCATTTGTTAACAAAATAGAATACAAAGAGGGAGAAAACTTTTTAGGAGGTCTACTTAGCCTTGTTGACCGTCTGACATTCACTGGAGTTTGTGGTATTTCTGGTTGCTGTTGCGGAGCATAAGGAACCACTGGAACATCACTATTTGGAGTATCATTCAGCACCACACAATCTTTTTCTTTCTTCTCATGCTGCTGTAACTAATCTTTGTACAACACCTTCTCATTGAATATAACATCCCTACTTCTCACAATTTTCTAATTTTCAAAATCCCAAAGCCTATAACCAAATTCATCAATGCCATATCCAACAAAGGTACACTTTTTTGATTTTGTATCCAACTTGGTTCTATTTTCAAAATCTATATGTGCAAAAGCTTCACAGCCGAAGGTTTTTAGAAAAGAATAACTCACCTTCTTACCTGTCCATGCTTCCTCTGGAATACCACAGCCCAAAGGAACTAAAGGACCTCTGTTAATTAAATATATAGCAGTGTTGATAGCCTCTGCCCACATATTTAAGGGCAGCCCAACATGCAATCTCATGGTCCTTGCACACTCCATTATTGTCCTATTCATGTGTTCAGCCACTCCATTTTCCTGTGGAGTCCCTGGAACCATTTTATGCCTACGAATTCCATTAAAAGAACAATAATCTTCAAATTCTTTGCTACAATACTCACCGCCATTATCAGATCTGAGACATTTTAATCTTTTACCTATCTCATTCTCAACCAAGCTTCTCCATTTTTTAAATGTTTCAAAAACATCAGATTTCTACCTAAGGAAATAAATCCATACCTTCCTAGTTGCATCATCTATGAATGTAACATAATATCGAGAGCCACCAAGAGAAGATACCTGAGCCGGTCCCCATACATTGGTATGCACAAGCTCCAACTTTTTATTTTTCTTTTGCTTCCCATCCTTGAGAAAATTGACTCTCTTTTGTTTTCCATACACACAACTTTCACAGAAATCCATATTAATACATTTCAGACCTGGTAAAACTTTCTTAGAATGAAGTACCTTCATACCTTTTTCACTCATATGCCCAAGTCTGTTATGCCACAGTGTTGTTTCAGAACCTGCAGCAACTTTTCCAGTCTCTTCCTGCAAACCTGTAGCAACTGTTCCTAAACCTATTTGTTTTTCCTCTGTAACATCTAAAGTAGAAGGAACAATATGACCTGTACAAAGATATAAGATCCCTACTTTCACACCTTTTGCTACTACTAAGGCACCTTTTGAAACCTTCCAATTTTTATCAGTAAATATAATAGTGCAACCTTGTTCAGTTAGCTGCCTTGCTGAAATTAAATTCCTACTGAGCCTTGGAACATGCCTTACCTCTTGTAGTAGCCAATGATTCCCATTCTGCAACTTAATCTTGATTCTTCCCTTTCCAACAATCTGACAGGGTTCGTTATCTCCCAAATAAACCAGCCCAAAATCCCCTTGGACATAATCAAGAAAATAACTTCTATGTGGCGTAGCATGAAATGAGGCCCCTGAATCTAAAACCCATGAATCATCAGCATTATCTAGGGAAAGAATCAAAGCATCATCTTTAGATTTATTACTTACCACATTTGCTTCCTTATTGCCTTCTTGTTTGTCTCCTTCCATATTTTTCTGAGACTAGCAATCTTTCTTCAAATGACTTGGTTTCCCACAGTACCAACAATCCTTCTATCCTATGGTTTGGGATCTTTTGTCCCTTGATTTTCCTCGTGACTTCCCATGACTTCCAAAACCTTTTCCTCTCTCCTTTGATCTGCCCCTACTTTCTGCATTCAAGACACTGCCTGATGTGGATCCACCTGAGCTTTTCTTAGAATTTCCTCACTCAGAATAACACCAATAACATCATCAAATTTCAAGGTATTTGAACCAAAAATAGAGTTACTAACCGCCATTACCAAACTATCCCATCTTTCAGGCAATGAACATAATATCAAGAGAGCTCTAACTTCTTCATCAAATTTTAAATTTAAAGAAGTCAATTGACTGATAATTGTATTAAATTCATTTAAATGACCTGTCATAGATCCACCTTCAACTATTTTCAAATTAAACAAATGCTTCATGAGAAATACCTTATTTGAGGCTGAGGGTTTTTTGTACAATTTAGCCAAAGCTTTCATCAGACCATCTTTTGTCTTTGATTCCATTATATTGAATGTCACCGATGGTGCCAAGCACAACTAAATGGTTCCGAGTGCCTTTCTGTCAAGAAGATTCCAATCCTCATCAGACATTGTTGCCGGTTTCTTGGATACTCCTTCCAACGGCATCCATAAATCCTTTTGATAGTGGTAATCCTCCATCTGCATCTTCCATAACTGATAGTTTTGCCCATTGAATTTATCGACCTTCAATTTACCCTCGTCCGCCATTGCTCCCACTCAACTGTGAGACTTTCCTGCAGATGATAATCAAACACAACCCGCTCTGATACCACTTGTTAGGGTTAGCCAGCAGAAGATATCAATTAAATGCAAATAAAGATTAACCAGAGAAATGGAAATACATAGAATTAATAACAGCGAGAGACAAGTTTTAACGTGGTTCACCCAAACTCGGGCTACATCCACCAAATAGAGAGTCCAATATTATTATCTAGTAAATCAAATCGATTACAACCAGCAATCCCTGTAACTCAATACCGTTGCAAATGTTACAATACCATATCAAAAAACCCTAACCCTTAGCCACTTTTTATCAAGCCTTTTTGTTGGTTACAAAAATAGGGTTTTCTTATGTCAGTCACAAAAATAGGATTTTTTATGTCAGCCCTAAAAAAAAATTCTCGGGGGCTACCGCCCCTGAACCCCGGCGAGGATACATGGCTAGTGTATAGTACTTTTCTGATCAGTCGCCACCTACCAACAGATGGTGGAGGATATTTGGGTTGATTTAAGAACATAAGAGGATATTAGGAAGCTAGATTGTAGCAGGTTGTCTTTAAGCTAAATTGAATATTTGGGCTTGGCTAATATTCCAGAAGGTATGTTGGATAACGAAGATGTTTTTAGTCCTAGATATCTCAATAAGAAATTGCAACTTCTCCCTTGCCTGTTGTGCAACGGTCAAAAAAGGAGTTAACTTCTTTGAGAAAGAGGTTTGAACTTGTTCTAGGTAATACCAATCTATGGCTTCAAAGCAAGGGTATACACTTGAAGGACTTCATAACTAGTTCAGAAGATGAGGCATTAGAGCAAACAGGGAAGAAAATAGAGTTAAGGACTAAGAACAAAAGTGATGCTCCCAGTACATCCAAGGTTTCCAAGCCTAGGATTAAATTTTTGTCTAAAGGAGATAAGACCGAGGAGACAAAAGAGAAATCAGCTACCAAAGAAATGGAAGTTGATGAAGAACAGGGTGTTGAAGAATCAACTATAGAGGAAATGGATATTGAATACAAGTCTTCAGTAGAGAGAGAGGATGAATAGGAGAAAGAAGAAGGAGATGGTCAGGAGAATCTACAGGACACAGCCATGTCTCCATAAATAGATGTATCACAAGAAACTAAAGTCTCTTCTCCTCAACCTAATGTATCTATTTCAATTTCTTTGGCCACTCCTCCTATAACCCCAGTTTCACCCATTATTATTCAGTCTTCTGGTTTGTCACCATCTTCCTCTAGGATAATATTTGATAGTCATAAGATTGATTTTGATGCTGCTCTACATTCTTCCAAGTCTATACCAAGCTTGTCTTCACCCTCATATGATATTGGTGATTCCAAAATTTTTGATCATTTTGTTTTAGGTGTTGAGCAGACTATTGATGTGAATGTGCCCAATGCTATATTTTCAAATACTCCCCCAATTGTTACCACCACAAGTGTAAGTACAATTCCTTCTACACCGGCAATGGGGTCAGATCCAAATCTTAATATGTTAGTACTTCCTCCTGTTAGATGCCATTGCACTAGAAGATTGACCTTTTAATGCGCGATACAACCACTTGACTTAACAAGCACAGGAGGCGATTAAGCCCTTGTCGCAAACCACCGCAGTGCTAGACTAAACAAGGAGACCAAGGGCCACACCTTGCAACAATCTCCCCCCACCACAAGTGTAGGGTTTAAACCCATGGCCTCGGCTCTGATACCAATTGTTAGTTGCCGTTGCACCAAAAGATCGACCTTTTAATGCCTAATACAAGCACTTGACTTAACAAGCACGGGAGGCGGTTAAGCCCTTGTCACAAACCACCACAGTGCTACACTAAACAAGGAGACCAAGGGCCACACCTTGCAACACCTCTGTGGCTCTCAGCCTATACCCCCAAGAGAAAAAACCAAGCCATCTTCCCAGAGGACTTTGACTTTGGGAAGCTGATTCCATTAAAGGCAAAAATACAAAAGAAGCCCAAGACTCTTTCTTGGCTGCTAGAAGACAAAGGCCATAAATATGCAGAGATTGCTTAGCTGTCGGTGGATGCAACTATGGAAAATTTCAGCATGAGTGACTATTCTATTTCTAGGATTGAACTTGGTAAGATCACACATGAAAGTGCCAAAGCTGATGTCCAGTCTACACTCAATTCCTTACTTGTGAAATTTGATCATGAGAAGGAAATGAAAGAGTAGTACAAAGCAATGGTGGAACAATTGGTTGTGGTGGTGAGAAAGATTACTTTGACATCGGAGTCAATAACACCTGAGGCAATTAGAGTGGAAGATCCTATTGTTCAGAGAGCAGAGAAGACTCATGTGAAAGGAGAGTCTCTTCTTACTAGTACAGCTAAGAAGACAAGCAGAATGGAAAAAATAAGAGTTGAGCTAGATGATTTAGTGGATACTATTTCTCAAGACATTAAGTATTTAGATGAAATCCTTGAGAAGTTGATTGAGATGAAAAAGATGAAAACAAAAATGTTGATATCATTTGGCATTGTTTCAAATTATGAGTCTTATGTGGAAACTAAAGAGTCATTAATTTATCAGAGTAATGTTTTGAAAGAGTTAATCAAAGACCTGGATAGTGCTAGGGAAATCAGGGAAGAAAGTGATGTTGATCTATTACACAAATTGGAGGAGCTCCAATGCAAGCTGACATCTGAAGATCATCATTTTCTTCCCGTTGATGAAATGATTCAAGAGTTCAAGAATATGTTTCAAAAGGAGTTTGAAGACAAAGCCTTCTCAGTCACCACTCTAGACAATATTCTGGATAATTAGTTAACACTGGATAATCTGAAATCCAGTTTGACTAGTCATGATAAGGCAACCACAAAAGTGAAATATGCAATGATCAGAGCTCAAGTAATCTTTAGGAATACTGCTAGTCCTGACAGTTGTGGGATGCAAGCGGCATTCACTATGTATGATGCTCATCTAAAGAAGAATGGAGATGCAAGTTGATGCAAAGTGTCATGCCTTAGTTTATTTTCTATATTTTCATATGTACTTTTCATTCAGTTTTGGACACTTTTACATGTACTTTTTTTATATGTAATTACATGTTAAAACATAGGAAGTCCCTAGTCAATAAGGACTACTATTTTTGAATAAGTCAAAGTAGTTATATTTTTCCTAAATTTTCTCATGGCCAATGACTATAAATAAAGAGGGCCTCCATTGTAATTTTTATCTTTTGTCTATTGAACAGAAGCGCTCCCATTTTGAAGAACAATTTGAGACTTTGAGCTTATTTTGTAAATCAATTTTTAATCAATATCAAGAAGCAAGTTGGCATCCAATCTTTGTCTTGGAGTAAGTTTGTAATGTTATAGAATTGTTCTTATGTCCTTTCTATTACATTATCTTGAATGAATGTTTGAATTGTGAGGATGGAAATCAAGTGTTCAAAAGGTGATTCAAATCTTATTTTGTAGACTTTGTGCTGCTATATCAGATTTAGAATTTGCATTTAAGTTTGTGAATGAGAAGTACCTTGAAGACTTTGGGCTGAAAGTTATTGTCCATGATCGTGTTATCTTATCTCAGCGTATAGTAAAGACTTTGGGCTACACTCTATTTTGAAATCTTTTATTTTCAATTGGCATAAAGAGCAATGAGAAACTTTGTGTATTCATGGGTTTCTTCATGGTTTAAATATATTGGTATTGTTTTAAGCATCCTTTTGTGTTGAGTTTCATATTGAGAATTGTAAACATCATTTCTGAAAAAAGAGAAATGCATGAGATGGAATCACCTCGAAGTTAGTAGTTAGTGTAAATAAGTTTATAATAGTTATTAGTTTCTATTTGGCAATAAAAGGGAACCTCCCCTTGCTGAGAGCAGAGATAATATCTCATCATACTATGGTTGAGATAACCATTTTGCCTTTAGTGAGTTAAAGACAAAATATTCACCCAACAGAGACTCAGAATGAACTATCTCTCAACCAATTCCTAAGTCAAAATAAATCTAGGGGAGGACCTATACAAAAGAATACACCCTAAACACATCAGATAGATTACCAATATGCCTTGGGGAAGTTAGCACTTTCTATATTTGATGGGAGAAACAAGTGTACAATGTGTGCCTGGTTTCAGAAGTTGGACACCTATCTTTCTTTGGGACCGATGGCTGAAGATGAAGCCATCAAATTTACCACTGTCCACTTGGAAGGAACTGCTCAAGAATGGTGGCATCATGGGCTGGTCACTCAGGGACATAACCTCATTGATTCCTATGACAAGTTTAGTAGAAGACTCATTGAAAGGTTTGATAGAAAGGACCCTGATGTACATTTTCAGAAGCTAGCTCAGCTCAAACTGTAGACACCCAAATTTGTGTATGTCATGCAACACCTTGTTAAAACATTATCCTAAACATCGTAAGCCATTTTTGTCCTAATCCCACTCTTAATCCCATTTATCCATTAGCCAATTAATTAAATAAATTTTATTTATTTAATTAATTTCACATGCATAATCCCATTTATCCTATCCCCATCCCAATTAATTAAATAAATTTTATTTATTTAATTAATTTCCACATCATATCTTATCCCATCCTATTCATCTACCTAATTAATTAGATAAATTTTATTTATTTAATTAATATCCAACTCATATCACAACTAATTCAAATATTTTATTTGAATTAAGTCCTCTCCTTTCACCACATTCCAACACTGGTCCAGTCAATCATGTGTTGTAGTACAACTTTTATCTTTCACATGCACAACTAATGGGACCTAGTTTTAGTATTTATCTACATAACCACACCTAAGCTTTATCTTCCCTGGCCACATGTCAATTGACTATAATTTCTTGATGTGCAAGGAAACCTAACTTAATCCTATCCATCCATTTCATCTAAAGCCCTAATTGATCCTAGCCATCCATTGGAACCAAGCCTTTCCTATAAAACAAGCCTCTCTTGAGCCATTAGGAGGGAATTTCAGGATTCTTCTTCATGCAACCTCACTCTACTAAATTTTCATCTCAAGCCATTATCCATCATCTTCAATCCATCTAGCTTGCATCTATCAACCATCAACCATCCATCATCTATCTCCCTATCAATGTTATGATGCGGAATCGAGCAATCAACACAACAAAGCGATCAATCAATCGAGCTCATCTTGCATCTTCGAGGTATTGAATTATTTGGGTTTAGGTTATGCATTTCAATTGTTTGATCATTTCCATTTATAAATCCAAATTTTTTGATATACACAAACAATATGGGAATGTGGAGAGGTATAATGTTGGTTTCTAAAATCTCTCTGTCATGGTACTTGACATCTTAGAAAGGAGATTGGTTATTGTTTTCATTGAGGGATTAACAAAATCTCTCAAAGGGATGTTCAAATCCTTTGAACCATCTTCTCTACAAGAGGTCATTAAGAGGGCCTTGGCACTAGAAACCTCCATGTTGAAGAACAAGTTCTAGAAGAAGACTTTCCCTCCAAAGAAGTCTTTTCAAAAGAATGTATGATGGCCAAAAAATATGTCATCAAGACAAGACCTAGAGGCAAAGAATGAATTGAGAAGAAATAAACTTTATTTAGTTGCAAAGAACCTTGGTCACCAAGACACAAATGTCTTGGAAAAGGGAAAGTGCACTACATCGAAGTAGTTTTTGATAATGAATCAAGAATTGATGAACATGGACCACAAAGTGAAGAAGAAGAACTTGTTTTGGAGGTTGAAGAGGAAGAAGAGAAGACATAAGAGGATGAAGAATTCTTGGGAAGAATGCTTTCTAAGCTTTTAGGAACTCCGAAGTCTAATCCTTTTCAAGTCCATGGAGTTTTTCAAGGACAAGAGTCATCATGTTGATTGACACCAATGTTACTCATAAATTTATTGAAGAAGGATTGGTGGCCAAGCGAGGTCTTAAAATAGAGGACTTTGAAGGTTTTAATGTTATGGTTGCTGATGGATTCACCTTACAGTGCACTAGGAAGATCTCCCAATTGAACCTGAATTTGAGAGGATATAACATGAAGGATGACTTCTATGTGGTCAATATAGGAGACATAGATATGGTTTTGGGTATTTAGTGGTTGCATTCATTGGGGGAAATCACCCAAAATTTTCAAACCATGGAGCTGAAATTTTAATATGATGGAAAACTAGTGGTACTTCATGGAATGATGAATGGAGTACCAAGACTCTTATCCACAAAGATAATGGAGAAAACCTTTCACCATGGTCAAGTGGCTTGGGCTACACAATGTCTTATGTCTATGACCAAATCTCTACAAGGTAAAAGGGAATATCATCCAGAGGTGCAAAAATTTTTGGATAAGCATGAGAAGGTTTTTGGTGACATTCCTCCAGGGAGACCACTAGATAGAGGTTTTGAACATGTCATTTAGTTGGAGGAGGGCACTAAGCCTATAACTACAATGCCTTATTGCCATCCTAGAAGGCATAAGGGGGAGATTGAAAATGAAATCAAAGAACTTTTGTACATGGGACACATTAGGCCTAGTTTGAGTCCTTTTGCTTCATCTATAGTCATTGTGAAGAAGAAATATGTCCAACAATGAGAATGTGCATTGACTATAGAGCATTAAACAAGAAGACTATCAAGAATCGATACCCAATTCCCAGGATTGATGAATTGATAGATGAGATTCATTGAGTGGTCTATTTATCAAAGATAGGCCTTAGGTTAGGCTCCCATTATATTTGGGTCTCAGAGGAAGACATCCATAAAATCAATTTTAGGTGCCATTATGGGCACTATGAATTTCTAGTCATGTTGTTTGGTTTGACAAATTCTCCAGCAACCTTCTAGTCCAACATGAACCAAGTTTTCAACAAATAGTTGAGGAGCTTTGTTATATTATTCTTTGATGACATCTTCATCTCTAAAAAACTTGGTAAAAGCACTTGAGACATATTGACGAGGTGTTGGGAATTCTAGAAGCACATAGTCTCTTTTCGAAAGAATCAAAGTGTGAGTTTTCCATGATAGAGATTCTATATTTGGAACATGTCTTTATTGAAAAGGGAGTGCAAGTAGACATCAAGAAGATCAAATCCAATTGAAATTGGCCTCCCCTAAAGACTTTGACTCAATTGTGAGGATTCTTTGGCCTCTACAATTACTATAGAAGATTTGTTAATGGATTCTCTCAATTGGCTACCCCCTTAACTAATATGATGAAGAAGGGAGCTTTCACTTGGAACGAGGCAACAAAACGAGATTTTGAAAAAAATGAAAGAGGTAATGAGGTTGTGTCTAGTGTTAGCTATTCCATATTTTTCCCTTGCCTTTTTTCTTGAGTGTGATGCTTTTAGAGAAGGGATTGGAGCAGTTCTTATGAGAATAAGCACCCTATTACTTTTTAGTGTCTTAAGCTCAAAGAGGTGGAAAGTTGATTCTCCATCTATGACAAGGAGATATTGGCCATCATACATGCATTGGCCAAGTTCAAGCAATACTTGGTGGGTGGTTGATTTGTGGTCAAATTTGATCACAATAGCTTGAAGTATTTCCTAAACCAGAAGGACCTCAATGAATGGAAACAAAAGTGGGTGATTAAACTTCAAGTATATAATTTTTACATTCAATATGTAAAGTCAAGAAAAATGTTGTTATTGATGCCTCATCTAGAAAACCAACATTATGCTCAATGTCTCACATTTCAATGAATTGGAAGGCAAAAATTTTAGTAGAGTATGCTAAGTATGAGTTTACAACTAATTTTTTAGAAGGGAATCTATTGGATGACATGTACAGTGTGTTCAATGAGCTCATTCTTTATAAGGGAATGATTTATTTGGTGCTAGAATCAAGGATGAAAAGAAAGATATTAAGGGATATCCATGATACTCCCTTGGCTGGCCATTCAGGTTATTTCAGGACATATAAGAAAATCCATGAGAGGTTCTCATGCAAAGGACTTAAGGATGATGTGCTTAAGCATATTAGAGAGTATCTTGTTTGTCAGTAGAACAAGACTGAGGAAACTTTTCTTGCTAGTTTGTTGCAGTCACTACCTATTCTAGAACAAAAATGGGAGAGTATTTTGATGGATTTGATCATTGGACTTCCCAAAGTCCAAGGTAAGGATTGCATATATGTTGTTGTGGACAGACTCACAAAATACATGCATTTATTTTCTATTTCTTCATATTTTAAGGCATCCCAAGTTGTTGATCTATTTTTTAGAGAAGTGTTTAGACTTCATGGGCTCCCCAAAAATATTGTGAGTGAAAGAGATGGTCAATTCTTGAGCTTGTTTCGGCAAGAGCTCTTTCATTTGACAGGAACTAAGCTCATATCTAGTACTAGCTACCAGCCCCAAATAGATGCTCAAAGTGAGATTATGAACAAATGGGTGGAAGTCTACATGAGGAGTTATTTAGCTCATCAGAAGGCATGGATCAAATGGATCCATCCAGGAGAGCATTGTTATAACACCACTTATCACATACGTATTGGGATGACACCATTTTTTACTTTGTATGGTTATGAATCTCAATCTTTTGTTGACCTTGTTATTTCTGACAATAGGGTGCCTCGAGCAAGAGATTTGGTGAGCCAAAGCTAATAAATTCTAAAAATACTCAAAAATAACCTCCAACAAGCACATAATCAGCAGAGGATGTACGTTGATTGTCATGGAGTGGAGAGGTCATTTGAGGTTGGATATTTTGTGTTTGTAAGATTGCAGCCATACAAACAATCTTCCCTCAAGGCAAGTGGATCTGAGAAGTTGAAGCCTCATTTTTATGAGCCATACCGAATCTTGAAGAGGATTGGTGAAGTTGCCTATAAGTTGGAACTACCTAAGTTGAGTAGGATTCATAATGTGTTCCATGTTTCATGCCTTAAAAAAACACTTGGAAAACACATTATTCCTTCAGTAGAGTTTCCTTCATTGGATGAGGAAGGCAAACTAGTTTTGGTTCCATAAGTAGTGATTGGTGTGAGAGAAAGGAAGCTAAGAAAGAGAAGCATCACTAAGTACTCGGTCTGATGGAAGAATCTTCTCATAGAAGATGCAACATGGGAAGGACCAAAGATTTTGGAACATCCAATTTTATAATTGCTTGAGGGCAAGAAATTTTGAACGGGGTAGACTTATCATGTCTCATTTTTGTTCGCACCAATTCTAGCATGTGTTTGGAGCATTCCAAGATTCTTGGAGAAGTCCACAAACCTTGGAGAGCTTCATTTTCAAAGGTTTCATATTTCCTGCTTTATTTTAGCTAGTATATTTCATGGAAATAATTTAATTAGTTATTTGGTATTTTTGTAGTTTAGTGTAGGTGTGGGAAATAAATTTAAAAATAATAATAATTGTTTTGGGGTAAAAGAAGGATGAAGGGTTAATGTTTTCTTTAGTTTGAATCCTCCTTTCCACAAAACATTCCAAGTAATTTTCAACCGAGTGCCTTGCCTATCAAGAGGAGAGTCAACTATCAGATTTGAGTTGCCACTTGCTTTTCTGCTGGGAAATTCGGATGTGATCACACAAGTTTGCCAATTGATACTTTTATGCTCTTAAAACCCTAATTTAAGCAAAACAGTAATTAAATCTACAAATTACGACAAATGCTATAGGAAATAGATAGACGGCAAAGAACCTTAACTCACTATTTTTTGCAGACAGAAAATGGAGAAATCCAAGACAATGGTGATGGCGCCCTAGTCCAATGCACAACTTTTTCCACATAGTCCCGATCTCCTTCCGGAACTAATCTTTGCTATCTCTTTTATTTCCTGTGATCTTAAAATGGAGGACAAGGTTGATGGTGCCCTTGTCCTGAAAAGTTGAACAGTGTCTGCTTCTTTTTAGATACAAAATCTTCAATGTTTGCCTTCTTGCTCTGCAACTCTACTTTGTCTAGATCTAACACCTGTAACCTACAATCACAAGGAGTGTGGGAGGGGGTTGTGGTGTTTAGAGGCTTACCTCAATCAATCTCCAAAGAGACATTCAAGTCTTCTAAACATCGTTGTCAGAGAGAGTACGTGCCCTTGGGAGGCAGAGGCAAAAACCAAATGATAATGATTGATAAAGCACAATAAATGATACCCTGATGATGAAGCTCTTCAATGCCATGAGGAGAAGATGTAATCCAACCTACAAACAAACACAATAACAATGCTATGCTCTGCAACACAATGATAATCACAAGTATGCCAATAGCTCACAATCATAATACTTGTCAATGATCTTCTAGTTTACAAATGATAACCTAAACATTCTTATATATGCAACTATTAAGATTCCCACCAAGAATTTTGTAGTTGAAACTTATGATGTCGGCCTGGAGACCAAATAACGGTCATAAAACTGATATTTCAAATTAGGGTAGACCCAGGATAGGGTTGGGCGCTACTGCCCTTGTCCACCCCTGTCTTTGCTCAAGATTCATTAAATTTCAGCCCCCTAGGTCCTACTTTCCGCAAGACCCATGGGTTTTCTCATCAGGAGTCTGATTTAACATGTAAAATGCTCTAAATGCAAATCTAAAGACCCAAGAGCTAAACCTTTAGGAAAAATCCCCCAAGGGTGCATTTTTTCAACATAACATTTAGCCCCCACTTTAATGTATGTATTAAATGTAAGACCAATACATGCATTAAAGTAAAGTCGACAAACATAGCAAACACTCCAAGCATGGAGAAGACACTCCAAACACATTGAAGACAATGATAGGCACGTAAAACACGGAGAAGACAGTTACAGTCACACAAAACATAGAGAATACAACATTGAAAACACACAGCGCATAGAGAATACAATGAATGTAGTGATTATTTTTTTCTTTTTGATTTTTCCATATGACATGGATAATGCAAGTACAAGTAAACAAACAAATCCCAAAAAGTGTAGAGGAGTTGTTCACCACTGGTCTTGCACCTTTTGAGAAAAAACATGCCAAACAAAATTCCAAGGTGTAGAGGAGTTGTTCACCACTGGTCTTACACCTTGAGAACAAACATGCCAAACAAATCCCAAAGTGTAGAGGAGCAAATCGCCACCAGTTGTGCACATTGAGAACAAGCATGCCATACACACACACTAAAGACATGGAGAAAACACGACAAACAAGCGATGGAGTGTTCCTATTGCTAGGTTTATCACCATCTCAAGCACATTACAGGCACACAGTGATGATTGGGCTTCACCACAACAACCATTGAAAACATGCTTAAGCATTGAGTTAGTCATAGAACTGCTCCCCACCTTGCGATGAAGACTTTTGAAAATGACAGGATAATGCAATCTGCTCTGAGAAATACACCATCCCCGCCTCATGATGAGGCCTTAAGATAAAAGGATATGCTCAATATCATGCCTCTACAGAGGGATTAAATGATTTTGATTGATTTTTAGATTATTCAAACACACTTTACTATGATCTAAAGTAGATGACTTACCTTATATATGCCCCCACCTTAAGGTGGTTGATATCATGTACCGATATCAAGCATGTTAAGGTAGGAAGAATACACACAAGGGAACACAAGCTCTCATAAAGCCCATGCCCCCTAGAGGTGACATGTACTTTATGATCACGGAATGCTCTCACAAACACATCCCTGCACAAAAAGTGTTAGTGTCCACATAATCATGATAAACAACAATGCATATGGTCAACTACATGAAAGAGCCAAGCAAGGCAATATTAATGATAAACAAAGTGCGCGGAGCAGCAGTATTGTTAAAGTGTTGTTAGCAAGATAAGATAACATCAACATCAACATTAAGATAGAGAAATCATGGGTGATTCCACTAGCCAAGAGTTAGATAATATGTTACAACCTTATTGTTGTATAGGAACTAAGTCTATTTTTTTATTGCTCTTGAAAGGGACACTAGGTCCGCATCAGTATAATATGTTTTTCATCATCCGACCACTAGATGGAAACACTAGAGGAAGGTAAAAAATAAATTAGAGAGGAGAACAAGTGTCTAAGGTTCAGTCATGTAGGAGGGTGCCTGCAATTCACCAACCACAACAATATTTTTGTAAGACACAACACACAACAATAAAATCAGAGGAGATGAAACATAGAAGAATGATGATTAATATAGAATAAGGTCACAATAGAGGTAGTCTCCTAGTATCCTTGACCTTACAAGAGAATCAAGGGTCATCCTAGGAGGCCTAACAACACATAACACATCACGGGGGAAGCACAACATGAGAGATAAAGGGTTAGAGTTACTTACTTGTAGAGATGTCCATGCTAGAAGTCATCAACAATCAAATCATCATCTTTCCAATCTTGAATAGTAGAGGGAATAGGTGTGTGAGGTATAGTTGCCAAGTCTTTTTCATTATTCTTTTGTTCATTCTTAAATGCTTCTTGGTTTGACTCAATGTTGGGTGGAATATTTTCTTCTTGAAGCTTACTAGTATACTTATTCACCATCCTTTTAGGAGGTGGAGGAAGAAAATTATTTTGAGTGATCTCAACATCCATCCTTGAGGGATTTAATGTGAGAGACCTTTCCTCATCCACTAATGTGACATCTTTTGAAAATAGAACATAGGGATGAGAGGAAGGTAAGGTATTGTGAGGAGAGGTAGTCAATGTTTTTAGATCCTTAGTGATGTCCAAATGACTTGAATATTCAATCAAAGGAGGGAGATTAAGGGTCTTCTCCTCCCTAGTGATATCCAAGGTGTGCAAACAATCAACTATAGGAAGAAAGTTGGTGGGGTGATCTATAAAGGCTTCATGCACTATGGTAGGATGCTCATTATCTATACATGGAATGTTCTTTGTTAAAGGGAGATCCTCATTCACTAATGCTTTATCTTCACCAGAGTGAGAATTGGAATGGAAAAGTGGTGGCTCTTCATTTCCTAATGCTTTATCTTGGCTAGAGTGAGCATTAGAATGAAGATTTGGTGGTGTGATATTAAGAGATGTGTCAATGAAATCATCCTCTTGCATCAAAGTTTCCTCATAAGGAGGAACAACTTTGGGAGAGAGATCATGAGGTAGGACTAAGTTATCATCACATGTTTTAGCAATAGGTGTCATAGTAGAATGTCCCATAAAGTCATCTAAGGCTTCATCTAACATCTTGAGGTCATCACTAGTATATATATTATTGATCATGAATTTAGTGAGATCATCTAATATCCAAGGATATATCCCCATGAGGTTTGTGAAGCTATCAAAATCAGATATATATATATATATATATATATATATATATATATATAAAACAAATGATTTAATACGTGGAGCACATAGAAAGATCAACATAATGTATGTGTGCTATTTGTTCCAAGACTTGAGGATATGCATGAGTAAATTTGGAGAAACGATCAATGTCTATGATATATGAAAGCAAAGCTTCCAAAGAAGTTCCCATGATGTATGTTTTCAAATGAGTGTCAAATCAGATTTTTAAGATCTTCCAAAACTTATGCAAAAGGCAAATGCAAAAGTGTTGTCGAATATGTTCTAAAATGCTTGATTTTTCAACTTTTCTTAATGCAAACAACTGAACGAAGAGGTGTTGTGAATATTTTTAAGAGGGACAGAAAATTATATGCCTAAAAATGGTCCACTAATTCAAAAATACCTTTCACAACACACATTTGAAGCAACTCTAGAGAGTCGATAAGCCAAAACATAGTGAAAATAGGCAAAAAAATGCAATTTTCACCAAATCTTCATGCAAGCATATGAAAGAAGAGGTGTTGTAAATATTTTCAAGAAGGAAATAAAATTATATGCCTAATAAAAGTCCACTAATTCAATAATACCTTCCCCAACTTGCCTTTGAAGAAACTCTAGAGAGTTGATAAGTCCAAACCTAGTGAAAATAGGCCAAAATATGCAGTTTTTCACCAAATCTCAATGCAAAAGAGTGGGGCAGTGGGTGTTGTAAGGAAAATGATGATAGAAAGCAACTTATAACACTAATAACATCCACATAATACCCAAAAATATGTTACAACATGCCTATGGTGCCATTCTAGCTCAAACCCTAGTTCAAAAAAATAGCAAAAATATGTAATTTTTCACAAAATTTCAATGCAAAGGCTCAAAAGAAAAGGTTTTGTAAGGAAATTGAGAAGGGGAAGTAGATGGTAAGTATAATAAAAATAAATTAGTGCAATAAAATCCCTTACAACATGCTTGGGGTGCAAGTCTAGCGAGATGATAAGGCCAAATCTAGTGAAAAATGCAAGTTTTCAAACCCTAGACATGAAATTTCACAAGGAGGCCACTATAATGCAACACTACATTTAGATATCAGGCCTAATTAGTGTTTTACCAAAGTATTAAAATTTGAAACAAGATTTTGACTACAACCCTAGCTCATGTAAAACTAGGTTTTCATGAAAAATGCCAAATTTCAAGCAATTTCTAACAAATCAAGCATGCAAATGCAATGCAAATGAATTGTGAATGATGATTTTATATATTTTGGATCAGATATAATTAAAATAACAGAAATTAATTTAAATTAGATGCCAATTACTTCAAATTTTACAAAAATGCAAGCCTAATATGCTAATTTTTGCAAATTTTCTAAATTTTTCAATTTTTTTGTGATTTTTCAGATGTAATATTGAAAATAATGAATTGAATGATAATGAATTTCAGATCTGATGTAAAAATCATAGAATTAATGAAATACAATTGAGTGAATGCAAACTATGTCAAAATCAAACCCTAGAAAGCAATTTTTTTCAATTTTTCCAAATATATTATTTTTTTTGTAAATTTTTGAATGCAATAGAATAAATGAATGCAAATTTGTCAAACAACACTTAGAAAGGTGACAAAAAGTTCAAAAACATGGGTTCACCAAAATATTTTGGGGTAAAAATAGGATGAAGGGTTAATGTTTTCTTTAGTTTGTATCCTCCTTTTGACAAAACATTCCAAGGGCTTTTCAACTGAGTGCCTCACCTATCAAGAGGAGAGTCAGCTATCAGATTTGAGTTGCCACTTGCTTTTCTGCTAGGAAATTCAGATGTGATCACACAAGTTTGCCAATTGATGCTTTTATGCACTTAAAACCCTAATTTAAGCAAAATAATAATCAAATATACGAATTAAGACAAAAGCTACCAGAAATAGATAGAGGCTAGATAACCTTAACTCACTATTTTTCATAGACAGAAAATAGAGAAATCCTAGACAACGGTGATGGCACCCTAGTCCAATGCACAACTTTTTCCACATAGTCTCGATCTCATTCTAGCACTGATCTCTACTATGTTTTCTATTTCTCGTGATCTGAAAATGGAGGTCAAGGTTGATGGCGTGCTTGTCTTGAAAAGTTAAACAGTGTTTGCTTCTTTTTAGATCCAAAATCTTCAATGTCTGCCTTCCTGCTCTACAACTCCACTTTCTCCAGATCCAACATCTATAACCTACAATCACAAGGAGTGTGGGAGGGGGTTGTGGTGTTTAGAGGCTTGCCTCAGTCAAGCCCAAGAGAGACATTCAAGTCTTTTGAACACCGTTCTTAGAGAGAGTACGTGCCCTTGGGAGGAAGAGGTAAAAACCAAATGAAAATGATTCATAAAGCACAATTGATGATACCTTGATGATGAAGCTCTCATGGAAGGAAGAAGCTCTTCAATGCCATGAGGAGAAGATGTAATCGAACCTGCAAACAAACACAATAACAATGCTATGCTCTACAACACAATGATAATTTCACAAGTATGCCAATAACACACAATCATAAAACTTGCTAATATCTTCTAGTTTACAAATTATAACGTAAACATGCTTATATATTGAACTATTAAGATTCCCGCCAACAATTTCATATTTAAAACTTATGATGTCGGCGTTGAGACCAAATAATGGTCACATAATTGACATTTAAAATTAGGGCAGACCCAAAATAGGGCTGGACTAGGGTGCTAGCGCCCTTGTCCATCCCCCTGTCTTTTCTCAAGATTCATTAAATTGTAGCCCCCTAGGTCCTATTTGTGACAACTCCCATGGGTTTTCTCATCAGGAGTCTAATTTAACATGCAAAATGCTCTAAATGCAAATCTAAAGACCTGAGAGCTAAACCTTTAGGAAAAAGCCCCCAAGGGTGTATTTTTCTAACATAACAATAATAATCAACCTTTATATTAATTTTCATAACTTTGTAAAAAGGTCACTTTATTATAATTTTTATGATACCTAAATGGGGTGAATAAAGCCTTTTGTAATTGAAGGACCCAAAATAGCACAAGGTAAATAAAACATGAAAGATAAACAAACAAGTGCATGTATACCTTCAACCTTAAACCATTTCTCATCCTTGATAGATTTGAGGAAGCATGCACCCAAAATGCAATCCTAGCTATACTCAATGATACTATGGAATGTGGATTGCTCTAATTAAACCAACATAAAACTCTAAGTGAAATGGAGACAAATGAGTAGAGATTTGAACATATGGCTACTTAAAAATGATGTGTTGCAAATGACTTGGATGAGGGTTTATTTATAGATTTTAGATGAGAATGGATGAAGGGCTGAGATCAAGAGGTTCTAAGGTCAAATAGGAAAGAAAGGTGGGGAGGTCAAATAGGAATGAGAGGTAGAATGAATGGATTAGATTAAGAGGTGGAAGATAGGATCAATGGTTGAGATTGAATCCTATGACATCTTCATGTGAATTGTGGAGATTAAAAGATGGATTTTGAAATGAAGGGTGGAGATTAAGAGGCGAGGTTGAATTTTTTTTTTATCCTTTTGTGAGAATTTTTAATTTGTTTTATTTTTGAGGTGAGTGAGGATGAGGACAAGTGGCAAGACAATTAATTAAATAATAGGAGTTATTTAATTAATTGTTGGAGAGGGGTTAAATGAGGTTCAAGATTAATTAAATGAGATTCATTTAATTAATCATGGTTGTATGAAAGTTAGTGGAATAAATTAATTTTTAGGTGATGGAGACTAAGGTTTAATCAATTAAATAAAATATAATTTATTTAATTATGGATGAAGACAAAGGATTACTTAAAATTTATTTAGTTAATCCATGATGGGGAAATGGAATTAGTTAAATTAATTAAATGAAAATAATTTATTTATTTAATTTAAATGGTGAAGGAGGTCATGTTAGTGTGAGGGTGATGCTAGGGTGATGTCAAAAATGGTGGTGAAGGCTTGGTCATTTTTTGGTGTCTATATTTTGCCCCTCCTTGATATGGTGTCGTGACTAAGTAGGAGTGGTGTCATATTAAAGAAAATAGATTTTGCCCTAGTCAACTAAAGGGAGGACAAAGGAGAGAGGAGGTATGCCCCCTCGAGAGGTTAGTTGGAAAAAAAAATTCACTCAAACTCTCAAAAAGAAGTAATGGTGGTGGATAGATACAAGATGAAAAATTGAGTCAAATGAAAGAACAGAGAAAAATGGACATGGTATGAGGGCTAGGTGTGAAAAACTAGGTTTAGGCTAATGCAAGTACAAGGAAAGTAAACAAACAAATCCCAAAAAGTGTAGAGTTGTTGACCACTGATCTTGCACTTTTTGAGAACAAACACATCAAACAAAATTCCAAGGTGTAGAGGAGTTGTTCACCACTGGTCTTGCACCTTGAGAACAAACATGCCAAACAAATCCCAAAGTGTAGAGGAGCTCATTGCCACTAGTCTTTCACTTTGAGAACAAGCATGCCATACACACACTGAAGACATGGAGAAAACACGACAAACAAGTGATGGAGTGTTCCTATTGCTAGGTTCATCACCATCTCAAGCACATTATAGGCACACATCGATGATTGGGCTTCACTACAACAACCATTGAAAACACGCTTAAGCATTGAGTTCGTCATAGAACCGCTCCCCGCCTCACGATGAGGACTTTTGAAAATGACAAGATAATGCAATCTACTCTGAGAAATACATCATCCCCGCCTCACAATGAGGGCTTAAGATAAAAGGATATGCTCAATATCATGCCTCTGTAGAGGGAATAAATGATTTTGATTGATTTTTAGATTATTCAAACATGCTTTACTATGATCTAAAGTAGACGACTTACCTTATATATGCCCCCACCTTAAGGTGGTTGATATCATGTATCGATATCAAGCATGTTAAGGCAGGAAGAATACACACAAGGGAACACAAGCTCTCATAAAGCCCATGCCCCCTAGAGGTGACATGTACTTTATGATCATGGAATGCTCCCACAAACACATCCCTGCACAAAAAGTGTTAGTGTCCACATAATCATGATAAACAACAAGCATATGATTAACTACATGAAAGAGCCAAGCAAGGCGATATTCATGATAAACAAAGTGTACAGAGCAACAGTATTGTTAAAGTGTTGTTAGCAAGATAAGATAACATTGACATCAACATTAAGATAGAGAAATCATGAGGCGATTCCACTAGCCAAGCGTCAGATAATATGTTACAACCCTATTGTCATATAGGAACTAAGTCTATATTTTTATTGCTCTCAAAAGGAACACTAGGTCCGCATCAGTATAATATGTTTTTCATCATCCGCCCACTAGATGGAAACACTAGAGGAAGGTAAGCAATAAATCAGAGAGGAGAACAAGTGTCTTAGGGACAGTCACGTAGGAGGGTGCCCCCAATTCCCCAACTGTAACACTATGTTCGTAAGACAACACACAACAAGGAAATTAGAGGAGAGGAGATGCAATATAGAAGAATGATGATACAAATAGAATAAGGTCACAATAGAGGCAGTCTCCTAGTATCCTTGACCTTACAAGAGAATCAAGGGTCATCTTAGGAGGCCTAACAACACATAACACATCATGGGGGAAGCATAACATGAGAGATAAAGGGCTAGAGATACTTACTTGTAGAGAGGTCCATGCTAGAAGTCATCAACAATCAAATTGTCCTCTTTCCAATCTTGAATAGTAGAGGGAATAGGTGTGTGAGGTATAGTTGCCAAGTCTTTTTCATTATTCTTTTGTTCATTCTTAAATGCTTCTTGGTTTGACTCAATGTTGGGTGGAATATTTTCTTGTTGAAGCTTACTAGTATACTTATTCACCATCCATTTAGGAGGTGGAGGAAGAAAATTATTTTGAGTGATCTCAACATCCATCCTTGAGGGATTTAATGTGAGAGACCTTTCCTCGTCTACTAATGTGACATCTTTTGAAAATAGAACATAGGGATGAGAGGAAGGTAAGGTATTGTGAGGAGAGGTAGTCAATGTTTTTAGATCCTTAGTGATGTCCAAATGACTTGAATATTCAATCAAAGGAGGGAGATTAAGGGTCTTCTCCTCCCTAGTGATATCCAAGGTGTGTGAACAATCAACTATAGGAAGAAGGTTGGTGGGGTGATCTATAAAGGCTTCATGCACTATGGTAGGATGCTCATTATCTATACATGTAATGTTCTTTGTTAAAGGGAGCTCCTCATTCACTAATGCTTCATCTTCACCAGATTGAGCATTGGAATGGAAAAGTGGTGGCTCTTCATTTCCTAATGCTTCATCTTGGCCAGAGTGAGCATTAGAATGAAGATTTGGTGGTATGATATTAAGAGATGTGTCAATGAAATCATCCTCTTGCATCAAAGTTTCCTCATAAGGAGGAACAACTTTGGGAGAGAGATCATGAGGTAGAACTAAGTTATCATCACATGTTTTAGCAATAGGTGTCATAGTAGAATGTCCAATAAAGTCATCTAAGGCTTCATCTAACATCTTGAGGTCATCACTAGTATATATATTATTGATCATGAATTTAGTGAGATCATCTAATATCCAAGGATATATCCCCATGAGGTTTGTGAAGCTATCAAAATCATATATATATATATATATATATATATATATATATATATATATATATATCACAAATGATTTCATACGTGGAGCACATAGAAAGATCAACATCATGTATGTATGCTATTTGTTCCAAGACTTGAGGATATGCATGAGTAAATTTCGAGAAACGATCAATGTCTATGATGTATGAAAACAAAGCTTCCAAATAAGTTCCCATGATATATGTTTTCAAATGAGTGTCAAATCAGATTTTCAAGATCTTCCAAAACTTATGCAAAAGGCAAATGCAAAAGTGTTGTCGAATATGTTCTAAAATGCTTGATTTTTCAACTTTTCTCAATGCAAACAACTGAATGAAGAGGTGTTGTGAATATTTTTAAGAGGGAAATAAAATTATATGCCTAAAAATGGTCCACTAATTCAAAAATACCTTTCAAAACACACTTTTGAAGCAACTCTAGAGAGTCGATAAGCCAAAACATAGTGAAAATAGGCAAAAATATGCAATTTTCACCAAATCTTCATGCAAACATATGAAAGAAGAGGTGTTGTAAATATTTTCAAGAGGGAAATCAAATTATATGCCTAATAAAAGTCTACTAATTCAATAATACCTTTCACAACATGCATTTGAAGCAACTCTAGAGAGTTGATAAGTCCAAACCTAGTGAAAATAGGCCAAAATATGCAGTTTTTCCACCAAATCTCAATGTAAAAGAGTGGGGCAGTGGGTGTTGTAAGGAAAATGATGATAGAAAGAAAATTATAGAAGTAATAAAAGACACCTAATACCCAAAAATATGTTACAACATAGCTATGGTGCCATTCTAGCTTAAACCCTAATTCAAAAAAATAGCAAAAATATGTAATTTCTCACCAAATTTCAATGTAAAGGCTCAAAAGAGAAGGTTTTGTAAGGAAATTGAGAAGGGGAAGCAGATGGTAAGTATAATAAAAACCAATTAGTGCAATAAAATCTCTTACAACACGCTTGGGGTGCAAGTCTAGCGAGACGATAAGGCCAAATCTAGTGAAAAATGCAAGTTTTCAAACCCTAGACATGAAATTTCAGAAGGAGGCCACTATAATGCAACACTAAATTTAGATATCAGGCATAATTAGTGTTTTACCAAGGTATTAAAATCTGAAACAAAATTTTGACTACAACCCTAGCTCATGCAAAACTAGGTTTTCATGAAAAATGCAAAATTTCAAGCAATTTCTAACAAATCAAGCATGCAAATGCAATGCAAATGAATTGTGAATTATGAATTTATATATTTTGGATCAGATATAATTCAAATAACAGAAATTAATTTAAATTAGATGCCAATTACTTCAAATTTTACAAAAATGCAAGCCTAATATGCCAATTTTTGCAAATTTTCTAAATTTTTCAATTTTTTTGTGATTTTTCAAATGCAATATTGAAAATAATGAATTGAATGATAATAAATTTTAGATCTGATGTAAAAATCATAGAATTAATGAAATACAATTGAGTGAATGCAAACTATGTCAAAATCAAACCCTACAATGCAATTTTTTTCAATTTTTCCAAATATATCAATTTTTTTGTAAATTTTTGAATGCAATAGAATGAATGAATGCAAATTTTTCAAAAAACACTTAAAAAGGTGACAAAAAGTTCAAAAGCATGAGTTCAACAAAATATTTTGGGGTAAAAATAGGATGAGGGGTTAATGTTTTCTTTAGTTTGTATCCTCCTTTCGACAAAACATTCCAAGGGCTTTTCAACCGAGTGCCTCACCTATCAAGAGGAGAGTCAGCTATTAGATTTGAGTTGCCACTTGCTTTTTTGCTAAGAAATTCAGATGTGATCACACAAGTTTGCCAATTGATGCTTTTATGCACTTAAAACCCTAATTTAAGAAAAATAGTAATCAAATCTACGAATTAAGACAAAAGCTACAGGAAATAGATAGAGGGTAGAGAACCTTAACTCACTATTTTTCACAGACAGAAAATAGAGAAATCCTAGACAATGGTGATGGCGCCCTAGTCTAATGCACAACTTTTTCCACACAGTCCCGATCTCATTCTAGCACTGATCTCTGCTATGTTTTCTATTTCTTGTGATCTGAAAATAGAGGTCAAGGTTGATGGCACGCTTGTCCCGAAAAGTTGAACAGTGTCTGCTTCTTTTTAGATCCAAAATGTTTAATGTATGCCTTCCTGCTCTGCGAATCCACTTTCTCCAGATCCAACACCTATAACCTACAATCACAAGGAGTGTGGGAGGGGGTTGTGGTGTTTAGAGGCTTGCCTCAATCAAGCCCAAGAGACACATTCAAGTCTTCTGTACACCGTTCTCAGAAAGAGTGTGAGCCCTTGGGAGGAAGAGGCAAAAACCAAATGATAATGATTGATAAAGCACAATAAATGATACCTTGATGATGAAGCTCTCATGGAAGGAAGAAGCTCTTCAATACCATGAGGAGAATATGTAATCGAACCTGTAAACAAACACAATAATAATGTTATGCTCTACAACACAATGATAATTTCACAAGTATGCCAATAGCACACAATCATAAAACTTGCCAATATCTTCTAGTTTACAAATTATAATGTAAACATGCTTATATATGCAACTATTAAGATTCCCGCAAAGAATTTCATATTTAAAACTTATGATGTCGGCGTCGAGACCAAATAATGGTCACAAAATTGACATTTCAAATTAGGGTAGACCCAAAATAGGGCTGGACTAGGGTGCTAGTACCCTTGGCCATCCCCCTATCTTTTCTCAAGATTCATTAAATTGCAGCCCCCTAGGTCCTATTTGTGACAAGTCCCATGGGTTTTCTCATCGGGAGTCTAATTTAACATGCAAAATGCTCTAAATGCAAATCTAAAGACCCGAGAGCTAAACCTTTAGGAAAAAGCCCCCAAGGGTGTATTTTTCTGACATAACAATAATAATCAACCTTTATATTAATTTTCATAACTTTGTAAAAAGGTCACTTTATTATTATTTTTATGATACCTAAATGGCATGAATAAAGCCTTTTGTAATTGAAGGACCCAAAATAGCACAAGGTAAATAAAACATGAAAGATAAACAAACAAGTGCATGTATACCTTCAACCTTGAACCATTTCTCATCCTTGATAGAGTTGAGGAAACATGCACCCAAAATGCAATCTTAACTATACTTAATGATACTATGGAATATGGATTGCTCTAATTAAACCAACATAAAACTCTAAGTGCAATAGAGGCAAATGAGTAGAGATTTGAACATATGGCTACTTAAAAATGATGTGTTGCAAATGACTTGGATGAGGGTTTATTTATAGATTTTAGATGAGAATGGATGAAGGGCTGAGATTAAGAGGTGGGATGAAGGGCTAAGATCAAGAGGTTCTAAGGTCAAATAGGAAAGAAAGGTGGGGAGGTCAAATAGGAATGAGAGGTAGAATGAATGGATTAGATTAAGAGGTGGAAGATAGGATCAATGGTTGAGATTGAATCCTAGGACATATTCATGTGAATTGTGGAGATTAAAAGATGGATTTTGAAATGAAGGGTGGAGATTAAGAGGTAAGATTGACTTTTTGTTTTATCCTTTTGTGAGAATTTTTAATTTGTTTTATTTTTGAGGTGAGTTACGATGAGGACAAGTGGCAAGACAATTAATTAAATAATAGGAGTTATTTAATTAATTGTTGGAGAGGGGTTAAATGAGGTTCAAGATTAATTAAATGAGATTCATTTAATTAATCATGGTTGTAGGAAAGTTAGTGGAATAAATTAATTTTTAGGTGATGGAGACTAAAGTTTAATCAATTAAATAAAATATAATTTATTTAATTATGGATGAAGACAAAGGATTACTTAAAATTTATTTAGTTAATCCATGATGGGGAAATGGAATTAGTTAAATTAATTAAATGACAATACTTTATTTATTTAATTTAAATGGTGAAGGAGGTCATGTTAGTGTGAGGGTGATGCTAGGGTGATGTCAAAAATGGTGGTGAAGGCTTGGTCATTTTTTGGTGTCTATATTTTGCCCCTCTTTGATACGGTGTCATGACTAAGTAGGAGTGGTGTCATATTAAAGAAAACAAATTTTTCCCTAGTCAATTGAAGGGAGGATGAAGGAGGGAGGAGGTATGCCCCCTTGAGAGGTTAGTTGGAAAAAACAAATTTCACTCAAACTCTCGAAAAGAAGAAATGGTCATGGATAAGAGATACATGATGAAAAACTGATTCAAAGGAAAGAACAGAGAAAAATGGACATGGTATGAGGGCTAGGTGTGAAAAACTAGGTTTAGGCTAAGAAAATTAGGGTTGGCCATAAGCCTCATTTGCATACACAACCCTTTGAGATCAGAGTGAGAGAGAGCAAAAGAGCACTAGTGAGATGTCGGGCATTCCACGGCATAAGCTCCATGGGGAGCAGGTTTGGATGTTCTAGAGACCTCGAGGCTCAGGCTATGTGTGTTGGGAATTAAGGTCTCTCAACCTTGGTAATTCGTTGCATTTATTATTGTAATGTAATTTGTTTACTTAGCCTATGTTGTAATTTTGTTGCACATCCTATTTTATCATCTAGTGTGAAGTGGCACAATGAGTTGTCACTCCACTTGTAAGATGACTAGGATGGTCAACACACTCCATGTGGAGATAGGCATCCCTTTTTTGTGGTAGAGGTTTTCTGCCATGTGTCGGCATCTTGACTAGTGTGTAAGTGAATCTTGACCGAAATGGTTATGATAGATTCCTATGATAGAATCTATGACATGTAAGAGTCAAAAATAGAAGGTTCTATGACAGGTGAAGACATGTGTCACAAGGCATCTTGGAAGAAGGCATATTTGGGCACCCCAAGGAGGGTTATGACATGTTGTAAGAGAATATGCTATTTATATCCTATTTATGACAGATTTTCTTACATCTGTAAGATATGCCAGTATGACAGATTCTAAGACGGTTGTAAGAGGCGTAAGAGCATCTGTCATTGCCCAACTTGGGAATACGTGACCTCTTTGGGATGGGGTGACTTGACAAGTGTTAGGCACATCTTATAGTATTGGACAAGTGTCCATAGGCATGGGTTTTGGGCCATGAGGCCATGTTGGAAGCCTATCCCAAGATAGAGCATTTTTACCTTATATATTCTATATAAATAGGTGCTTTGGAGAGGAGATGTATTATGTGATTGATAGGTACTATTATGCTACTAGATTGTATCTAGATACGAGTGTTGAAGACTCCTGCAAGAGCATTGGATCTGTAACTGTATTGTAAACCTCATTGTTTAGATAATACATTTGAGCTGTGTTTTGGAGTGTGGGGTTTTTCACCCATAAGGGTTTTCCCCACGTATATCTTGTCTCTCTTCTTCTGTCTTACATTCTTGTGTATGTGTTTGGTGCAATATCTCTATTGTTGGGTTAACATTGTTGTAACTGTAAAGATTAAAATGAATTTGTACTCATCTCTCCTCATTAGATTAGTGTAGGAAGAGATTTCCACACACCTAGCTTCCTTTCAGTTGGTATCAAAGCTTGATCACCTTTGGTCCTAGTTGTTGGGTAGAGGTTTTTTGAGCTAATCTTAGGTTGAGTGGGAGTTTTGTGCAGAGAATTCTGTAATCTTGTTGCAAGAAAGAGATGGCAGGCACATCCGGAAGGTTAGAGGTGGAGAAATTCAATGGCACTAATTTTGAGTTATGGAAACTTAAGATGGAAGACATGCTTGTTGATCATGACCTATGGGAAACCGTATCTAGTGTAAAACCATCTACAATGGCACAAGCTGATTGGGATGTCAAAGACCAGAAGGCTAAGGGTCTCATAAGACTCAATCTAGCTAATTTTGTCATGTTAAATGTCCATGAGGAGAAGAGCACAAAAAGACCTTTGGAAGAAGTTGGGAGATGTTTATCAGGTCAAATCCATAGTGAACAAACTTTTTCTAAGAAAGAAGTTGTATTCTCTAAAGAGAGAGGATGGAGGATTTGTTATAGATCATTTGAATGCCTTCAACATGTTAATTGCACAATTGACATCAGTTGGTGTGAAGATGGAGGAGGAGGATCGTTGTATGACCTTTATTTGTTCTTTGTCGGTCTCGTGGGATCATCTTGTTATGGCTATGTGGAGCACCATATCCACTTTCACAATGGATGAAGTGGTATCTTCCCTGTTATCTGAAGAGATGCAGAGAAAGTCTTCTGAGGCAGCCAAAGAGGCTCTTGTGGTTTGTGGAAGACCTAAGGAGAAAGGGAAAAAGAAGGACAAGAAAGCTAAGAAGGGAAGATCTAAATCCCATGGGAGATCTAAATATATTGGAAAGTCCAAGGCTCTCTATTGTAATTGTGGTAAATGTGGGCATTTTTGAAAGGAATGCAAGGAAGAAAAGAAAAAGAAGAAGAATGTCCCAGATTTAGATTCTAACAAATCACGAGATGATGGTGATGCCTTCATCGTAGCCCTGGCCACCCATGCATCTAATGATGTCTGGTTGATTGATTCTGGTGCATCATTCCACATGACCTCGCATCGAAGCTAGTTCACGAAGTATGAAAAGTTTGATGGTGGAAGAGTGTACCTGGCTAACAATTCTCATCTCAAGATTGTTGGTCATAGAAGAGTCTCAATCCGATTCCCTGATGGATGAATGAAGGGGATTAATGGGGTTATGCACATCCCAGGCTTGGCACAGAACCTACTTTTTGTAAGTATGTTGAATGATGCAGCTGTGCAGGTTGTCTTTTCGAAGGATGGATGCAAGATGACTAGAGGATGTATGGTGCTTGCGAACGGTACTAGAAGAGGTACTTTGTTTTAGCTAGAGGCATGCACTTCATAGTGCAATAGTTCTTCTAACTCGAAGAAAAGAGCTGCAGCTACTTCATCCCCACCATTTGAATGAGCATTGAAGAAATATGTTGCAACACATTCTAATGGTAGTGCACATGCTTTGGAAGTTAAACTTCCTGCTGAAAAGACTATGTTATGGCATTTGAGATATGGCCACATTGGTGACAAGGGTCTTAGAACCCTAAAAAATAAAAACATCGTTGATGGGTTAAATGATTGTAATCTCAAGTTTGACGTTTGTGAACATTGTGTATATGGAAAGCAAAACTGTGTTCAGTTTTACTCTAGTTCTCACAAGTCTTCTAGTGTATTGGATCTTATTCATTCTGATGTGTTTGGTCCTGTTAATGTTCCTTTGATTTCCAAATTTATATATTTTGTATCTTTTATAGATGATTATAGTAGAAGGACATGGGTTTATTTTATCAGAAGAAAGACTGAAGTCTTTAGTTGGTTTAAAGAATTTAAAGCCTTTGCTAAAAATTAGACTAGTAAAAAGATTAAGTGTTTGAGAACTGATAACAATGGTGAGTTTTGTTCGACAGAGTTTAATAAGTTCTGTAAAGAGAAAGGGATTGAAAGACATAAGACAACTCCATACACCTCATAGAAAAATAGAGTTGCAGAGAGGATGAATAGGACATTGATGGAGAAGGCTAGGAGTATGCTTAGTGGAGAAAGCCTCAAACAAAAGTTTTGGGCTGAAGCTGTTGCCACTACTTGCTACCTGGTAAACAGGTCTCCTACATTAGCTCTTGTTGGTAAGAGACTATGGAGGTGTGGTCTTGTAAGAAGCCTTCAATTAGACATCTTCATGTTTTTGGTTGTGAGGCATATGCACATGTGCCTAAGGAGAAATAATCTAAATTGGAGAAAAGGGTTATTAAGTATATTTTCATTGGATATGGTGTCAGTGTGAAAGGATACAGGGTTTGAGATCCTATGGATGAAAAAGTGTTGTATAGCAGAAGTGCTATCTTCATAGAGCTAATACCTTCTTCTATTGTTTATAAGCTAGAATAGATAGAAAAGAAAGAAGATGTGGTTCAGTTTCCTTCTACTCCTGAGAAGATTGAACTGATAGACCCTGTGAGACTTGATGATGAGGAGATCTCTAGCATCTCTAAAATTTTAGAAGAAGAAGTGGAACCTCAACCTCAACCATTGAGGAGGTCTACACAAACAAGGAAGCAACTTGATAGGTTTAGTTATTCATTACTTGATTCTAGTTGTGCTTTTGTCTTGCTTACTAACACTGATGAGCCTATAGCTATGACAAAGGCTATGGGGATGAAAGATTCAAGTTCCTGGAAGGAGACCATAGAAGATGAGATGACTTCTTTGGAAAAGAATAAAACATGGGACTTGGTGCCTTTCCCTGAAGGATGGAAACCTGTTGGATGCAAATGGGTGTTCAAGAAGAAATTCGGTGCAGATGGCAGTGTTGAAAAGTACAAGGACAAACTCATTGTGAAGGGGTATTCACAAGTGGAGGGAATTGATTATGGTGAAATTTTCTCTCCCGTTGCAAAGCTAACATCTATTTGGTTCCTCTTATCTCTTGCAGGAACTTATGCCTTAGAGGTGGAGTAGATGGATGTGAAGACAACATTCCTTCATGGTGATTTGGAGGAAGAGATTTACATGTTATAGCCAGAGAATTACATAGAGAAAGGTAAAGAAAATTTGGTTTGCAAGTTGAAAAAGTCTTTGTATGGTTTGAAGAAGTCTCCTAGGATGTGGTACTTGAAGTTTGATGCCTTTGTGTTGTCAGTTGGATTTCTGAGATCAAAATCAGATCATTGTGTGTATTACAAATTTTACAATGATTGCATTCTCATTATTGCATTGTATGTTGATGATATGTTGTTAATTGGGAATGGTAAGAATATGATTTCTTATTTGAAGTCTTAGTTGTCAGTACAGTTTGAGATGAAAAATCTAGGGGCAACCAGGTACATTCTGGGAATGTAAATCAGAAGAGACAGAGCTAACATAAAAATTTGGTTAAGCTAGAGTAAGTATGTGAAGACCGTGTTGGATAGGTTCAACATGGCAGATTGTAGACCATTGTGTGTTCCTATTTCTTTGGGAACAAAGTTGTTTGTTAATGATTGTCCAAAATCTCCTAGTGAGGTGGAGGACATAAGAAAAGTACCTTATGCTAGTGTTGTTGGCAATTTAATGTATGCTATGGTCTACGCAAGACCAGACATTGCCCAAGTAGTGGGAGGCCTTAGTCGATTTATGGCTAATCTTGGACGGGTACATTGGGGTGCAGTTAACCAAGTGTTTAGATATTTGAGGGGTACTTTTGAGTATTCCATATGCTATCATGGTAATGCTATAGGACCTCTGCATTCTATTTGTATTCGTGGATTCATGGATTCTTATTGGGTGGGTGACATTGACAGTAGGAGATCCACCAATGCCTATGTGTTCACTATGTTTGGTGGTGCAATTAGTTAGATGAGTAAGCGACAACCAGTGGTTGCTTTGTCCATGACAGAAGCTTAGTATATGGTAGAAACTCATGCTTGCCAAGAAGCCATTTGGCTTAAGAGATTGTGTTCAGATATTGGTGTTGATGTAGGATAGATTACAATTTGTTGTGACAGTCAGAGTGTGATTTGCCTAGCAAAGAATCCAACATTCCATGCTAGAACAAAGCATATTGATGTACAGTTTCACTTCACGCAAGACATGGTAGAGGATGGGAAGGTGAATTTGGAGAAGGTAGATACTTTGAAGAATGTTGTAGATGCATTAACGAAACTAGTGGGTACAGAGAAGTTCAAATGGTGTTCGGAGTCTATGGGCCTCTCGGCCTATAGCAGTTAAATCCTGTTATTTCTATTGTCTCTTACAAGGTGTTTGACAAGTGGGAGAATGTTGGGAATTAAGGTGTCTCAACCTTGGTAATTCCTTGCATTTATTATTGTAATGTAATTTATTTAATTAGCCTATGTTGTAATTTTGTTGCACATCCTATTTTGTCATCTAGTGTGAAGTGGCACGATGAGTTGTCACTCCACTTGTAAGATGACTAGGATGGTCAACACACTCCATGTGGAGATAGGCATCCATTTTGTGTGGTAGAGGTTTTCTACCATGTGTCAGCATCTTGACTAGTGTGTAAGTGAATCTTGACCAAATAGTTATGACAGAATCCTATGACAGAATCTATGATATGTAAGAGTCAGAAATAGAAGGTTCTATAACAGGTGAAGACATGTGTCACAAGGCATCTTGGAAGAAAACATCTTTGGGTGCCCCAAGGAGGGTTATGACATGTTGTAAGAGAATATGCTATTTATAGCCTATTTATGATAGATTCTCTTACAGCTATAAGATATGTCAGTATGACAGATTCTATGATAGTTGTAAGAGTCGTAAGAGCATCTACCATTGCCCAACTTGGGAATACGTGACCTCTTTCAGATGGGGTGACTTGACAAGTGTTAGGAACATCTTACAATGTTGGACAAGTATCCATAAGCATGGGTTTTGGGCCATTAGGCCATGTTGGACACCCATCCCAAGATAGAGCCATTTTTGCCTTATATCTTCTATATAAATAGGTACTTTGGAGAGGAGATGTATTATGTGATTGACATGTACTGTTATGCTACCCAATTGTATCTAGATATGAGTGTCGAAGACTCCTACAAGATCATTGGTTCTGTAACTATATTGTAAACCTCATTGTTTAGATAATACATTTGAGTTGTGTTTTTGAGTGTGGCGTTTTTCACCTGTAAGGGTTTTCCCCACGTATATCTTGTCTCTCTTCTTCTGTCTTACGTTCTTTTGTATGTGTTTTTTGAAATATCTCTATTGTTGGGTTAACATTGTTGTAACTGTAAAGATTAAAATGAATTTGCACTCATCTCTCCTCATTGGATTAGTGTAGGAAGCAATTTCCGCACACCTAGCTTCCTTTCACTGTGGTATGTGCCTAATCTCGGGTCCCTAGGGGTAGCTTAGGACCAATAAATGTGCCATAAATTCGAGTAGAATTAGGTTAGATCAGATGTGCTAATATGTTAGATTGGCACTTTTGAGTCAGGATTAGCACATTTGTAGGGTTGTTTAGCGCTTTTGCTATGAAACTGTGCTTTTGAAGTGGATTAGCTCTTTTGTTACGCATTAGCGCATTTGCTAGGGCAATGCACGCTTTTGTAAAATAGTGCACATATGCAGGGTAGATCGACGCTTTCACCTAAAGTGGTCTTTACATTGGAGGGATTACCACATGTGCGACAAAGTCACACTTTCTCTAAATGGCATAGTGCATTTGCTTAGTGTAGCATATGCGTGGGGGGAATTAGTGCATTTGCCTTATGAGGTGTCTTTCTGGGATAGGATAGTACATTTCCAAAAAGATGCACTTGTGTGGGTTAGGATAGCACATTTGTTGAAAGATGGTACTTGTGTAGGGTGGGATTGTGAATTTGCATAAAGATGCACCTACACAAGGTAAGATAGCGCATTTGTCAAAAGATGAGATTTTGTGGGGTAGGATAGCACATTTGTGCTATTTAGAAAAGATAGAAAGTGAATTATAGAAAATTTACTGAGATGGTCAGGATGGATGTAGGTGCAGTTAGAAGCTATTCAGTCGCAGGAGAGGAGACCTCCTACAATGAGGCTAAGGGAGCAGTTGCTAGAGGTGGACAGGGAGTTCCTAGGTGCGATTGGACTGTATTACATTGCTTATATGCCATAGATTCACACACATCGGTTGATGAATAGCCTTGGTGGAGTAGTGCAATAGTGAGAGGGTGCATTCCTCTTACCAATGGGTGAGATGATGATCACCCTTGAAGATGTGTGGAGGATCTTACGAATCTTGATTCATGGAGAGCTAGTTGTATATGACTTGGATAGAGTGAAAGGTTTGGAGTGGGTCTTTGTGTCAGATGACTTGCCACTAGATGAAACTGAGTCAGATATTAGGTGGAGAGATGTGATGATTGAGCTAGATGAGTTGCCCTTGTTCATAGTAGGGCTGATCTTAGGGTTGCTTGTGCCACATAGGAGGTCACAGGGGTTTCTAGTTAGATGGGAGATAGTTCTGGATAGGATTATGGAGAAGATTGTTGTGCTGTCTTTTCTTGGGGACCATGTATCTTACACATTTATATCATGATATGAATGTACTGGTATACATGTCAGGACATGGCTTGGGTTGTGGGGTGACACTCCTACACATCTGGGCCTATGAGAACATTGGAGTGACACAACCAATAGCAGCCAAGACTAGGGAGAGGGTTTCCCATATGTGTATGCTTATGGAGGGGTACTTTAACATTGAAGATTGGGAAATGTGGGATATTGGAGGCAAGCACTAGATGATTTGGATATAATGGTGTGGAGACCATCGAGAGACTACGAGGATTGGGAGGATGATGGACATCATTTGGTATAATTTTGATAGACTATGTATATTAGGGGACAAACAGAGTACATTATAGATAGATATATACCTGACCTGGTACTAAGGTAGTTTGGGCTACCACAAACTGTGCTAAGGCATGAGGCCATATTCCCCCATGTTACCAAAGAGGTGCATGACTAGGGAGTGTTAATTGATCCTATTATGGTGGTTGTAGAATTTCATGCATAGGTACTAGTTCCTTGGGTGCTACGGGCTGAGGTGATAGATGTAGGGATGATAGTAGAGTATGATGCATGGTGGGCTGGGCAACAATCAACACAACTTACAATTCCTAAGGGGCAGATGGTGGCAACACCAGTGGGAGGGGGAGATTATGGAGGAGAATGTCAAGTGTGACAAAGAGTAGAGGTGGTGAGGATAGAGGCTGAAGAGGGGAAGAGAGGTGGAGAGGCTACTGTTGGTGGTGTGGATGAGGTAGAAGAGGGAGAGGAGATGGGTCCTCTAGAGGTAGCATGGACCCAGTTGGTGATGGTGACCTCGGAGTTGGACAGTGTATGAGAGGAGCTGGTGGATACCTGGGTTGAGAGAGACACCTACTAGGCAGAGAGGATCAACTTGCAGGTAGATCTAGATAGAGTTCAAGGGCTTTTAGCTGTAGTGGAGAGAAGGATAGAGGAGCTCACTCAGGTGTGGGCATAGGGAGGGGGATAGGGAGGAGATGTCAGGGAGCTAGTCTGAGTTATGCAAGGGAGGTATTAGGCTATTGTAGAGAGAGATGTAACTATTTTCATGAGACAAAGAGTAGAGGCACAAGAGGCATAACTCTGCTAGGAGCGTGACATGGCTTTCCAGATCATGGCTAGATAAGGGATGTCATAGATATGAGATGATTATACCCAGGTATAGGAGGAATTAGCATGAGCAAGATATAGGGCCAAGTACTATTAGACCTTATATTAGGTAGTAGTCCTAGAGGATCATAGGTAGCTAAGTTTTGAGGCGTGGAGCTAGTGAAGGGCGTCACAATCAGCTAGGATGGGTCTTTCAGTCATGAGGCCTCCACCACAATGACCGCCACCACCACAAGGTTTATTAGGTCTAGCACCACCATAGAGTCCATCAGGTCTAGCACCACCATAGGGTCCAGCACTACCATCACCAACACCTTTAGTAGAGGGGAGCTCATGTTAGTATGGAGTGATTTTATATGATATGGTGTATGTCTGCATGCTCATTTGATATGTTGTACTTTGATGTATTGGGCCTATGGGCATATTTTTGTATCATGACCATATTTTTGATATATATACAAGTGAGGCATTTTGTCGATGACCTATGTGATGCTATGATGTATGATGATGGTTTATGGTTTATGAAAATGGTTTTATTATGATTTATGATGTTATGGATGGTGTTTATATGATTGTATGTGATTCCTATATGGATGGAAATATGTTTTCTAGATAATGTATGTGTGTAATGTTTATGGATTTTGGATATATGAAGGATTATGTTGTTATGGATAAATGCATGGATAAATTATGTTTTTATGGATGATGTACATGATTATATTATGTGATGCTGATATATATGATGATCATGATGCTTATGATGATGGTATGGAACTAACATATTTATGTAGGTATATATTATGGATGGATGATGATGCAAGTATCGTATTTTTTTGGTTTAGTCATGATACAAGTTGATGTTAGGGATGGGGAAAAAATAGTTAGATGGGATGGGGTGATTTAATAAGATGCCCTAGAAAATACGTAAGCGGGAGCAATATGGGTAATGTGATTGGGTGGATATGAGTAGATAGGATATATGGGTATGGGTAAAAGATGGGAGATGAGATTATGCTGGTATGTTTTAGAGAAATCCTAAGTTTTAATATAGAAAAAAGATATTCTGCACCAAGGTATAAGGATCCAAGGTGATGATGTATATCCAATTGCATGGAGTTGACACTCAGACAAAAGGTTGTAACTGCACATGTCTGACATAATATAGCCTTGGAGGATCATGTGAAGAAAGATACCTTTAGGATGAGAATGTCTTGATACTCACATGGTATTGTCCTTAGTGTGGTTATGTGAGGAATAATCACCATACCTAAAGCCATTCCAACACACCCAAGTTTAGTATTAGCCTTGGTTGATCATGCAAAGAACAACCAACAAACATGGCATACAACAACAAATGACCCTACCCCAATATATACCATCCAATAACACACCAAGATAGAGAATATCTAGGTGGCCTTGGGTAAGCATAGAAGGGGTTCAAAAAAATCAAAAGACCAACTCACAAACTCACCATGCATCCATTGTATCTCTTGCCAAAATTTGGATAGGTGACGCATGATAAGATTATGCTAGGTATGGGAAGGATACATCCCTAAGGCATAGCTATGATGATGGATGTTTGGGAGGTAGGTGCAAGATATTATGGTTGTGTGTTGATTTGAAAAGCTAGTCAAATGTGTGATTTGTGTTGTGACATGTTTTAGTATGCTAGTTTGCTTAGAATAAGGGTCAAGTCAGTGAAGAATCCTTATTATGGGATGGGATGGTGATGGGTGATAATGTAGGGTAGTTTTATTATGAAATGTGTGAAGGTATTTATTATGGGATGTGTTTATTATGTTTATGATGGAGTGTATGAGATGGAATTGCATGAAAATCCATAAGATACATACAAAGATCCAATTCATATGAAGGTTTAGGTACTTGTCCCCAATATCATGGTATGTCAGTAAAGGAATGGGATGGAGGTAGGGAATGACATGAATGGATACAAAATAAAGCCATGATAGGATGACATTGATTGAAGGAAAATGAAAAAAAGTGAAGATAAAAATGAATTACTTATTTATGTGGACAATGTGGAACAAGGACCTAGTAGATGGTGGATGTGGCTTCTACACATGGCACCTGTAAATAGGTTTTCACCATGGTACTTATCCAAAGTACCACTTAAGTGGTTTTCACCATTGGATGTTTTATTGGAGCAAATTTTTTGTATTTTTTATTTTTATTTTTATTTTTTTGTATTTTTTTCTTTATTTTTTTGATTTTTTTATTATTTGTTTCTAATTGGGATACTCCGAGGGGTCAAGCATAGAACTTATTGAGGTGTATGATGTTCATTGGCTCCTCTAAAGGATGCCCTCTAGTGTTTCTATCTGATAAGCTCTAAACCCATAACTGGTAGTGATAACAAAAGGTCCCAACCAATTAGGCTCAAGTTTGCCTTTCTTGTCTCGATCTTGCAAATTCTTCTGATTTTCTTTTAACACAAGGTTACCAATATCAAAGTGAGGGGTCTTGATCTTCTTGTTGTAGCTATGGTGGTGACAATTTTGATAATATTGCAGATGGTTAAAAGCATTCGGACACCTCTCATCTAGAAGTTACAGTTCATGCAACCATGCAACACGATACTCCTCCTCATCAATGAGATTTTGCAAAGATATTCTTAAAGAGGGGAGCTCAACCTCAATTGGAAAAATGGATTTGGGGATGAAAACAAGGCCATATGGGGTAGCTCTTGTGGGTGTGCAAATTTTGGTATGGTAGGCCCATAGGGTGAAATTTAGTTGGAGGTGCCAGTCACGAGCAACTTCATTGATTGTCTTCTTTAGGATTCTAAGAATAGTCCTATTAGAAGCCTCAACTTGGCCATTACCTTGAGGGTGGTATGGAGTGGAGCTACAATGTTGGATATGGAATTTTTGACAAAAGGTACAAACATCTTGGTTTTTGAAAGGTTTTCCATTGTCAGCGATAATGGTGAGGGGAATACCATACTAGCATATGATATAGTGAAGGATAAATTTTTCTGTTTGTTTACCGGTGATATATGTTAGTGGAATGGCCTCAACCCAATTTGTAAAATACTTAGTAGTTATGATGAACTTGTGGCCATTGGAGGATAGAGGGTGAATTTTGCCAATGAGGTCTAGTCCCCATTATAAAAAAGGCCAAGGAGTAGTAATAGGTTGCAACTCTTGTGATGGTACATGGATTCAGTCATCATGCTGCTGGCATTGGAGATACTTCTTTACAAACTGATGAGCATCATGTTCCATTGGCAGCCAGTAATAACCTATCATTAAGATCTTCTTTGCAAGGGTAGGACTACTAGAGTGAGCACTACATAAACCCTCATGTAGTTCTCACAAGGCAGTTTGGGCTTCTTCCAAGCTAAGCCACCTCAAGAGGGTACCATCAAGACTCCTTTGATATAGGGTATCACCCAGGATGTTGAAATGATAGGACCGACAAATGAATGTGTGGTGTTGGTTGTTGGAAAGATTGGATGGAAGGGTGTTATTGTGAAGATAGGTGTAGACATCCTAATACCAGGGGGAATTGGGACCAACAATCTCGCATACCAGCTCAATGATAGGTACATAATAAGAAAGGATAAGCAATTGTTCTGTGAAAAATTCACATTGATGGTTGTTCTACAACATGTCTAGGAGAGATCCAATGGTCGTCATGGCATCAACAACTTTGTTATTTAGTCTAGGCACTTGTTCAAATTGGATGTTCAAAAATTAGCTCTTGAAATCATCTACCATTTTCTTATATGGAAGCAACTTATCATCTTTTGTTTGGTATTCATCATTAACTTGTTTGATGACTAGTTGTGAATCTCCATAAACATGCAATTCAGTGATTTTCCATGATATGGCCATTTTCAATTTAGTTATGAGAGCTTCATATTCTACAATGTTATTGGTGCATGGAAATACTATCCTATAAGATTTTGGAATACAGTCCCCTTGCGGAGTGACAAATAAGATTCCAAGCCCTGAACCATGACATGTGTAGGATCCATCAAACTACATTTTCTAGGTTGTGGGAGGTGTGACAAAAAAAATAGCTTCATCTAGAAATTCTGAGATAAACGGATGATCAGCCAGTATAAGTGCATCCGCTAGTTGGTCAGCTATTACATGTCCCTTAATGGCTTTGTGATCCATATAATCAATGTCATTCATTTAAGATCATGACCCATTTAGCCACGTGGCTTGTGAGAGTAGCCTTGGGCAAAAGGTACTTAAGTGGGTCAATCTTGGAAATGAACTTAGTTTTATCACTGAGCATATAGTGTTGAGTTTTTATGAACTAAAGATAGCATCAAAGCATGCTTTCTCAATTGGTGTGTAGTTAATCTCATAACCCACTAGAGTATGACTAATGTAATATATGGCCATTTCTTTTTCTGTATCGTCATGTTGTGCCAAAAGTGCCCCTACTGTTGTTGAAGTAGTAGAGATATACAATAATAGGGGTTGTCCTGGAATATGTGGCATCAATACATGAGGTGATGCTAGATATTCCTTCAGTTGATCAAAATCTTTTTGACAATTAGAATCCCACTGGACTGCCACATTCTTACAAAGGAGATGCTAGAATGGATGACATTTATCTGCTAATTATGTTATGAAATGTCTTACGAATTGGATTTTTCCCTAGAGGCTATGCAACTGCTTCAAATTTTTTGGTGGAGGCATTTCTACTATGGCTTTAACTTTCATTGGATCCACTTCAATGCCTCATCTGGATACTATGTAACCCAAGAGTTTTCTAGAAGTAACCCTGAACACACACTTTTTAGGATTAAGGCACACCTAATATTCTTCTAAGCAATCAAAACTTTTTACTAAGACATAGAGGTAGCCTTTTCTTGTTTTTGACTTTCCTAGGAGGTCATTAACATAATCCTCCATTGTCTTGTGCAGCATATCATGGAAAATGATTATCATGTCACGTTGATAGGTGACCCCAACATTTTTAAGGCCAAAAGGCATGACCTACCAATATTAGGTACCCCAAGCACATATGAAAGTAGTCTTGTGTTGATCTTCCTTAGTGATTCAAATTTGATTATACCTAGAAAACCCATTTGTAAGAGATAACATCTCATGTCTAGCAATTAGGTCTACTATAATTTTAATGTTTGACAATGGGAAGTCATCTTTAGGAGATGCTTTGTTAAGATAATGGAAATCTGTACAAACATGTATGCCCCCAACGACCTTTGCTACTGGAACAGGGTGAAAGTTCAAAGTTGTGTCACACTTTTATAAAAGAAATGGCCAACACTGATCTAACTTTTTAACTTGAATCACTACAAAGTGACGTATATGTTTTGAATTTTAAAATGATGTAAACTAATAAAATGTAGATTTTTTAGTGTATTTTATGTTTCTATTTAAAAAAATTAAAAAATTATTTAAATATAGTATTTTATAAAATTGACACTATATTTTAGTCGCTGATAAAATGCTAAAAAGTAAGGTTGAATGGGACGTCACACTTTATATAGTAAATTTCATTTATTTTCCTTCTATATTTTTTTGTGCATTTATAACTCAAAACTTTAGTGCATGGATTAATTATTTCCCCAATTTGATAAATATATATTTGTAAATAAATCTTGGAAGTTGCGTGTAATGAAAACACAACTATTTTGATGGGATGTCAACTTTTGTCTTCATTATTTATCCAAAATAGGAAAAAAAATATATCATATTGACAAGGAATCTCTCATCTAGTGCATCATATTTTTATAATTTTTTTTTATAAACTATACTATTTTCTCTTGAGAGGACAATTAATACCATGTTTTGGTGTTGATGACCTACTTTTACTAGAAATAAAAAATAAAATATAAACACTAATTGATATGTTTAAAAAATTATATTTTTACAACTTGTAGACTTATCGATCTACAAAAAGGTATTTTTAGATTCTTTTAAAATGATTATTTGCATGAGTAGGATTTGTTAGAACATTGATTTTTTTAATAATTTCATTTTTTTGGTAAATGAGCCACAAAGTGATGCTACATATGTTTTTAGTGGATGGTTCCAATTGGAAAAGTTGTGACCTAGATCTAATTTAGCTAGAATGAATCTAGATAGAACATAAGTTTCACCAAAATTGACTTTTAGTTGGAAATACTAAAATTTATTGATGTTGATAAGTTGGCCCAAAGTGTGACACAACATTAAACTTTTAACCAACAATATTGGACACCCATTCAAGATAATCAATGGGGTGAATAAATTTGACTTCTAGTAGTTTTTGAAGCTGATATTTGACCAGAAGTGCTATACGAGGATGCATTTTTCTAAGCTTTTGTTTTACTAGTTTGGCATCAGGATAAACTGTGAGATGATGTACTATTAGTGATAGATCCAAACCAGGCATGTCAGCATAGGACCATGCAAAATTTTGAGCTCTTTCTTTGAAGAATGCCAAAAAGTTTATCTACTCTGATGGAGTAAATGATGTTGCCATGAAAGTGATTTAGGGTGTGTCTTCAGTTCCTAGATTTAGTTCTTGTGCTTCTTTAACCAAGATTGTAGATTTCTCTTGGTAATATTTTGATACGTTAGGGAGGTCAAGTTCCCCATCCTCTAGTGGCTTGAAGAGGTTTTCACCAGAGGATACATCCTTTATTTTTATTTCTTTGTCATCCAAAAGTGCCACATTGTGGTTTTCACTAGGGGATGTTATTATTTTTATATTTCCTTTTTGTGACTAAGGAACTTGGTGGTCTCCCTGAAGTACATAGCTGTGTCTAACTCAATGCCATACCCTACTTTATGATCTCCTAGGGGTATGTGTTCTCTTTGTCCCATTAGTTCTACAATGGCCTCGTCATTTTGGATAGTATCAAGGATGGGAGGCCCTTGTTGGTCCCAATATATTAGCTGGGGATAGACGAGGGGAAGATCATTGGATGTGGGTGGCATGGATGAGAGGTTGTATATGGTACAAATTGACACTTCTTGAAAGAGGTTGGAGATATTCTTGAAGGAGTATTCATAGGTCCCTCAATTGGTTCTCCCAATGGCGATAAAGGCTTTGGCTACCTCACTGAATATACATTTGAGTTTTGAAGATAAAGGCTCAAATGTTATGAACCCAAGGCCTTAGTGACAGTACTTTTATGTTTCCTTTATGGGTTCATTAGTACCTTGTTCATGTAGTCCCAATCCTCCATGACCTTTGTAACCCATGTTTTGGATGATGTGAAGACCTTTTCCATATATTTCTATAGGTATGGAGATGACCTTTTCTTCTTCGTCTTAAAAGAGCCATGATGAGATGTCCTCAATAACATCTTGATCCATAAGATGCCTATATTCAAATTTACCTTTTTATGACCAATGTGGCTACCGAGTTAGAAGGTTTTGGCTTCCCATATGATTTGGGGGAAGGTGGAAGTTGCCCTACACAGAAGGCACCATGTAGGTTATACTCACCACAACCTATGTCACTCACTTTGATGTTGACCTCGAGGATGGAGGATTGTGAGTTGGAGGATGATGTTAGTGTGGATGGGTCAACATAAGATGGGGATGGTTTGATGATGTCGTTGATGGACATTGATTAAAGTTCTTGTATTGGCCTTCCAAAAATCTACAATACTCGAAGGGGCGGGGATCCGTATATATGGTGACTTTTGTCCCATTGTGGGGAAATTTGAGACATTGATGGAAAGTAGATGGGACAGCTTGCATGGTATGAATCCATGGGTGGCTAAGGAGAATTTTATATGGGAGGTCAAGGTCAAGGAATTGACATGTTGTTTCCATAGTCATAGGTCCCACTTGAATAGGTAGCTTGATTATTCCTTATGATTGATGCTTGGTGTCATCATATCCTTTTATTGTGATACTTTTATGAGAATCTATGACACCATAAGAATATCTCAATTGCTTTATTAATTTGAGAGTACAAATATTTAAGCGAGACCCACCATCTATCAGGACTCGATTCATTGTATGTTTGTGGATGCAGACTTCTATGTGTAGAGAATTGTTGTGGAATAGGTTGGATGTTGGTAAATCTTTTTCTAAAAATATAAGGTGATGTTGTGAAGAAAAGTTCCCTATCATGCCTTGAAATTGATCGACATTGATGTCATTCGGGACATGTGTCTCTTGTAATGCTTTTTCAAGGATATTCTTATGAATTGGTGAGGTGCCAAGGAACTTCAAAATAGAAATTTGGGTAGGAGTTTTGTCGAGGTGATTAAGGATATCATAGGTAGTGGGGCATTTGGAATAATATGGGGCTCCTTGGAGAGTAATGCGACCATGATGTGTGGTAAAGACACAATTAGGAGCTTTTGATTTGATGGTAATGGTGGCTACATGATGGGAACATTCTTCTATGTTGCCCACAATGGAATCATAAGAAGAAGAATACGCATTAACATTATTGGTATTATTTCAATTGTAAGATTCCCCTTTACCATGATCAAGAAGAGGATATTTGTATGTACCTAGGTCTTCATTAGGTGATCGATTAGAAGAATCATTAACAAAAATTTCATCTCTATCAATAAGGTCTTGTATGCAATTCATCAATCTCATACAATTAGATGTTTTATAGCCCTTGACCCTATGGTATTCACAATAAGCATTTTTGTTGAACCATGAGGGCTTAAATTAGTTGTCATCATAGGGCCTAAAGACAAGAATCTTGATTAGGTTTGCTTTGACCAACTTGCACAAAATGGATTCTATTGGTTCCCCAATGGGGTGAATTTTTGTCTAGGTGTAGAGCTTTGTTTAGGTTGACCCTTTGGTATGCTAATGTTTTTTTTAGTTTGGGTTTTCTATGGTGTAGGTTCTTTTACATTTTCAACATTCTTAACATTCGTTACACCATCATTGACAATGTTTTTGTTCTTTTTTCAAAATCGGGGTTTGTCATTGGATTAGATATTGTTTCTATTATTGTCTTTGTCTTTATAAATCTTGACCACCCCTTAGAAATAAGTTCTCTCAATGCTTGTGTCTTTCTCAATAATCTCTTTGAAGGTGGTGGAACATTGGATTTTAAGATGAAAGGCCATTTCTTGATTTAGATTTTGAATGAAAATGTTAACAATTTGTTTCTCAGGAATAGCCTTAAGGGAATTTCCTTGCTAAACTCCTCCAGCATTGCAAGAAGGTAGCAAAGGTTTCTCCATTTCATTGTTTTGTGTTACAAAGGTCTGTCACGGATACCTAATACTCTATATTATAAGAGAAATGGGTGACAAATTTCTTTGTGATTTCTTGGAAGATTTAGCTACCATGAGGTAGGTGGGAGAACCATTCAATAGCTTGGCCTCCTAAGCTTCTAAGGAAGCATCGCACGAGATAAGTATCATTATAAGCGACATCTAGGCAAGTGATGTAATATTCCCTTAGGTTCTCTCTAGTATCATCCTTCCTCTTATACTTGTCAAATTTAGTTGTTTCAAAATTTGGGGGGAAGGGGGTCATGATAATGGATCTATCAGAAGGATAGGGACATGTCTTCAAAGGAGTATTGTTTCTTTTTATATCCATTTTACATGTCATCTATCCTTTTGGTTATGTTTTGAAGTTGTTGTACCAAGTTAGTAGTCGGTGGTGTTGGAGTTATGTTCACTTGGTTTTGGGCTAAGATTTGTTGTATAAATGATGAGTCTTGTGTTTGGGAGTTATTGGGTGGGGGAGTGTAAGTGTTGAGGGCTTTGGATGATGTTGTGTCTGAAGGATCATTGTGAGTTGGAGGATGATGTGAGTGTGGATGGGTCAACATAATATGGGGATTTTTTGATGACATTTTTGAAGGAAAATTAATTAAAGTTTTTTTATTGTCCTTCCAAGAATCTACAATATTGGAAGGGGCAAGGATCAACATATATGGTGACTTTTGTCCCATTGTGGGGAAATTTGACACATTGATGGAAAGTAGATGGGGCAGCTTTCTTGGCATGAATCCATGGGTAGCTAAGGAGAATTTTATATGGGAGGTCAAGGTCAAGGACTTGACATGTGGTTTCCATTATCATAGGTTCCACTCAAATAGGTAGCTTGATTATTCCTTATGATTGACACTTGATGTCATTATATTCTTTTATTATGATACTTTTACGAGAATCTATGACACCATAAGAATATCCCAATTGCTTTATTAATTTGAGAGTGCAAATATTTAAGCTAGACCCACCATCTATTAGGACTCATTTCATTGTATGTTTGTGGATGTGGACTTCGATGTGTAGAGAATCATTATGGGATAGGTTGGATGTTGGTAAATTTTTTTTCTAAAAATACAAGGTGATGTTGTGAAGATAAGTGCCCTATCATGCCTTAAAATTGATCGGTATTGATGTCATTTGGGACACGTGTCTCTTGTAATTCTTTTTCAAGGATATTCTTATGAATTGGTGATGTGTGAAGGAATTCCAAAATAGAAATTGGGGTAGGAGTTTTTCCAAGGTGATCAAGGATATCATAGCTAGTGGGGGATTTGGAATAAGATGGGGCTCCTTAAAGAGTAACACAACCATGACATGTGGTAATGACACAGTTAAGAGATTTTGATTTGATGGTAATAGTGGCTACACAATGGGAATATTCTTCTATGCAACCCACAATGGAGTCATAAGAAGAAGAAGACGCATTAACATTATTGGTATTATTTGGATTGTAAGATTTCCCTTTACCATGATCAGGAAGAGGATATTTGTATATACCTAGGTCTTCATTAGATGATCGATTAGAAGAATCATTAATACAAATTGCATCTCTAGCAATAAGGTCTTGTATGCAATTCTTCAATCTCATACAATCAGATGTTTTATGGCCCTTGACCCTATGGTATTCACTGGTGCAGGAGCACCCCTACAAGACAGGATATAGGTTCATTGTCCGCATGACAGGACATTAGTCTATTTTTAGCATGTTTGACTTCATAATGTAATAAGGTCCATTGGACCAATGCATATGTATTAGATCAGCCTAGGAGAGTGTGCATGCAGTTAGAGTTCGTGATCAGGTAGAATTAGCTGTCCTCTCCCAGCCGCTTGGAAGCTCCCAGCCGCTGGGAATCGAGTTGGTAGTACTCGTAGGATATTGCTATAAATAACTCAGATCAGTTAGGGTATGATATCATATCAGAGAGTAGTAGTTATGTTATGTTGTACTGGTGATTGAGTGAGATCCAGAGATCAGTCCAGACATTGTGAAACATTATTGTAGAAACAGGACATTTGTGTTTCATCTAAATAAGATCTCATCAATTGCATTATCTGGTTTATCAGCTGTTTATGTTTTGATTTCTGTTCTGATTACAGGTTAATGGATTCTTTCAACCCTTCCACCGGTTGATTCTGTGAATCAGTGGAATGGTCATGCATGTTAGTTTAGGTTGTATTTTAGTTTTCTGTTTATGCATTTCATTGTGTGGGAGATCGATTGGTAGCATGCTGTGAATCAACCTAGCATCCTCATGTGCTAGGATTTAGGAAGATAAACTGTTAAGTTTTGATCTGAAGGTGATCCGGCCTGATCATCATGTTTTCTTTGTAAAATTGTGCAGTTCTGTGAGTTTGCATGCAGCTGATGGATATACAGGGATCTGCATGTACTTTTCCAGACGGAGTGAATCACATCGACATCTGCGAGTATATCGCTATCTGGATCGGGTTATGAAGCTGACGAAGACTGTATGTTTCAAGTGCATCAGGATGATATAAGTTGGATATATACTCAGTGTGTATATCATCGTCAGGATCATCTTTCGTGTGTATCCATCGTCCGCATGTTGCTATCGTATGCAGGAGTGAAAGTTCACTTTTTGGCTAAGGATCGGAAAGGTCATCATCAGGATATTGAAAAGATCACCGGATATTCATTATCATGTTGCGGAGGATATAATTGTCTTATATCCTGTTGACATCATCATCGGGTGCAAGTGACGTCATCGTCATCAGGATATTGCGAATATCACCCTATGCAAGTTTATCCTGCTGTCGCTAAGTGTTTTGGCATCGGCATAAGTCATCGGCATAAAGTTTGGTTATCATCATCAGGATGTTTCAATATGACCGGAGAAGTCATATCCTGATGCTGTTGTTTGAATAGTCAGATATCGGGGTGACGTAGGCATCGAAGGAGAGGTGCTTGAAGTTGTCGTCATCAGGATATATGGGAGCAACCGGATATTTTATATCCTGCTGATGAAGATGATGTTGAACATCATGATGATGAAGATAGAGTTTGGCGGTATGATGAACAGTGAACATCAGGAGGATGTTTGTGCTTGCCGAATGTGATGATGCTGCGGACAGGCGAAAAGGCGAAAGGTGATCAGGAAGTGAACATTAGTTAGCAGGAGGATATTTCATGCCTCTTCAAAATATGATGATGCTATTCGTGTTAGCAAGAAATATGATGATGATGATAAGCCGATAGGTATCACATACTGCAGGTCCAGGATTTTAACATGCTAGTTGTGTTGATGACTCCTCCTTCCCATTTGTAAGCTTCTGTTGCATTTCCTCTGCATCATAGTGGTATCAGAGCAAAGGAAGGATCTTCTGGAAAAGATCAGGATATAGTAGGATGTCAGATGAAGAAGGAACATCTGAGATGCCGGCAAGGATGACCAACGTTGAGTTGGCAGTTCTGGTGAAGAAACAGATTGCAGAGAGCAAGGCCGTGAAGGCTCAGAATCAGGAATTGAAGGATGAGTTAGAGAAGTTGAGGAACAGAGTAGGTTCTGGTAGAGAAGAAGATAGGGAAGAAGAAGAGATCCCTAGTTGGAACGAGGAGGTCATTCCTGCATACCAAAGACCACTGTTGAACGCCCTCAAGGCCATGGAGAGGAGAACCATGGATGTGAAACTGGATTTGCCAGTGTTTACAGGAAAGATGGAACCTGATTCAGTGATGGAGTGGATAGACTCCTTGAACAATTTCTTTGAAATAGAGGAGATACCAGAACAACAGAGGGTGAAAATAGCCCAGTCAAAAATGAAAGAAGCTGCCTTGACATGGTGGAATTTCGTCCAAGATGATAGAGTACAGGAAGGAAAGCGTAGAGTCACTACATGGAAGAAAATGATGACATTAGTAAAGGAAGCTTATGTCCCATTGGATTACAGTATCCAATTACACAAGAGGAAGCAAAACCTGAAGTAGAAGGAGCTAGATGTCAACTCATATACAGAAGAATTCATGAAACTTTGTATGAAACCAAAGGTAAAGGAAAGTGAAGAAGAGAAGGTAGCCAGATACCTTAATGGATTGAGGTTCAACATTCAGGAAGATTTAAGTCTGCATAATCCAGATACAGTTCAGAAATGCTTTCAGTTGGCATTGAAAGTGGAAGAGAAGTTAAAGAGAAAATAAGAACAACACAATAGAGGAAGAGGAAGACAACAAAGGGGTGGAAGAGGTCCTTTTAGAGGTAGAGGACATGGACATGGATATCAAGGAGAATCCAATCATGACAATAGTAAGGGAAACAATAGTCAGAACTAGGGGGAAAATTATAGTCAGCAAGGAAACTTCAGAGGTAGAAGACCTTTCAGAGGAAGATCCCAGGGCAGAGGATCCATCAGATGTTATAACTATAACAAAGAAGGCCATATAGCCAGCAGATGTCCAGAAAAGGCCACAAGCTCAACAGGAGAAAGGAGAACAAATCTGATCCAAGAACCTGATAATCAAAGTATGACAGGCTCTAATGCTTTTCAGAGTGTGAATGCTCCTGATAATTATGGATACCCAGAAAGTGGAGAGTCTCTAATGATGAGAAGAACAATGACTACCATGAAGGTACCTGATGAAGAATCCCCTCAAAGAAAGTCTCTTTTCAAGACTATTTGCAAAGCAGGAGGTAAGGCATGTAAAGTTTTGATTGATTCTGGTTCTACTGAAAATTTTGTGTCTGAAGAAATGGTGACAAAGCTTAAGCTTAGGAGATTGCCTCACCCATCCCCAATAAAGTCTCATGGCTTACCCAAGGTTAGCAGACAACTGTAGAAGAGCAGGCTTGGGTAGAATTTCAGATAGGAGCATATAAGGATAAGTTGTTGTTTGATATTACCATGATGGATGCTTGCAATCTTTTATTTGGTAGACCATGGTAGTATGATTTGAAGGCACAACATGATGGTGTTAGAAACACCTATACAATCACTAAAGATGGTAAGGTTATAAAGTTACTACCATTGACGGAAAAGGAGGAGAAATCTAAAGGAAAAGAGGTGAAGGTAATGCTGATGGAAGGTAAACAGTTCATGAAAGAAGTAGCAGCAGAAGGTGCAGTTGCATATGCCCTAATCCCATGTATGAGGGTGAATAAAGAACAACAGCAAGAAGTCAAGGGCGAGAAGAAGCAAAGGTTCATAGACCCAGCTATCCAAGAGCTATTGGATAAGTACAAAGGTATCATCTTAGAGGGAATGCCAAGATCCCTACCACCTATCAGGGATATTAGTCACTGTATAGACTTAATTCCAGGGTCAACACTTCCAAACAAAGCATCCTATAAGCTAACTCCAGAACAGAATGCAGAAGTAGCCAGACAAATTGAAGAATTATTGGATTCAGGTTTGATTGGGAAAAGTTTAAGTCCATGTGCAGTACCAGCTGTACTAGCACCAAAGAAGGAAGGTACTTGGAGGCTTTGCACAGATTCCAGAGCTATTAACAAGATCACAATCAGGTATAGGTTTCCAATCCCTAGGATAGAGGATTTACTTGACTGTTTGGGAGGTGCTAAGTATTTACAAAAATAGATCTCAAGAGTGGATATCATCAGATCAGGATTAGGCCAGGAGATGAATGGAAAACAGCATTCAAAACTAATGAAGGGTTATATGAGTGGAAGGTTATGCCTTTTGGTTTATCTAATGCACCTAGTACTTTTATGAGGTTGATGAATGAGGTTTTGAAAGAGTTCATTGGTAAGTTTGTCATAGTATATCTAGATGACATTCTGATTTTCAGCAACACAAGAGAAGAACATCTTAGACACATAGATTTGGTTCTTAAGAGGTTACATGAAGAGCAGCTGATGATAAATTTAGACAAGTGTTTGTTCATGCAAGAGGAGATCACATATTTGGGTTTTGTCATTTCACAAGGAAAGTTACAAATGGATAAGGAGAAGGTAAGTGCCATATTGTCTTGGCCAACCCCAAAGACTATGAATGATGTCAGAAGTTTCCATGGGTTAGCAACCTTCTACAGGAAGTTTGTAAGAGGGTTTAGTCATATTTGTGCACCCATGCTTGATACCATCAAAGGAGGACAGAAGTGCAGATTTGTTTGGACTCAAAGAGCAGATGATTCTTTTGAAACATTGAAGAAGAAGGTGGCACAGCAGCCAGTCCTTGCACTTCCAGACTTTAACAAAATCTTTCAGGTGGAATGTGATGCCAGTCACATGGCCATTGGAGCAGTACTCAGCCAAGAAGGTAGACCTATTGCATTTTTCAGTGAGAAGCTCAATGATGCTAAACAGAGGTATTCCTCATATGAATTGGAAATGTATGCTTTAGTCCAGTCACTCAAGAAATGGAGGCATTACTTGATGCCAAAGGAATTCATAGTATTCACAGATAACCAGGCTCTGAGTTTCATAAACAGCCAGGAAAAGCTGAACCACAGACACATGAAATGGTTAGAAACCTTACAAGTGTTTACTTTTACATTGAAGCATAAGAAAGGAGTCAAGAATAAAGTTGCAAATGCTTTGAGCAGGAGAGTTCTAACAGTCAACCAGATTCAGTTAGAAAGTGTTGGCATTGATTCACTAAAGACCATGTATGAGACTGATGAATATTTTGGGGAGATATATCATGTATGTACTTCTTTTGGAAAGAAATATCATGCTGAATTCTCTGAATTTTTGATTCAGGATGGATTGTTGTTCAAAGGTGGACAGTTATGTATTCCAAGGTGTTCTATGAGGTTAAACATCATTAAGGAGAAACATTGTGGAGCTATGGGAGGTCATTTTGGTCTAGATAAGACTCTTGATCTGGTCCGAAGACATTACTTTTGGCCTAAGTTACAATCAGATGTCAGAAAGTTTGTAGAGACATGTGTGATATGTCAGATCTTGCACAAGCATGGACAGAATGCTTATGAGATACAACTCCCCCCTGATCTTGGTTTGTCCCCTATATTCAATGTATGTGATTTAACTCCATACAAGTCTTATCCAGATGCAGATCAGGATCTCCTACAGGATACAGTCCATGATAACATTCCCAAGCATGATCCTCCACAGTTGCAGAAGGTTTTGGACACCAGAGTGGTCAAACAGACCCGGATAAAACAGTACTTGGATTATCTAGTCTCTTGGAAGGGAAAACCTAATTCTGAAGCAGTCTGGATGACTGAAGAGCAGATCCAGAAACATGGTGCAGATCTTCATACTCTCATCTCAAGTGGACTTGAGATTTCTTCTTCTGGGGAGTATGGTGCAGGAGCACCCCTACAAGACAGGATATAGGTTCATTGTCCGCATGACAGGACATTAGTCTATTTTTAGCATGTTTGACTTCATAATGTAATAAGGTCCATTGGACCAATGCATATGTATTAGATCAGCCTAGGAGAGTGTGCAGGCAGTTAGAGTTCGTGATCAGGTAGAATGAGCTGTCCTCTCCCAGCCGCTTGGAAGCTCCCAGCCGCTGGGAATCGAGTTGGTAGTACTCGTAGGATATTGCTATAAATAACTCAGATCAGTTAGGGTATGATATCATATCAGAGAGTAGTAGTTATGTTATGTTGTACTGGTGATTGAGTGAGATCCAGAGATCAGTCCAGACATTGTGAAACATTATTGTAGAAACAGGACATTTGTGTTTCATCTAAATAAGATCTCATCAATTGCATTATCTGGTTTATCAGCTGTTTATGTTTTGATTTCTATTCTGATTACAGGTTAATGGATTCTTTCAACCCTTCCACCGGTTGATTCTGTGAATCGATGGAATGGTCATGCATGTTAGTTTAGGTTGTATTTTAGTTTTCTGTTTATGCATTTCCTTGTGTGGGAGATCGATTGGTAGCATGTTGTGAATCAACCTAGCATCCTCATGTGCTAGGATTTAGGAAGATAAACTTGTTGTGATGTTCACAACATGCCCCATTATGCTCCTTAGCAAAATGGGGACCCCTGCTGATGTTTTGCTTTTTGCTTCTGCTTGTGTTTGTCTGCTTTCTGGCGGTTTGGTAAAAATGAGTCAGGTGCATCATCATCATGAAGGTCAGGATGAGGTTGGTCATCATCATGGGGTTAGTTTGTCAAAGTTCATATTTTGTTTATGTGACCTCATATTTAGAAAGAGCTTGAAATTCCATGCAGGTTTGCCTTTTACTTCAATTGAAAATTCATCCATATGTGGAAGTTATGCACAGTCAAAGTTTTGGTCAAACCTGATAATCGCAAGATGGTCATCATATTTTAACCCTCAGTCATATTGTCAAGGTCATCATGATCTTGGTCTATCACCCGATAAAAATCATGCAGTCGCAATATCTGGACGTCAATCTTAGGTGGTAGTGCCCTTTACCCGTCAAATGGCCTTATGCGCATCGTGAGCATCATGATTTTAGGAGGGTCATATTTTATAAACTTGGTTTTGCTGTATGAAGACATCATCATCATATTTGAAATGTCCCCCCAATAATATCCTGAGGTTCAAATATCCGGATATCATGATGACGTCAACTTTAAGTCATGGTAAGTTTTCCCCGTCGAGCGGTCTTTTGTATCGCAAGCATCATCATGATATTTTAACATTACCTGATCTTATAATATCATGCTGATATTAAATATCACCCTGACTTAGAAAATCCACCATCGGCATATTTGCATGCGCATGTTAAAATCCTATCGGAGGGTCATCATCCTGATATTTGCTGAAGTTCGCTAAGATGATGATGACGTCTTCATATCCTCCTGATCTCTTTTTGCAATATCATGATGATCACCCTATCTTTTAAGAAGAAGGTGATATTCCATTCCTCAACAGCATGATCATATTTTGAATATCACCCTAGCGCTAACCTGATGATGACCTCAACTCATCCTTATGCTCCGAAGACGAAATATGATGATGACGTCATCATGATAATTCGATGAGGAGGATCATCATATTTTTTTATCCTGTCATATTGTCAAGATCATCATGATCTTGTTTGTCTACCCGATATTTCGTGAAGTCCTCCTGCCGAGAAAGAACGACCTTTTGCAAATATCCTGATGATCATCATCATCACATTTCCCTTCGACAGGATATTTTCCAAAACATGATCCGGTTCGCGATATGATGATGACGTCATGTTCTAAGTTTAACAAAGGCTCCGGATATCATGATGACGTCATCCCGATCTGATAAACGAAGAAGCTAATATCCTGATGATCATCATCATCACATTTCCCTTCGGCAGGATATCTTCCAAAACACGATCTGGTTCCCGAATATGATGATGACGTCTTATTCTAAGTTCGACAAAAGCCCCAAATATCCTGATGATCATCATCGTCCTGATCTTTCGAGAGGGTTGCCTTGGCCGCAAAGGGGTCGTATTACATTCATCATCCTGATTATGCTCCTTAGGTGACCCAATATCACAATTATCCCCTGATCTTAACTGAACATGATGATGACGTCATCTTTTGCATTTTAATGAAGCCTGAATATGACGATGACATCACCATCATTTTCCTTTCCTCAATAGCAGGATCATATTCCATATCCTCCTATTCTCCTTCAACATGATGATGATGATGATGTTGTTCTTTTCCCCAATATACAAAAGCGAAACATCCTGATGACGTCATCTGGACCTTCAGAAGGGAGAGCATCATATTTCCAGAATATCATGCGGATGAAGTGAATATCGGCCAACATGTTTTTTGACACGCCGATAGCGATAGTCATGCCGATGGGCGGGAAATGAAGCGGTGGAGTTTTAAACCATTTTTTTTGGCACCCGTGGCATTTTTTCGGTCAGCGATGGTTGACCCGATGGGTTTTAAGCGGTCTGAATCCATTTTGAACACGTTTTGAGAGTATTCTGGATCTGATTTCCACCATTTTGCGTAGTCACCTGGGTTTAAATGATTATTTTAATTTCCTGCTGTTTATGTGATAAATGAAATACTTATTGCTTGTCTTGTCTTGCAGGCTTGCAGTTGAGGAAGCAGCTGGAAAGTCAACACAGTGACCTCATGGAGGAAGGAAATCCAATCTCAGGAGCAGGAAGATAAGGATGAAGTGCGAAAAAGTCAAGGCCATTCAAGTGAAGAACAAGGTTGCAGCTGAGAGTATTACTACAATGGACAAACAGAAGTTATTACCCAGCTACCAGAACTTCTCAGAAGGGGCAATATTTCGCCCAGATTTGACACTGCTCAGAGATATTTTGAAGAGCTGGTTCACCTGTATTTATTGCTGTAACCAGGGGTTTGAACCAGGGGTTCAGTTAGGTTTCTGCTGTAGTGAGGACAATCAGAATGTCTTTATATTATGCCTCTCTACACTGTAATACTTTAGAATAGGGATTTTAGGAAAACAACAAGGGTTACAACAGGATTTTTCTTTTAGGAACATACAGCAAGTTAGCATAGTTTAGAGGTAGAAGAAGGAGGTCGCCTGTTTGTCTGCAGTAAGGTGCGCGTGGAATGTCTGGCTGCCTTACTGTATCTGTAAAGCTTGTAAGTTCTCTGTAGTATGATCAATGAAACTAAGAGTCATTCCTACATTGTAAATCATGTATGACTATTCGTTTCTAATACAATAGAATCTGGAGTTCTGCATCTATCTTCTGAGTGTTCTCCTGCCCTTCTTTGTGTTTTGAAATATTTTCTTTGAGAGCTTGCAATTTTAAATGTATGTTTGTGAAAATGCTCAGAACTTACATTTAAGGTTTTTACTGTGGATTTGATCAAATTACTGTGGTATTTACATAGTGCATAACAGAAACAATTAGATCCTTCGGTAGATTAAATGAGGTATAGATTAGATCTTTCTAACTTTTCCCAACCCATCTGAAATATTTAGCTAAAAATGTAGAAATCTAAAGGATATTGTCTCAAATTTGAAGAAGCATGCATAACAGAGCTATAAGTAGACAGTTTTCATAAATAGATAAAGAAGAAAGCTGCAAAAATTCAAGAAAACCATCTAAAACTTGCAGCACAGTAACACTTTTATGCAAAGGAATGAAAAGTATTGACATATCTCATGACCTTTTTGCATATTCTTAGTCCAGTAAACCACCAAATAAACCTAAACTATGTAAGGCCCCTTGAACATTACAGCTTCACATTGACCAACTGAACTTGACCAACCGAACCATTGTAGACTTGGGATTAGTTGAATCTCAAATGATTCCTTCTTATCTTTCAAGTATAGTTTCAGTTCATTATATGTGAATTTTAACTTATTGTTATGATTGCATCAAAACAATCACCAACAGTTTTCTGGCGCTAGAAGGAGGGCCTGATTTGGTTTAGGGTTAAAATTTTGAGTTTTAAATGTTATATTCTGAGATATGTTAGATCTCATAAAATTTCAAAGGCCTAAAAAGTTGAAAGAGGGTCCCATTTTTTAATGGACTCATATAGGGACAGTTTTCAAGTTGACATTCCTTCATTTCAGAAAGCTTTGAATAACCAACTTTATCCTAAAAATTTATATAGCTATGGTTTATTTGGAAGGTGTAGGATACATGAGTCCACAGAGCATGGTGAGCTTAATTGTATAGCTTTCCTTACAAGATTAGATTTATATTTGAAAGGACTAATCTCTCTCTCAGATGTATATAAGGCTGAAAGTTGGCAGGGAAATGAGGAGATTATTGAGCGATAGGAGGATGCAGTATCAACGGTCATTAAATGTGCAGAGGATACAGAGGTGGAACCAATGCTAAGAATAAAGGATAATAAGATCTTTTGGCAGGAATCATGTGATGGTAAGAAAAAAAATCTGTCTTTTTGTCAGGATCTGGCTGTGATTAAAGTTAGTGAAAAGTATAAATATCCTAAAAAATGCAGAGAAGAAATCACAGCTCATGTCCCTTTTCTAGATAATAAGCAAAAAGGATTTAATGAAAAAGAAAAGGAAAGTGAGGTTCATCTTGATACATTTGATAAATATATAGAACTACTAAGGAATATTTGTCAAGAAGAAACCTCTGGGTCTGACCTGAAAAGTTTTAACGAACATGATTTGGCAAAGAAATGTAAACAAGCATTGGCAAAATTAAAATGCATTAAAACCGATGAAGTTCCCACTGTAGAAACTAGTGAAGTCATAGAAAAGAAAGTAAATCCTAGTGTTACGACTGACTTCTTTGAATTAAATGATCAAAATCAAGATTGTTGCAGGTCAATAAGATTAGACTCTTCACTGAATGATAAATGTGAGTTATATGATGAGCAATTCTTGAAAAAAAAGGATACAGAGGATCATGTAGCTGCTGTACACAATCAGACATCACCCCCATGCCATGTTGAAAATAAAATAGGGGAGTACTCCTATCAATCAAAAGATGTTGTCCCACCTTTACTCTCAAGTGATTTAGAAATGATTAATTTCTGTATGTCAGATTATGATGATGAGGATACTTACTTAAGTGCTGATGTGCAGGGAACTAATGAGAACATTGAGAGGTTTGCTAAATTTGAGGATAAACTGAACATCCAGAATGAAGGAACAAAGCTAGATGAAGATGAAGAAATGATACATCTAGAGTCATTCATCTTTCAACTTGAAAAAGGACTAGACATAGAGCTGGGCAATGAAAATGCAGAGCTAAATGAAAAGCTAGCTATTAATAAACAAGTGTGTTCCATAGAGCTAAAGGCACATCAGGTTGTCTCTTTCCTTTCCTTAGTAAACAATGATAAAGGCTATTTTGATTATGGAAATTCAAGAGATAGGACATGCATATGGATTAATCATAACCCTGATGAGCTGCCTCAGTTACTAGTCATTAAGAGCTATTCTGATAAACACAATGAATCTAGAATACCAGATTTTTTTTTCAGAATTCAAAGATAAATCTGCTAGGATGAGGACCATAACTAGTACCCTGTTACTCCTGCACAACCTAAAGAAATATGCAAGTAGGGGTGTTTTTGGGTCTTTTTCCTGGGTTTCTAGTTGCCTTGCAGAGGCTTGTATATAGTCTAGTAGGGTAGTTGTTTTTGTTTTTGTGTTCTTCTTTTGCTGTTTTCTTTTAGGTTAGTTGTTTGTATAGCTTGTCTTCTGTTTGTTTTTGCTTTTTGTTTCTTTCTGTTTGTATAGTTCTTTCTTTTGTTGTGTTGTTTGTACAGCCTGTTTGTTTGGTTTGTTTGTTGTCTCCTCAGCAGGGATCTTTATTTTACTTTAGAGTATTAAGGAGCAAAACTAGCAACCATTCAAAACAGTATAAAATTTAGGATATTCAGGTTAACCATTTACAATTTACACATAATTTGTCACTGTCATGAATGTAGAGAGTTGTTCATCTTCTGAAGTTTTGTATTCAATAAATGTGATTGAGAATTCGAAGCAGGTTTCTCACGATGACACACCTAAAAACCTTGGGTTTGTTGAACTTACCAGTGTAGATATTAGGTGAAAAATCAGAGGTCACCCTTGCTACCATTACAATTCTCAGCTTAATTTCAGCAAGTGCCCACTCCTTGCATCATGAAGTTACAAATTGCTATATCTTATGAAATCTTTCAAAATTAGAAAACAAAAAAAAAAATAAATAAATAAATAAAGTGGATTATACTGAAAATCCAGATTAAGCCATCTAAGTAACTCTACCGGGGCTATGGACGCTCGCTGGCAGTGGGGCTCTACTTAGGAGAATTGTAACGATAACCTTGCCGGGGCTATAGACGCTCGCTGGCAGCAAGGCTCTATCCGGTCGGCTATGAGGGAATATCCTCACCTACGTAGGCTAATGTCAGTCACTGGTTTGTTCAACCGATCTTCAAGATGAGGATAATTAATCACATGTACACAACTAAACTGAAAATGGAAATTCATGCATCTTTATTGAATACTTTGAGTCTCAAGCTGAATAGTAATTTGCAGGAAAGATAGTTGGAAGTTATGAGTTCATTTCATCTAGTTTCCTTGAACACTCTGAATTTAATTGTTTTGTTTTGGTTGCTAGTTGTTGTGATGTTCACAACACGCCCCATTATGCTCCTTAGCAAAATGGGGACCCCTGCTGATGTTTTGCTTTTTGCTTCTGCTTGTGTTTTTCTGCTTTCTGGCGGTTTGGTAAAAATGAGTCAGGTGCATCATCATCATGAAGGTCAGGATGAGGTTGGTCATCATCATGAGGTCAGTTTGTCAAAGTTCATATTTTATTTCTCTGACCTCATATTTAAAAAGAGCTTGAAATTCCATGCAGGTTTGCCTTTTACTTCACTTGAAAATTCGTCCATATGTGGAAGTTATGCACAGTCAAAGTTTTGGTCAAACCTAATAATCGCAAGACGGTCATCATATTTTTACCCTCAGTCATATTGTCAAGGTCATCATGATCTTGGTCTATCACCCGATAAAAATCATGCAGTCGCAATATCCGGACGTCAATCTTAGGTGGTAGTGCCCTTTACCCGTCAAATGGCCTTATGCGCATCGTGAGCATCATGATTTTAGGAGGGTCATATTTTATAAACTTGGTTTTGCTGTATGAAGACATCATCATCATATTTGAAATGCCCCCCCAATAATATCCTGAGGTTCAAATATCCGGATATCATGATGACGTCAACTTTAAGTCATGGAAAGTTTTCCCCGTCGAGCGGTCTTTTGTATTGCGAGCATCATCATGATATTTTAACATTACCTGATCTTATAATATCATGCTGATATTAAATATCACCCTGACTTAGAAAATCCACCATCGGCATATTTGCATGCGCATGTTAAAATCCTATCGGAGGGTCATCATCCTGATATTTGCTGAAGTTCGCTAAGATGATGATGACGTCTTCATATCCTCCTGATCTCTTTTTGCAATATCATGATGATCACCCTATCTTTTAAGAAGAAGGTGATATTCCATTCCTCAACAGCATGATCATATTTTGAATATCACCCTAGCGCTAACCTGATGATGACCCCAACTCATCCTTATGCTCCGAAGATGAAATATGATGATGACGTCATCATGATAATTCGATGAGGAGGATCATCATATTTTTTTATCCTGTCATATTGTCAAGATCATCATGATCTTGTTTGTCTACCTGATATTTCGTGAAGTCCTCCTGCCGAGAAAGAACGACCTTTTGCAAATATCCTGATGATCATCATCATCACATTTCCCTTCGATAGGATATTTTCCAAAACATGATCCGGTTCGCGATATGATGATGACGTCATGTTCTAAGTTTAACAAAGGCTCCGGATATCATGATGACGTCATACCGATCTGATAAACGAAGAAGCTAATATCCTGATGATCATCATCATCACATTTCCCTTCGGCAGGATATCTTCCAAAACACGATCCGGTTCCCGAATATGATGATGACGTCTTATTCTAAGTTCAACAAAAGCCCCAAATATCCTGATGATCATCATCGTCCTGATCTTTCGAGAGGGTTGCCTTGGCCGCAAAGGGGTCATATTACATTCATCATCCTGATCATGCTCCTTAGGTGACCCAATATCACAATTATCCCCTGATCTTAACTGAACATGATGATGACGTCATCTTTTGCATTTTAATGAAGCCCGAATATGACGATGACGTCACCATCATTTTCCTTTCCTCAACAGCAGGATCATATTCCATATCCTCCTATTCTCCTTCAACATGATGATGATGATGATGTTGTTCTTTTCCCCAATATCAGGAAGCGAAACATCCTGATGACGTCATCTGGACCTTCAGAAGGGAGAGCATCATATTTCCAGAATATCATGCGGATGAAGTGAATATCGGACAACATGTTTTTTGACATGCCGATAGCGATAGTCATGCCGATGGGCGGGAAATGAAGCGGTGGAGTTTTAAACCATTTTTTTGGCGCCCGTGGCATTTTTTCGGTCAGCGATGGTTGACCCGATGGGTTTTAAGCGGTCTGAATCCGTTTTGAACGCGTTTTGAGAGTATTCTGGATCTGATTTCCACCATTTTGTGCAGTCACCTGGGTTTAAACGATTATTTTAATTTCCTGCTGTTTATGTGATAAATGAAATACTTATTGCTTGTCTTGTCTTGCAGGCTTGCAGTTGAGGAAGCAGCTAGAAAGTCAACACAGTGACCTCATGGAGGAAGGAAATCCAATCTCAGGAGCAGGAAGATAAGGATGAAGTGCGAAAAAGTCAAGGCCATTCAAGTGAAGAACAAGGTTGCAGCTGAGAGTATTACTACAATGGACAAACAGAAGTTATTACCCAGCTGCCGGAACTTCTCAGAAGGGGCAATATTTCGCCCAGATTTGACACTGCTTAGAGATATTTTGAAGAGCTGGTTCACCTGTATTTATTGCTGTAACCAGGGGTTTGAACCAGGGGTTCAATTAGGTTTCTGCTGTAGTGAGGACAATCAAAATGTCTTTATATTGTGCCTCTCTACACTGTAATACTTTACAACAAGGATTTTAGGAAAACAACAAGGGTTACAACAGGATTTTTCTTTTAGGAACATACAACAAGTTAGCATAGTTTAGAGGTAGAAGAAGGAGGTCGCCTGTTTGTCTGCAGTAAGGTGCGCGTGGAATGTCTGGCTGCCTTACTGTATCTGTAAAGCTTGTAAGTTCTCTGTAGTATGATCAATGAAACTAAGAGTCATTCCTACATTGTAAATCATGTATGACTATTCGTTTCTAATACAATAGAATCTGGAGTTCTGCATCTATCTTCTGAGTGTTCTCCTGCCCTTCTTTGTGTTTTGAAATATTTTCTTTGAGAGCTTGCAATTTTAAATGTATGTTTGTGAAAATGCTCAGAACTTACATTTAAGGTTTTTACTGTGGATTTGATCAAATTACTGTGGTATTTACATAGTGCATAACAGAAACAATTAGATCCTTCGGTAGATTAAATGAGGTATAGATTAGATCTTTCTAACTTTTCCCAACCCATCTGAAATATTTAGCTAAAAACGTAGAAATCTAAAGGATATTGTCTCAAATTTGAAGAAGCATGCATAACAGAGCTATAAGTAGACAGTTTTCATAAATAGATAAAGAAGAAAGCTGCAAAAATTCAAGAAAACCATCTAAAACTTGCAGCACAGTAACACTTTTATGCAAAGGAATGAAACGTATTGACATATCTCATGACCTTTTTGCATATTCTTAGTCCAGTAAACCACCAAATAAACCTAAACTACGTAAGGCCCCTTGAACATTACAGCTTCACATTGACCAACTGAACTTGACCAACCGAACCATTGTAGACTTGGGATTAGTTGAATCTCAAATGATTCCTTCTTATCTTTCAAGTATAGTTTCAGTTCATTATATGTGAATTTTAACTTATTGTTATGATTGCATCAAAACAATCACCAACAAAACTGTTAAGTTTTGATCTGAAGGTGATCCGGCCCGATCATCATGTTTTCTTTGTAAAATTGTGCGGTTCTGTGAGTTTGCATGCAGCTGACGGATATACAGGGATCTGCATGTGCTTTTCCAGACGGAGTGAATCGCATCGACATCTGCGAGTATATCGCTATCCGGATCGGGTTATGAAGTTGACGAAGACTGTATGTTTCAAGTGCATCAGGATGATATAAGTTGGATATATACTCAGTGTGTATATCATCGTCAGGATCATCTTTCGTGTGTATCCATCGTCCGCATGTTGCTATCGCATGCAGGAGTGAAAGTTCTCTTTTTGGCTAAGGACCGGAAAGGTCATGATCAGGATATTGAAAAGATCACCGGATATTCATTATCATGTTGCGGAGGATATAAGTGTCTTATATCTTGTTGACATCATCATCGGGTGCAAGTGACGTCATCGTCATCAGGATATTGCGAATATCACCCTATGCAAGTTTATCCTGCTGTCGCTAAGTGTTTTGGCATCGGCGTAAGTCATCGGCATAAAGTTTGGTTAACATCATCAGGATGTTTCAATATGACCGGATAAGTCATATCCTGATGCTGTTGTTTGAATAGTCAGATATCAGGGTGACGTAGGCATCGAAGGAGAGGTGCTTGAAGTTGTCGTCATAAGGATATATGGGAGCAACCGGATATTTTATATCCTGCTGATGAAGATGATGTTGAACATCATGATGATGAAGATAGAGTTTGGTGGTATGATGAACAGTGAACATCAGGAGGATGTTTGCGCTTGCCGAATGTGATGATGCTGTGGACAGGCGAAAAGGCGAAAGGTGATCAGGAAGTGAACAGTAGTTAGCAGGAGGATATTTCATGCCTCTTCGAAATATGATGATGCTATTCATGTTAGCAAGAAATATGATGATGATGATAAGCCGATAGGTATCACATACTGCAGGTCCAGGATTTTAACATGCTGGTTGTGTTGATGACTCCTCCTTCCCATTTGTAAGCTTCTGTTGCATTTCCTCTGCATCATTCACAATAAGCATTTTTGTTGAACCATGAGGGATTAAATTAGTTATCATCATAGGGCCTAAAGACAAGAATCTTAATTAGGTTTGCTCGGACCAAATTGTGCAAAATGGATTCTATTTGTTCCCCAATGGGGTGAATTTCCATCTAGGCACAGAGCTTTGTTTAGGTTGACCCTTTGGTATGGTGATGTTTTTGTTAGTTTGGGTTTTATATGGTGTAGGTGTTTGTACATTTTCAACATTCTTAACATCCATTACATCATCATTGACAATGTTTTTGTTCTTTGCCCAAAATCAGGGTTTGTCATTGGATTAGGTGTTGTTTCTATTGTTGTCTTTGTCTTAATAAATCTTGACCACACCCTTAGAAATAAGTGCTCTCTCAATGCTTGTGCCTTTCTCAATAATCTCTTTAAAGGTGGTGAAACATTGGATTTGAAGATGAAAGTCCATTTCTTGATTTAGATTTTGAAATAAAAATGTTTACAAGTTGTTTCTTAGGAATAGGCCAAGGGAATTTGCTTGCTAAACTCCTCCAACATTGCAAGCAGGTAGTGAAGGTTTATGCATTTCATTATTTTGTGTTACAAAGGCCTATCATGGATGCCTAATACTCTATATTATAAGATAAATGGGTGACACATTTCTTTTTGATTTCTTGGAAGATTTAGATGCTATGAGGTAGGTGGGAGAACCATTCAATAGCTTGGCCTCCTAAGCTTCTAGAGAAGCATCGCATGAGATAAGTATCATTATAAGTGACATCAAGGAAAGCAGTGTAAAATTCCCTTAGGTTCTCTCTAGGATCACCCTTCCCCTTATACTTGTCAAATTTAGTTGTTTCAAAGTTCGGGGAGAAGGGGGTCGTGATAATGGATCTATTAGAAGGATAGGGACATATGTCTTCAAATAAGTATTGTTTCTTTTGTGTCCATTTTACATGTCATCAATCCTTTTGGTTATGTTTTGAAGTTGTTGTTCCAATTTGGTAGTGGGTGGTGTTGGAGTTGTGTTCACTTGGTTTTGGGCTAAGAGTTGTATAAATGATGAGACTTGTGTTTGATAGTTATTGGGTGGGGGAGTGTAAGTGTTGAGGGGTTTGGATGATTTTGTGTTTGGAGGATTGTGAGTTGGAGGATACTGTGAGTGTGGATGGGTCAACATAAGATGGGGATGGTTTGATGATGTTGTTGAAGGGGCGTTGATTAAAGTTTTTGTATTGGCCTTCCAAGAATCTGCAATATTGGAAGGGGTTGGGATCAACATATATGGTGACTTTTGTCCCATTGTGGGGAAATTTGAGACATTGATGGAAAGTAGATGGGGAAACTTGCATGGCATGAATCCATGGGTGGCTAAGCAGAATTTTATATGGGAGGTCAAGGTCAAGGACTTGACATGTGGTTTCCATAATCATAGGTCCCACTTGAATAGGTAGCTTGATTATTCCTTATGATTAATGCCTAGTGTCATTATATCCTTTTATTGTGATACTTTTATGAGTATCTATGACACCATAAGAATATCCCAATTGATTTATTAAGTTGAGAGTGCAAATATTTAAGCTAGACCCACCATCTATCAAGGCTCATTTGATTGTATGTTTGTGGATGCAGACTTTGATGTGTAGAACATCATTGCGGGATAGGTCAGATGTTGCTAGATTTTTTTTCTGAAAAATACAAGTTGATGTTGTGAAGATAAGTGCCCTATCATGGCTAGAAATTGATCAACATTGATGTCATTTGGGACAAGTGTCTCTTGTAATTCTTTTTCAAGGATATTCTTATGAATTGGTGAGGTGCAAAGGAACTCCAAAATAGAAATTTGGGCAGGAGTTTTGCTGAGGTGATCAAGGATATCATAGCTAGCGGGGGATTTGGAATAAGATGGGGCTCCTTAGAGAGTAACATGACCACGACGTAGTAATGACATAGTTAGGAGCTTTTGATTTGATGGTAATGGTGGCTACATGATGGGAACATTATTCTATGTAACCCACAATGGATTCATAAGAAGAAGAAGACACATTAACATTATTGGTATTATTTGGATTGTAAGATTTCCCTTTACCATGATAAGGAAGATGATATTTATATGTACCTAGGTCTTTATTAGGTGATCGATTAGAAGAATCATTACTAGAAATTTCATCTCTATCAATAAGGTCTTGTATGCAATTCTTCAATCTCATACAATTAGATGTTTTATGTCCCTTGACTGTATGATATTCACAATAAGCATTTTTGTTGAACCATGAGGGCTTAAATTAGTTATCATCATAGGGCATAAAGACGAGAGTCTTGATTAGGTTTGCTTGGACCAACTTGCACAAAATGGATTCTATTGGTTCCCCAATGGGGTGAATTTTCATCTAGGCACAGATCTTTGTTTAGGTTGACCCTTTGGTATGGCGATGTTTTTGTCAGTTTGGGTTTTCTATGGTGTAGGTTCTTGTACATTTTCAACATTATTAACATCCATTACACCATCATTGAAAATGTTTTGTTCTTTGCCCAAAATCTGGGTTTGTCATTGGATTAGGTGTTGTTTCTATTGTTGTCTTTGTCTTAATAAATATTAACCACCCCCTTAGCAATAAGTGCTCTCTCAATGGTTGTGTCTTTCTTAATAATCTCTTTGAAGGTGGTGAAACATTGGATTTGAAGATGAAACACCATTTCTTGATTTAGATTTTGAATGAAAATGTTTACAAGTTGTTTCTTAGTAATAGGTCAAGGGAATTGTCTTTCTAAACTCCTCCAATGTTGCAAGAAGGGAGAGAAGGTTTCTCCATTTCATTTTTTTGTGTTACAAAGGTCTGTCATGGATACCTAATACTCTATATTATAAGAGAAATGGGCAACAAATTTCTTTGTGATTTCTTGGAAGATTTAGATGCCATGAGGTAGGTGGGAGAACCATTCAATAAATTGGCCTCCTAAGCTTCTAGGGAAGCATCGCATGAGACAAGTATCATTATAAGCGACATCTAGGCAAGTGATGTAAAATTCCCTTAGGTGCTCTCTAGGATCACCCTTCCCCTTATACTTATCAAATTTAGTTGTTTCAAAATTCAAGGGGAAGGAGGCCATTATAATGGATCTATCAGAAGGATAGTGACATATGTCTTCAAAGGAGTATTGTTCTTTTTGTATACATTTTGCATGTCATCTATCCTTTTGGTTATGTTTTGAAGGTGTTGTGCCAAGTCGGTAGTGGGTGGTGTTGGACTTGTGTTCACTTCGTTTTGGGCTAAGATTTGTTGTATAAATTATGAGACTTGTGTTTGGGAGTTATTGGGTGGGGAGTGTAAATGTTGAGGAATTTGGATGATGTTGCGTTTAGTGGAATAGATGTTTGTTTATTGTTTAGGGGGATATGGGTAGAAATTTCAACATGGAATGTTAAGGGTTGGGAGATGAATTGAGCTGGAAATGATATAGTATTGGGATTGATTTGTGGGATACATGTGGTTATAGTAGTTTGATTTGTTCTTAAGGAGATGTTAATGGGTATTTGTGAGGTTTGAATGTTGGTTATTTGGTATGTGGGTGGAGGGTTTTGATTGTTGACAGATTTAGGTTGGGAAGGTTAAGGTTGGGATCCCCCTATGGTGTTATTTGAAGTTGAAGGATTTATTTGTAAGGTGTTTGAAGTTTTCATGTCACTCAAAAACTTGGCACCATGTTGAAGTAGATAGGAAAGGTAGTGATTTGGATCAGATTTAAGAATACGATCTACCATGTCCATACATTTGGGATTTTTGGAAAATTCAATCATTTCTTGATCTTGGTTGGGTTCACTTGTAACATGTAGTTTTTGGGTAGGAGAAGAGAATGTACCTCCCATTGGTCATTTGTATTCCAAATATCTTCAGGTATCCCACTTGGTCAACTTGACCCCATTTTCTTTGCTTGTAACCTTGTTATGGGCATAAAGGAAAGTAACCTAGGATGAAGATGAGAGATTTGAAAGATGAAGTATAGATGATTTGTGGATATGTTTTAGGATTAAAGACTTTGATAGGTTGTTTGTTTTAAGGACTTTGGTCCAAATTGATTTGATAATGGATGATTTGGATAATTGAAGGATACTTTGGATGGGGTTTGATAATCAAAAGGATACTTTGGATACAACCAAAATGGTTTAAGTAAAATATAGATCTTTTGATCAATACCAAGGCTTTTATCCCCTCTTACTTAGGGTAGACAAGAACCTAAGCAAAAGTAGGATAAGGGTTATTTTACTTTGGGTAGACAAGACATCCAAGAAAAATGGGATACTTGAAGTCCACTAACTTAGGAGTAGTCTAGGCTCCTAACCTAATTTATCCAAGGTAGTTATATGACTAATTCACACACTACTTAAAGTAGACAAGTTCTTAAGAAAAATGCAAATTAGGAGGATGAAAATATCTAGATTAGACTCTTAACAAATTTGGTTTTAGATAGGGATGGATTGGATAAAGATTGATGAGGGATAGTTCCAAAATGGATGATGGTAGTTTGATCAAAGTCTCAAGGATAGGTTCAAATCCAAAATGGAAATGAGATTTTGATAAAGTGGATGGTGAAAAGGTATGGTTTTGATGTGAAGGTTGAATATGGGAGGGATAATGGATGATTCTAGGTCAAATCTATGGTTTTCCAAATTAAAGACAATCTAATTTTGGTTCTGCAATTGTTTGGTTTGGTGTTTAAGAGGTTCATAGGCCAAAAGTGTTGAAGTACAATCGTATGTGCTAAATTAATCAAAAGTGATAAAGTGCAAGTCAAAGGCACTAAGTTTCTAGTCAAAAGTGCATGGATATGGGTCAAAGGCACTAAAGCACAAGTAAAGGCACTAAACTATAGTCAGATACATGGTTCTACAATTTTTTGTGATGTTTCAAGGATTTGGAAAGAGATAAGCATACAAAAAGACACAATGGTTGACTTGAACTTTCAAGGTAAAAGGCTTAATGAATTTTACTTGTTTAGAACATAGAAAAATGCCAAGCACATTAACACATCCCAAAAATTATTCAAGTGGGATTGTCTTCATAGTGTAGGCCACACAATAGAATACCTATCCATATTCTGACCTAACTAGGAATACTTCACCCTGAGCAAATAGATAGGGATAATGGTGTTGCACCTAATATCCCTTTATTTGGAGGTCTTGATACCTTTCCCAAAGAAGATTTCTATCTCTACTCATAGAGGTACATGGTGAGTATATTTAGGCTTGATTGTTGAACCTTGTACCACACTAGAAGACAGTCAAAAGGTCTTATCTAGGCTTGTACTAGCTTACTAAGGGATTCCCCAATATACGTGAGGTACGGGGGCACAAATCCATGAACACTAGTCTATTGAAGGAATGCAACATAAGCGCAAGTGAATGCCACTTCACCTTGTGTCCTGAATTACCAAGGGACCCAAGGCTTTGTTAATGACTACATCACTAGATTGAGGTACAACTTTCACTCTCCTCCTTTATTATACTCTACTGGATCATGTGGTTGAGGTCATCCCTTAAGGTGATGAAATCCACAAGTAGATCTCCTAAAGTGAAGGAATTCTATTCACTTTTGATCTCCAAGATCACAAGAAGTACAAGGAGAAAGCATACATGAGATAGCACCCCTAGGATTAACAAATAACACAAAAGGATAATGAAACGAATTTTGATCCCCAAGATCACCCAAGGGTGTGAAGGGAGAGCATATGTCTTATCAAAACCCAAACACATGACAAACAAGTTATTTATCCACTAGTTCAACTTATTGCAACTAAACTAGAGGAAAAAAGTCTTTGATTATGGTGTTGCAAGAAAATTGTTAGTAGTCTTAGATTATGTCTTTGACCAATGGATGACATGCTGCACAGATCTAGTTAGTCCCAAAAATCAAATAGAATTAAATCAAAATACTAATAGATGCAAAGGTGCTAAAACATCCAAAAGTGCTAATAGACTGAACAAATGTGCTAACAAATAGATCAAAAGTGCTAACAGACTAAACATATGTGCTAACGGACATATCAAAACTACTAACAGATTAAGCAAAGGTTTTAACAGAGACAACAAAAGTGCTAAAAAACTAGTCAAATGTGTTAAAAGAAAACTCAAATGTGTAAAAAACCAAAAATGTATACTTGAGTGCAAATGCACTAAATTATAGGTGTAAGCACTAAAAAAGAAGTCAAATGCTCTAAAAGAAAACTCATATGTGCAAAAAACCAAAAATGTATACCTAAGTGCAAATGTGTTAAATTTGTAGGCGTAAGTGCTAAACCAGAATAGAGAACAAAAAGAACTATAAAAGTGATGTGTTTCATGAAAAACAAAGACCAAATTGTGACTAAAATCAGAGATAAGCTTTAGGGTTATGCATAGTAACTTCCAGATTTGTATAAAAGCCCAAAAAGCATAAGTAAAAACCCTAGAGTCCTAAGATGTTAAGGAAACCATAGAAAACTAGTTTGAAACCCTAAAACCTTTAAAACAATGGATTAGTTCTCTACAAACAAAATGTTAGTGAACCACATATCAAATGTTAGTCCAACAAAAAGCCTCAAACTGATAAAAAAGATGAACATAAAAAGCCTTATAACCAATATGCCAATAGAGGAAGAAAAAGGGCTAATGTAAGTATCAAAGACACTAAAAGATGGAGCAAATGTGCCAAAATATGGAGTGAATGTGCTAAAGTGTATCAAAGGCACTGAATGGCTTATCAAATGCATCAACCTGCAAACAAACATGTCAATACACAACAAAAGCATCGAATCGTAATGTGTAAGCACTAATCTTGAAGGCAAATGCATCAATACATAGTCGAAAGTGCTAAACTATAACCTGTCATAGAAAAACACAAAATTTATTCCCAAAAATGATTAGTTTTAGGGACTTGAGTCCCACCGGATGTGCAAAAATGAAGGACCCAAAACAACACAAGGTAAATAAAACATGAAAGATAAACAAACAAGTGTATATACCTTCAACCTTGAACCATTTCTCCTCCTTGATAGAGTTGAGGAAGCATGCACCCAAAATGCAATCCTAGCTATACTCAATGATATTATGGAATGTGGATTTCTCTAATAAAACTAGCATAAAACCCTAAGTACAATGGAGGCAAATGAGCAAAGATTTGGACATCATATAGCTACTTGAAAATGATGTGTTGTAAATGGCTTGGATGAGAGTTTATGTATAGATTTTAGATGAGATTGGATGAAGGGTTGAGATCAAGAGGTGCTGAGGTCAAATAGGAATGAGAGGTGGGGAGGTCAAATAGAAATGAGAGGTGGAATGAATGGATGAGATTAAGAGGTGGAAGATAGGATCAATGGTTGAGATTGAATCCTAGGGCATCTTCATGTGAATGGTGGAGATTAAAAGATTGATTTTGAAATGAAGGGTGGAGATTAAGAGGTGAGGTTGATTTTTTTGTTTTGTCCTTTAGTGAGAATTTTTAATTCGTTTTATTTGTGAGTGAAGTGGGGATGAGGACAAGTGGAAAGACAATTAATTGTTGGAGAGGGGTTAAACGAGGTTTAAGATTAATAAAATGAGATTTGTTTAATTAATCATGGTTGTAGGAAAGTTAGTGGGATAAATTAATTTTTAGGCGATTGAGACTAAGGTTTAATTAATTAAATAAAATGTAATTTATTTAATCAATTATGGATGAAGACAAAGGATTAATTAAAATTTATTTAGCTAATCCATAATGGGGGAAATGGAATTAGAAAAATTAATTAAATAAAAATAATTTATTTAATTAATTTATATGGTGAAAGAGGTCATGTTAGTGTGAGAGTGATGTTAGGGTGATGTAATGCCTCGTCATGCAACCCTAGAGTGTTAGACTAACAAGTGACAATATTACAGAAATATTTTTTTTTTCAAGCAAGGAAATGCATTATACATTAAATATAATAACACTAATAACAACATTAAATGAAAAGAATAGCTAACACTTCTAGGGAACATAACTGCATCAGATAAAATTATAACCATGCAAGTAGTTTGCATCACAATACAATAGAAGAATATTACATTATACATTTGTAGAGTTAAATAATTACAAGTTTCAATACAAGATTAAAAGACCAATTACATCAGTTTACAAATAGTACAATTATAAATGTATACAACAACTTGAAGGTGTATAGAAAATCAAGAACTCAAACACTTCTGCCCTCAACTCGAACCATAACATCCAAGAAGACCAATGGATATCTCTACCACCCAACCACGTGGAACCTTGAGCTCCACCCCTTCGAGCTAGGAGATAATAATGAGGTTCCACTAGGTCAAGGTTACAACAATGAATACAACTACTAGATACTGACTCCATGCAGACAAAACAGAATAACAAGACTGCACAGGCAAGATAGTACTCATCAAAACAAGACAATTCATTAAGACAAGCCAAATCATCAAGATAAGATCAACCATCAAGAAAAGTTTGTACTCCAAAGGTAATAACAAAAGATAAAGAGGATGTAACTAGACTGTAGTAAGCAGAGTGTCATCACATGGTCCTAGCATGCGTTACCTCGGCTATCTCTCACTAGAAGCTGGTCCCCATCTATGGTTACCCTGGCAGCCTCTCTCTAGGCACTGGCCCCATAGGGTGACACATGCGGAACTGACATATCCTCTCATGGAGACAAGGACGTTGGCCTTGCAAACTAGGCTTTCTCGTCCCATCCTTAGCCTATTAGAGCACTCAAGGCATGGGTGAGGCATCTCACTTATCTTGTTATGTAATTTACTACCCCAACCCTCCTAAATAAATTATTAAATTATCACTTGCTTACTACTTCCATAGGGTTACCCAGGTAGCCACTTTGGGCACTGGCCCCACCATGAAAGCCACTCTCCTAGCAATCTCTAACCCACCATCCAAAACCAAAACATGCAAGGACAAGGGTTACAAGAGATTCTGATCCATTACATAAACCATATAAACTTGACCACAACAATAAAAATTCCCTTGTCCCATTCAAAACTTGAAATAATACCTCATTAGAAGAGGATGACACAAATAACAAGTTGAAAACCAAGTAGTAAGCCTCTGTAGTCAGTAATTTAAATTCTTTACCCAGTTACAACAGTACCTTTCCCGATATGGAAAATAGGTTTAAACGACCATGACTTTTCTTTAGACCACAATAATATAAGGTCAATAAGGATTAAAGAGAAAGAAAAATAACTCAATACCATCATTAATACAAGTTGATAATAATATACAATTTTGTCCCAAGGACAACCTCATACTAATTCTGGACAAGGTTTGTAAAAATAAAACATTTCAAGGAAAAGGTAAATACAACATTACAACCTATAACCAAAATATTCTTACTTCCTTGCATTAATGACAAAAAGAGCTCCAAACCTTACATGACACAAAACCTACTCAAGAAGAATACTAGTAACACATTATTAGATTAAAATGATGATAATTTTTGTTAAAACGACAACAATTTTAAGGAACTGTCTCGATTTAACTTAATTCCAATCATTATGAAAAAAAAGTAATTTATATCTAGTCAACATCTTCTTCATACAGACATTAGTATAAACTAACTACCGATTCCACATGTAAGATTTTAAAGCTCTAATACTATCCTACTCTATAATTTACTTAACACACCCAAAGCAATTTGATCATTTAAAGCACCATACCCCAAGTTTGACTAAACAAGACAAAATTCAATTATAAGTTTAATTGTAATTTTCTAAATAAACAAGCTTAACATCCCTAATATAATGTACTGAAAAATCATTAAGCATGGTAAACATATCTATTTAGTCTGCCATTTAAATGCAACTATGAATCTACTTTCAAAAATAATAGAGACATCAAAAGAACAAGGATAACATTTTATTGAATTAAATCCTATTCTAATATCTTCTTACTCCACCATCATTAATTTTGAAACAAGAGCTTATTAAAACATTAAACTAAACACTAATCATACGAGGATCACAGAATTCAGCCCTACTAAAGAATCGCTCTACGTTAATCACTAGAGTCTACAATTACAAATTCCCTCAAGTCTAAATCGACTAGACAACCAATGATGCTGAGGTTTGCTAAGGTAACAACATTTGACCACCTAAATATTAGATTCGACAGATAATGAGATGGTAAGAAAATACTGTCTAAAGGGACTCAAAGACTGACCAACACTGGTGGAATGAAGGCCATGGGCAATGAACACGTCGATGTCAAGATTGGTAACTGCCACCTTAACTATTGAAGACTCCTCCATTCACACAGGTAGAAATTGATGGTCTAGGCAAAACAAGGAAAGTTTTTAAGGACACAAAACTACCATCATCTGATGATATATATCCCACCACTGGTAGTGAACCAAAGGAAATGAATTTATAGAGATTAGGGAGTTGATTAAAAATGGTATGGGGAAATCCTGAGGACACGATAGGTGAGGGTTTCAAAGAATACCATCGCCGTCAACAATGAAGAGGCAGGTTTAATCTACCATCCTCAGCCGATGGTTTGGTTTGGCCATAGTGAGAGAGAGACACATCACAGCAAGGGCGAAAACAAGATGCCACCAGGGGTGAACGGGGTTACAAAAAGAGAGAGATCACAATGAAATTTGTATCGACACTAAGCATAATGAAGCAACTGGTCGACAGTCGCTGTGGTCTACGGTGAGGGCGACTAGCCAAAAGGTTTCTATTGGAGGTGTAGAGGGTCATAAGGGTTCTATTGAAGCTGCAGATTCCTTTTCAAGAGTTTTCAAATGGATCACCTAGAAACTTGATCACAACCTTCAATGAGAACAACAAGGTTGCCTGAGGGCCATGGTTCTACAAGTTGAACATCAGAAAAATTGACATGCAAGTGGTACAATGACTTGGTGGGAAAACAGTAGGTAAATGAGATTTCAAAGACAAGATAACAAGAACCCACATGCTCAATTTGAACTACAGTGCAAAAATTATAGATAAATCCATCTGAGGAAGAGGTTTAGAGTTGCAGTGAGATGGTTTTGCAGGCTAAATATTTTGCCAAAACTTTCTATAAGAGCACCCAACAAGTAGCAAAATGTTTACAAAGATGAAAAGGCTGAATTACAGATTGATTCCATTTGAGAACCACTAGACAACAAAGTATTCTAATTCCTCAGAACATAACATAGACAAGAATACATAAATTCAGAGAATTTAACTACACAACCAGACATACCTGTACTTTTCACGCTCCAAAGATTGAATCCTCCTTCAGAACTTCTCTTCCTTCCTTCGAATGAATCCTTCCCAAAATTCCTCATAGAAACAAAATAGCCCCCAATTCATAAAAGCCCACTCACACCAAATTTGTTCATGTGATATCCTCTTCACCAGAATTTTTTAAAAATTTTACTAATCTCAGACATTTCCCACTCTAGAATCATAAATGACAACTAACCGCCTTTAATTATTGCTAGAATGATTCTTTACATAACTATATATATTAATGAGTTAAAATAAAACTTTGATCCACATATAAATTTTACAACATTAGAATAGTTAACTAATTTTGCATTACAATTTACTTAAATAGTATTCCTTTACAAGCATACCAATTTTATGATACATCAAAAATAGTATCATGTTTAACAATAATAATGTTATAATATCATAGATCATTTACGCATACTAGAATACACATAGGTTGACCAAAAAAGGACCCGACAATAAAACCTACAAACCACAAGATGACCATCAAACTAAAAATTGAACTGACCTAGGGGATAAACCTCATGTTATCTCCATCAACATTATCCATTGGTGTAGGGGCCCGCTTAGACCTGCTAAGTCAGGTGGAGTTGAGGCATGGTACCTACAACTTGCATAAGAACAATAGGTTGTATACGATCGACTGCATATATATCTACACACACAGAGTCAGAGAATCACGACGTAGTAGGGTGCTCAAAACAAGTAGTACTACATCGTCCCTACTCTGAAACAAGACTATAACCATTTTTATTTAAAATCAGATATCAACAAATCACATAAAACATGATAATATTAAACCATCACTAATCATGTAAATCTCATCATAACTCGAATACAGTAATGTCATCATAACTCATAACACATGTCAAAACTATATCAGTCAAACATAGTCCATCATGATCATATAAGCATAAACCATAAGCCTAATAACTCAAATGTCTCATAACTGTCTAAATGCAATGAAAGAACTAACAACTGTCTCAGAACTGACAAAAAGAAATGTGAAACTAGCAACTATCAAAAGCCAAAACATGAGGGGGCATTACATCCTCCCCCTAGAATCAGGCTTACTCCTAGAAGCCTGTAAATAAGTAAGGGTATAACTCTCTCATCCTAGAAGCATCCTCCTAGGTAGCAGAAGTCTCGTCATTAGGATCCCACTGGACCATGACTTGCTCCACGTCTCTGCCCCTAAGAGCAAGTCTCTTGTGCTATAGAATGTTGATGGGCTCTAAAGCCAGCCACCCATCTTCTACCTATACAGCAGTCCAATCAAGAACATGAGCAATATCTGGATAGTAAGGTCTAAGTACAGAAACATGAAACACATCATGGATACATGCAAGGCTAGGTGGAAAAGGAAGATGATAAGCAACAGGACCGTTCCTCTCCAACACCTCAAAAAGTCCAACAAAGCATTGTGCTAGCTTAGAGCCCTTTCCATAACAGATCAGACTCTTTTGTGGTCGTAGATGCAAGAACACCTGATCCCCAACAGAAAATTGTCAATCGATCCTATGAGTATCTGCATACTTCTTCTATCTATCCTGTGCTACCACCAAATGCTCTCTAATCCTCTCAACCTACTGCTCCATATCTCTAAGCATATCAGGACCTAGAAGAACTCTATCCTCGAGACAATCCCAACTCAGAGGGGTCCTACAAGGATGACCATACAAAGCCTGAAATGGAGACATGCCGATAGAACTGTGATATCCATTATTATAAGAAAACTCCACCAGATATAGGTAGTCCTCCCAAGGGCTCTGTTGATCCATCACATACATCTTGAGCATATCCTCGAGAACTTGATTAACCCTCTTGGTCTGTCCATCAGTCTCAGGATGGTATGCTGAACTAAAGTTTAGCTATGTCCCCAAGGCATGCTACAGAGAAGTCCAAAGGGTGGAAGTGAACACTAGATCCCTATCAGAGATGATCCTATGAGGAATCCCATGAAGTCTAACGATGTCCTCCATGAACACTCTGGCCACCATAGTAGCATTGTAAGAATAATGGACAGAAGAGAAGTGAGCTACCTTCATCAACCTATCCACAGTGACCATAATAGCAGCATGTCCACGAGAGGATACTGGCAAACCAATAATGAAGTCTATTGAAATGATGTCCCACTTCCACTCTAGAATCAAATGAGGTTGCAAAAGACCTGCAGGGTGCTAATCCTCTGACACTCAAGACATCTCAACACAAAATCAGCAATATCCCGCTTCATGCCACTCCAAAAGTACAGTTGACGTAGATCTGCATGCATCTTCTTGACACTTGGATGAGTAGAATAAGGTGCCCGATGCACCTCTAACAACACTAGGGTACAAAGATCCTCAAAAATAGGAACATAGATACGACCCAAATATCGTAAAAGACCATATGGCTCAAGAGAGTAACCAGAAAATCTACCCTCTAAAGGTCTACCAGACTTAATCTCGGACTTCACCTCCTAGCACCAACTGTCGGTAAGAAGTGCTACAAGAATCTGACCTCTCAAATCAACTATGAGAGAGATCGCTGAGATCTCATGTCTCTGATGACGAAGAGCATCTTCTACCACATTCTCCTTGCCCTGAATATACTTGACCTCAAATTCATACTCACACAAGAACTCCATCCAACGCCTCTGCCTTGCATTCAAGTTTGGTTGTGTGACAATATATACTACAAACTACGATGATCACTGTGTAGCTCAAACCAATGCCCTAAGAGAAAATGCCTCCACCTCACCAAGGCATGTACAACTACTGCTAACTCTAGGTCATGAGTGGGATAGTTCAATTTGTGATCCTTGAGTTTGCGAGACTCATAGGCAATCACGCGACCATCCTGCATTAGAACTGCTCCTAAACCCTCCAAAGAAGCATCTGTACAAACAACAAAGTCCCTAGTAGGATCAAGAACTACTAAAATAGGTGCACTAGTCAACTGCTCCTTAAGGGTCTAAAAAGTTGTCTAACACTGCTCTGACCAACCAAACTTCTTCCCTTTCCTCTGAAGGGGAGTAATAGGATGAGCAATCCTCGAAAACCCCATAACAAAATAGTAGTAGTAGCTTGCCAAACCCATAAAACTGCGGACCTCAGAAACATTGGTAGGTGCAGGCCAATCCATAATAGCTTGGATCTTCGAAGGATCCACTACAATACCCTCTCTAGAGATGACATGACCCAAATACTTCACCTCTGTCTAAAAGAATTCACATTTTGACAAATTAGCATATTGCTGATTTTCTCTTAGACACTGCAACACCTAATGCAAATGCTCTTCATACTCCTCTATAGTCCTCGAATAGATCAATATATCATCTAGAAATACAAGGACAAACCTGTTGAGATAAGTGTGAAAAACACCATTCATCAGGCTCATGAAAACTAAGGATGCATTTGTCAACCTAAATGGTACTACTGTGAACTCATAATGTCCATAACAGGTGTGAAAAGCCATTTTATGTATATCTACCTCAAATATCCACAACTGGTGATATCCTGACTTAAGGTTAAATTTAGAAAACACCTTGGCTCCCTTAATTCGATCAAACAAATCATCAATCTGAGGCAAGGGGTATCTATTTTTCACTGTCACCTTATTGAGCTGTGGATAGTCAATACATAGCCACAAAGATCCATCCTTCTTTTTCACAAAGATCATAGGTGCTCCCCAAGGAGAAACACTAAGTCAAATGAATCCCTTGGCTAACAGCTCCAACTACAATGGAGCTCCTTAAGCTCCTGAGTGGTCATCCTATATGGAGCTCGTGAGATAGGCTCTGCACCGAGAACAAGACCAATCCTGAAGTCGATGTCATGCTTAGGTGGCATCCCCAGAATCTTAGAAGGAAAAACATCAGCATACTCCCTTAATAGTGGATGATTGTCAAGAGATGCCTCTCAACTCTCCTCCATCTCCAAGTCAAAACTAGAAACTGCAAAAGCTGACATCCCTGACACATGCATCTCTTAAGTTGCATAGCGGAGATCATATGTAGAGAAATAGGTCTCTGAACTCCTACAACCTCCACCTCTGCACCAGAATCATCCACACATCTAATAGACTTATGCCGACAATTAATCACTACCCGATGGGCCTCTAGCCAATCAATCCCCAAAACTATATCATAAAAACCAAGGGGTAGAATGTGAAGGTCTACTGTAGTAGATAGAGAGCCAATCCTCAACTCACAATCGAGCACTAGAGACTCAACTACAACCTTAGCCCCAGAAGCTAACTCAACCTGCCACCTATCATCTTGCTTTGTTGCCACTAAGCCACAACACTCCACAAGAGAAGGAGATATGAACGAATCAGATGGACCAGAATCAAAAAGAATAGAAAAACCAATACCTCGCATGAAATTAGAAGTCTCCACCACAGTGCCTTGATGCTCTGCCTGACGATTATCAACTACTGAAAAGACTCTATGCAATCTGCCTGCATCACCAACCATTAGCTCTGAAGCTATCGGTCGATGTCCAAACCCTGAAGTACTCCTCTGAGGACACTATCTAGCAATATGGCCATGTTGGCCACAAGAGAAACACCCAGTACCCCTACCAAAACCACCACCACCCTAGAAAGCACTAGACTGCTGGAAACTACCTCTGCTCACTGCGGGCTGCATACTCTGAGCTAGCGTAACAAAGTGATTGCGCTTATTATGCTGCCAAGACTGGTCTTTCTTAGACTAAAATCTATTACCTTACTGAGGCTGATAATTCTTCAGTTTGGTCTAAGAGTTTTGCTGCCATCCACCCTTTGAGGGTGTATGAGATCCTAATGCCTGAGTATGTCCACCACATGAACCAAAACCTAAAGAAGGTGCACTGCCAATATGCAGACCTGTATGCCCACCGAGTGCCATAGCCAAATTCTCCACCACTAACTGGGCTTTCTCCACTGCTACCTCTGTTGCAAGTATGAGGTAAACCAGTGTTGTCATTGATGTCAACATACTCATATTGCTTTGACAAGAAGGATTCAATGAGCAGTGTGCTGAGGATATTGAGAAAATTAGCCTCAGTCAGGAACAGTAAAGAACAGTGATGAGAAGAAGGCAAATGTACTGTATAGGATGCGAACCGAAGGATGCGGATTAAAGGGTTTGTAGATATGAGTCTTGAGATGCTTCAGTTAAGATTTCAGAGGTCCGCATGAAGATCTGAAGGAGTTGTGGCTATCGGTGTAGAACCGGTTCCAGCAAGTATTCAGAGGTGACAGAGGATCACAAAAGGTCCGGTGAGGTCCGGAACTATATAATCCTAATCTGCGGATTGGAAGGAGTCTTTGGGATGTCCTTGTGATGTGCCATCTCGAGTTGTGTATGATTTAGAGGTCTAGAAGTACCTCTTGCATTATGACAGTGGCGACAGACAGTATTCTTGAAGTTCTGGATAAGGAGGATAAGAGATTTCAGTAAGTAAAGGAAATGCAGACGTACCTGGTCATTCTGGCAGGCTTGTGAAGGTTCTTGGATCATGTTGAGGTTGTGTTGTTGGTCCGCATTGATAGTAGAGCCCAGAATTGAAGATATTCCTCTGGATGAAGTTCTTGCTCTGTTTAGCCGACCGGATGAGTTGTTCATCCTGCGAATGTTCTTATGGTGGCCGACCGGATGTGTTATTCATCTTGCGGATATTCTTAAGGTTGATTGCCAACTTAGATGATTGTTCCTAAGTCGATGTCTTGTATAAATAAAGGTTTGTGAGTTCATTTTGAAGTGTGAAGGGTGTGGATGAGAGTGTAGTAGCGAAGAGAAGTACAGAAGGCAGAGCAGATGTTTCTGGGCTTAAATGGAACTGATCCAGACATGGTAAAGATGTCATTCTCCAGTTCAAGACTATGATTCTTATCACTTTGTAGACAGTGTGTCTCCTTGTAGGTAGTGGGCCTCTTTGTGAGCAGTGTGCTCGGGCAGTGAGCCCTAATTGGCAAGTGCCATTTTGTAATTCCTTATTCTTCTAACAGAGAATAATCTTTGGGTTAATCACCCCGTGGTTTTCTCCCTTAACCGGGTTTCCACGTCAAAAATACTGTGTCATGTGTTTCTCATTTCATGGTAATGTTTGTTTGTTTGATTCAATACTGCTTTGATTAATAAGAAGGTTCAAAAGAAGAAATAATTAGGATAACTGATTCACCCCCCCCTCTCAGTTATCAACAATTGGTATCAGAGCGAGGTTCCTCTGAAAGAAGCTTAACCACTTGAGGAGATCTAGGATGTTGTCATACAAAAAGGATAGTCCGAAGTTCGATGGAACCAATTTTACTCTCTGGAAGGGTCGCATGAAATGTCACCTGGAATGTATGGGAAAAGCATACTTGGCCATGGTTTCAAAACCATATGTACCTCCACAAGGTGGTCCAACAACTCTGAATGAAATCACAGAAGCTGAAAACAATCTGCGGACCAAGGAAGCTCTTCTAAGCGCATTGAATGACTCAGATCTCTCAAATGTTATTGACCTACCAACTGCATATGAGATCCTAACTAAACTGGAACTTCTGTATGAAGGAGATGAGTTTGTCAAAAGTGCAAGGTTGCAAAGTCTGAAAGGGAAATTCGAAAGATTGAAGATGAGAGATGATGAAAATATCACTACTTTTATGCCAAGAGTGAATGAACTAGTGTGTGGAATTAGAAATGCTGGTGGAACTCTGGATGAAAATGAGATCGTTTGCAAAATCCTTAGATCCCTTCCTGCTGCCTACAAAATCAAGGTTGCTGCAATTGATGAATTCAGAGCCCACACAACTGTCACAAGAGAACAATTGGCTGGCAAGCTAGCTGCATTTGAAATGACCGAGTTTGGAGATGATTTTCCCAAGACTGAATCTGCTTTCAAAGCCAGTGCCTATGTGAAAGGCAAACAGAGAATTGATCTGGGAGAAAACTCTTCAAGGAAGATGACATGGTATGATTAAGCAAGAAGAGACATGGAAGAAGAAGAAGCAGAAACAGCTCAACTTGAAGCCCTCATTGCAAAAAGACTACCAAGAGGATCCGGTAAGTATGAAGGAAAACTACCCTTTAAGTGCTTCAATTGCAATAAGATTGGTCATTTTGCTTCAAGATGTCTGGAAAGATCTACAAGGTCTAATACTAACAGACAAAGGTTTCAAAAGAATTGCTATTATGTTCATGAAGAAGATGACAATGAAGGAGTAACAGATGATGAATCAGAACTAGGAAGCAAATCTGGAAATGAGTGGGTGTTTATTGCCATCAAGGAAGAAGATTCAATACTCTCTGAATCTGTCAATCACAAAGTTGTTGAAAAAGCTTTGGCTGCTCAAGTGGAAGAAAAGGATGATTGGGTTATTGACAGTGGATGTTCTCACCATATGACTGGTGACAAGAATAAGTTCTTGAATTTGGAAAGGTATGAAGGAGGAATGGTAAAGTTTGGTGACAATTCTGCTAGCAGAATCAGAGGCAGGGGAACTATTTCCTTTGATGGAAAGAGCAAAACAGGTAATGTACTATATGTTGAAGGATTGAAGCACAATCTTCTCAGTGTTGGTCAGTTAGTAGACAAAGGCTATGATCTTCGGTTTAAGAATGGAAAATGCAGAATCTTTACAAGCTCCGGAACTGAAATTACATCCGGTACTCAGACAAAAGGTAATATCTTTCATCTGGTTGGTTCAAATAAAAGTTGATTGTTTGTTCAAATTGATCAGAGTTGGTTATGGCATAGAAGAATGTGTCATGTAAATTTTGATAACATCATCAAGATAAGCAATACTCAGGCTGTAAGAGATCTTCCAAAATTGATGAAACCTACAAATAGTTTGTGCAAAGAATGTCAGCTAGGTAAACAAAGCAGAGTCTCTTTCAAAAGCAAAGATTAGTCTTCTACCGGATTGTTGGAATTAGTACATACTGATCTCTGTGGTCCGACAAGAATCAAGAGTCTGCAAGGTGATAGATATTTCATGTTGTTAATTGATGATCATTCCCGGATGATGTGGGTTACCTTTCTAAAAGAAAAATCTGAAGCATTTGAGAAGTTCAAAATCTTCAAAGCCTTGGTAGAGAATCAAACCGGATTAAAACTAAAGTGTCTAAGGTCTGATAGAGGTGGTGAATTTACATCTGGAGAGTTCATTGACTATTGTGAGAAGCAGGGTATAAGGAGACAATTGTCTGCTCCTAGGACTCCACAGCAGAATGGAGTAGTTGAAAGAAAGAATCAGACCATCCAGGAAGCTGCCAGGACAATGATGTTGGAAGCAAATGTTCCTCAGATGTTCTGGAAAGAAGCTATCAGCACTGCAGTCTACACTCTAAATCGAGTTCAAATCAGAAACAATACCGGTAAGACCCCCTACGAACTCTGGTTTGGCATCACTCCCACTGTGAAATATTTCAGAGTATTTGGTAGCAAGTGTTATATCAAAAGAGATGAAGATCTAGGAAAGTTTGATGCTAGAAGTGATGAAGGAATTTTCTTGGGCTACTCCACTTAAAGCAAAGCATACCGGTGTTACAATAAGAGATTGAGGAAGATGATAGAAAGCACTAATGTGAAAGTTGATGAAGGAATTGAGAAGCCCTCAAGATTTTATGAATCTGATGAAGATGACCAAGACAGTGTTCAAGGAACTCAATCCTCTCCGGTAAGACAGAGTCAGCCTGATCCGGTAAATCAGGAAGAAGAGATAAGTTTTAATGAGCCTGATCAAGAAGCAGCAGTGCAGGATACTCCCAAAATTCCAAGGTATGTGACACTAAACCACTCTGAAGATCAGATCATAGGGGACAGAAGCAAAGGTGTGCAAACTAGAAGGAATGTTGCTCAAAATCAGGATGAATGTTGTCTGATTTCAAAGATTGAACCTAAAACAGTAAATGAAGCCTGCAATGATGAAAACTGGACTAAAGCAATGAAAGATGAATTAATGCAAATTGAGAAAAATCATACTTGGGATCTTGTTCCCAGACCTAGAGACAGGAATGTGATTGGAACCAAATGGGTCTTCTGGAACAAATTAAATGAAGCTGGTAAAGTAATCAGAAACAAAGCTAGATTGGTCTGCAAAGGCTACTTCCAAATAGAAGGAATTGATTATGAAGAGACCTTTGCTCCCGTGGCAAGAATTGAAGCAGTCAGATTATTTCTTGCATTTGCTGCCTTCAAAGACTTCAAGGTATATCAGATGGATGTCAAGTCTGCCTTCCTAAATGGTGATCTGGAAGAAGAAGTTTACATTGAACAACCGGATGGATTTCAATTATCTGACAATGATGATATGGTCTGTAAGTTAAATAAAGCATTGTATGGATTAAAACAAGCTCCAAGAGCATGGTATGAAAGGTTGGATAAGCATCTTGTGTAGATTGGATTCAGCAAAGGTACTGCTGGCAGTAACTTATATTTCAAAATTGATCATGAAAACATTTTGATTGTTGAAGTGTTTGTAGATGATATCATTTTTGGAGGAAGAGATAGTATGTGCAAAACTTTTGCAAATCAGATGAAATGTGAGTTTGAAATGTCTATGCTTGGTGAAATGAATTTCTTCTTGGGTCTGCAAATTACTCAAACAAAGAAAGGAATCTTCATTTCTCAGACCAAATATGTGAAAGAATTGTTAAGGAAATTTGGTATGGAAGATTCAAAACCAATGAACACTCCCATGGCAACCAGATGTAAGTTGAGCAAAGATGATGACTCTCCAAAGGCAGATCAGACAATGTATAGATCAATGATTGGTGGATTGTTGTATCTCACTCAGACCAAACCAGATATAATGCAGGCTGTTGGTCTTGTGGAAAGATTCCAGGCTGATCCTAGAGAATCTCATGTTATGGCAATCAAAAGAATTTTTAGGTACTTGAAAGGAACATTTGAGTATGGTCTATGGTACCCTAGAGATCCGGATTTCTCTCTTCATGCTTACACAGATGCAGATTGGGCAGGAGATGTAGATGATCGAAAGAGCACTAGTGGTGGAGCATTCTTTTTGGGGAAGAGATTGGTTTCTTGGCTAAGCAAGAAACAAGATGCAATATCTCTGTCTACAACTGAAGCAGAATACATTGCAGCAGCAAGTAGTTGCACTCAAATCCTATGGATGAAGCAGATGCTAAGAGATATTAAAATTGAATATGCGGAGCCTATCACAATTTTCTGTGATAATTCAAGTGCAATTAATATTTCCAAGAATCCGATATTACACTCTAAGACTAAGCACATATCTATCAAGTTTCATTTCTTGAGAGAACAAGTGAACAAGGTAGAAGTCAGGTTGGAGTATGTTCCCTCCAAGGATCAGATTGTAGATATCTTTACTAAACCTCTTCCCAAGGACTCTTTTGAATATCTCCGGGAGAAGTTAGGGGTCATGGCCCCTCCGGTGATGAACTAGGATGCACTGATGTGCATCAGTCTGGTGGATATCACAGTCATATCTTGTGATCCGGATTGATGATGGGGAGCTGCTACTAAGGGGGAGCAGCTGGTATGATTCTGATGTGTTAGAATCGCAAGTATGAGCCCTTTGCCATTGATGTCAAAGGGGGATAGAAGACATGTGAAAAACAAGTAGCTGATGATCAAAGGGGGAGCAGTAAATGAGGAGAAGACATGTTGCTGATAGGGGGAGAAGTGACAGAAAGGAGAAGTTTCTTGTCTTGATGGTTTTTCACATCATATGTTGCCATCAATGACAAAGGGGGAGATTGTTGCAAGTATGAGGTAAACCAGTGTTGTCATTGATGTCAACATACTCATATTGCTTTGACAAGAAGGATTCAATGAGCAGTGTGCTGAGGATATTGAGAAAATTAGCCTCAGTCAGGAACAGTAAAGAACAGTGATGAGAAGAAGGCAAATGTACTGTATAGGATGCGAACCGAAGGATGCGGATTAAAGGGTTTGTAGATATGAGTCTTGAGATGCTTTAGTTAAGATTTCAGAGGTTCGCATGAAGATCTGAAGGAGTTGTGGCTGTCGGTGTAGAACCGGTTCCGGCAAGTATTCAGAGGTGACAGAGGATCACAAAAGGTCCGGTGAGGTCCGGAACTATATAATCCTAATCTGCAGATTGGAAGGAGTCTTTGGGATGTCCTTGTGATGTGCCATCTCAAGTTGTGTATGATTTGGAGGTCCGGAAGTACCTCTTGCATTATGACAGTGGCGACAGACAGTATTCTTGAAGTTCTGGATAAGGAGGATAAGAGATTTCAGTAAGTAAAGGAAATGCAGACGTAAATGGTCATTCTGGCAGGCTTGTGAAGGTTCTTGGATCATGTTGAGGTTGTGTTGTTGGTCCGCATTGATAGTAGAGCCCGGAATTGAAGATATTCCTCCGGATGAAGTTCTTGCTCTGTTTAGCCGACCGGATGAGTTGTTCATCCTGCGAATGTTCTTATGGTGGCCGACTGGATGTGTTATTCATCTTGCGGATATTCTTATGGTTGATTGCCGACTTAGATGATTGTTCCTAAGTCGATGTCTTGTATAAATAAAGGTTTGTGAGTTCATTTTGAAGTGTGAAGGGTGTGGATGAGAGTGTAGTAGCGAAGAGAAGTACAGAAGGCAGAGTAGATGTTTCTGGGCTTAAATGGAACTGATCCAGACATGGTAAAGATGTCATTCTCCAGTTCAAGACTGTGATTCTTATCACTTTGTAGACAGTGTGTCTCCTTGTAGGCAGTGGGCCTCTTTGTGAGCAGTGTGCTCGAGCAGTGAGCCCTAATTGGCAAGTGCCATTTTGTAATTCCTTATTCTTCTAACAGAGAATAATCTTTGGGTTAATCACCCCGTGGTTTTCTCCCTTAACCGGGTTTCCACGTCAAAAATACTGTGTCGTGTTTCTCATTTCATGGTAATGTTTGTTTGTTTGATTCAATACTGCTTTGATTAATAAGAAGGTTCAAAAGAAGAAATAATTAGGATAACTGATTCACCCCCCCTCTCAGTTATCAACAACCTCCACAGACTTAGGTTTGAATACATGAACCCCTTCACTAATCCGTGCATTCAGGCCCCTGATAAAATGTTGTACCAACATAGACTCATCATCTCTGATACCCGCATACTACTTGAGCTCATAGAATCTATGCTCATACTGCTCAACTGACATGGCCATCTACCTCAGCTCATGGAACTCATTTGCGCAATGCTGCCTCCAATGATCCGATAGGAAATGGGCTTTGAATCTCTCTAAGAACAACTCCCAAGAAATAATAGTAATGTCCAAGTGCAATTTCTACTCCTCTAACTGCCACCAAGTTGAAGCAAAACCTTAGAGATGCAAAATAACTCACTTGGCTTTGGTGTTACTACCATAAGGATGCATGGTGAAACACCTACCTAAATCAAATAACCAAGTCTCCGTCTCTAGACCTCTACCAACTCCATCAAAGGTGGGAGGGTGTGCCCTCAGTAGATCTCTCATATGGTTGGCTAGTGTGGCCTCCTACTTAGCTGTCAACTCTCTCTGCCTAGGTGATCTCTATTTCCCTAGGCTCTGGTTGGTCTACCTCCTAACCCCCTCTAGGCTGCTCACTCTCCTGTCTAGGACCTAAACGGGAAAGGGCCTCCTCAAGTAACTGTTGTAATTGGGCTCCCTTAGGTTGGTCCTGACCTTCCATATTCTGACCCCTGCCTTCATGGGTACTTTCATGAGGAGAACTGGGAGGAGGTGTACCACCACCACCTCTTCCATGACCCCTACCTCTACCATGGCCTCAACCCCTACCTCTAGGAATCTACCTACAACATCAAAAGATGCTTTATTACACATAGAAAGGAAAACAACATGGATGAAGTTAATCTATAGAGTTCAAGTAGTAAGTCACATAATGGGCTCAGTTATAACCAGAGTACCCAGTGTTTAAACTTGGCTCTGATACCAAATGTAATGCCCCGTCATGCACCCCTAGAGTGTTATACTAACAAGTGACAATATTACAGAAATATTTTTTTTGAAGCAAGGAAATGCATTATACATTAAATATAATAACACTAATAATAGGATTAAATGAAAAGAATAGCTAACACTTCTAGGGAACATAATTGCATCAGATAAAAGTATAACCATGGAAGTGATATGCATCACAATACAACAAAAGAATATTACATTATACATTTACAGAGTAAAATAATTACAAGTTTCAATACAAGATTACAAGACCAAATACATCAGTTTACAAATAGTACAATTATGAATGTATACAACAACTTGAAGGTATATAGTAAATTAGGAACTAGAACACTTCTGCACTGAACTCAAACCATAACATCTAAGAAGACCAATGGATAACTCTACCACCCAACCACGTGGAACCCTGAGGTCCACCCCTCCAAGCTAGGAGATAACAAAGAGGTTCCACTAGGTCAAGGTTACAACAATGAATACAACTACAAGATATAGGCTCCATGTAGACAAAATAGAATAACAAGATTGCACAGACAAGACAGTACTCATCAAAACAAGACAATTCATTAAGACAAGCCAAATCATCAAGATAAGATCAACCATCAAGACAAGTCTGCACTCTAGAGGTAACAACAAAAGATAAAGAGGATGTAACTAGCCTCCAATAAGGAGAGTGTCATCGCATGGTCCTAGCATGGGTAACCCAAGCTATCTGTCACTAGAAGCTGGCCCCCATCTATGGTTACCTTAGTAGCCTCTCTCTAGGCATTGGCCCCATAGGGTGACACATGTGGAGCCGACATATCCTCTCATGGAGACAAGGCGGTCGGCCTTGCCAACCAGGCCTTCTTATCCCATCCTTAGCCTGCGAGAGCACTCAAGCATGGGTGAGGCATCTTACTTATCTTGTTATGTAATTTACTACCCCAACCCTCCTAAATAAATTATTAAATTATCACTTGCTTACTACTTCCATGGGGTTACCCAAGTAGCCACTTTGGGCACCAGCCCCACCATGAAAGCCACTCTCCTAGCAATCTCTCACCAACCATCCAAAACCAAAACATGCAAGGACAAGGGTTACAAGAGATTCTGATCCATCACATAAGCCATACAAACTTGACCACAACAATAAAAGTTCCCTTGTCCCCTTCAAAACTCGAAACAATACCTCATTCAAATAGGATGACACAAATAACAAGTTAAAAACTAAGCAGTAAGCCTTTGGACTTGGTAATTTAAATTCTTTACCAAGTTACAACAGTTCTTTTCCCAATATGGAAACTAGGTTTAAATGACCATGACTTTTCTTTAGACCACAATAATATAAGGTCAAAAAGGGTTAAAGAGAAAGAAAAATAACTCAATACCATCATTAATACAAGTTAATAATATACAATTTTGTCCTGAGGATGACCTCATACTAATTCTAGACAAGGTTTGCAAAAATAAAACATTTCAAGGAAAAGGTAAATACAACATTACAACCTATAACCAAAATATTCTTACTTCCTTGCATTATCGACAAAAAGAGCTCCAAACCTTACAAGACACAAAACCTACTCAAGAAGAATACTAGTTACACATTTTTAGATTAAAACGACAACAATTTTAAGGAACTATCTAGATTTAACTTAATTCCAATCATTATGAAAAAATAGTAATTTATATCTAGTCAACAACTTCTTCATATAGACATTAGTGTAAACCAACTACTGATTCCACACGTAAGATTTTAAAGCTCTAATAGCATCCTACTCTACAATTTACTTAACATACCCAAAGCAATTTGATCATTTAAAGCACCATACCCCAAGTTTGACTAAACAAGACAAAATTCAATTATAAGTTTAATTGTAATTTTCTAAATAAACAATCTTAACCTCCCTAATATAATGTACTGAAAAATCATTAAGCACGGTAAACATATCTATTTAGTCTATCATTTAAATGCAACTAAGAATCTACTTTCAAAAATAATAGAGACATCAAAAGAACAAGGATAAAATTTTACTGAATTAAATCCTATTCTAATGTCTTCTTACTCCACCATAATTAATTTTGAAACAAGAGCTTATTAAAACATTAAACTAAAAACTAATCATACGAGGATCATAGAATTTGGCCCTACTAAAGAATCACTCTACGTTAATCACTAGAGTCCACAATTACAAATTCCCTCAAGTCTAAATTGACTAGACAACCAACGACGCTAATGTTTGCTAAGGTAACAACATTCGACCACCTAAATATTAGATTCGAGAGATGGTTAGATGGTAAGAAAATACTGTCTAAAGGGACTCAGACTAACCAACGCTGGCAGAACGAAGGTCTTGGGCAACAAACACGTCGACGTCAAGATTGGTATCTACCACCTTAACTACTAAACACTGCTTCATTCGCATAGATAGAAACTGATGGTCTAGGCAAAACAAGGAAAGTTTCTAAGGACACAAAACTGCCATCATCTGATGATATATTTCCCACCACTGGCAGCAACCCAAAGGAAATGAATTTACAGAGATTAGGGAGTTGATTAAAAATGGTATGGGGAAATCCTAAGGACACGATAGGTGAGGGTTTCAAAGAATACCACCACCGTCAACAATGAAGAGGAGGCAGGTTTAATCTACCATCCTCATTCAATGGTATGGTTGAGTCACAATGAGAGAGAGATACATCGCAGAAAGGGTGACAACAAGATGCCACCAAGGGTGAACAAGGTCGCAAAAATAGAGAGATCACAATGAAATTTGTAGCAACACTAAGCATAATGAAAAACTGGTCGACAGTCCCTATGGTCTATGGTGAGGGAAACTAGCCAAAAGGTTTCTATTGGAGGTGTAGAGGGTCATAAGGGTTCTATTGAAGCTGCAGATTCCTTTTCAAGAGTTTTCAAATGGATCACTTAGAAACTTGATCACAACCTTCAATGAGAATAGTAGGGTTGCCCGAGGGTCATGGTTCTACAAGTTGAACATAAAAAAAAATGACATGCAAGTGGCACAATGACTCGGTGGGAAAAAAATAGGTAAATGAGATTTTGAAGACAAGATAACAAGAACCCACATGCTCAAATTGAACTACAGGGTGAAAATTATTACAGATAAATCCATCTGAGGAAGAGGTTTAGAGTTGCAGTGAGATGGTTTTGCAGGCTAAATATTTTGCCAAAACTTTCTATAAGAGCATCCAACAAGTAGCAAAATGTTTACAAAGATGAAAAGGGTGAATTACATATCGATTCCATTTTAGAACAATTAGAGAACAAAGTATTCTAATTCCTCAGAACATAACATAGACAAGAATACATAAATTCATAGAATTTAACCACACATCAAGACATACCCATACTTTTCACGCTCCAAAGATCGAATCCTCCTTCAAAACTTCTCTTCCTTCCTCTGAATGAATCCTTCAACAAAATAGCCCCCGAGTCATAAAATCCCTCTCACACCAAATCCATTCCCGTGAAATCCTCTTCACCAAATTTTTTTTTAAATTTTAATTAATCTCAGAGATTCCCCACTCTAGAATCATAAATGACAACTAACCGCCTTTAATTATTCCCAGAATGATTCTTTACATAACTATATATATTAATGAGTTAAAATAAAACTTTGACCCACATATAAATTTTACAACATTAGAATAGTTAACTAATTATGCATTACAATTTACTTAAATAGTATTCCTTTACAAGCATACAAATTTTATGACACATAAAAAATACTATGTATGACAATAATAATGTTATAATATCATAGATCATTTACGCATACTAGAATACACATAGGTTGACCAAACAAGGACCTGACAATAAACCTACAAACCATAAGACAACCATCAAACTAAAAATTGAACTGACCTAGGGGATAAACCTCATGTTATCTCCATCAACATTATCCATTGGTGTAGGGGCTTGCTCAGACCTGCTAAGTCAGGTGGAGTCGAGGCCCAATACCTGCAACCTGCATAAGAATAATAGGTTGTATACGATCGACTGCATATATATCAACATACATAGAGTCAGAGAATCATGACATAGTAGGGTGCTTGAAATGAGTAGTACTACACCATCCCTACTCTAAAACAAGACTATAACCATTTTTATTTAAAATCAGATATCAACAAATCACATAAAACATGATAATATTAAACCATCACTAATCATGTAAATCTCATCATAACTCGAATACAATAATGTCATCATAACTCATAACACATGTCAAAACTATATTAGTCGAACATAGTCCATCATGATCATAATAAGCATAAACCAAACCCTAATAACTCAAATGTCTCAGAACTGTCTAAATGCAATGAAAGAACTAATAACTGTCTCAGAACTGACAAAGAGAAATGTGAAACTAGCAACTATCACAAGCCAAAACATGAGGGGGCATTACAGGTGACATCAAAAATAGTGGTGAAGGCTTGGTCATTTTCCGATGTCTACAGTAATATTAAGTTATTTTTTTACATGGCTAGGAAATTACAAAACGTAACTTAAATTTAGGTTTTCATGCAAAAATTAAATTAAGTAATATTTTATTTCCCTCCTGAGCCTATAAAAGGAGGATGAGGGCTCATTGAAGGGATTCCATCTCTTCTACAATTTTATTATCTAAGCTTGAGCTTATGCCCAACTTCTTTCTTGAAGGATGAAAACCTCGAAGGCATATGGGATTGAGAATGAAAACCCTCTATTCCAATGGTGAAGTTTCATTCAGAGATTTCTAGTGAGCTAAACATGCAATGTATTTCCAATATTTTGTTGGTGTGAGATTTATGTTTTGTTGGTGTGATTATATATTCCAGAAAATACAAAAAATATTGTGTGTGTGAGAGAGATTTCTAGAAAATACAAAAAATATATATTTCTCTATGTGTGTGAGTTGTAGCTATTATTATTCTAAATATTATTAATATTAATGATTTTTCAAGTGATTTGTGAAGGAAGAAATACTCCCAAGTTGGTCGTACTCTTCTCATACCCAGCCATACCATTTGTTTTGATTGATTAACCACTAAAAAGTGTTGTACCATCCAAGTATATATACTTGGCACCCAAATCAAATGCCGATTTAAATAAATTTAGGGAGGTGTGGGAAATATTGGAAGTTTTTGGAGTTTATAAGTATTACTAAGGTGTCCTTCCATGCCTTGGAAAGGCCGTACACTTTGAGGTTTGCAATTTATTAAGTGCAAATTGTATTTGCTGCTATTTTTTATTTTCTTGTTTAATATTTCTAATGTACAAAGCAACAAATAGGTCTGAGATTATTATTTAAAGTTGCATATTTGATGCTATTCATTATAGCTAGTATTATTCATAAAATCTACTAGTGTGTTTTCTAAGAGATGTATATGTAATGAACTCTATGGAACTGATTTGAAGTGTGTACCAACTGAGCTGAAATTGTAAATTATATGGAAGGTTTATCACAAGATAATATCTCAACAATTGTAATGTTCTAAAAGGGCATCCACTAGAATAAATTATTTACTCTGTACTGGATTGTAAAAAATGTTTGGGTGGCATAGCCACCAATTGTTTACTTTTTACTATTCACCATTATTGGCATTAATCCAGATCAACTTGTTGTCAGCCAGTTTGTTCTGACTCAATTTGTAGTTGTGTCTTTGTTACATCTGCTTGTTAGGCATTGATTTTTAAATTGATCTTTGCTCTAGTAAAAATTTTACATCCACTAGTTTGGTGTTGATTTGTATACTGGTCTTAGTTACTAGTCAGCTATTTACTATTCTTTGTCCATCATTCGGTTGTATTCTCTCACCTTACCCACATCAGGAACTGGGTGACTAAAAAGCTTAGATTCATGATGATGGTGAATTTTAAAAATTATTTTGGTGATTTTGGCTACTGGTTCTGCAAGGGACATTACAGGGGAATCTAATAAAATTTTGCCATAGTAATGGTTCTAAAATGGGGTTTTCACAATTTAAACCCTACACTTAAGACATACAATCTACACATACAATTCTTTAACCAAATTCATATGTACAACATGAAGTCCATATGCACCACTTAGTGTGGGCATGGCAATGGAGAATTCCATTTAAAATTTAATCTTTAATTTAAAATGCCAAGTGGAAGAACACCTCTCGAATGAAGAGCACAACAAAATGTAAGCAATCCTTTCTTGAATCCAAACCACACCTCTAAGCAATCTTTTTCAAGCAACTTCAATCACCAAGAAAACTCCTTCAAAGCAAGCAATTTCTTTCACAAAGGAGAAGAAATTACGTGTGTGTGTGTGAGAGAGAGAGAGTTTCTCTAGAATGCAAAGAGTGAATTAAATTCCCTTTCCTTCTTTCTTTCTATTCTTCATTACCTAATTAACCCTTTTCTATTTTCTTCCTTTTCACATTGTAGACACCTGAAATTGACCATGCCCTAACAACACCTCTAATGTCAGTTTCGACACTTTCGACACCTTGCAACACCATTCTAATCTCATCCTAATCACATTCATCCTAGTACCAATTAATTAAATAAATCATAATTAATTAATTAATTAGTATTATTCCTTTAGTATCCATTCCCCTTTCATCAAATTAATTAAATAAATATAATTTATTTAATTAATTAATTAAATAAATTATAATTATTTATATAATTAATTAAATTATATTTATTTAATTAATTCAATTTTCCCACATCCCTCTCCATTAATTAATTAAATAATTTTATTATTTGATTAATTAATTTTAAAATCCTAAATCCCATTTTTATCCTCCATTTTTCCCAATTAAGTCCATCCTTATCCATTATTCACAAATAAATAAATTTAGAATTTCAAAAAAGGTCACATGACTAGCTAAGAGGTTGTCTAGATTCATTGAACCTAGATACTCCCACAAAAGTTAAACTAATCATATGCCTCCACCACTCATTTCCATATTACATCTTTTAATCCTAGCCATTCACATAAGGATAAGCCCTAGAAGCCTCCATCCTTGTCCTAATTCCCCTCACTCAATCCTATCCATCCATTTATCTTTAATCTCAACCATTCACATAAGGATATGCCCAAAAATTCTTTGTTCTTGCCTTAATGTTGTCTCATTCAATCTTAGCCATCCATTTCTAATCAAACCTTAGCCCAAGAAGATGATGACACTATAGAAAGATCAATATATTCTTTCAGCCACACTCTTTTGGATTATGTAAAGAATTACACTCAAGCAAAAAAGGAGTGCTTGGCTATGGTCTTCACCACTCAACAATTACATCATTACATGCTAAATCAAGAAACGTGAGTTATCATAAGATCGGAGCCATTATGGACCTTTCTCACACAACCAATGTTGTCAAGAAGAGTTGGATAGTTCTTAATATTACTAAGTGAATTCAGGTTAACATATGTCAACCAAAAGTTCATCAAGGGACAAGTGACTATTGATTTGTGAGCCTACAACTTTTCTTCCCACAATGAACCAATAAATGAGGATTTTTCCAATGAGGGAATTTGTGTGGTAGATCTTGAAAAATATATTTCTTCTTATTGGTACAAAGACATCATCAACTATATAGAAAATAAATCTTATCCTAAAATATGACCCCTCTTAGTAAAAGATGATTACATGTTCTTGTTGCAAGGTATATGTTGATTGACAATACCTTATATTCAAGAGCCTTAGATGGGATTTGTCTTTGATGCGTAGACAAGGAAAGCACATAATATTTTAGAAGAATGTCATAGTGGAATTTGTGGGGGACACTTCAATGATCACACCACTACTAGAAAGATTCACTACCTAGGATAGTTTTGGACTAATCTAGAAGGGGATGCAGTCAAGTTTGTAAAAAAGTGCTCAAAACACAAAATATACATGCATGCCCATCATACCGCCACTTGATATCTTCAACCAATTGTTACCCCTTGGATATTGTCCACATGGGGATTAGACCTAGTTAGAAAATTTCCCCACCATCAATAGACGATCACACATTCATCATAACAACCACTAAATATTTTACCATGTGGGTGGAGATGATGCCCGTAAGCATAGTTTCAAGAATAGTGATCACAAAAAATATTTTAAACCAGATCATCTGTAGATTTAGAATTCTATGGGTCATTGTTATTGATAACATGTCTTCATTTAAGAACCCACAAGTGTGAGAATTAAGTGAAAAATACCATATTAACCATAATGTTGCATCGATATATTATCCCAAGGGAAATGAACAAGGAGAAGAAACAAATAAATCTTTAAAGTCAATCCTAATTAAAATTGTGAAGGATTCCAAGAAAGATTGGCACTTGCAACTATATCTTTCCTTATGGGATTATAAAACAAGTGTGTGAAGACTAATAGGAATGACTGTGTATACTCTTACATTTGGGTCAAAGGAAATCTTACCTTTTTAAGTTGAATTACCAAGCTTGAGAGTATCTATACAAGGACTCTTGGATGATGAAGAATATTAGGTAGTTAGATTGGTAGAGCTAGAAATGTTAGATGAAAAAAGGTTAAGGGTAGTGTAGAGACATGATTCTTATCTAGCTAGAGTGAGTAAGCAATATAACAAAAAGGTCATCCCCAGATCATTTAAGGTTGTAGACCTTGTAGTTAAAATTAACAATTGAATCGACAAAAAGAGTTAGTGAAGGCCATAAATTTAGACTAAATTAGATAGGACCATACATGGTAAATAAGGTGTTGGTAATAGTGCTTATCTCTTGTGCACCATGGAAGGTGAAGAATTCAGCGAAATGGCTAATGCCTTTCATTTGAAAAAGTATTATATCTAAAAACCTAAAAAATCAAATATTCTAAAAATCCAAAAAAAATCAAAAAGCATAAAAAATTTTAAAAAAAGAGAAACATGCATTTCATTATGTCTATCATTACTTTTTTTAGTAGTTTTCTCTTGTTTGATTTTCATCTTGGTAAGGAGTCATAAAGTTTCTAGTATAGGTTGTTCCTACTAAGCCTTGGATTCCCAAAAATCATCAATACTATAATTCCCCTTTAAAAATTACTAGAAATTTCAAATAAAGTCAAACTTTAAGCTTTATATTGATCCTAGTCTTAATCATAATCTAGTCAAGTTTAAGAAAAGCAAGTTTTGAAACTTATAGCGTCTAATAGAAACTAAAAGGAAGATCTCCCCTAAACCTCCTTAGCAAGAGGGAAGTCTTAGGAGTTAGTTATCATTTTGGTGGCACTTAGCCCCTTAATCACCTAGACAAAAACATCAGGGGGGTCAAAACTTTGCAAAGCAATAAAAAAAGTAAGAGAAAAAAAGAAAGAACAAAAAAATGTATAAAAAAAGAGAAAAATAAAAAAAGAGAAAAATGAAATTGTTGTTTATACTCTTAGATAGAAAACAGTCTAAGCTCAAAGCTACAAGGGTGACATCCTATTAGAGAAGCAAAAAATAGAAAAAAAAAAGAAAGAAACAAAGCACACAAATGCACAAACTAGGCAAATCCAAGAGTCTAGTTGTCTTCTAGGACCATCTTTTGCTAAGGAGTTTTTCCTTTACCCCAGGTCTAACCTATTGTCCATATTTTAATCTAATTCTAGAGGGTACTTATAAATTGTGTTGCTTGTCTACATTCAAAGATAATCTAAGTGGTCGATCTAGATAAGGATCAATATTTAGCTTTTTGTGAAGCTTAATCCAAAAATTGTCCCATTACCTTCCCTGTTCCCACATGATCCCCTAATAAATCCTATTTTGAATTATTAGTAGGTTACCCTATGTTAAGTCAACATACAATCCCCTAGGTTCAAAATCCTACTAAAAACCAACCACAATGTTAGTTCCATATGCATATCATACAAAAATGAGTAATAAATCATGTCATAGCAAAATGTCATTCATAATAAAGGAAGTGGAGAAGTGTTTTGCATTTCCATATATATGTGTACCAAATGCATAAATACATATTCACATTGCTTACATCTTATTTATAACTAGAAAGATAAAAAAAATAGCATGAGCATAGTATCATCATATATAAGCATCCACGGTTTCAAAACATAAGTTCTACAACCAACTAGGTGCACCAGAGTAAGAGAAAAGTACAAGATATCATATATGACTACGTATAAATCTAAAAATAATAAAAATTACTATAATAAGTGCTAAGTAATCTCTAAGTACAAGTCACTCCATCAAGGGAGTCCAAAGAGAAAAAAGGTGCACTAAAGCATGTAAAGTCTCCTCGTGTAAGGGGAAAATAAAAAAATCCCTATAATAAGAAAGTAGGTCTCTCAAAGACCTTAAGGTCAGCTCTAACCCATGGAACGTCTAAGGATCTTGTTCCATGGTCTCCTACTACTATATTCCATGTCAAAAATCCTAGGAGTCATTTGAGTGTGTCCCTATGAAGGGATGTGGTAGTGAATTTGTGAGTACGATTGTCCTAGTGTCTGAGTTTGCGAAGGAGTAGAAGCCTGTCTGTGGACCCCAAGGCTGGCCATCTCTCATAGAAAAGTGACTTATACTTATAGTGCAACAACCCTAGTCCTCTTGGATAATATGTCTTAGCTAGTATGGTAGGTAGGAGAAAGGACGTATGTGTGTCGACCTAGTAGTGCAGGCACCCCAACATCAACCAAAAGTGCCTCTTTAGCTCTTTAGCTCTCATCCTGTGGTAGGGATCAAGAAACTAATAAAGAAGACCTAAAGAGATCCCTCCATTTGTCAATAGTGCCTACATCAAAGTGCAAAGAAAAATGTTAGTCTAGGTGATAACATCATAATCATTTTTTGATAAGCAAGTGTAGAAAAGTTAAATGAGTAGATTAGCATAGTACTCATGAGGATCTTGTTGATGGTGAAGTTAGTCACACACAAACACACAATAAAAGTTACACAACAACCTTTATTTATCTTGAAAGATATGATGAATTCAAAGAATTCATGATCCCAAGTCTCCGTTAATTAGTTCATAATCTACTGAAGTTACTCAGTGGTTGATGTGTGTTGTTTTCCATTTCAAGGGGCCTTACGTTGATCAGTGGATTCTATTTTCTGCAACTATTCCACATAGAAAGGTTACTCTACATAGTATATTTCTTCAAATAATGTGTCTAAGTTGATAGTTGCATGATTTCTACCATTACTTGTAATTCTTTGCATGATATTTTCAACACTACATGCATTTAGCTCAAATATGCTAATGATATTCAGTTATCTATGAGATGTTAGCATATTTCTCTATTTTTCTTGTTATTTATCATGATTTGAAGTTATGGAAGTGATTTCTATGAAATTCAAAAAATATGAGAAAAAGGGTTAGAGAATTGAGATTCCTAAAATTACTTGACTGAGGTCATTGATCCACATACATGTTCCCATAAAACAATGAAGAGAAGAAAACTAGAATCATACTTCACCAGGACATTCCACAAATCCACATGATCCAGTGCAAATCTTCGAGGAAAAGTTGACAACAACATGCAATAAAATGAAAGCACTTCTAGTTGAACACAGCATTCACCATTACATATCTAGAAATCAACTTGAAGATTATGTAAAGTTTACAATTAGGATGTAATCTGAAGCTTCATCTCCATTTAGTATGCTTTAGAATAGGTACATTTACAATGATCTGAGGAAAGAATCTTGATGTTTTAACAATTTAGTCCTCATTACTCTCAATAATCCGATCTTCTACATAAAATTGCTATAGGTCAGAATTTGAACGATTGACCTCCTCTCTTTACATAGTAAAAGTGGCTTAATATATATCTCTAGTTATCCCCAATATAGTGCCCAAAAGACTTAATGAATCAATGGTCTGCAACCACCCAGTGCAGCATCAGATGGTGGAGAACAAATCTCGCCAAAACCTTGAGCAACATGCCCATACCGAGCGCCACTCCAACAATAATGTTTCCATCTGCATACTCCTTCACATTGAAAGCCCCTTGGGATTTGATCCACCGCCTGTGGTGTCCTCACCATTAAAGCCTCATCTTTATATCCACCTGCATGTCGTCATTGTGTCGGCAACTCTGTGATTTTCTAGCTACTTCGAAATAGCTCCAACATCTTGCAACAAGAAGACAAGAGACAAGCACATCATCCTTTCAATAACCAGTGGGAGATTCAAACATTACATCAAATTAGGTTCTAAATGTGCAAACATAGCTACCAAGCCATGGAACCATGAAAATCAACCTCCGATTGCATATACAGCATTAAAAACAGCCGAGTCAACCATCGTTGACCAAAAACATGCATCGGGCTCTAAAATGGATCCAAAAATCCATCGCTTTACTTTCCCACCCTTTTCCTTGTATATTGCAAAATATGTTTTAAATATACAATCGCAGCGATCATACAAAGCATTTTCAATTTTTAATTCTCCATTCACATCTGGCCTTTGTATATTTTTCTTTGTATCTTGGCTCAATACATACAAACACATTTGTATGTACACTCGGACCCATCGCCTTCCATAAACTGTAGTTTATTCATTTTTTTGATTCCATGACGTGTATATAATGCAATGCATTTTTGATATACATTCAGATATGATGCATTGCATATATCGGGTTTTAATTTCATTTGAAATCTAGCTTGTATGTAAAGCAATGTATGTTTTAAAACATACATACAAGGCAGGAAATATACAAGCAATTAACTCTCCTTAACTTTCTTTCGCATCTGTGGCTTGCATAATGTCTTTGTATATCTTCAATATACAAAGCACAAAATATACAGTAACTTAACCATCTTCAATAACTTTTCGGGTCCGCCCGATGTATATTTGGAATGCATATCACCTTTGTATGTTTTGATACAACCTTTGTATGTTTTGCAATGCATGTATCAAAACATACAAAAACTTAATGAACTTTGATAATGTTTTAGTTCCACAGCATGCATGTTTCATTGTATGTTTACTTTGTATATTTTGCTTATATGTTCGCCTTCGCCAAACATACAAGCCGAAAATGCATTCAATGGATTTTAAACAATTATTCGTTTCAACTTTTAATTGTGCCAGGTCCAACCTGCACGTACAAATAGAACATTAGCAAATGCATACAAGTAAAAAGAAAACATACAAAAAACTTTGTATGTAAACCTGATATACAAAACCTTTCGCATGTACAACATACAGTGACCTAACATACAAAGACCATTGCATATGCAACCCGATGACCCATGCGGCTATGCATAAAATGACCTTGCATATACAAACGACTTTGTATATGGGAAGCGATATACAAGGGACTTTGTATACAAGTGAACTTGGATACAAAGGGCCTTATATATGCAAACTTGATATACAAAAGATATTGTATATGCAACAACAAACCCTTCCCTTGTACATTTTACCAAAATACACAACTTGCAAAATACAGGGAGTTTTAACATGGTCCAAAAAGCAACCCTAGCTCATTTTTGACAAGGAATTCATCTATACTCTACCTTGGTACTGAAATGTATTTCTTCTCTAGTTTTAACAAAGTTTGCAATTTTCACTCTCTTTTCCCCTTTACCACCAACCAAAACAATACACATAATCAAAAAGCAAGAAGCCACAGCAGGGGTCCTCATTTTGCTAAGGAGTAAAATGGGGCGTGTTGTGAACATCACAAAAACTAGCAATGAAACAAAACAATTAAATTCAAACCATTACAGAAAACTAAATGAAATAGATTCATAACTTCTAACTATCTTTTCTGCAAATCATTATCCAACTTGAAACTCAATGTATTCAATAAGGTACATGAGTTTTCCTTCCAATTTAAGTGGGTGCACGTGATTAATAATCCTCATCTTGAAGATTATTTAAACAAACCAGTGACTGATATTAGCCTATGTAGGTGAGGATATTCCCTCATAGCCAACCAGATAGAGCCTTGCTTCCAACAGGCATCCATAGCCCTGACAAGGTTATCGTTACAATTCTCCTAAGTAGAGCCCCACTACCAGCGAGCGTCTATAGCCCTGGTAGAGTTACTTAGATGGATTAATCTGGATTTTCAGTAAAATCTATTTTATTTATTTATTTTTCTTTTTGTATTTGATAGGGATTTCATAAGATATTGCATTTGTAAATTCATGATGCAAGGAGTGGTCACTTGCTAATATTAAGCTGAGAATTGTAATGGTAACAAGCGTAACCTCTGATTTTTCACCTAATATCCACACTGGTAAGTTCAACAAACCCAAGGATTTTATGTCTGTCATCATGAGAAACATTCCTTGAATACTCAACCCATTCTTATCGAATACAAAATTTCACAAGTCAAACAACTTTCTACATTCATGACAGTCACAACAAGCTATGCATAAATTTTAGATAATTAACCTGAATGCTCTGAATTCCACATTGTTTTCAATGGTTGTTAGCCTATTCCTTCATACTCTAAATTAAAATAAAGATCCCTACTGAGGAAACAACAAAGTAAGCAAAACAAGAAAACTGTACAAACAACTTACAAGAAATGCACACTATGATACACATGACTGTCATGGTCCTACTTCAAGCATGAAAATAGGGTTTGAGAAACTGTCCATTAACTGGTAGTGGAACATCCTCACCAGTTAAGGTCTTAAGCCTATAGGTGCTGTCTCCTAAAATTTTAAAAATTTGAAAGGGACCTATCCAGAGTTTATCAAACTTACCATGATCTCCTTTCCTCTCATGTGCTTTGTCCCACATCAGGACCAAATCTGAGATCTTGAAAGGCTTAATTCTGTCTCTTTTGTCAAACCAGTGTTTGACAACAGCCTAGTGTTTAGCAAATTGTTCAATTGCTTTACTCCTTTTTTCTTCTAGGTTCATCAATTGAAGCAACCTGACCTCTTGTTTATTATCTATGCCTAGGTATTCTTGTGCAAACTACAATGTAGGAATCCTTAGGTTAACAGGGAGAATAGGATCCACCCCATACACTAAATGAAAATAAGAAATTCCTAGTGCAGCCTTATTCCTAGTTCTATCTACCCACAAGGCATATTTCAACAAAGTGTTCCACTCCCTTGGGTTCTTTTCTGTTAATTTCTTTATGATGTTCAATAGGTTCTCGTTTGTGGATTCTGCTAATCTATTCCTTTGGGGATAGTAGTTTGAGGAGAATTTTAGGATAATCCCATAGTCAAAAGCCCAACTTGATAATTTAATTGAAGCAAAGGCAGATCCATTATCACATACCAAAGCATAGGGAACTCCATACCTAGTCACTATATTGCTCTCCAAAAATTTGATGACATCCTTAGCATTGCATGTCCTACTGCTAATAGCTTCAGTCCACCTAGTACAGTAATCAGTAATAGTTAAAACATACATGTGGCTTGAAGACGATGGAGGATTGATAGGTCCTATGAAGTCCATTCCCCATTGAGCAAATGGGCGCATCTCCATTACTGGCTGCAAAGGTTGAGCAGCATATTTTTCTCTGTTTGTAGCAACCTAACACATGTGACAACATTTAATGTGTTCAGTAGTATCTTTAAAAATAGTGGACCAGTAATACCCTGCCCTGAGGATAGCATGAGTGGTAGCTAAAGGTGATCCATGTGCAGTCCCAAACTTATCATGTAACTCTACTAACACCTTGTCTACTTCTTGTCTTTCCAAGCATCTAAGGTATATCCCTTCATAGTTTTTCTTGAAAAGGACTCCTCCTTTGATCATGTATTTCTATGACCTTATCTTCAAAGCTCTCCTCTATGAGGCCTACAGTCTTGAAGGACATCTTCCAATAATCAGGATGTGTCTGATGTCTAAGTACCATTCTCCATCTTTCTTTGCATTCACAACATACTGCTAGCTCATAATATTAGGATCAATCTATGATATCATCTGGCTCAATGCCTATCCTCTAACTAACTTCATGGGTGTAATGTCCATTTCATACTCTTGGAGGACAGTGATCCATTTAGCTCTTTTCTCACCTAGTTCGCTTTCCATTAATAACATTTTTACTGCTGCATCAAGTACTACAACAATCACTTTACTTCTCAGAATGTAATGCTTAAATTTTTTGACTGTTCAAACTAGAGCAAGCACCTGCCTTTCAACGTCCATGTATCTAAGATCTGCATCTCTAAAAGGGTAGCTCATGAAGGCTATAGGCTTTTCCTCCTTTTCTTCATTTTTCTATGTCAACACTGCTACAGAAGTATGCTTTGAAGAAAATGAATAAATGTAAAAGTCCTTGGTATAATCTAGACTGACCAAAACTGGAGCATTAGATATAGCTTTCTTAATATCTTCAAAAGCTACTCTAGCTTCAGGTGTTCACTCAATTTTAGCATCCTTCTTGAGCATGGTGTTCAAGGGTCTGACAATTTTTGCAAAGCCAGTGATAAATTTCCTAACAAAATTAATCTTACCAAAGTAAGATTTGAGCTCCTTCTTCCTTCCAGGAAGTTGTATCTTCATTATAGATTCCACCCTATCAGGATCAATGATGACCCCATTTTCTGTTATTAGCTGGCCCAATAACTTCCCTGTGGTTACCCCAAATATGCATTTCTTAGGGTTCAGGGATATCCTGTATTGCTCACACTTCTTCAGCACCTATCTCAGATCCTCTACATGGTTTCCTCTATCTTTAGAGAAAACTATTAAGTCATCCATGTATATGACTATGCATTACCAATTAAGCCTCTGAAGGCTATGTCCATTGCTCGCTGAAATGTGGCTCCAACGTTTATTAACCCAAACGGCATGTGCTTGTAGGTGAAGATTCCCCATTTTGTGGTGAATGTAGTTTTCAGTATGTCAATTTTGTCCACCATCACCTGGTTATAACCTAAGAAACCATCCAAGAATGACATCATCCTGGCACCATTCACAATTTGCAAAACTTCATCTAGAGAAGGCAAAGGATAATTATCCTTTTCAAACACTCTATTTAAGTTCCTGAAGTCCATGCACAACCTAATGTCACCATTCTTTTTCCTTACTGGGACCAGGTTTGCCACCCATGTGGAGTGTCTCACAAGGAATATGATCTTGGCATCAAGTAGCCTTTTAACCTCTTCAAAAATAATGGGCTCCAGTAAAGCATTGATGGGTCTTTGTTTCTACCAAAAGGCTTGGCATCTAGCTTCAAAGGTATTGTATGAGTGATGACAGATGTGTCGTAAGTTTTCAGTTCATCATATGTCCAGGAAATGACATGGATATAATCTTTGAGAGCCTGAGTTATTCCTTCCAACTCTTCCTCTGTACAGACTTTCCCAATTAGAATGTTTCTTTTCTCATCGTCCTTTCCAATGTTGACCGGAGTGTACTGTCCTCCATCCACTTTTGGGAGATCCTTCTGTTTCAGCATATTGTCTAGATCAAATGCTCTTTCTAGCTCTAGCATTCCCTTAGGGATCTTGTTACTAGGTAGCTCTAGGATTTCTTCCTCTACCTAGATGTGATCTTCTATATTTGTTTCATCTATGATCTGTGCCTCAAAAATATCTATGTTGGAAATAAAGTCCAATATATGCTAATCATCATCAAATACTTGAAGATTAGTTACATTATCTGGCACAAAAGGCACTGATACTAATTCAACTGAGAATCTTTTTAAACCAGATATGGATAGAGGTTCCAGGGTACTCACAGCCTGGGCTAAGGCATCCACCCTGTGATTTTGTTCCCTGGGTACATGGGTGATGTTGAATGCATCGAAATCTTGTATTAAGTCCCATACCCTATGTCTGTAATTGGATAGCCTTTTGTAATTGCAAGAGTATATACCTCTTACTTGTCTCACAACTAATTCTGAGTCTCCATAGACACGCAAAATTTTTACTTTCTTTCTTAATGTAAACAATATTCCATGAATTAGAGCTTCGTACTTCGTCACATTGTTTGTACATGGGAACTTCAATCTATATGCCGCTAAGTAGGATTTTCCAGATGGATCAATAAGATCTATCCCTACTCCAGCTCCTTGTTTTGACTTGGATCCATCAAATCTAAAGATCCATGGTTTGTCTTCAATTAAAGGTTTGTCTGGGCCTTCTTTCTTCCGTTTAGCTCTGGCAGCTACACCATTTGATATCCATTTTAATTTTGGTGTCTTAGCTTTCTCAAACTTCATCTTACCTGTCTTATGTAAAGTTGATATTTCTTCTTTTCTCTTACCATCAGAAGGAAAATCTTCTGAACTAGGCAACGTCTACCTTTTTAGAATATGCAGACATAATGAACAAGCAGTTTTTGAATGCGGTGCTTCATGTAACCTGCACCATCCCTCAATCAAAACATCCTCTGGGGATCTTTGTTGTTGTGTCATCTTTTGGATCTGTTTTGATAGAAACTCTTTGAACTTGGACAAATTACTGCCCCTATCCTCATCAGATAACTCATAATCTGATTCTACTAAACAATCACTCCTTGGGGTGATTTTCTTCTTGTTTTTAGCATTACCCTTGTTGCACACCAGTGTCTCTTATGTTATCTGAATAGAACTCTCACCCTACTGTGTGCATTCTCCTATTCCTGCAGAAAACAAACAAAAATCAGTATCATCATCATTATCTGCAGAACTCACCACAGATGATGATGAAGATGCCTCATTGTATGCTTTTTCTAGCTCCAACATGTCTAAATAGGCATCACAAGTTATTTCAGAATGAGCTTCATCATGCAACATGTACCATCCATCAATTAGAATATCCTGAACAGGCATTTTCAACAAGTGACATCGTTGCACCTCTTTAAACAAATGCATCTCAAAATTCTTGAAATGATCTACCTCTATTCCATTCTCAAGATTATAATCAGATTCTAAATTTACTTCATCACCCTGAGGGTTATCACCATGATCATGAATGTCAAGCATCAGGATCTCTCCTATGCTGGCAGTTTGGGGACTGATGGAGTAAATTCTAGGTTCCACATCCACATACATGATTTCATTGGTTTTGTTATATTTAGTGATCATGTGTTTCATGTGGGGTTCAATATCTATCCTTATTTGATTTGGTATTCCTCTCCAGGGCAACCACATATGACTAAAATTAGTTGACATGTGTCCATTAAGGGTTTTTGACCAGTCTCTGCTGAGTAACATCCCATATGTATCAGGTATATCAACTACCTGAATATCAATATAGTACTGATTTCTGGGATCTGATGCTAACTGTATGTGAATGTGAGTCAGCTCTCCTACTACACTCACTTCTGTCTTGTCCAATTATGTCACTTTCTTTAATGATTTAGTAGGATGTAATCCTAAAGCATTGCATATGGATAGGGGCATTACATTGGTAGATGCTCCTAAGTCCACTAAGCAGTTGTGCAAGTTTTTACCAAACATCCTTATGGTAAGGAGGAAAGGAGGTGACTCACTCTTGTCTTTGTATAGGGTCATGTGGGATGTTTCTGCAGCTTGAACAATAGCTAAGGTTTTATGTTTAACATTAACATCCCTAGCAGCATGATCTTTATTTCCAAACTGACCCGAGGCATGACTATCCTCTTTTTGAGCAGGATTATCCAATGATTTCATGAATGCTTTCTTGATAGCAGGGGTTTTAAGCAGTTCTAACAATGACAGGCTAATTTTAACCTTTTTCATTTCATCTGTTAGATATGTAACCAATTTGTCAGACTCAAGAGGTAGATTTGCAGCTTTTGGTGCTGTGTTCTATGGTGCCAAATACTAAGCATTAACCTTGGGGAATCTAGGGTTATTACTTGCCTTAGGATCAGGTGGAGTGTTAAAATTGTTTAGAGGCAAGGATGTGGTCAAAGGATCAGTAGACCTGTTTGAGTTATTCCTCAGGTTGTAATTATGCCTACCTTGAGGTTGCTGTTGATAAGCATTAACTTCCTCATGCTTAATTGATGGCTCATTCTCATCCTCAAATGGAAAAACATAGTTGGATTCAAAAGCCATGGTTAATTCCTCACATGTTGAGGTGTAATCCTGATGAGATGAAATTGTCTACTGACAAGGATGATGCATGAAGCTTTCTAGTACTAAGGAAGAGTCATATTCATAGGGGACAATTTCATTTCCCTCTACATAAGGTGGATTTCCTGAAGTATTGGACACTTCAACTAGGAAAATGCTAGCAGTAATCCTAAATTGGGGACAATTTAGCTCTGCATGAGCATTAGTGTTATGTATCCTACACTAGTTTGTAAATGATGGCTCTATAAGGTTTACTCTAGTGGTCTGTTTAGGTTCACTAGGAGGCTGATTGTCTAGGGGTGATGGCAAGGAACCATTGTTTGGCCTACTATTCCACACTCTAGGCTATCTAGGGGGATTATTGTTTCCATTATTGTTATTGTAATTATTGTTGTACCCCCTATCAGGATAATTAGGTTTGTCATTAGCATAACCCCTATTCTGATTAGGCTGAGAATAGAAGTTTTGATTCCTCAAATGAGTGACCTCAGTGGTAAGTTTCCTTAACTATGTTGGTATTTCTTTTATTTCTTCTTTCTCTTCCAGAACCTTGGCCACTACATTTTCTATCTGAGGCTTGAAAAAAGAAGATCCATTGTTATTGTTGGATTTCCCTACAACCTGAGGTACTTGTGCTTGTCCTGGGTATTGTAACATTTGGCCATTACCATTTGGTGGTGGCATGATACTGAGTGGAGGTATCTGCAAAGGGGATGGCATTACTACTGAAGGTATCATGGCCCTATCGGTCTATTGGTGAACTAGATATGTAGGATAACCATGTAGGGAAGGCAATATTTGGTGTGGGGGTAGGAACTAGATATTGATTGACTTTGATAGCTTCCTCGAAAGCTCTTGCTAAAGTTGTGACACCAGGATGTTCTCTCCTAATAAACATGGCTGTCAAGGGATCTAAAGCTGAGTAATAAATACTCCTAGAAGCTTCATCTGCTACAATGTAAGGTGCTACTACCTTTGAGAGCATTTTCTGGAATCTGGCATTGAAGTTAGCAATAGGTTCTCCTTCAAATCTCTTGATTGTGGCAAACAAATGGTAATTCATTGAAGGATCTATAGGTGTTCTGAACCTATCCTTAAAGGCTTTTTCTAAGACATCCCATGGACTGATCGAACCCTGACCAAGACTAATATACTAGTTATAGGCCTCTTCTCCTAAGGAAAATGGAAATAACCTGCATACCACATCTTCATGTTGAATTCTAGCCCTATCACAAGCTTCCTTGAATGTTCTGATATGATCATCAGCATCCTGATATGGATGATACTTGGGACAAATTTTATCAGGATTCTTAGGCAAAGCATGATATGCCAGGAAAGTTAGAGGTTGAACCTGGGGTATGATTGGTTAAGGCTAGACCTGAGGTGTGATAGGTGGTCTTGTAGGTGTTTGAAACCTGAGAGGAGTTATAGGAGCACGTTCTGGTGAAGCTTCTAATGCACCAAAATCAGGTGAGTGATGAATGTCCACAGTTCTAGGTCTAAATCCCCTAATAGGTAGTTCTTCAAAGAGTCCACTAGATCTGGACCTGGTATTTGGCTTGGGAGCTAGGATTTCTCAAATTTTTAAGGAAAAATTGGCTGGTTTACTATAAAGATCAGTTGGAACTCCTTGGCCAAGGCTATGTTTATGGTCAGAAATTTGAAAACCTCACAAATGATAGCATACATAAACTTAAAACAATAAATCTTTGCATGTAACTTGAAATACAGAGATGCTTGAGTGCTACCTTTCTATCTGCATCACCAAATCAGACAGGAAACTTACTGATGATGAGAGCAGCCCTCCTTCTAGCACTAGTTTTTGTTGATGGTGAAGCTAGTCACACAAAAACACACAATAAAAGTTACACAACAACCTTTATTTATCTTGAAAGATATGATGAATTCAAAGAATTCATGATCCCAAGTCTTCGTTGATTAGTTCATAATCTACTGACATTACTTAGTGGTTGATGTGTTGTTGTTTTCCATTTCAAGGGCCTTACATTGATCAATGGATTCTATTTTCTGCAACTATGCCACACAGAAAGGTTACTCTACATAGTATATTTCTTTAAATAATGTGTCTAAGTTGATATTTGCATGATTTCTACCATTACTTGTAATTCTTTGCATCATATTTTCAACACTACATGCATTTAGCTGAAATATGCTAATGATATTCAGTTATCTATTAGATGTCAGCATATTTCTCTGTTCTGCTTGTTATTTATCATGATTTGTAGTTATGGAAGTGATTTCTATGAAATTCAAAAAATATGAGAAAAAGGGTTAGAGAAATGAGATTCTTAAAATTACTTGACTGAGGTCACTGATCCACATACATGTTCCTATACAGCAATGAAGAGAAGAAAACTAGAATCATACTTCACCAGGACATTCCAAAAATCCACATGATCTAGTGCAAATCTTTAAGGAAAAGTTGACAACAACATGTAATAAAATGAAAGCACTTCTAGTTGAACACAGCATTCACCATTACATATCTAGAAATTAACTTGAAGATTACATAAATTTTACAATCATGATGTAATCTGAAGCTTCATCTCCATTTAGTATGCTTCAGAATAGGTACATTTACAATAATCTGAGGAAAGAACCTTGATGTTTCAATAATTTAGTCCTCATTAGTCTTAGTAATCTAATCTCCTACATGAAATTGCTACAGGTCAGATTTTGAATGATTGACCTCCTCTCTTTACATAGTAAAAGTGGCTTAATATATATCTCTAGTTATCCCCAATACAGTGCCCAAAAGCCTTAATGAATCAACAGTCCACAGCCACCCAGTGCAGCATTAGATGGTGGAGAGCAAATCCCACCAAAACCCCGAGCAACATGCCCATACCGAGTGGCGCTCCAACAATAACGTTTCCATCTGCAAACTTTTTCACATTGAAAGCTCATTGGGATCCGATCTGCCACCTATGGTGTCCTTTCTGTTAGAGCCCCGTCTTTATATCCACCTGCATGCTGTCATTGTGTCGTCAACTCTGCAATTTTCCAGCTACTTTGAAATAGCTCCAACATCTTGCAACAAGCAGACAAGAGATAAGCACATCATCATTTCAATAACTAGTGAGAGATTCAAACATTACATTAAATCAGGTTCTAAATTTGCGAACACAGCTATAAATTCATGAAACCATGAAAATCAGGCCTCCGAGTGCATATACAGCGTTAAAAACAGCCGAGTCAACCATCGTTGACCAAAAACATGCATCGGGCTCTAAAATGGATCCAAAAATCCATCACTTTGCTTTCCTGCCCTTTTCCTTGTATATCACAAAATATGTTCTAAATATACAATCGCAACAATCATACAAAGCATTTTCAATTTTTAATTCTCCATTTGCATCTGGCCTTTGTATATTTTGCTTTGTATCTTGGCTCAATACATACAAACACATTTGTATGTACACTCGGACCCATCGCCTTCCATAAACCGTAGTTTATTCATTTTTTCGATTCTGGGACATGTATATAATGCAATGCATTTTTGATATACATTCAGATATGATGCATTGCATATATTGGGTTTTAATTTCATTTGAAATCCGGCTTGTATGTAAAGCAATGTATGTTTTAAAACATACATACAAGGTGCGAAATATACAAGCAATTAACTCTCCTTAACTTTCTTTCATGTTCGCGGCTTGCATAATGTCTTTGTATATCTTCAATATACAAAGCACAAAATATACAACAACTTAACCATCTTCAATAACTTTTCAGGTCCGCCCGATGCATATTTGCAATGCATATCACCTTTGTATGTTTTGCAATGCATGTATCAAAACATACAAGAACTTAACGAACTTTGATAATGTTTCAATTCCATAGCGTGCATGTTCCATTGTATGTTTACATACAAGTCGAAAATGCATTCAACTGATTTTAAACAATTATTCATTTCAACTTTTTATTGCACCGGGTCCAACCTGCATGTACAAATAGAACATTAGAAAATGCATACAAGTAAAAAGAAAACATATAAACAACTTTGTATGTAAACCCGATATACAAAACCTTTCACATGTGCAACATACAATGACCTAACATACAAAGACCATTGCATATGCAACCCGATGACCCACGCGGCTATGCATAAAATGACCTTGCATATACAAACAACTTTGTATATGGGAAGCGATATACAAGGGACTTTGTATACAAGAGAACTTGCATACAAAGGGCCTTATATATGCAAACCCAATATACAAAAGACATTGTATATGCAACAGCAAACCCTTCCCTTGTACATTTTACCAAAATACACATAACTTGCAAAATACAGGGAATTTTAACATGGTCCAAAAAGCAACCCTAGCTCATTTTTGACAAGGAATTCATCTATACTCTGCCCTGGTACTAAAATATATTTCTTCTCTAGTTTTAACAAAGTTTGAAATTTTCACTCTCTTTTCCCCTTTACCACCAAGAAAAACAACAGACACAAGTAAAAAGCAAGAAGCCATAGTAGAGGTCCTCATTTTGCTAAGGAGTAAAATGGGGTGTGTTGTGAACATCACAACAGATCTCCAGGATGCTAGGAGGAATCATCATCCCTCATCTCCTCCACTATTAGATCTATAAAAGGGACTTGTTAATGTGTAGGTATAACCTCTTTTGGTGCTACCTCCTCACTAATCCATTACCCTTTGATGCTATCTCTTGTCCCCCCCTCAAAATCATAGTTCTCATCAGTCTCATTATTGATCTTGTCATTCTCCATCGTAATAAATTGTCTCTAAGTTTAATGAGATCATTGTTGCCTAGGGTTTGGTCCTTGTTAGCAAGGTGTAGGACACAAAGCAGAGCTGACTAGAAGTTCACGTACACATTATGTGGAGGCTGCAAGCTGACAGAAGATGTTAAACAACACATCCCTATATGTAATAGATATAGTATATATATAGATATAGGATATGAGATAGGTTCTAATATGTAAATGACATAGAAGTCATGTATATAGATGGATGAGGTAGAGACTTAGACCTGCCAAAGGATGGATGTATGATACTTGGTTGGTATTTATATATACATATGGAGATTTGTCGATATCAGGTATTTTTGTGTTGTCTTATGGTTATGATCTGTATGTGATGCTTTGTTTCTACTATTCTTTATGTTTTGTTATCAATCTCTAGCTACTTGACCAGCGTATAAATTAACTACAAAGACTTGACTGAGGACCAGATCTCTAAATCGGTATCCCTCTTCATTTCTTGCCAACATTTGGTTCTATTGCTGGAACCCTAGAAGAATGTAGTTAAATATTGAAGGGAAAAACATTCAAAGGAGTAGCATAGAGTTTTGGAAAGGAGAGAAGACTAGATTGGTGGAGAAATTTTTTATGGAGAAAGTTAAATCTTCTTAAGTTCCTACCTCTATGAGAGGGGGGTAGGCACTTAAGGGTATGGCAAGTGGAAAAGGGGTAGGGTCCACAAGGATCCTTCAAACAATGTGACTCTTTAAAACAAGGATACCATGGGATATTAAAGGACCAAGGGAACACCAAATCAAGAAAACCCATGGTGAAAGGGGAGAAGTGGAAAAAAAGAGAGATCAATGAAGAAATCAGAACTAGAATAGAGATAAGCAGAGAAGAGAGATTGAAGCAAATCAAGGAATGACAAGAGCATTACTGCAAAAGGATGGAAAGGGCACAAGAAATTGAAAAAGAGATGAAAACAGAAGTTGTGGAAGGAAAGGAGGAACAATTTGTTGAGCACACAATGGAGGGTGTTGCCGAAAGGGAAGAAGAAGACAAGCACGTCAAGGAGGATGTTGTTGAGCGTACTAAAGTGGGTGCTGCCAAAGATAGGAGGTTATAAGGAGAAGAAATAGAGCCTGACATGGAGGATACTACTGAGCATGCCATGTTGGGTGCTTCAAGAGAAGAATGTGGAAGGGAAAAGGAAGAAAGAGGCAAATTAGGGTTTATGTTACAGACTACTGGAAAACCTAAATTAACACCAGAAATTTTGATGATGTATGAGGAATATATAGAGGAACTAATTTTCCAAATCATAAGGGAGATAAGAGGAGGAGGAGGAGATGCTATAAACATTGAGAGGTGTTTCGAGGGTTTTGGAAGGTTATTTCAATCATCATTGGATGTCGACATGATGTTGTTCAAAAATATAAGAGTATCCCCTAATTTGAAGAGACACTATGAAGAGGCACAACCCCTAGACCATGAGTCACCCTGAGTGCCATATAAAGTCAAAAGAATTTTAGTTGAGAAGGAAGATATTCAAGAAAATAAGGAAGTAGAGAGAATAGAAGAGATCTGGAGTAATTTTGCAAAATTTTTAGGAGAGGAGTACTTCAATATCCAACTATAGAGAGACAAGGGAAGAGAAATTAAGTGAGTTGATAGAAGATAGCCTTACCAGAAGAGTGGACTAGAGGAAACCTACTGCAAAGTACTAAAGACATTGAGAAGATCAATCATGGATATTCCTATCAAGTTACCAGTCTTTGAGAAGGACACTACTGAAGTAGAAAAGCACATTTTTGTTTTGGATTCTATTTGGAACTGGAAGGGAGTAACAAGAGATGAAATCAAGTTGTTTGACTTCATAGGGACCTTGTGGAATGAAGCATTGAAGTGGTATAGGAAGACATGTCCAAACAGTGATAAGGAGTGGGATGACATTAAGAAACTATTCTTGGAGAATTTTGGAATTCTAGATATTCCTACAGAAGGGGTCACCAAGATGAGAGATTTGATGTAGTTGGATAAAGAATCTATAAAGGACTTTGATAAGAGATTCAAGGAGACAATCAAGAAGTTGGAGGAACCAGTGATTGAGAAGCTAGAGATAGAATGGTTCATTTCCAAAATAAACCTTGACATAAGATTAGCCTTGGATGGAAGAATATTTGAAACATGTATGGAAGTAGTGACACTAGCCTCTCAAGTAGAGTCCTAATCCTAGAGCAGATAAGACAAAATGAAGGAAAACCTAGAATTGGAGAAGCTGAAATTGGAAATGGAGCAATTGAAGTTGAGATAGGAGATTATGGCAAAGCAGGATGAGAATATACAGAAGCAAAGAGCTAGTATTTGGTGCTCATACTGTCCAAGAGAAGGTCACCTAAGAAATGAATTCCCTAGAATAAAAGGTGAAAGGAAAGCTGCTGCAATGAAGACAACACAAAGAATAAATCCAGTATACTACGGATTGTGCAAAGAATGGGATGACCATGAAACACTAGATTGTCCTTCATAGAACTTCTGGAGGAAAAGAGAATTTGATGATGAAGAAGATGAAACATGGTATAGTGGAAATAACTCAGTGGAGAGCAACAACATGTCATATGTAGAAAGAAAATCACATAATCAAGGCTACAAACAACCAAATTGGAGAAATTAGAGGAATGTCAATACAATACAAAATTCAAACTCTGTCGGTCCATGCAATGGCAATAGCTATAATAATGATGACAGAGAGTAGTTTGGAGGCTACAAAGGAGGCTGAGGCCATGGAAGAAGTCAAAGAAGGAGAGAAGATGCTACATGTTTCAATTGTGGTAAGCTTGGACATTTTTCTAATAAATGTTGGGGTGAAAGGAGAGTACAGTGCTTATTTTGTAGCAGTATAGAGCATGATCTATTTTCTTGTGAGAGAGCACAACAATATTTTTGGAATGCAACAGCACAATCTAAGAGTGATGAGTTACATAACCTAAATAATCAGAAAGGGTCTAGGATCATCAGAAGGGAACCTAAGGGTCATGGAACAAGAACTTTTTGGAAGAACACCAGGGAGGAAACAAACATATCTTCAACTGAATATATAGAAGAAGAATAGTACTACCAGAGAAGAAATCCAAAACATTATGGAAAAGATAGAAGAAGAAGGAAGGAGAAAGCTGCAGTATTGACAAGATAAGGAACAAATAATGGAAGACATTACACAATTGAGACAAAAGAGGAAGATAGTGAGGAGGAAGAATAATTTATTCTTACTAAGAAATAGCATGAGGGAGTTGTGAAGGAAGACAAACAAATAATAAGGAAGGAGAAAGAAAAGGAGAAGCAATAAAACAACTTTTTCATCAAAGAATAAGTAGAATCTCTCAAGCAGTTAGCCCAATTGACACAACAACACAAACTCATTAAGAAACTAAAGCAATTTTCTAAATATTGGAGTAAGGAGCAAGGTCAAAAGAGTCATCTCCGGAAGATGGGAAGAATAGATAGATAATGGAAGACAAAGCCACTAATGGTGGATGTTCATATCAATCATAGAAAAGTCTGGAATGTAATGATAGATTTGGGAGCAAGTGTCAACATGATAACAAAGAAGTTGTAGGAGCAGTTAGGAAGACCTAAGCCGATAGAGACAACTTACAACATAATTTTGGTAGATGGATCAAATATGCAAAAAATGGGAACATGGAATCAAGTGGAAGTTAACCTAATGGGGGTTAAACAAGTCGTAGACTTCATTGTTGTAGCCATGAAAGATCAAGGAGAAGCTTTCAATGCACTTTTGGGTTTGAGATGGTTTGTGGATGAAAATGGTATCATAGACTCCCAAAAAGAAGAGTTATCATTTTCCAATGATAAAAAGATTATCTACATTCCTTTGGGACCATAAATGGAGGAATCATACATAGAAGAAGTCAATCAGATAGAAGACAGTCACTAAGAATGCAAAGAATCTCTACAAAATTTCAAGGTTGGATGCATAACCTAATTCTAAGGGAGAATTGGAGATAGAGGATGACCACTAAAGTACAAATAGTGAGGAAGTTCTAGAAGCTTGGTTGAGAGAAAAACCAAAACTAAAAACAACGAAAATGCTTTGTTACCAAAGCATATTCATGATCAGAGCTATTATGTTGTAAAATATCCCCCTAGGACTTTTACCTCCTAAGTTTAGCTCCCGAGTCCCTTAGATGTAATCATGCATATTCATTTTAACTCTCGATGTAAAATCCTTGAAAACCCATGTCAAATGGGGCTTAAGAAATAGTGCTGAACTTGATCCTGCCTTGAAAAATGGGGCCTAGGGCTTGGACTCTTGTGCCCTAGTCCTGCCCTATCTGATCAGGACCTAAATTTTAAATGACAACAATGTGACCGTTAAAGGTCCCCCTTGTCGGCATCTCAAGTTTGAATTATGAAATTAAAAGAGGGAATGCATATATAAGCATATTTAGGGTTTCATTTGTAAACTAGAAGATGACTAGAAGATGATTATGATATTTTGGTGAACTTATGATTTTAGAGCATCCAAAGCATTCATTGTTGCAGAGTAGAATATTGTTGTTGTGTTTGTTATTACAAATTTGGCATCATCTTCTCATGTGTTGAAGGATCTTCATCTACATGTGAGGTACACCTCCGAGGTGATATCTATTTGTGTTTGAATCAATCATTTATCAATTTGGTTTTACCTCTATGCCATAGGGATACACACTCTTTATCAAACAACGATGTTCGAAAGCTTGAATGCCATTCCAGGGCTTGACTGAGGCAAGCTCCTAAACACCACAACCCCCAACCCCATTCCTTATGATTGCAGGTGACAGGTGTCATATCATGTGGAGTGGAGTTGTAGAAGGCTATGACAGAGTGTACATATTCCAGATCTAAGAAGAAGAGTATTTCAAGGGCTTGGACACTGGCTCTGAAGCCCTCCAGATTTGCAGGCCCGAAAACCTTTGGGACAATGATGAAAAATAACAGATAACTTCTAAGAATCTTTGAAGAAAATACTACCTTGGGCTTTGGTGCCCACACCCTCAACCCCAACTTTTCAACATCCTAAATCTCGAAATCTAGTATGTATCTAATTGTCATTTGATATCTCTATGTGCGAGCATTTGTTGGAATTTGTTCATTTACTTACGATTTTGCATAATTAGGGTTTTAAGCACAATTGGACATTAAATTAATAAATTAATCAGTAAATTCCAAATTTTCCTATCATTATAAGTGATAACCAACCTATAGGTGAATCCTCTTGCAAAAGTTGAGATTCAACTCAGTTCAATGTCCTTGAATGTGTGTAGTGAAAGGATGATCTAGGCATATCATCAAATCAACCCTATTTCCCACTTTTTCCTACATAACATTTTGGTGATCCCAAGTTTTTATTAAATTTTACACCTTACTAAGTGTTGTACTTCAGATTTACATTCATTCATTTCATTCTCATCTTATTGCATTTGAAAATTTACAAACAAATTGAAAATTTTGAAAAATTTGGCATCCTAGGCTTGCATTAGGGCATAGTTTGCATCAATTCTATTGCATTTCATCTAATATCTGATTTTTACATTACATATGATATAAATTTCAGTAGTACATCATTTTATGATCATTTACCTTGCATTTTCATGCTTCATTTGCTAGAATTTGCTTGAAATTGTGCAGTTTCATATAATCTAGTTTTTACAAAAGCTAGGATTTGTGGTTAAAATCTTGTTTTAGATTTTACTACTCCTTTAAACACTCTTTTATGTCTGATTCCAGATTGTAGTGTTTCATCATAGTGTGTTTTTGCATTTACATCTCAATCTTAGAATATACACATTGTGTATTTCAACAACTATACCTTCGTCCTAGGGTTTGTTCTATTAGTTTGTGCATTGAGTGTTGTATACTTTTGCATGAGTAATATAACCCACATCCCTAATAGAAATATCCATTTAGGTAGAAGTATTAGACTAATGGGTTCTAGTGACCCTGAAACCAATGGTGTTGCTACATCTGAAAATCCATTGAACACCTTCTTTACAAAAGGAGAAACATAAATTTTGCAAGATATCATTCCTCCTACAACTACAATGGAAGAACAAATATTTCATGATGTTGAGGACCCTATTGAGGTGATAACACATGTACCTGATGAGGAAATAAACAAACTTGATAAAGAACTAGCCTATTTTCAAGCATTTATGGAAAATGAAAGGATAGCACAAGAAGCTATACCTACAATTCATAACATAACAGAGTTGTTAAGAGAAGGACAAGATGGTGTTAATGCACTTTGAGGCTTAGTGCATATAATGCATAATAATGTTATTCCAGTGACTAAATGTGTGAATGTTATTAATAACATGTCATCATCATCTTATACACAAGTCTCGGCACCTATACCGACTACTGGAATGTCTACTTTTACATCAATAATTCTAACTACTAATACACATGCTTGTAGTAATACTACCACTAGTATTGGAGTATCTAATGGTACTAATTCACAAAATTAAAAAGTTGTGGGATTCAACTATCAAAACTTAGCACCTAAGGTGACTTCTTTTATGAATAATCACTTTCAACCACCTGTCAATCCCACGTATTCTTAACCACCTCCTACCTACACCTATTTTCAACCACCTTCCACTCACAACTATTCCCAATCACCTTTTGTTATCACTCACAATCAATCTCCTCAAAATTTCATGACCACCACTTCAAATTCTCAAACCACATCTCCTAATGACGCCCTCTTAAACCAACTCTTGCAAGGCATGACCTCTTTACAACAAAAGGTGACGAGCTTGAAAATTTTTTCACAACCTAATATACCAACTTATCATGCCTGTAATCCTCTATCTTATGCAATCTTGAGAACTCCTATACCTGAGAAGTTTAAAACACCTATACCTGAGAAGTTTAAAACTCCTTGATTTGAGAAATATTGTGGTAAAGGTGACCTAATACTCATGTGGCAGCATTCACAACTATGTGTAGTGATTTCTACTTTGAAGAGGACTTGTTAGCAAAACTTTTCCCATGATCTCGAAAAAGATACTGCTTTAGAATGGTTTTTCTCTTTACCTCTTAATTCAATACACTCTTTCTCTCAGCTAGTTGATCAATTCTTACAACTTTTTCAAGCAAACATTAGACCTCAAGTCTCATTGATTGATTTAGTTCATTGCAAACAAGGTCTGAAAGAGAATTTAACTAAGTTCATTAGTTGGTATCAAGATCTTTACACACAAATTCAATACTAGATGAATGATGAGGATGTTCAGAAGGTATTTATTACAAATCTACAACCTAACACCTATGATAAGATCCTCTTGATGAAGTATAACTCTTTTCAACATTTATGCACAGCCCTTCGTGATTACTAACTTTCGTCTAGTCAGTATGAAAACCAAAACTCATTGGCTCAATTTGGTCAATCCATGGGTGGACCTTCATAAAACAACTTTAAGAGCAATAATAAGAGTTTCATCAAGCTTAATAGGTAGAATTCAAACAACTTTTCACAACTGTCTGCTATCACTAATCCGTGAAAGGAAGCTAGGTGTGCAAAAAATGCTTCCTACACTAATCTAATGAGGAGAGGGCTATGCAAATTCAAATTATTCCTTACAACTACAGAAACATAGAACATCTAAAATAGATATTGTAGCAATACACATGAACCAGAAAGAAGACAGAAGAAGAGGGACAAAGATTTATGGTGGGGAAAACCCTTATCAAGTGAAAAACCCCACACTCAGAAACCTGCACAATGTATTACCAAATCTAAAAGGATGTTTACAATATACTTGCAATGCAAGCTTCAATGGTCTTGGACACTCGTATCTGGAGTCAATCCAATAGCATAATAGTACCTGTAAACTTGTGATACATGACAAGGTGTCATTGTACCTCATCATTTAATCTATTTTTAGATGTCAAAAATCCAGCGGCTGTGTCCTTAGCTGTCTGCAACTAGGGATTCTACAGTTACTAGTTTCCCTAGCTAATTTTAACAGCTTCTACTAATTTGAAAAGATTAATCTGTCTACTTACTGAATGAATTTAAGGAATGCTGAAACATAATTAAATAGGAAGTTACTTAAAGCAATCTTAAAAATAGTAACATGCATCTATCTTATTAAAATTAGTAAATACTTTTCACAACAAAATCTAAAGTAATGAAGCAATGGTACTAGCCTTCCACCTTGGTGGTGAGAGTGGGCCCTTGTTCCACACCCTTAGGGCTGAAGGTTATAGTAGAGAATCAACACAAAAGAAGATCACAACTAAATCCAGTCCAATTCATTCACTTTGCGTTCATGAAAAATATTGCTATCACAGAACTAAGATTATCAAGAATCAGAATAATTAAATCAATTTATATTTCTTCTACTATTTCTATCATTATATATCAAAATGAGTGATGACATATCACTTATCTTCTCTATCAGTTCCTCTATGGGATGACATCCATCTCTTTATTGCACTAGCTATCTAACTATGGAAAATAATCATGCAATAAAAGAAGACTGAGTGGAACATAAGTCCACTCAGAATTCTAAGTTTGAGTCTTAATACATTTGGGCAGTGAGGCCCTAAAAATATGGGTATTGAATCAGTTCTATCTGTAACTTATGCAAAAACTTTATAAAGATAAAAACTCCAGTAGTTTGACTAAAGATGACACTTCACCACTCAGGCGATGATTTGAGTGAAATGAGGGGTGTTAAGATCACTGCTGCTGAGAGTGCCTGATCGACAATTTATGCTGGAAATATGCCCTACTCTTAGGAGATGCCAGAGATATATGTCCCTGTCTGCAGCTCCAGAGATATGTCTGTAGCTCCGGAGATACTCTAGACTCCCACAGAGCTCCAGAGAGGCTTTCCTCATTACTTCAAAACTTTAGGTGTCATGGTACTCTAGTATTGTCTCCCGAGATCATTGAAGACTATCTTCGGAGATGCACAAAATTGTTTTTCCTAGAATCTACACCTATTGATTCAAAAAGAGAGAAGTTTCTGCATTTTTCCATCAATTCTATGCACATTAGTCACTCAATAAGAAATTATGATCTTAAGTAATCTATCTCAATTAATCATTAACTAGAACGATCTTGCTAGCTTATTTGGGTGCAGACATTAGGAAAGATGGAATTAGGAAGGAGAAAAGGAGAGAAAAAAAGATGTATTCCATGGGTACGACTTGGCACTCATCATCCCCCCATACCTAAGGTTTGGTAGGTCCTCCTACTTCTCACAATCTGGATTTATTTTGGTGAAGTAGCTTGTTGGTCAAGCTATAATCCTATGCATAGGTGGTCCAAGTTGTGCGGTTGATATTTCCATTACCTCTGTATTCATCAACCTGCTTCATCCAGTCCTACAATTTCTCATCTTCCATCTATTCTACCTAGACAGGGAGTGATTCAATTATTAGAAGGGGCCTGAACCATCCACCTATCCATTCCTGCTTATGGTTATCCATCATTTTGGATATCAACTTTTCTTTTCTCATAAATAATCTTAAGTTTGTAGGGGTGACCACCTCTCTCATTTTCTACTCCGGGGTCAAAATATTCCATCTCTTCTTTGCTATGGCAAGTACTGGGTTTGTTGAATTGATCATGAAAAGACCAAAATTGATGGAGCACTCTTTTAAAATTTTTAGGTATAATGGCAAAATTCTATTCTTATTCTCAAGATGATAGATAAGGGACCTGAATTGAATCTTAAAAGCATTGGGATTGGGACATTCCTTCCTAATGAAGAGATCTGTTTTTAAATCTTTCTTGAGATGATCTTCGATCCTTTCATTCCAGATCTGATGATTCCTCATTAGGGACATAAATGCTTTAAGTTGGCATTCCCCCACAAAATGATTAAGAATGAAAGTTATATCATTAACATATAACCCATGTAGGTATAATTCACATAGGAAATTCTTATCCTCATCATTACTCCCTGTATATGCTATCATAAATCATTCTGCTATCTCTGTATCTTCAACCAGGTCAGACAGGACTAAAGAGAATTTCCTCTAAAATACTCTTTCTTGTAAGAACATAGAATAGCTAGCACTTGGAGGCCTATAGGATAGAATTTCTGAAGAAAGGGAGGCCATTTCAATGATTTTACCTTCCAAAGTTGCTATTCTTTTTGTTTTGGCAGTGACTGCCATTTGTAATTGCAACATAGGCTTAGAAGCCTCATATTCTCTACACTTCTTCTCCCAATGGAACAGGGCATTAGGAATGTCAATGGGGATTGGACCCACATATGCATCTGTTTGGATTTCCTATTCATTGGTTGTCCTTGGGCCAACCAATTCTTGAATATATTCGTCCTGGTCATCTAGTTTGTTGTTGGCCCAAGTTAACTATCTATTCTGGCTATGTATTTTCTCAATCAATGATGCCATTATTGTGAGGCTATTGTCTCTATCCATGGTGAGCTCACAAACACTTTGTGCTGCTTCTCTCTCTTTTTCTTCCAACAGTTTGGCTACCTCAATTTTCTGTGCCTCCAACTCTGCTTCTTTCTCCTGGATGATCTTGTTTTTGCTTTGGAGTTCTGTTTGTAGATTTTCAATGACTTGTTTTTTCTCCATTTCTACCTCTATTCTGACCTTCATGAGGTCAGTAATAACCAGATTCTTCCTCCAGAGTAGTCTCTTTAAGTTTTCAATTTCTTCCATCATTTGTTGTTCTTTTGAAATTTCCACATCCTCTTGATCAGAGAGATGAGAAAAGGTTTATGCTTCTACTTTTGCTGTTTCTGTTGCTGTTTGTTGATCGTCAGGGTTGTCCATGACCGTCTAACCTGTACTGTCAATTGTACCCATTTGCCATGTTTCATCTTTCTCTGCAGACTGCATGTCCTAAGGGTCCTCTTGGGGTTCCTCTACTTCTGCTGGCACCAATGAAGGCCCATCCTTATCCTCATATGTTCTAAAACCTAGGAGTACCTTGGCCAGGAGGGCAGTATCTTCCTCAGCCTGTGAGAGCTATCTCTGCCTTTTGCTTCTCTGTAGCATAGGTGGGGCAGGTGCCTCCAGAGCAGGTCTCTCTTCCTCAGAATATGAGGAAATAGTAAAAGTTTGTATGTGTTCTATCTCCGGAGCACATGATGGTTCTAAAATTGGACTTGACTCCAGGTGGACAAATGGTGCTGGGGAAACCTCTCTTTGTTTCCTCTTCCTGACTAGAGGGATCTCATCTGAATCATGAGATGGTTCCTCAACCTAGAATCTCTTTGCTCTCTATCTTAGCCTCTCTGTTAATTCCTTAGGGAAAGATTCCTTAGTTAGAGTCATATTTCTCCTAACTGATCAAGTCATATATAGGGTTTGTTTAGGAGCAAGCTCTACAATTTCTTTGCCTTTCCTCTTTTTATCAAGAATACGGGCTGTAGATGAAGTTACCTCCTGTGAGGACTTCTTTTCTCTTTGAACAGCTACGGAGGAGGCTGAAGGCTCAATTTCTTCTTCTTGGTGAGTAGGAGAACTCTCACCTCCTAGTTGTGCCATCTTTAGTCCTCTATCTTGGGAATTCTGTTCAAGAAAGTTTTGCCATAATTCCTCCCCATTGGCTTGAGACAGGAAGAGGTGTTTGACTACTAGAAAAATGAGGCCATGATGTTTCATGGGACCCTTATCCTGCTGATATTTCTCTGTAGTTGTCCTGATGGCAGAATATAGGAAATTAGGGATGTTTATGCTAAACTCAGGGTGTGCATTCCCATGCCTTAGAAAAATCAGCATTTTCATGATTGGTCCTAAAACTAGAGAGAATTGACCATCACAAGTAAAATGTTTCATTAGCCAGGTAGCAACAGATTGCCAAGGGTTTGGAATGGTGGACCTAAGAATTCATTTTACTTCATTTTTATTTGAATGTAGTTGTATGGCAGGTTCACCTTGAATAGAGAAATTCTTAATTAAATCAGTGTATGAGGTTTTCAAGTGATAAAACCTCTCACCTTGTTCAAGAAGTCTAGAAATGTAGCTAATAGTGGCCAAGGAGAAATTGATTTAGACTCCTCTGATAGCTGTCTGATTGCCCCTTAGATTTTTGAGGAATTCATCCACGACATCTTCCTGAAACCCTTCAAATTGCTCTAGAAAGTTCAACCATCCTGTAGCTCTTAGAATGTTTGCTGCAGCTTCATCTTGTAGAAGACCCATAGTACTTTCTGGTTTAGACTTCTTCTTTACCCCCATTGCCAAATTGGTTCCACCTTCTGTGCTTAATTCCTTACCCTCCTCTCTTTGTAGTTTATCCTTTCCTCTTAACTCTGTAGGCTCCGGAGGACTGTTCAATTTGCTTTGTTCTTCAGGGTACTTCAGAGGTTTGAATGAGGATTGTTATGTTTATTAGCTTAGGCTTATGGAATATTTGCAAATTAATTAGAGTACCTAGGTAGTCATAAATGCGACAGAATGATAGGACACTCCAAAGGCAAGGTGGCAGTATAGCACAGATCGTGGCATGTGTGAATTTAGGAAGGAAAATGATGGCTGGAGGACGTGTCATCATGACAACACCCAAAAATAGAAAGACAAGACAGTTGCTATTAATGCTTAATTAAAGATAGAATTACCTAGATTAGTTTTAATGATGAGGGCAATGTACATAGTAGATATGTTGCATCATTGTTTGAGACTACACACGTCGCAACATATGAGCAGCTTTTGGTGGCTTGAGATGATGCCCACTACTCCACTAGCACATGACCTATAATCATTGTGCTGAGTGGTTCAAGAATCCACGTTCTTTGGGTGATGTCAGTGCCATCTTTATGCATAGCCCTACAAATGATATGTGTACTAATTTAATTTATTCTTGTGATAAAGTAGAGGATGAGTCATGATGAACTCATCATGTGATGTGTCCACTTATTGCTTGGAGAGGTGGGTCCCCTCCCTTATTATTGAAATTGACTTCTTTATTAACAGAGTGCTAGAGGTGCTCCTAGTTTGGGAAGCGTCAGAGGTGCTCCTAGTTTAGGAAGCACCGGAGGTGCTCCTAGTTTGGGAAGCATCGGAGGTGCATTTGACTAACTCTCGGCACCTGGTCACCTCTGTAGCTTGATTGTTTCAATTGTCCTGAAGAAGGGAACCGCCATTTGTTGGTTTTCAATTCCCTTGGTCAAGAAAGACAGCCATTTGCTAGTTTTCCATCTTTCTCTATTTTTTTTCTTTTTATATATATTTTTATTATATATATATATTTTTAATTTAGGAGGCAGCCATTTGCTAGTTTTCAACATTGTTTTTTTTTTTAATCCAACACTGTGACAGAGGAGGTATCCCCTATATCAAAACTCAAATCACTGAGAAAGTCTTCTTTAGTAGATGGTCTTTTATAGAGTCTGATTCAGTGACCATTTACTAAGAATGTGTCTGTACTTCCATCAATAGGTTCCAATAATACAGTTCCATTTTCAAAAACTTCCTTGATTTGATAAGGACCCATCCAATGAGTTTGTAATTTCCCCTTGAACTCTTTGAATTTAGAATCATAAAGAAGAACCCAATCACCTTGTTGAAATGTCCTCCTTTTGATGTGTTGGTCATGCCATTGCTTTGTCTGATACTAAACTAGTTCTGTTTGCTGAATGGCCTCTGTCTGAATTTCATCCAACTCATTGAGCTAAAGAATTCTATTCTATTGAGCTATAGACAATGGTAGACCAATATCCAATACAATTTTAAGTGTCTGGAGTTCAAATTCTATAGATAAAATAGGCTTTTTCCCATAAACTAATTCATATGGTGAGAACTTTGTTGTGGACTTCCAAGTGGTATTGTAAGCCCAAACTGCTTCAGGTAATCTGCTAGCCCAATCTTTTTTGTTCATCACTACTGTCCTTGTCAGAATATTTTCAAGTTCCCTATTAGGTACCTCTACATGCCCATTCGCTTGAGGATGGTAAGGTGAAGATTTTCTGTGTTTGACTTGATATAAATCTGTGAATGCTTGGATTACCTGTGAAGTAAACTGAGGTCCTCTATCTGAAACTATTGATCTTGGGGCTCCAAACCTTAAGAAAATCTTATTATAAAGGAAATTAGCAACTTTTTCTTCCCTTGCAAATTGTAATGCTTGAACCTCAACCCATTTTGTTGTCCCATCCTTTGGCACTGGTCACAATGTTGTACATACTTCTTTGTATCTTTATGAAGAGAGGGCCAATAGTAACCAGCTCCGAGGATCTTGTGGACTGTTCGGTGGAAAGAGTAATGGCCAGTAGATGGTTCATCATGACATGCTCTCAACACATCAAAAATCTCATCAACTTTTAGACACCTACGTAGAATGAAATCAGGACAACATTTAAATAGTAAACCATTCAATCATTTGTAAGATAAACTTTCTTTAACCAAACGTTTTCTTTGTTTTGAGGTAAAATGGGATGGATACAAACCTGTAGCTAAAAGATTAGCTATGTCAGCAAACCAAGGTGTAGTAGAGGAAATAGCAAAAAGATGTTCATCTGGGAACTTGTCCTCCACTGGCTGATTTTCTCCTCATGTATGCAATCTTGACAAAAAATCAGCAACCAAATTAAACTTTCCTAGATTATCAAATTTGGTAATATCAAATTCCTACAATAGCAATAACCACCTAATGATCCTTGCACCCACTACTAGTTTATTCATGAGGTACTTGATGGCTCATGATTAGTGTGTACAAATATTTTATATCCAGTGATGTAATGCCTAAATTTGTTTATAGCATAGATGACTGTGAATAATTCTTTTTCAGTTGTTGTGTAGTTTCTTTCTGCAGAGGTAATATTTTTTCTGATGTAATAAATGCCATGCATACTTTCTCCTTCCTCCTTTTGTCCTAAAACTACCCCAATGGACTCATTTGAAGCATTAGTTTGTATGTGAAATGGCAAAGTCCAATTTGGTCCTCTTAAAACTAGTGTGACAGTAAGCTTTTCCTTCAAGGTTTCAAATGCTGATTGACATTCTTCTATCCATAGAAATTCTGTCTTTTTTAAGCAGGGTAAATAGGGGGGCAGTTATTCTGCTGAAATTTTCTATGAATCTCCTATAGTAGCCTGCATGACCTAGAAAACTTCTAACATCTATCTAATTTTTAGGTGAAGGCAACTGTGTAATCACTTCTATCTTGTGTTGATCCACTTTGATCCCCTTTGCTGAAATGTGGTGTCCTAAAACAATTCCTTCCTCTACCATCATAAAACACTTTTCATGGCTAAGGGATAATTGATTTTTCTCACATCATTTCAATACTTTCTCAAGGTTTGTGAGAGATTCTTCAAAATTATCCCCATACACAGTAAAGTCATCCATATAGAGCTCCATGCATTCATTAGCTAGTTCAACAAAAATAGCTAAAACAAGTCTCTAAAATGTAGTTGGGGCATTGCATAGTCCAAAGGGAAGAAATTTGTAAGCAAAAGTTCCCCAAGAGCATGTGAATGTGTTTTTGTCCTAATCTTTAGGTGCTACTTGAATTTGATTATACCCACTAAATCCATCTAGAAAAGAAAAGTACTTTCTCCCAGCAAGGTTGTCCAGTACTTGGTTAATGAATGGTAAGGGAAAGTAGTCCTTTTTTGTGGCCTTGTTGAGTTCTCTATAATCAATACACACCCTCCATTTCCTATTCTTTTTAGGCACTATGACAAGGGGTGAGACCCATTAACTGTCTGAGATTGGATATATAAATCCTACTTGAAGTAATTTTTCTATTTCAGTTTTGACAATGTCCTTTAAAGCAAGATTCAATATTCTCTGGGGCTGTCTAACAGGTTTGACATCCTTAGTGTATATATGATGGATACAGATCTCAGGAGGTATGCCTTTCATATCTTGGTATTCCCAAGCAAAATTTGTTGAATGGGAAATCAGAAGTTGGATGAGTTTTTCTTCCTGATTGGTTGTTAACTGAGTATTGATATTAAGTGCTTTCCCTGGTAAAATCATGACCTATTTTGTGATTTGTTCGACAGATGTAGTTAATCTGCACATTGGAGTCATGGTATTGACATGACAAGAATGTGGAAGCAACATGTGGAAAGTGGCTAAGTCTCTGTAAAAGGTTTCCCCACAAGGAATGATGTTGGTGAGGGTACAATGAGAAGAAGTAAGAAGCTCTCTCCTAGAATCTTGGGCGAGTTCCATCACATCCTTATTGATTAGGATGTGAGTAATGTCTTCTATTGTATCATAGTATATTTCTTCTTCTAACTCTCCTAGATGTTTCTTGATGGTTACCATAGCTACTGAGGCATTGTTGTCATTGTTCTCTAGCTCATCCACCCATACTCTTCATGTATAATGCATTGATGGTTTAGCTGGAGGATACAAAGATATTTTCTTCAAATCTATCCCATTAGACATGACCATATCTCCAGTTTGATAATGAATAGAAATCAATAGAAGTTGCTGCTATAGCTAGCCATGGTCTTCCTAAAATCAGTGGATAAGCATTTCTCTAGTTTCTAGGTTCTAGTATTAGGAAGTCCATTGAAAATTCCCATGAATCTATCACAATTGGTACATCAGTGTTTACTCCTTTTGGAATAGCTACTGACTGGTCAGCAAGTTGAAGAATTGTAGTTGTGGATTGGATACCTGATAGAGCTAATTTGTTCATTGTGTGAACTGTCATTACATTAATTGCTGCTCCCATGTCAACCAGAACATTTGAAATTTGTACCCTTGAGATGAAAACAGTTATGACAGGATTTCTAGGGTCTCCATATTTTGGGAGGAGAATTTCTCCCATCAATAGATCTACTACTTTTCCTTCCACCTATATTATGGAGGGAAATTTTTTCTTCCTGCCCTGTGTTTTGATACAATATTGTTTAATGAACTGATTTAGTTCTGGTACATCTCTGATTGCCTGGAGGAGAGGAATTTCAATGTTTAGTTGCTTGATCTCTTGTAAAAGTTCTGATTCTAGGTTGGTTTGGATTTGTTTTTGTAAGATCTTTTTTTGGGGAACATACTATTTAAGCCATTCTGGGTATGGTGCTAGTTTCTCCATCTCCAGATGATCTACAGAGCTCTTGTCAGAATTGTGTTTAGGAATGTTCTCTGGAGTCGATCTTTTAGAAGCAACTCTGAAATTGTCCAAGGATGATTCCCCTAGCACTTTTTCATTAGTAATCTCCTCTTGGAGTTGAGTGGATGAATTTTTAGGTTCCTCATCATTGGTTACTTCAACTATAGTTGGAGGAGATGGTCTTGGGAATACTTTCCTAGAACGCAGCTGGAGATTATTTGAATATATAGCATTAATTCCAGCCAAAATTTCTTGCTCTTTCATATAAACAGCTGCTCCCTGTTTATTACGTGGGTTTGGTATAGGCTGAGATGGTAAAGGTGGTTGGCTAACTGGTTCATTTTGTGATTGACCTTGTGTGTTGGAGGGTCCAGTTAGTAAAGCTTGTTGTTGAGGTTGGAAACGTCTAGGTTGTCCCTGGTATTGTTGATTATATCCCTGCTGAGAACCCCATTAAGGTTGCATGTTTTGTGATCCAAACTGTGGTGGCCACTGTTGATTTCCCTAAGGCTGATTTTGCCAATTTTGGTTTTGCCAATGTTGACTTGGCCAATCCTGTTGTCCCCAAGGAGGATTATTTTGATGCCCATGCCAAGTTGGATTCCACTGATTATTTCCCCAATTAGAAGGACCCTTGTAAGAGGGTTGGTTTGGATACTGATTGTAAAGGAAATTCCTAGCTTGTTTTTGTCCCACATAGTTCAATTCCTCCTCTATTACAACATTCTTCTTACTCAATCTTTTCAAGGCTGGAAGTTGACTACATTGACTGGTAAGATGTTCCCTATCACATATCTGACAAATTTCTGATTTGTCCAAAGGGTATTCTCTCAATAGATATTTTTTTCTACACCTAGGACAATAGATGGAGAGTGGTTCAGTTGTTCTATTTTAATCAGCTATTCTAGTTTTTGCTTGAATCCCTTCTAATGTGGTATTTAATTTGACCAAAATGTCTATTTTTAGATTTGCAATCTCTTCCATTAACTGTCCTATTTCATTCTTCCCTTTAAAAGTTTTGGATGACCTCACTCCATTTTGGGTTCTAGAATAGTTCCTGCAGAGTTCTTCTATGGAAGGTATATCCATTTTGTTGATATTTCCTTTTCCCATTAGATCAAGTGCCTATTTTGGTTCTCTATCCAATCCTTTTACAAACAAGGTTCTGGCCAAGGAGTGATCCACTGGGTTACCATACCTTCTCAAGGCAAAATTAAATCTATCCACATAGTCCTCTAAGGTTTCTTCCTCCCCCTGCCTAATTTTAAACAATTCTTCAATTTTATTACTGGATCTACAGTAATCCTAGTATTTTTCCAAAAACTTTGTTTCCATCTATTCCCAAGAATGGATAGAATTCTAGGGTAAATCCATAAACCATCTCATCGCAAAATCTTTCAGAGTTGAAGGGGACAGTTTGAGTTTTTGGTTATCTAATCCATAATCATAAGTTTGGCAGACTACTTTGAATTCAAACAAGAACAGATCTAGATCCTCAGAAGAAAGTCCTCTAAAATTTGGCAAGTGTGCTGGTGAGATATTCTTCATAGGAGAATTGTCTCTAGTAGCCAAAACAATAGGATATGAGAAGGTTCTTGGAGCTTGATTTTCCTCTTCCTCATGATTATCATTTTCCATGTTTGGTACTAGTTATTCTCCCTGAGGTTCTAGGAAATTATGTTCTATCAAAGGATCTACCTGAAACTTTTGTTGTAATTCTTGGATATAATCGGCAAGTGGAAGATTTGAAGGATCTAAGGGATTATTGTTCTGAGGTGCAGCTTCCAAAGTAGGCTTTAGGTTTCTCTCTTCAACAAGATCTTGTGTCACCCCACTGCTTTCCCCTATGGCTTGTTGTTGGGGTGTCTGCTTTATATATCTTCCTTTTGAATCTCTAGCTCTAACCATACAGATCTATCCTAAAAATTGTTTTAACTAAGTTTCCCTAATTAACACAATACATCCCCAGCAATGGTGCTAAAAATGACAAGGTGTCATTATACCTCATTATTTAATCTGTTTTCAAATGTCAAAAGTCCAGGGGCTGTGTCCTTGGTTTTCTGCAACTAGGGATTCTACAATTACCAATTTTCCTAGCTAATTTTAATAGCTTCTACTAATTTGAAAATATTAATCTAACTACTTACTAAATGAATTTAAGGAATGTTGAAACAAAAATAAATAGGAAGTTACTTAAAGAAATATTAAACATAGTAACATGCATCTATCTTATTAAAATTAGTAAATACTTTTCATAACAAAATCTAAAGTAATGAAGCAATGGTACTAGCCTTCCACCTTGGTGGTGAGAGTGGGCCCTTGCTCCACACCCTTAGGGCTGAAGGTTACAATAGAAAATTAGCACAGAAGAAGATCACAACTAAATCTAGTCCAATTCATTCACTTTGCATTCATGAAAAATATTGCTATCACAGAATTGAGATTATCGAGAATTAGAATAATTCAATCATTGTATATTTCTTCTGCTATTTCTATCAGTATATATCAAAATGAGTGATGACATATCACTTATCTTCTCTATCAATTCCTCTATGGGATGACATCCATCTCTTTATTGCACTAGCTGTCTAACTATGGAAAATAATCATGCAATAAAAGAAGACTGAGTGGAACAGAAGTCCACTCAGAATTCTAAGTTTGAGTCTTAATACATTTGGGTAGCAAGGCCCTAAAAATATGGGTATTGAATCAGTTCTATTCATAACTCATGCAAAAACTTTATAAAGATAAAAAGTCCAGCAGTTTGACTAAAGATGACCCTTCACCACTCAAGTGATGATTTGAGTGAAATAAGGGGTGTTAAGATCACTGCTGAGAGTGCCTGATCGGTAGCTTATGCTAGAAATATGCCTTGCTCTCAGGAGGCGACAGAGATATCTGTCCCTATTTGTAGCTCTGGAGATATGTCTATAGCTCTGGAGATATGTCTGTAGCTTTCTTTTTTCAGCTCTGGAGATACTCCAGACTCTCAGAGAGCTTCGGAGAGGCTTTCCTCATTACTTCAAAACTTCAGGTGTCATGGTACTCTTGTATTGTCTCTGGAGATCATTAAAGACTATCTCTAGAGATGCACAAAATTGTTGTTCCTGGCATCTACACCTGTTGATTCAAAAAGAGAGAAGTTTTTGCATTTTTCCATCAATTCCATGCACATTAGTCACTCAATCAGAAATTATGATTTTAAGTAATCTATCTCAATTAATCATTAACTAGAACGATCTTGCTAGCTTATTTGGGTGTAGACATTAGGAAATATGGAATCAAGAAGGAGAAAAAGAGAGGAAAAAAAGATGTATTCCATGGGTGCAACTTAGCACTCATCAATACAAACTCCATCTCCAAGCACCTGTTTATATAAAAAATATAAGGCAAAATAAGTCCTACCTTGGGATGGGCATCCAACTTGGCCTCATGGCCCAAAAACCATGCCTAGGGACACTTGGTCAACATTGTAGAATGTTCTTGACACTTGTCCATAGCTCCCATCTCAAAGAGGTCACCTATTTACAAAAATGGCTATGACAGATGCTCTTACGACACGACCGTCGTAGAATCTGTCATAGCAGTTACAACTTACAGTTGTAAGAGAATCTATCATACACATGCTATAAATAGAATATTCTCTTACAACATATCATAGTCCACCTTGGGGTGCCCAAATATGCATTTTTTAAAGATGATTCATGACACATGTTTTCACCTATCTTACAAACTTCTATTTCCAACTCTTACATGTCATAGATTTTGTCATAGGAATCCATTATAACCATTTCGGTCAATATTTCCTTACACAACATGGAAGATGCTGACACATGGAAAAATTCTCCTACCACAAAGTGGGATGCCTATCTTCTCATGTGAGGACAAAATTACAAGTCATATTCCATGTAGGATTGACACATCACCGTACCACATCCTACAATATGACAATATGGAATTTACAAATATTTACAACATAGGCAATTAAATAATAAATACAAACATTAATAATGTAAGGAATTACCAAGGTTGAGACACCTTAATTCCCAACATTCTCCCACTTTTCGAACACCTTGTAAGAGCCAATAGAAAAATTGGGATTTAACTGCTATAGGTCGAGAGGCCCATAGACTCTAAAACTCATCAGCTCAAGTTGGTCAATCCATAACATAAGAGATTTGTTAAAAGAAGGACAAGATGGTGTTAATGCACTTTGAGGCTTAGTGCATATAGTGCATAATAATGTTATGCCATTGATTGAATGTGTGAATGTTATTAATAACATGGCATCACTGTCTCATACACAAGTATTGGCACCTATACCGACTACTGGAATGTCTACTTTTACGTCAGCAATTCTAACTACTAATGCACATGATTGTAGTAATGCTACCACTAGTATTTGAGTATCTAATGGCACTAATTCACAAAATTACAAAGTTGTGGGATTCAACTATCAAAACTTAGCACCTAAGGTGACTTCTTTTATGAATAATCACTTTCAACCACCTCTCAATCCCACGTATTCTCAACCACTTCCTACCTACACCTATTCTCAACCACCTTCCACTCACAGCTATTCCCAACCACCTTTAGTTACCACTCACAATCAATCTCCTCAAAATTTCATGACCACCACTTCAAATTCTCAAACCACATCTCCTAATGACACCCTCTTAAACCAATTCTTGCAAGGCATGGCCTCTTTACAACAAAAGGTGACGAGCTTGACAAATTCTTCACAACCTAATGTACCAACTTATCATTCCCATAATCCTCTATCTTATGCAATCTTGAGAACTCCTATACCTAAGAAGTTTAAAACTCCTTGCTTTGAAAAATATTTTGGAAAAGGTGATCCTAATACTCATGTGGCAGAATTCACAACTATGTGTAGTGATTTCTACTTTGAAGAGGACTTGTTAGCAAAACTTTTCCCGTGATCTCTCAAAGATACTACTTTAGAATGGTTTTGCTCTTTACCTCTGAATTCAATACACTCTTTCTCTCAGCTAGTTGATCAATTCTTACAACATTTTCAAGAAAACATTAGACCTCAAGTCTCATTGATTGATTTAGTTCATTGCAAACAAGGTCTGAAAGAGAATTTAACAAAGTTCATTAGTCAGTATCAAGCTCTTTACACACAAATTGAATACTAGATGATTGATGAGGATGTTCAGAAGGTATTTATTACAAATCTACAACCTAACATCTATGATAAGATCCTCTTGATGAAGTATAACTCTTTTCAACATTTATGTACAGCCCTTCGTGATTACTAACTTTCATCTAGTCAGTATGAAAACCAAAACTCATTGACTTAATTTGGTCAATCCATGGGTGGACCTTCATAAAACAAATTTAAGAGGAATAATAAGAGTTTCATCAAGATTAATGGGTAGAATTCAAACAACTTTTCACAACTGTCTGCTATCACTAATCTGTGAAAGGAAGCTAGGTGTGCGGAAAATGCTTCCTACACTAATCTAATGAGGAGAGGGCTATGCAAATTCAAATTATTCCTTACAACTATAGAAACATAGAACATCTAAATGAGATATTGTAGCAATACACATGAACTAGAAATAAGACAGAAGAAGAGAGACAAAGATTTATGGTGGGGAAAACCCTAATCAGGTGAAAAATCCCACACTTAGAAACTTGCACAATGTATTAACAAATTTGAAAGGATGTTAGAATAAACTTGAAATGCAAGCTTCAATGGTCTTTGACACTTGTATCTAGAGTTAATCTGATATCATAATAGTACCTGTAATCTTGTGATACAAACTCCATCTCCAAGCACCTGTTTATATAGAAAATACAAGGCAAAATTGGTCCTATCTTGGGATGGGCATCCAACTTGGACTCATGGCCCAAAACCCATGCTTAGGAACACTTGGTCATCATTGTAGAATGTGCCTAACACTTTTCCATAGCTCCCATCCCAAAGAGGTCACCTATTTCCAAAATGGGCTATGACAGATGCTCTTATGACACTTATGACCGTCATAGAATCTGTCATAGCAGTTACAACTTATAGTTGTAAGAGAATCTATCATACACATGCTATAAATAGAATATTCTCTTGCAACATGTCATAGTCCACCTTAGGGAAGCCAAATATGCCTTTTTCAAAGAAGCTTCATGACACATGTCTTCACTTGTCTTACAAACTTCTATTTCTGACTCTTACATGTCATAGATTCTGTCATAGGAATCTGTCATAACTGTTTCGGTCAATATTCCCTTACACATGGAAGATACTGACACATGGAAAAATTCTCCTACCACAAAGTGGGACGCCTATCTCCTCATGTAAGGAAAAAATTACAAGTTGTCATATTCCATGTAGGATTGACATATCACCGTGCCACATTGCACAATTTGACAAAATAGAATTTACAAATATTTACAACATAGGCAATTAAATAATAAATACAAACATTAATAATGTAAGGAATTACCAAGGTTGAGACACCTTAATTCCCAACATTCTCCCACTTGTCGAACACCTTGTAAGAGCCAATAGAAAAATTAGGATTTAACTACTATAGGCTGAGAGGCCCATAGACTCTGAACACCATCTGAACTTCTTTGTGCCCATTGGCTTCGTCAATGCATTTGCAACATTCTTCAAAGTATCTACCTTCTCCAAATTTATCTTTCCATCCTCAACCATGTCTCACACAAAGTGAAACTGAACATCAATGTGTTTTTTTCTAGCATGGAAAGTTGGATTCTTCCCAAGACAAATTGCACTCTGACTATCACAACTGATTGTGATCTGACCTACATCAACACCAATATCGGAACACAATCTCTTAGGCCAAATGGCTTCCTTAAAACAATGAGTTGCTGCCATATACCTAGCTTCTATCGTGGACAAAGCAACAATAGGTTTTCGCTTACTCATCCAACTAATAGAACCACCAAATGGTGTAAACACATAATCATTGGTGGATCTCCTGCTGTCAATGTCACCTGCCCAATTTGAATCCACAAATCTACAAATATCAATAGAATATAGAGGTCCTAAAACATTACCGTGATAGCAAATGGAATACTTAGAAGTACCCCTCAAATATCTGAACACTCGCTTAACTGCATCCCAATGAACTCATCCAGGATTAGCCATAAATTGACTAAGGACTCCAACTGCTTGGGCCATATCTAGTCTTGTGTAGACCATGGCATACATCAAACTACCAATGGCACTAGCATAAGGTACTCTGCTCATGTCCTCCACCTCACTAGGAGATTTTGAACAATCCTCAGTAGACAAATTTGTCCCCAAAGAAATGGGCACACACAATGGTCTACAATCTGCCATGCTGAACTTGTCTAACATGGTCTTCACATACTTACTCTAGATTAACCAAAGTTTTCTGTTGGTTCTGTCTCTTTTGATTTCCATTCCTAGAATGTACCTGGCTACCCTTAAATCTTTCATTTCAAACTGTGCTGAAAACTGAGATTTAAAATCAGAAATCATATTCTTACCCTTCCCAATGAGCAACATATCATCAACATACAGTGCAACAATGAGAATACGATCACCATCAAAATTATAATACACACAATGATCTAATTTCGATCTCACAAATCTAATTGACAACACAAAGACATCAAACTTCAAGTACCATCTCATAGGGGATTGCTTCAACCATACAAAGACTTCTTAAGTTTGTAAACCAAATTTTCTTTACCTTTCACCATGTAATGCTTTGGCTGTGACATGTAGATTTCTTCCTCCAAATCACCATTAAAGAAGGTTGTCTTCACATCCATCTCTTCTACCTCCAAGTCATAAGCTGTTGTGAGAGACAATAGGAATTGAATGGATGCCAGCTTTGCAATGGGAAAGAAGATCTCACCATAATCTATACCCTCCACTTGTGAATATCCCTTCACAACCAATCTGGCCTTATACTTCTCACCACTGCCATCTGCACCAAATTTCTTCTTGAACACCCATTTGCATCTAATGGGTTTCCATCCAGGAGGAAAAGGCACCAAGTTCCAAGTTTGATTCTTTTCCAAAGAATCCATTTCATCCTCCATGGCCTCCTTCTAGGAACCTGTATCTTTCATGTCCATAGCTTTGGATATAGTTCTAGGTTCATCACTGTTAGTAAGCAAAGAAAAAGCACAACTAGAATCAATCAATGTAAAACCAAACCTTTCAGGTTGCTTTCTTATTTGTGTAGACCTCCTCACGAGCTAAGGTTGAGGTTCAGCTTCTTCATCTAAGCTTTTAGAGCTGCAAGAGCTCTCCTCATCATTAGGTCCAACATTGTCTTTCTATTCAGTCTTCTCAAGGGTGAGAGGAAACTGAACAACATCCTCTTTCTTTTCTTTTTTTTTGGCTGTAAAACAATGGAAGAAGGTATAAGCTCTCTGAAGATGACACTTCTTCTATACAACACTTTTTCAGCCGCAGGGTCCCAAAGTTTGTATCCTTTCACACCGACACCATAGCCAATGAAGATACACTTAACATCCTTTTTTTCTAATTTTGACTGCTTCTCCCTAGGGACATGTGCATATGCCTCACAACAAAAAACATGAAGATGCCTTATTGAAGGCTTTCTACAAAACCACACCTCCATGGGTGTCTTTCCAACAAGAGATGATGTAGGAGATCTATTAACAAGATAGCAAGTAGTGGCAACAGCTTTAGCCCAAAACTTTTGTTCTAGGCCAGCTCCACTAAGCATACTCCTAGCCTTCTCCATTAGTGTCCTGTTCATCCTTTCTGCAACTCCATTTTGTTGCAGAGTGTATGGAGTTGTCTTATGTCTTTCAATCCCAAGTTCCTTGCAATATTTATCAAATTCTGTAGAACAGAACTCATCACCATTGTCAGTTCTCAAACACTTAATCTTCTTACCAGTCTAATTTTCAGCAAAGGCCTTAAACTCCTTAAACTTACTATAGACTTTAGATTTGCTTCTGAGAAAATAAATCCATGTCCTTCTACTATAGTCATCTATAAAAGATACAAAATATATAGATTTTGATAACGAAGGAACATTAACAGGACCAAATACATCAGAATGAACAAGGTCCAACACACCACAAGACTTGTGAGAACTCAAATAAAACTGAACATGGTTTTGTTTCCCATAAATGCAATGTTTACAAAAGTCAAACTCAAGATTACAATCATCTAACCCCTCAACAAGGTTTTTTTTTTAGGGTACGTAGACTTTTCTCACCAATGTGGCCAAATCTCTTATGCCATAACATTGTCTTTTCAGTAGGAAGTTTAACTTCCAAGGCATGATTACAAACATCAAAACTAGAAATAACAGATCTCTTAACTGCTCATTCAGATGGTGGGGATGAAGTGACTTCTACCCTCTTCTTTGAAATAGAAGAACTATTGCATTGTGAAATGCATGCCTCCAGTTGAAACAGAGTACCTCTCCTAGTACCCATAGCAAGCACCATAGCTCCTCTAGTCATCTTGCATCCTTCTTTTGAAAAGACAACCTGCACACCTGCATCATTCAAACTATTTATAGAAAGAAGGTTTTGTGCTAAGCCTGGGATATGCATAACCCCAAAGATCCCCTTCACTCGACCATCATGGAATCGGATAGAGACTCTTCCATGACCAACAATCTTTAGATGAGAGTCATCACCCAAGTACACCTTTCCACCATCAAACTCCTCATTCTTAGTGAACCAGTCTTGATGTGAGGTCATGTGGAATGATGCACCAAAGTCAATCAGCCACACATCATCAGATGCATGGATTGCTAGGGCTGTGATGAAAGCATCACCATCATCTTGTGATTTGTCAGAATCTGAATCAGGAGCTTTTTTCTTCTTCTTCTTCTCCTCCTCTTTGCATTCCTTTTGAAAATGCCCAGATTTACCATAGTTCCAACAGATAGCCTTGGACTTTCTAGGAGATTTGGATCTACCCTTCTCAGCTTTCATGTCCTTTTTTCCTTTCTCCTTGGGTCTTCCATGATTTGCAAGAAACTCTTTGGCTTCATCAAAAGACTTCCTCCACATCTCTTTAGATAGAAACATAGATACCACATCTTCCATCTTGAATGTGGATGTGGTTCTTCCAATAGCCATGACAAGGTGATCCCACGAGTCTGGCAAAGAACAAAGCAAGGCCATACACCGATCCTCCTCCTCCATCTTTACACCAATAGATGTCAACTATGCAACCAACATGTTAAAATCATTCATATGTTCAGCAACAGATCCTTCATCCCCCATTCAAAGACAATACAACTTCTTTCACAAAAAAGTTTATTATGTAGGGATTTGGCTTGATACACATCTCCCAACTTCTTCCAAAGCAAGGTTGTAGTCTTCTCCTCATGCACATTTAACAACACAAAATCAACAAGACTAAGTCTTATGAGACCCTTAGCCTTCCAATCCTTGAGATCCCAATCATCTTGTTGCATTACAGCTGGTTTAGTTCCTATAACAGTTTCCCAAAGGTCTCAGTCAATAAGCATGTCTTCCATCTTGAGCTTCCACAGCTCAAAATTAGTGCCATTGAACTTCTCCACTTCCATTCTTCCAGATGTGCTTTCCATCCCCTTTCTGTAATAGAAAATAGAATACTTTGTACAGACTCCCACTCAACTTAAGATCAGCTCAAAAAACCCCTACCCAACAACTAGGACCAAAGGTGATCAAGATCTGATACCAACTGAAAGGAAGCTAGGTGTGCAGAAAATGCTTCCTACACTAATCTAATTATGAGAGGGCTATACAAATTCAAATTATTCCTTACAACTACAGCAACATAGAACATCTAAATGAGATATTTTAGCAATACACATGAACCTGAAAGAAGACAGAAGAAGAGAGACAAATATTTACTGTGGGGAAAACCCTTATCAGGTGAAACAACCCACACTCAGAAACCTGCACAATGTATTAACAAATCTGAAAGGATGTTTACAATACACTTGCAATGCAAGCTTCGATGTTCTTCAACACTCATATCTAGAGTCAATCCGATAGCATAATGGTACCTGTAAACTTGTGATACAAACTCCATCTCCAAGCACCTATTTATATAGAAAATACAGGGCAAAATAGGTCCTATCTTAGGATGGGCATCCAACTTGGCCTCATAGCCCAAAACCCATGCCTAGAGACACTTGGTAAATATTGTAGAATGCACCTAACACTTTTCCATAGCTCCCATCCCAAAGAGGTCACCTATTTCCAAAATGGGCTATGCCAGATGCTCTTATGACACTTACGACCGTAATAGAATCTGGCATAGCAGTTACAACTTACAGTTGTAAGAGAATCTATCATACACATGCTATAAATAGCATATTCTCTTACAACATGTCATAGTCCACCTTGGGGCACCCAAATATGCCATTTTCAAAGATGCTTCATGACACATGTTTTCACCTGTCTTACAAACTTCTATTTACGACTCTTACATGTCATAGATTCTATCATAGGAATCCGTCATAACTATTTCGGTCAATATTCCCTTACACAACATGGAAGATACTTACACATGACAAAATGGTCCTACCATAAAGTGGGATGCCTATCTCCTCATGTGAGGACAAAATTACAAGTTGTCATATTCCATGTAGGATTGACACATCACCGTGCCACATCCCACAATATGACAATATAGAATTTACAAATATTTACAACATAGGCAAATAAATAATAAATACAAACATTAATAATGTAAGGAATTACCAAGGTTGAGACACCTTAATTCCCAACAATCCAAAGAGGACACCATTTCAGAATCGATAGCAGCAAAGAAAATTCACTCTGATATTTAACTCCCTACATTCTATTATGAATCAAGCAGTGAGTAATAATCTCTTGAAGCTTCCTCTGATTAAACCATTGGATAGCAGTAGAATGCAAGGACCTTACTTCAATGTTAATGCTTTTTGTCATTACCATTGACAACAAGGGCATGATACTGAATGATGTATGCATCTTAAACATGAAATTTAAGACCTCATCAACTCAAATGTTATACAAGTAACTGGTGTGAATGACAATGGAAATAAGTCAGTTGCTCCTCTGAATTAGAATTTAGAGATCTTTACTAATCCATTCCCTAGACATAATTAGAACAATATGATGGAACAAAATACAGTAGAAGTAGAAGATGACTATTTGGACTATGATGAAATAGTGGGTATGATAGAAGTGGATAAGGAGAAAATTGCAAATTCACCTCGTCCATGAAGAAATGGTATTTATGTTGAGGTTCCTCTGCCGTTATCCCTTCAAGGATCAAGAGTCAACCAAAATGCATTGGAAAGACAAATTGAACAACCAAAACAAGAGATTATGATACAGGAAAAGGTTACTATGGTGGAAGATAGTCCATTTCACTGTGAAAGACTGACTCAACAGAATAAGAAATCAAAGGATCGGAAAGGAACAAGGTGGTTGTCATTAGTGGGAAATAGTAATGATTCCCCTCCTCACAAACAACAGAAGATTTCAAATATACAATGATTTGAAAAATAAAAATTGAATGGTCATCTTGATACGAATCAAACAAATATAAATTGTTCACACTTTTTACAAAATTTGATGGAGCACCTTGCTAAGATGCTCACAAGTTTGAGCCTTTCCTAGAAATAGGTAAGTATTTCTAACCCTAGTGTTCACCTATGTTGTAGCATTAGTTTCTCATTTATGTGACCTCCCCTCTTGTGTTGTGTTCCCCCCATGATGTGTTATGTGTTGTTTAGGCCTCCTTGGATGACCCTTGATACTCTTGTAAGGTTGAGGATACCAGGAGACTGCCTCTTTTGTGACCATTCTTCTATTTGTATCATCATTCATCTATCTTGCTTCTCCTCTTTTTTCATTGTTGTGTGTTGTGTCTTAGGTGCATAGCATTGCAGTTGATGACTTGGGGGCATCCTCCTATGTGATTGTTCCTAAGACACTTGTTCTCCTCTCTCTTTTTATTGTTTACCTTCTTCTAGTGATTCTATCTAGTCAGTGGATGACAAAAACAAACATATACTAATACGGACTGTGTGTCCCTTCAGCAAGCAAAGCAAAATGGACCTAGTCCATATATGATGATGACATTAATTTATATATATCTGACACTTGGCTAGTAGAATCACTCCATGTGATATTTTGATGTTGTCTTTTCTTGCTAACAAATCATAACAATACATTTGCTCCATGCACTTTGATTTTTTTGGATGTCTCGCCTTGTTATTACACTCAGTTTTGAGATGCCTGCAGTATAAGCCCAATGGCTATACTCTGACTCGAAGCCATTTGTGTAGCCTTGGCTTCTTTGTTTTCATGCATTTCTTAGATTAAGAAGTGTGTGTTTGTGGGAACATTTGGAGATTGTAATCACATGTCACCTTTAGGGGCATGGACTTTACGAAAGCTCTTGTTCCCTTGTGTATTTTCTCTCTACCTTAGCGTGCTTGATATGGGTATGCGATATCAACCACCTTAGGGTGGGGGCATATAAATGTAACTTGTCTAATGATTCTGGTACTAACAAAGTGTGTTTGTAAGCCCTCTACAGAGGCAAGATGTTGTATCTCTAGTATGAGTGCACATCTTTATCCACATTGCAATCAAAAATCCCTCTACAGAGGTAGGATATCATGCATATCCTTTTATTCAAAAGCCCTCTGCAGAGGCAGGGATGGTGTATCTCTTGAGCTAGTGCACATCCTTTTTATTTCAAAAGTCCTTCCAGTAGGTGGGGTTGTGTATCCTCCCTTAAGCATGTCTTTGGTGGTTGTGGCATAAGCCCAACCATCAGGTGTGCCTGTAGCATACTTGAGATGGTGGGGGCTTAGCAATAAGTTCCTTCCATCACATTGTTTGTCATGTTTAAGATGTATAGTATGTCTTTGGCATGCTATACGATGCTCATGTTTTCTGTGTGTCTTCTGTGTGTTTTCCCCATGTGTAGTTTCAAGGGTGTGGAGAAATGCCCCTCCTACACTCAGGCTTTGTATGGCGTGTTTTCTCCCAAGCATAGTTTCAAGGGTGTGGTGAAATGCCCCTCCTATGTTTTGGGTTTTGTATGGCATGCTTGTTCTCAAGTGTAGGCTCAAGGGTGTGGTAAAATGCCCCTCCAACACTTTGGGATGTGTATGGTGTGTCTTCTCCCCCTTATGTAGTCTCAAGGGTGTTGAAAAATGCCCCACCTACATTTTAGGGTTGTGTGTTTGATTTTTACTTTCCATGTATTTGCATTCATTCATTTATATGTGCAAATGAAAAAGAAAATATCAAGTGTATTCTTTGTGACTGCTCTTGTGTCCTCTCCATGTCTTGCATGCCTATTACTATCTTCTCCATGTTTTACATGCCTGATACTATCTTCAATATATTTGGCATGTCTACAATGTGTTTTCTCTAATGTCTACCTAAGACTGTGGGCTAGAAATAGTTCCTCAATCTTTGTGTATGCATTAGCTTCAAGTGCCTAGCATGTTTGCTATGTTTTGACCATACTTTAATGCATGTATGGGTCATAAGATCATACATACATTAAAATGGGGCCTAAATGTTATGTTGTAAAATGTCACCCTAGGACTTTTACCTCCTAAGTTTAGCTCTCGGGTCCCTTAGATGTAATCATGCATATTCATTTTAACTCCTGATGCAAAATCCCTGAAAACCCATGTTAAATGGGGCTTAGGGGACAATGTTGAACTTGATCTTGCCTTAAAAATGGGGCCTAGGGCTTAGGCGCTCGTGCCCTAGTCCTGCTCTATTTGGTCAGGACCTAAATTTTAAATGATGATAATGTGACCGTTAAAGGTCCCCCTTGTCAGCATCTCAAGTTTGAATTACTAAATTAAAAGTAGGAATGCATATATAAGCATGTTTAAGGTTTCATTTGTAAACTAGAAGATGATTATGATATTTTGGCAAACTTATGATTTTAGAGCATCTAAAGCATTCATTGTTGAAGAGCAGAATATTGTTGTTGTGTTTGTTATTGTAGATTTGGCTTCATCTTCTCATGTGTTGAAGGATCTTCATCTACATGCAAGCTACACCTTTGAGGTGATATCTATTTGTGTTTGAATCAATCATTTATCAATTTATTTTTGCCTCTATCCCATAGGGATATGTACTCTTTATCAAACAATGGTGTTGGAAGACTTGAATGCCATTCTGGGGCTTGACTGAGGCAAACTCCTAAACACCACAACCCCCAACCCCATTCCTTATGATTGCAGGTGACAAGTGTCATTTCTTGCAGAGTGGAGTTGCAGAAGGCTGTGAGAGTGTACAGATTCTAGATCATAGAAGAAGAGTACTACAAGGGCTTGGGAACCTACCCCAAAGCCCTCAATATTTGTAGATCTAAAAATCTCTAGGACAATGAAGAACAATAGCATATAACTTCCAGGAATCTCTAAAGAAAATACTACCTTACGCTTTGCTGCCCGCATCCTTGAACCTAACTTGTTAGTATCCTGAATCTTGAAATCTGGTATGTATCTAATTGTCATTTGATATCTCTCTATGCAAGCATTTGTAGGAATTTGATCATTTACTTACAATTTTGCATAATTAGGGTTTTAAGCACAATTGGACATTAAATTAATACATTAATCAGTAAATTCCAAATTTCCCTATCATTACAAGTGACAACCAAACTGTAGGTGAATCCTCTTGTAAAAGTTGAGATTCAACTCGTTTAAATGTCCTTGAATGTGTGTAGTGAAAGGAGGATCTAGGCATATCATCAAATCAACCCTATTTCCCCCTTTTTCCTACATAACAAGAACCAACAAGGAAAACATATTCGATCCTCCACATTTCATCAAAATCCACCACATACTAGTTATGACACATTAAGGAGGGACAAGAAGTCTATATCTCAAAAATTTCAGCAAATGAAGCAAAAGAAACAAAGGAATTGACATATCAAGATGACTGTATTCCCAGAGATACAAGAAGAATAATCACAAGCAAAGAGGAAGAAGAAAGAGGAAAAATATACAAGGAAAACAATGTGGGGACGTTGTTTCAAATTCCAAACCACCAGATCATCAATCTTCAAAAGAAATAAATTGATTGCGAAAAGATTCGGCCATGGTAACATAGTGTATCAAAGACTAGCCACTAACAAGGGGTAGAACGTAAGGCACAAAAAGAAAGTAAATAAAGTAACAAAGGAAAAGAATAAAAGGGAAAAGCAGGAAAAATTAGGGCAATAAGGAAGGGTATTTAACCCTAATCAGGCATGAGGAAGCTCACTTTGCATTCATGCTTTGGAATCATTTGAGCTCTGAGAGAAAAATCAAGCGGTGAACGAAGCAGTGAAAAGTATAAGAGAGTAGATAACTAGTGAATACACAATGGCAACCCTTGATCTGATTGACATGACACACAAGCCAAGGTTGAAGTTCAAGAAGTATCCCTAGAAAGCCCCATAAGTGGATAAAGACGATGCATTCTTGAATGTGTTGGTAGATGTGGTCTACACAAAGGATGTAAGGAAATACATTCACAACACCTTGGCGGAGATTGATCATATGAAATTTGAAGAGCTAAGGGACAAATTGTTGGATGACATTGAGTATCTACCCAAATATGCAAACATATTGATGAAGAGATTGGATGTGTGGAAGGATTACCCTGATTTCACATATGCACATGAATGGGTAAGAATCATTCTAATCCAAATTCATGATGAGTTTATATATTTGGATGAACCATATAGAATCACAAAGGAGGCCATTAGGGTAGTCACAGGGTTGAGTGTAATAGGACTCCTACCAACAATGAAGGCCATCATAATGGATCAAGTGAGGGAATTGACTAAAGCAACGACAAATGGGAGGAGTATGCATGTAAAGGACATCACAGACCCTGGAGTCAAATATGCGACCATGGGCATCACATACAAGGTTTACTATGCTAGCCAGGAGGGTTTGGCCATAGTTACTACCATTCATACTGCCTACCAAATAGTGAAGGAGGGCAAGGATTTTGATCTCTATGAGGTCATGCGACAACAACTATTGGAGAATTTACAGAAGATCAAGGATTCAAATTACAACTTTTGGTATGGTACCCTGATTCTTTGCCTTACATTTTATTTCTTGAGTGAATTATCAGGTTCAAGGGGAAACAATGGCATTAAAACATACCGGTAGGGTTAGAGGTGAAAGGCACATAGCCCAATTCAAGGACGCATATTGGGGTTTCTTCAAAATCCTATAGGAATAAATGAGGGAAAGAGAAAGAATTCCCTAAGGAGTTGTGAAACAATATATAAACCAGGTCATATTTTGGTAGATAAAGATTTCACTTACATAGAAGCAGTAGAGCCTAGAACAACATGGGTACCACAATTGTCCTATGAGATAACTATGACATAAGCTACGACTTATGCACAAAATCTATTGATCAAACCCAAGCATACAAGTGCAGAGAAATTTGGTACTTATTCAGAAGTGATAGACAAACAACATAAAATGAATGTGGAGGAACAACTAGAAAAGAATAGAGATAAGTTGCACAAAAAGTGAGGAGTTCTGGATAAGGGAACTACCTCAGCTCCAAAACCTTCATCATTGGCTCCCCTGCCTACCAAGGAGGCTCTAACAATTAGAAGGTCAGAAAGAACAACATCTCAAGCTCCATCATCATCAACCATATCATATGAAGGAAGAGAAGTATCAAAAGTTTTATTAGGAATGAAAAAGAGTACACATTAGAAGGCTCCCCCATAGAAACAACAAGCAAAAAGAAAGAAAACCCAGGACATTCCGGAGGAGATTGAGTCTGAAGAAGGGGATGAGTAGGTTTCAAAATTGAAGAGAAGGAAAAAAGCACAATAGACACTGGAGGAAGAACCGATAGAAGAGCCAACAAAGGAACTAGCACAAGAGCTCTACAATCTTGATGCACTACTCAATGCTATGGAAAATGTAGGCATGTTAAAAGAAACTATTGCTTTATTTGATGATTCATCTAAATAAAATAAACAAATGATAGTTTAAGCAATGATCCAATATATGAGAGATAAAGAATAGACACTAGATGAGATAATGGAAGGATTTTTGGAGATCTTGATAGAAGCTCTAAGGCAAAGGAGGAAAAAGGCACTCCAGTTGGAGGAGGAAATAAGGTAGAATGCCATTGATAGGCTCAATGACACATTGTCACTAGAGAAGAAAAATGAATTGATACAACTAAAATCCATGGAATTGAGAAGAAAACAAAGAGTAGATACACTCATGGGTGGCAATAAGAAGGAAAAGGAGAAGATACAAAAAGAGACTGAAGAAATAACAGCAAAGCCATACTAGTCTATGAAAGAACAAGAACAAGAACCAGCACCATCACCTCTGCACAATACTGAGATAGCAGCAGGAGGAGAAAACATAACAGAGACAATCCAAGAGGGAAGTTAGTCAAAAACTTCTACACAAGAAGTACCTCCTCTGGAGAACACAAGGATGGAGGAGAAGAACACATAACAACAACAAACAAACCCACAAACACATAATGCAAAGGAGAAAGAAGAAAGAACATAGGAGAATACAAAAGAACAAAGGGGATCAGAACAAATTGATAATTTGAAAGCCTCTTCATTTTCAATTGAGTCCATCAAGGAGTTTTTGGAGCAGCAAAAGTAGATAACACCTATTATAACTCTACAGTTACTACAATTACTGGTGGTAGAAGGTCAGGTGAATCTAGTTGAGATATCTCCTCTACAAAAGCTATAGTTAGGAGATATATTCCACTCCTCAACAAGAGCAGAGATTTTAAAACATGTGGAGGGAGTGAATTGCTTCAAGATGTGGTGAATACATTGGCAAAGGAGATGCCAGATACACCCAGAGACACTACCTTACCATTGTTGGAGCAACTAAAACTATTGACACATGAATTCAAGGATTATTCTAGCCAGCTAGAGAAGAAGGTAATAGAGCAATTGAACAAGAAAAGACTGGTGGAAATGACAAATAAGTGTGCCAAGACACACACTTAGCTAGAAACACACATAAAGAGTATTCAACAAAGCATTGCGGAGGCAAGCATTCTGTACCAATTTTGTTTGAAATGGCTATAGTCCACCAAAGCAATAAAAGACCAGATGGATGCTCTAGAACTATAAATAACAAATGTGGCAGCTCAATATGATCCTTTAACTGATAAGGATGGAGTAATACGGGCATAGGTGGAGACACTTCACAACCAACACCAATAGCTCCAAGACCAAAGAGATCAAATAAAGAGCCAAATAAAGTAGTTGAGGGAAGTGGTGAACCTGAGACTGGCTAACTTGACCAACAGTTTTGTAGAAGCCAAACAGACTACACAAACTATACAGATACTAGCAAGTATAACAGAAGTAGAAGACACATATATGAAGATAGAGGGACACATAATAATGATGGCTAAGGTTAAGAAGTAGTGGGACACCAGTTTGACATAGTTGAAGCAGATATACAAGACTGTCTTGCCCAACAGCTAATTTTGCATGTCTTAAGGACAAGACATAATTTTGAAGAGGGGATGATGTTAACAGGGTGCAGGGCATGGAGCAGAGCTGACCAGAAGCTGGCACATACATTATGTGGAGGCTACAAGCTCACAAAAGATGTTAAACAACACATCCCTATATGTAATAGATATAGTATATATATAGATATAGGATATGATGATATAGGAGAAGTAGGATATAAGATATGTTCTGATATGTAAATGACATAGAAGTCATGTATGTAGATGGATGAGGTAGAGACTTAGACCTGCCAGAGGATGGATGTATGATACTTGGTTGTTATTTATATATACATATGGAGATCTACCCATACCATGTATTTCTGTGTTGTCTTATTGTTATGATCTATATGTGATGCTCTATTTCTGCTATTCTTTTTTTTGCTGTCAATTTCTAGCTACTTGACCAAGGTATAAACTGACTACAAAGACTTGACTGAGGACCCGATCTCTGGACCAATATCCCTCTTCATTTCTTGCCAACAGTCCTCAAAGTGTTTATTGTAATCAAAACTCTTAAAACAAGTGAGACCCATAGAAGTGCTCCATGCTATGCATAAATCACCTCCTAAATAGATTTATAACATGGGGGCACTGGGGAAATACTCATGAAACTCATCTCCTAACTATTGAAGCATTCATGTAATAGAGTGAGTCTCAATCAATCCATTCTTATTTGTCAAATGGATAACTCCTCGGTAATAGGATCACACAACGCTATCTCCTAGTCATAGATTCTCTATCTCTCTATATGGATCTAAAATAATATCCTCATCTATCAAAGTGGCTATAGCTCATGTAGAAGCATCAAAGTGCCCAAGTCTACTTGATCTCATATCTCTTAGTAGTCTCAAGTCCAAAGGGGACATCTCTTGTTGATAAGGTATAAAATGCTTAAGGATCTATGACATAACAAGTGAAGGCCGGAAAAAAAAAATCCTCATCATGAAATGAAATACAAGTCTTGATAGACCAAGGCTAGTATGTTAATAACCCAAGAAAAATCATGCCTTTCTCAAGCTATTAAATGATTGGTGTCCAACACCATTTAAGAAACAAAATATTATTAACTCCCAAAAAGAAAGTGGCAATCAAGCCTATTAGAACCTCCTACAAGGGAAGAATGGGGAGTCTAGGGATGGAAGTAAGCTAAATTTAAAGCCTATCACTAGGTTGAGTTTCTTGCATAATAGTTGCCCAAGCTATCCTCTCTCACTCAGACTCCCTCTCTGGTAGTGTAAGTTGTTCCCCTATGACAATAACACCAAGTATGTGGTAGATGTCATAGAGAGGGATCATCCACTCTCTAGAAATAGATGGAAATTAGAATGTGCTCTAATCAGCATCCCAGTAAGTCAAGATGTCACAACATATGTGGGATGAAAGATGGACAATCAAAATCTTTTCTACTCAATCTAATCCAATTCTCTAAAGTGTAGCATAGTCTACAACTGACAATGCCTCTAGTGCATCCATATATCAAGCCTTCTCAAGGGTAACATTCCACTATGTGTAGGTGTCTTGTGAAAAAAGTCCATCAAGTTAGCCCTTAGTAAAACTTTAAAAAACTTAAAAATTAGAAAAGTAAAAAATAGTGAAAAGTTATAAAACTCTCAAATTTTTTTAAAAATTGAATAGTCTTTAGAAAATTAGCAATAAAAGGAGATTTTCATGTTAAATTTAAGAAAGTGGTCAAGTTTGACCTTAAAACATTCAAGTTTGCCTTCGACATTATCAACTAAACCTTCTAGTAGGGTCTCTTGGGAAACTCAAGATGAATTGACAGGGTCACTTGAGAAACCTACCCTATTGAAAGGGGTGATCCAAGGCCACACCCCAATGTTCCCCAATGTGTCCCAATGTGCCCCAATTGGCCTAGAAAATGAAAAATTTAAGCAAACTCAAGAAAAATAAAGTTTGAAAGTGATTAAAATGTTAGGAATTAGTGCTAAACCTAGGTTAATAAATAATCTAAGTGATTATATAATAATCACTTTAGTTTATAGAGATTAGTTATTAGTTATTTATTAGGCAATTTGTGTAGTTAGTAGGTTGAATGGCTTTATAAAACCATTGAATGTAATAATGTAAGTGTCAAAGATGAATGATTGACTAAGTGTTGTGTTGGAGCCTCTAGCTCTTCTTTGTTGTTGTAATTTCAATATGGTATCAGAGAAGGTGTCTTGGACCTCTCTATTTTCCTTCCATTCACTCATCTTTCCTTCTCCAAAGCAGTGATCACAATAATGATGTAATGATGACCATGTGCAATAGCCATTATCTTGCCCATCCACCATTATTACATTTTGCCAACAATTTTGTAGTGCAGACCACATGCAAATTTGTTGACATTCATCATCATCTACATTTGATTTCTCTTTTCCTTCCATTTTGTTCACTCTTTTCATTGCCTTCTTTCTATTTTGTTCATTTTCATATCCAAAAATTAGAAAAATAAAAAAATACATTTAGATCTATATTTTAGTTGTATTTTTTCCCAACACTGCAAGAATCATGTTTTAAGGACGCCTCCATGGAAATGAGAGGTGAACAAAGCATACAATTATTATTTTCTCTTGGTCAAAAATATTATTTAATTTTGTTGGAAGAATAGTTTGTATAGGAGAGAAGCAAAAGATCATATGGTAGTTGTACACAATAAACAATCTACCCTATTTTAGTTTGCTAAAGATTTCAATGTAAATGCTTGTTTTGAAAGTTTCAAAGAACACATGCCAAAATCATTGTGTGAATGCGACTAAACAAAAGTGTGGTTATTATCCAAGAAATTTTTAAAATCCTTGAAGATTTGTAGTCATCTACATGTTGTGTCTACTACATGTTTTGTGAGTATATACATGCAATGGTATCATTATTGTGTTGATCATGCTACCACACCTATTCATCACAAGTAGAGAATAAGTCAATTTTCTTCACTTATGGACAATGTTGTTGATGGAGATTTTTAAAAATAATGAGCATTCAAACTAGTTTGTGGTAGAATCAACATTAAGAGGAAAACAATAGATGATTCCAAGCATGTAGATTCATTCTAGTGAACTTGGAGTACAATGAAGGACATTGAGCAGTTTCATAGAGTGTCACATGGGAGAAATGATGCAAAAAGTAGTAGTGCAAAGAGTGGATTCATTTCACAAAATCCTGGAATGAAATGGTTCACTAGAACATGAAGTGCATGTTCACCATCCAACATAATAGTTGTTGCAGTTATTTGTGTAGTGATCAGTATATATTTTGTTTGACTAGGAAAATTTTAATAGTTACGTTTGCAAGATAAAATTGCATAAGGGGTAAAAATGCATTAATATAGATTATGTGGAATATTTAAAGGAGAAATAAGGTGAAATTGTATTATTTTTTAATATTAGCTTTGTGTAAATGGAGAAATAAGGATATTTTAATCCATAAGGGTGTAATAGCTTTTGTATAAAAATTTATCGATCACATTGTAAGGATGCATTATCAGTGAAAAATGACATCCAAGAAGATTTTCTATTGAAAGGGGGAAGAAAATATAAAATAGGCGGATCTTTGCAGGAACACAAAAGATGGAGGCAATGACAAACTAAGGTCAATAGTTGATAAGTCGATGCAACACAAAATAAAGTTTCTATGTCAGTACTGAGGGGGGTTGTTAGGAATTAGTGCTTAACAAAAGTTAATAAATAATAAATAAATAATGTAAGTGATTATGTAATAATCACTTTAGTTTATAGAGATTAGTTAGTTGTTAGTTGTTATGTGGTTTGGGTAGTTAGTAGGTTGAATGGATTTATAAAGCTATTAAATTTAATAATGTAAATGTCAAAGATGAATGATTGACTAAGTGTTGTGTTGGAGCCTCTAGCTCTTCTTTGCTTGTCTGATTTTAATAGATAATTTAAAATTTAGTCAAATGCAACATTTTTTTGAAATTTAACAGATGATTTCAAGCCAAATCCAACAAAAAAGAGGCTAGGGTTTCAAAGAGTATTTTTCTCATTTCTTATACCTAAGGATCTATAGGAGGCTAAATAGTGGCCATGATCTCAATCCTCTCATCCTAAGCTTTTCATCGGCTACTCCCTCACTTAGTTTCATCATTGTTTCATTGCTTTCTCTCCTTTTTCCTCTTTCTTTTCCTCTCTCCCCTTTAGTTTTTTTTGTAGTGGCTTTTATGCTGTTTAGTTTTCTTTCATAGAGTAGGCTATTGTCTTCATTTTGCTTTTTCTTTCATCATCTTGGTAGGTCACCATGCCAAGGCAAGGTAACATAGGTAAATATCAAACTCATGCATCCAAGGTATATTATCTCATCTTTATTTTTGTACTTTACTATGATCTAATTGATTATCAAACTTGCATTTTGAGTCATTTTATCCATCTCTACGTCCAAATGCAAGACAACAACAAAGGTAAGTATAGGTAAGTGCGAGTCCCACAAGACCATGCTTTAGGAATAGTACCTACCTACTATGTAGACTATTGTCCCCAAGGAAGCAAATATGTAAGCACTAAAAAAGTACACAAGCCAACATGGTAGTTTGATGATGATTTGACAATCCAACACATGACTCTCAAAGGTGTGAATTACACTTCTCTCAACATTTTCACACTTGATGGTGCATCCTTTATCCTATTTATCCCCTTGACCATTTTTTCCAACATTCTACCTGAGTTCCAAGACCTTACACTTGTCAAAGAACCCTTTATAGATCCTCAACTAGAGGGTCACCTAAGAGATCCTAGGGTCGCTTAGGTGACCTACCCCTTAAGTTGCAGGGTCACTTAGGTGACCTACCTTAGCAAAAGTGGTGAGCCAGTTCCTAAAAGGGGTGACCCTATTATCTTTTGGCATGTGTGATTTCTATCAGGGTGAAAGTTTAGAGTTGTTTCACACTTTGGGCCAACTAAATGGTTTTGACTAAAATCATTTGGCCCCAAAAAGCTTCAAGAAAAATAGTATCTCTTGAAATCACATGGCCCCTATGTGGCATAAAGAGTTTTACTCAAAATGTTTTCAGCCAAAATTTTTAAATCAATATAATTTGATTTTAAATTCTAAAAATATACTTACTTAGATAGAAAGTTTCAATTAAGAGAGTTTTGGCCGAAACTTTTTCAACCAAAATTGTATCAACCAAAATTGCCTATGCAGCATCCCATGTGGAAGACAACCCCCTCTTTTTCAACAAATTCAACAAAAAATTAACATCAACTCCATATCTCTCCAACCAAAAGGGTATTTTCATGAAAATTTGAAAATACCCTTTTGTAGACCTTGGAGTCTAGAATTTTAATATATATATATTTTTAATAATTTTTATTTTGAATTTTTTAAATTTATTGCAAGTAGGTTATTGTAATCAAACATAAGGCTAATTAGAAATTAAAAAATAATATTAAAATACTTTAAAATTTTAAAAAATATATGACTACAACGCACTAGAGGAGAGGATCCTCTCCAAGACGGTATAACTTTTTTTAATAATAAAAAAATAAGATAAAATTTGACATGCCATCAAAACTATGACAGTTTGAGTAAATTTAACTTTAAAAATTATTAAAAATAAATATTTATAAAAAAATTAATTAATTTTCTCCATGCACTAGATTTTCAAGTTATCTAAGTGAGAAAAATTTCAAAGAAAAAAAAAATTGCTATATTTTTTGTGATGTCCCATTGACCTTACTTTTTTTTATTTTTTTTAGTAATTATAATTATTCTCTTAAATTTACGAAAAACTATATCCAACTAGTTTTTTAAAATTTTTAAAAATTATAAACATAAACTACATTAAGAGTTCTACATTTTATTAGTTTATATCATTTTAAAATTCAAAACATACATGTCACTTTTAGGTAGTCCAAGTTGAAAAAACTGTATTTGTGTTGGTCATTTCCTTTATAAAAGTGTGATACATTTATGAACTTTTACCCCTCAGTTCAACCTAGTTTACTCCCATTTACTCACAATCAATCCCCAATGCTATCTCAATCAATCTCTTGTCCTCTCAACATCAGCCTCTCTAACCTTTCGATCGGCTCTGTAGTTCACCCCAATCAACCCCACCTTTGTTGTTGCTTCTCAACCTACAAATACCCCTCTCCTCTCTTGTTTTAGAGGAGGCTAATTTTTTTATTTACATTATAGTCCCATAGTATTTTATACTTGTATAGGACCCTAAGAGCCTTTTCCCATTTTGTTATCAAAGCGTCAAAGCTCTAATCAATCCCAATTTCCCTCGCATCCCTGTCTTTTCCTATTATCAATTGGAGGACCTAATTAATGTAAATGAGATAGATGATACTAGATCTCTAAGGACAAAATCCTAGCATCAACACCCATTATTCATTTATATGTTCTTTTTTCTTTGAAAAGGTAGTTTAGAGTAGTAATTAGCAAATTCTCTTGCCCTTGAGGAAGTCAATTCTTTTTTTTTTCTCTTGGTTAGATTGGATTTCATTGCTTTGCTAGTTCTAGATTCAATAGATGCATTTTTCTTTCATTACAATAATTCACATCCAAAATTAAACCACAAAAGATTAAAACATTACAAAATTACATCTAGAAAAAGTCATTTTAGATTTGCATCCATAAGAGATTTTAGTTTCATGCAAGTAGTAATTAGATCATATTTTATAGTTGGGAAAAATACAAAAATAAAAGTTGCATTCATTTAGTATAATTGCATTTAAAAACTTGTCAAATTATGAAAACATCAAACAAATAAGTAAAGCTCTTGATTTCATCATGAGGCACACAACTTTTGATTCACATAAAAAGGAAAGCCATCAATCCCATTATAAAGCACACAACTTTTAACATTTAATCATTCGGTCAAACAAGAAAGCCCTTAATCCCATTACAAGGCACACAATAAACTCAACATTTAATTCAACAACATTTAGTTCAAAGAAGAAAGCCCTTGATTTCATCATGAGGCATGCAACATTTAAAACTCAAATAAAATAAAGACAAGCCTTCCATCTTTTTCAACTCAACATTCACACTCAATGTGTCTTGAAGTGAGACAAGATTAGATTAAATAAATCTTAGAAAAGATCAGGGAAAACCTTCTAGATTAGGAAAACCCTATAGAAGAACAATCCCAAGAACAAACAAAAATATTGAGGCAAATTAAGAAAAAAAGCCAATAAAGACAACAAAGAGAGGAGCTCCATAATGGAGAACTTAGAATCCTTGAGGAACTCATTAAGTTAGAAGAATGAAGATTAAACATGTTTCACCACTTTGCAACAAAAGGATTAAACAATATAAGAGCAAGTGACCTTTTGGGTCATATATGAATATCAATGCCAATTCAATGTCTTTGCCAACAATAATTAAACCATGAGAATCACAACCATGAACCATGCACACAAACAACCCACACAAACAACACAATTGCCATCCATAACATTCTGCTTCCCCACAAACAAAACAACCCCTCGGTCCTATTGTGCCTCACACACACACCCCATTTCGCAAAATAGGGACCCCCTCTTGCAAATTTTGGTTTAGAGTATCAATTGGGTTTTTCATCTCCTAAGTTGTAAAAAATGGTCAAAATGCATTTCTAGCCATGTTAGAAAATTGATGTTAATAGGTCATTCCAAAATCTACTATGTCCAAGTGTTTGCATTCAATAAAACTAGGTCTGAATATCTTTTACGTTGAAAATGCCTTCATCTGACCTTTGAGCTAAAATTCATTGCCTCCGACTTAGCGTTGTTTCCTCGCCTATCTGACCTTTGTGCTACTTTCATCGCTCACCGACCCAGTGTTAAAACTTCGTGCATCTAACTTCACGCTGAAATACATATCCACTGACTAAACTAGAGACCGGTGAAACCTCTGCAGGTCCGAGGAGCTCCAAACCCCCTCAAAGCACTTAAAATATGTTTGATCAGCTCTATGCTAAAAGTATTGACCACCGACTAGGTCAGTAACATGCTAAAGTCCTGCCGAGTAGTAGCATTGAGTTTCCCCTGCAAACCCTAAAAATCTCTGTCAAGCACCCCAACTAACAAATCGTACCCTCCTCATTGATGGCCATTGATAAAGGGGAATAAAATGGGTTTTGGTCTTTTTTTTAGCTCATTTCACATTTCAACATTGGATCAAAGAGCTCTGAGAGAAGGATTTTGGATTTGACTAGCCGTAAATCACCCTCAAACTTGAAATAGTTCATCACATATTCATCTTCATGAACCAGGTAGGTGCCTCTCTCGCCTGTTTAGGGATAGAATTCGCTAGCTAGGGTGTCAATTAAACTTAAATGTAGTTTTTTCAAGGCACCTTGCAAGTATGAATTGTTGTGATAGATTGAGTTTAGTAAATGGAAATTTAGTTTTCTTTGTTCGGTTATTGAAAAAACCCTAGTTTTAAACTATATGGAAGGTGAATTTTTAAGAGTGTTTCAAAAACCATGTGTGTAAACTAGAAAACTATTGGAATTAAGGCTAACAACTAAGAGGGGGGTTGTCTTAAAACTTTTAAAGCTTGATGCAGTTAATTCTTCTTTACTTCTTAACAGATTAATGACATAATCATGAAAAGAAAGAATTAATAATACATGAGCACAAACATAAACAATACACTTGACACCAAGATTTTACGTGGAAACCTGGTTAAGGGAAAAGCCACGGTGGGGGTTAACCCACAAAGATTATACTCTATTAAAAGTATTACAAAGGGGAAGGCACATGCCTTCAGGCTCACTGGCTAGAGGTCACTGCTCAAGAGAGGCTCACTACCTACAAGAATGATTACAAAAGGATTATAGATTGTTTGAACTGATAAAGAGCATCTGCCAATGCAAGAATTTAGTTCCGGTTAAGCACAGAATACTGATTTTACACACTTCATCTTTATTCTACCCTATTTATTGCTTTGGCATAATTTGGACCTTAGATCTCTTCTCTTTCACACTTCTATCTAGCTTTTTCACACTTACTCCATATTCGCATCACTATTACTCTACAAAACACTTGAATCCATCGATTATATATCTACATCAACAAACTCAATCACATATATGTCAGCCTTATGAAGAACTTAACAAATAATACAAGTACTCTATTTTGTTGGCTGAATCTATACATCAATAGTGATGCATACCATAAATAACACTTTAGGTCACTATTCATGTTAGCCACTAACATTATATCCCTTACACAACTCACCAAAACACTTCTACTAGATCCGCACAAGGATCTAACACAAGTTGGCCTATTCTTCACTAAACTGTCTTGTCATATTAGGACCCAATACTTAGATGCTCATAACTTTTAATCCCTTTGTCACTGGAGGCTGAAATCTTGGATTTAGATTTTCCTGGCATTCCTCTACACTCCCTTAGATTTGGAACACACAATGTTAACTGGAGAGATTTGCTGACCAAAATACTAAACTCTGCTATAAACCCTGTTCCTATCTATCTGGACTTGACAAATCTTGGAACTGACTTCTGGTATGATCTAATACTACACTTTGGATATGTGGAATGGACTTAGTTACTAGCAATAACAACACATGACATGCCTTGCAGTGTCTCTTGCCAACAATCTCCCCCTTTGGCATTGATGGCAACACTTAGTGAAAAATGACTAAGTGTCATGACTGACTCCCCTTACTGTGTACACTTATATATTCTTCTATTGCTCTCCCTTTGATGGATTCTTCATTTCTTTCATTTTTCACTGTCTCTCACTCCCCCTTTGACATCAATGCCAAAGGATGGAATCCACAATCCAAAATAAACCCAAAAATTTTGTATACAATGCCACATATGTGCAACCAACCTTAAGTTATATTTACATGTACTTAAGTACATTTCAAAAAATATTCCTCAACAGGGCCAATTCTGTATCCCAACTCTTCTTCATACTATTCAAAGTTGTAATGTGGCCATTGAACAAAAATGCTTCTGCTTCAACTTTCCGGAGGTCAATGGGATCACTTGTTTGAGTAGCAGTTTGGGCTTCTATTACAACATTGAACATAGCTTCTATCTTAGGGGAAATCAATCCCCGAAGCTCACCCATTCTTTCTTGAATGTTCTCCTTTTCTCTTGTCAATTTCTTTATTTCTTCTATCAGACTGATTGCTTGACACTCCTTACTTGCCACTGATACTTTCAATGATCAAAAGATTGGGACATACTTGTTAGTTTCTGTTTGGATTCCTTTATTTTATCTTCTATATTCTCTATGACTTCAGGAGTAGATAAACAAAACTTATTTATACTGTCTCCTTCTAAAAGAACATTTTGAGTATTCTTTATACTATTATCTAGCACTAATCTGCCTATCTCAATCATGCCTTTAAGTGCATCAAATCTTTTTCTATTAAATTCATTCTAAACTTTAACTTCTGCAGATTTTTCAAAGGACTCAAAGTGAGTACTTACAGAATTTACAAGGCTCTTCAGATTTATGGAGGGAGAATTAGATGGATTCTTCTAGAATGTTGGCATTAACTTCTCCAATATACTAGGTGAAAGGCCTACCTGCTCATTGTCCTCTATGTGAGATTTCAATACCTTTTCACTTGCCTTGGCTTGTGTGAAAGATGTTATCTTCATCAATTGGACCAGAGAGAAAGTATCCAGGTTGAGTGGTCCTTGAATCAACTCGGGTTCATCAAACTCTAGCATCTCTTTACTCAGAAAACTCTTCACTACATTTGCAGTGTCTCTTGCCACAATTTCCGGACCACCTTCCTTTCCTTGGGTTTTCTCAGTGACAGGACTATTTTGTTTGGGTGCATCAACATTTGCACCATCTTCTTCTGCTTTATCTTCCTTACCTTTGACTTCTTCTTCTTTCTCTACCTCACCTTTCTCTGTGTCATTTGTAGGGGGATTCTTTCCTTTGTCCTCACCATTTGAAATCTATTCTAGAGGATCTTGTGTAGCAGCAGTGCTCTCATCATTGTCTTTTTTTTGGATTGATCGGGAGTTAGAGTATCACCTGTATCATCAGTTTTATCCATCATCTCTATATCTTCCTTGTTTATTTGCTCCACTTAAGGAATAGAGGAGTCATCTATTCCATATTGTTTCTCATCCTTCTTCTGCTCTTCTTCACCTAGGACTAGTGTGTCATTAGTAGGTTCATTTGACACAACAAAGAACTTGTTCTTGTCCAATGCTTTTCTCAAAAAAATTTTAGTTTCTTGAACTACTTCATCTATCTCTCCAATCATCAGTTTATTCATTCTCTTCTTGCTTCTAAATTCATTTTTCACCTCTTTGAGGATTTTGTTTGCTTCTTTACTGGATATTATCGGACATAGAGTGGTCAGTCCATGTTCTCTTAACTCCGTATCTCAGCTTCTTTCCTAATTTCCAATATATCCTTCAGACCTTTTGGAACTTCAGACAAAATTTCTACCAGTGCTTGATTGAACACATTGAAGTACTTGATAGTAGCTTCTTCCAAGAGTCTTTTGTTAGCATTACTGGAGAGATCATAGAATTTAGTTAATGGTTTTTTTCACAAAGGAAATTTTCTTCTCAGTAACAGCTTCTGATTTTTGTCTCTTTATTGTCTTCTTGCTTCCGGAAGGATTTTATTCAAATACTTTAGCACCTATGCCCTTTAGCCCCTTAAGTTCATCATCTGTATCTATCTTCTCTTCATCCTTTTCTTCCAAACTTGCATATGGCCTTTTTACCATTACTTTTGTTCTTTTCATTTCCTTACCAGATGATTTGTCTTCTAGTTTTGCAAGTTTACAGTTAAAAGATGTAGAAATAGAGCTTCTAGTAGTTCTTGAAGTGGAGGATGATTCCACCAGAGTATCTTCTTGTTTCTTATTCTGTTTCTCCTTTTCAGCCTTTTAAATTCTTTCTTTGTTTTGCTTCACTGCTTCCTTGGTTAGGCCAATGCTTTCAGCATACATTTCAACCTACCTCTAAACTTTTCTCTTAGTCTCTAGTTTCCTAAGCTCAACATGCAATTTTAGACTTAGCTCCATATACGTTCCAAACCTTTCAATGGAGGTGTCTTTTGATTTGCTCAGGAGATGTTGAGCATACATGTCTAAGATCTTCTCATCAACCTCATAGCACATAGGCATAAACCATATAGTTATGAGTTCTATAGCTTCCATTAGGTACTAATCAGTGTCTACCATAAAGCAGATTTCATTCTTGTATTTCTCAACTATTGAATTGGGGATTCTTTCCATAGAATGCATCATATTCTGAAAATTTTTAAAGTAACCCCAGATTGTAGTCTTTTGTACACTTGAGTCTCCAATGCTGAGTAGATGATCTCTTATTTGCCAAGCAACTGGCCTATCATTTATCCAGTGCACACCTTGTACTCTAGGCACTTCATTCATAAAATAGAAGAACAAACATATAACTAGGGAACCATATTTGAAGGTGTTTTTCTTATCCTTTTTGACTTTGCTTAAATTTTTAATTAGTTGGTTTTGTAATAGCTCACATACATCATAATCTACATTCTCCTTCAACATTTGATATGTTGCATATATGGCAGTTCCAGAGACAGAATTCTCCCTGTTGGAGTGGTAAATCTTGTTACCAATCACCATAGATGCAAACTTAACATCTAGTTAAATAATGTCATTGATAATCATTGTCCTTTTTTCAAACTTTGCATCGGTAGCATCGGTCACTATCTAGTTCTTCACGTCTTTCAGCATGGGTAATCCACCATTTGAATTTAACCTAGTTACAATCTTGATAACATCCTTTGTAATCTTGAATGGTTTCAATAGGCATATGAACTCATCATGCATTCAACTCAAGATATATCGAACCCACTCATTTTCATCAAATGTCAGAAATTTAATGACTTGTAGAAAATGTTTGCTTTCTAGGGATTTGTATTCTGGTTTCAATTCATAGCTATCATCTGTTAGGTAGTTGAGAAATAAATCCAAGAGTTTTAGGTTTCCAAATTCTTCTATACTATAGTGGATGTAAGCCCTAATATTCTCAACATGCAAAACTTCATATGGGACACCAGAAATGCTCCTAAACATTCGATTTTGATTGACTTGTATGGATGCTTCTTAAATTTTGGCTGGGGCCTTTTAGTAATATCAACAACAAGAGGTGTGGTCATTGCAAAAGATTTCAAATTCAAGGCTTCATAGATAAATACCTTTTTCTTCCACGAAATTAGGGTTAGCAGACAAATTTGTTGGTCACACTTCCATCCATTGAAATCTTAGCTCAGGCACTCTTCTTCTTGCTATCTTTGAATGTAAAGTGATTCAAATGAAGAATGAATGACCTTTTTATGCTCTACGAAAACCTATTTTGCCTTTGTAATAAATGCTCTGCCCTAACACATCTGGTTACAATATTTTTGCATACAGTCGATCTTCAATTGCCCTACAAATCATCATATCCACCTTTTATCTTCCATAAATCCTTTCAAATGATGTATAATAATCCAAATTATTTTCTCTCATTGTGCCAAATTCAGGCACCCACTTACTAGCTGGAGGATTTTAGATTTTATTGTAGGTCCCCCTAAGTCAGAACTCCTAATTCAATTCCTAGAAGAATTATCAACACCAGATTCCGGTGCGGACCCATTACTATTATTCACAACACTTTTCTTGACCCATGTCTTGCTCATTTCATTCTGGATCTCATTCACATCAATTTTTCCCTTTCCTTTGTCTTGTCTCTACTCATCTAATTTTCTGTTTACTGGGCCTCTTCTTTCATTATTCCTACTTCTGCATAATCTTGCAATATGACCAGATCTATTGCAATTAAAGCACACAACATTTCTTTGCTTATATACTTGATTTTCTCTTGATCTGCACTGATTAGACATGTGTCCAAATCCATTGCAAGTAAAGCGGTAACCATTGAAAGAGTTGTCATTTCTTCTATTGTTAGAGTTATTCATTATCATATTTCTGCATTCATTTTATCTATGACCATACCTCTTACACTTGAAGCATTGACCAGAAGAGGATGGACCATTTTGATTTCCTCTGCTTCTGCACTGAGTAGCTCTATGACCAAATTTATTATAATTAAAATAATTTCCATTGAATGACGGATATCTTTCAATATTAGGCTGTCTTACCAGAGGACTTCTAGGTCTGTTTCTCCCATTCCTTGGTTTAAAATTTCTTTGTCCGGATCCAGAGCTTTCACCTTTGTCATCCACAAGACCATGCTTATCATCAACCTTTTTCTGACTTTCAAGTAGTGCTTCAAGTTTAGTTGAGCTTATCTTGAACATCTCCTTGTATTCATTTGCAACTTCTAGGTCATGTCTGAGAATGACAATCTACCTCTCAAGTTCTCTCTCATTGTCTCTGCTTTCTTATAGATTAGACTCTAGATGGCTAGCCATTCTATCCAATCTATGGCATTCTTCAGTTCTTTCTTTTAGATTTTGATTTAGGTCTTCTTCAGTCTTCTTCTTTTGCTCAATTTCTTTGGTTAACCTCATTACTCCAGATTCCATCTCATGTTTTAAAATAGAAACTTCTTTTGTCAGCTTCTCACATTCCTTTGTCTCTTCTAAAGCCTCATTCATGCCACTTTCTTTAGTAAGATTAGCTAGCTGATGAAGTAGTTATTTCCTTTTCTTCCATTGATTTCTTTAGTTTATCTTTTAGCAAGTCAATGCAATCATCAGCATCCTTAAGGTTCACTTTTAGATCATCTATTTCTTCTTTGGACTGATCAAGATCTTCTAAAGCTAATTGAAGTTGTACTCTGAGTGAACCCATTCAAACTCCTCCCTAGATCCTCCTCAAGATGTTAGGCTTCTTTCAAGGAACCTTGCTCTAATACCAATTGTTGGAATTAAGGCTAACAACTGAGAGGGGGTGTAAATTAGTTGTCTTAAACCTTTTAAAGCTTACTGCAGTTAATTCTTCTTTACCACTTCTTAATAGATTAATGACATAATCATGAAAAATAAGAATGAATAATACATGAGCAGAAACACAAAGAATACACTTGACACCAAGTTTTGACGTGGAAACCTAGTTAAGGGAAAAACCACGATGGGGGTTAACCCACAAAGATTATACTCTATAAAAGTATTACAAAGGGGAAGGCACATGCCTCTAGGTTCACTACCTAGAGCTCACTGCTCAAGAGAGGTTCACTGCCTACAAGAATGATTACAAAAGGATTATAGATTATTTGAACTGATAAGTAGCATCTGCCAATGCAAGAATTCTATTTTGGTTAAGCACAAAATACTAATTTTACACACTTCATCTTTATTGTACCCTATTTACTACTCTGTCATAATCTGGACCTCAAATCTCTTCTCTTTCACACTTCTACCTGCCTTTTTTTCACTTAATCCATATTTGCATCACTGTCACTCTACAAAACACTCAAATCCATCAGTTATATATATCAGCATCAACAAACTCGATCACTTATATGTCGGCCATATGAAGAACTTAACAAATAATACAAGTACTCTATTCTGTCAGTTGAATTCATACATCAATAGTGATATGTACCAAAAATAACACTTTAGATCACTATTCATGTCGGCCACTAACATTATATCCCTTACACAACTCACCAAAACAATTCTACTAGATCCGCACAAGGATCTAACACACGTTGGCATGATCTTCACTAAATTGTCCTATCATATTAGGACCTGATACTTAGATGCTCATAACTTTTAATCCCTTTGTCACTGGAGACTGAAATCTTGCATTTAGATTTTCCTAACATTCCTCTACACTCCCTTAGATTTGTAACACACAATGATTAACTAGAGAGATCCACTAACCAAAATATTGAACTCTGTTATATACCATGTTCCTGTCTATCTGAACTTGACAAATCTTGGAACTGACTTCTAGTATGATCTGATACTACATTGTGGATGTGTGGAATGGACTTAGTTTCCATCAATGACAACACATGACATGCCTTGCAGTGTCTTTTGCCAACAATCTCCCCCTTTGGCATTGATGGCAACAATTAGTGAAAAATGACTAAGTGTCATGACTAACTCCCCCTACTGTGTACACTTATATATTCTTCCATTGCTCCCCCTTTGATGGATTCTTCATTTTCTTTCATTTTTTACAGTCTCTCACTCCCCCTTTGACATCAATGGCAAAGGATGGAATCCACAATCCAAAATACACCCAAAAATTATGTATACAATGCTGCATATGTACAACCAATCCTTAAGTTATATTTACATATACTTAAGTACATCTCCAAATATATTTCTTAGCAAGGACAACTCTATATCCCAACTCTACATCATACTATTCAAAGTTGTAATGTGTCCATTAAACAAAAATGCGTGTGCTTCAGCTTTCCAGAGGTCAATGGGATCACTTGTTTGAGTAGCATTTTGGGCTTCTGTTACAACATTGAACATAGCTTCTATCTTAGGGGAAATCAATCCCCAGAGCTCACCCATTCTTGCTTCAATGTTCTCCTTTTCTCTTGTCAATTTCTTTATTTCTTCTATCAGAATGATTTCTTGACACTCCTTACTTGCCACTGATACTGTCAATGGATCAAAAGCTTGGGACATACTTGTCAATTTTTGTTTAGAGTCCTTTATTTTATCTTCTATATTCTCTATGACTTCAAGAGTAGATAAAGAAAATTTATATATACTGCCTCCTTCTGAAAGAGCATTTTGAATATTCTTTAGACTATTATCTAGCACTAATCTTTCTATCCCAATCATGCCTTTAAGTGCATCAAATCTCTTACTATTAAATTCATTCTAAACTTTAACTTCTGCAGATTTTTTAAAGGGCTCAAAGTGAGTACTTACAGAATTTTGAAGGCTCTTTAGATTTCCAGAGGGAGAATCAGATGGATCCTTCTAGAACATTGGCATTAACTTATCCAATATACCAAATGCAAGGCCTTGGCATCTCATTGTCATCTATGTGAGATTTCAATACCTTTTCTCTTGCCTTGGCTTGTGTGAGAGATGATATCTTCATCATTTGGACTAGAAAGAAAGTATCCAGGTTGAGTGGTCTTTGAATCAGTTCAGGTTCATCAAAGTATAACATCTCTTTACTCAAAAAATTCTTCACTACATTTGTAGTGTGTCTTGCCACAATTTCTAGACCACCTTCCTTTCCTTCAGTTTTCTCAGTGACAGGACTATTTTGTTTGGGTGCATCGACATTTGAACCATCTTCTTCTACTTTACCTTCCTTAGCTTTGACTTCTTCTTTCTCTGCTTCACCTTTCTCTATGTCATCTACAAGGGGATTCTTTCCTTTGTCCTCACCATTTGAAATCTATTCCGGAGGATCTTATGTAGCAACAGTGCTCTCATCATTGTCTTCTTTTCCAGATTGATCAGGAGTTAGAGTATCTCCTACATCAGCAGTTTTCTCCATCATCTCTATATCTTCCTTCTTTATTTATTCCACTTCATAAATAGAGGAGTCATGTATTCCATATTGTTGCTCATCCTTCTATTGCTCTTCTTCATCTAGGACTGGCGTGTCATCAGCATGCTCATCTAACACAACAAAAAACTTGTTCTTGTCCAATGCTTTTCTCAAAATTTGTTCAGTTTCTTGAACTATTTCATCTATATCTCCAATCATCAATTTATTCATTCTCTTCTTGCTTCTGAATTTATTTTTGAGCTCTTTGAGGATTTTGTCTGCTTCTCTACTAGAGATTACCAGGCATAGACTGATCAGTACATGTTCTCTTAACTCCATATCTTTTGCCTTGGCAGCTTCTTTCCTAATTTTCAATATATCCTTTAGACCTTTTGGAACTTCAGAAAAATGTATACCAGTGCTTGATTGAACACATTCAAGTACTTGATAGTAGCTTCTTCCAAGAGTCTTTTGTCAGCATTACTGCAGAGATCATAGAATTTAGTTAATGGTTTCAAGTTCCCATAAATAGTGATTGTCTTGACAATGTTTTTCACAGAGGGATTTTTCTTCTCAGTATCAGCTTCTAATTTTTGTCTCTTTATTGTCTTCTTGCTTTTAGAAGGCTTTTCTTCAGAGACTTTAACAACTTTAGCACATGTGGCCTTTAGCCCCTTAAATTCAACCCCTTAAATTCATCATATGTATCTATCTTCTCTTCATCCTTTTCTTCCAAACTTCCATATGGCCTTTTTGCAATTAATTTTGTTCTTTTCATTTCCTTACCAGATGATTTGTCTTCCAATTTTGCAGGTTAAGGGGAACAGAGGCAACAATAGAGATTCTAGTAGTTCTTGAAGTGGAGGATGATTCCACCAGAGTATCTTCTTATTTATTATCATGTTTCTCCTTTTCATCCTTTTCAATTCTTTCTCTATTTTGCTTCACTGCTTCCTTGTTTAGGCCAATGCTTTCAGCATACATTTCAACCTGCCTCTAAAGTTTTCTCTTTCTCTCTAGTTTCCTCAACTCACATGTAATTTTAGTCTTAGCTCCTTATACATTCCAAACCTTCCAATAGAGGTGTCTTTTTATTTGCTCAAGAGATGTTGAGCATACATGTTTAAGATCTCATCAACCTCATAGCCCATAGGCATTATCCATACAATTCTAGGTTCCACAACTTCCATTAGGCACTAATCAGTGTCTACCATAAAGCGTATTTCATCCTTGTATTTCTCAACTATTGAATTGGGGATTCTTTCCCTAGAATGCATCATATTCTGAAAACTTTTAAAGTAACCCTAGATTGTAGTCTTTTGTGCACTTGAGTCTCCAATGCTAAGTAGATGATCTCTTATTTGCCAAGTAACTAGCCTGTCATTTGTCTAGTGCACACCTTGTACTCTAGGCACTTCATTCATAAAATACAAGAGCAAACATATAACTAGGGAACCATATTTGAAGGTGTTTGCCTTATCCTTTTTGACTTTGCTTAAATTTTCAATTAGTTGGTTTTGTAACAACTCACATAGGTCATAATCTACATTCTCCTTCAACATTTGATATGCTACATATATGGTAGTTCTGAAGACAGAATTCTCCCTGCTGGAGTGGTAAATCTTGTAACCAATCACCATAGATGCAAACATAACATCCGGCTCAATAATGTCATTGATGATCATTGCCCTTTTGTCAAACTTTGCACAGGTAGCATCAGTTACTGTCTGGTTCTTCACGGCTTTCAACATCGTTAATCCACCAGTTGAATTTAACCCAGTTATAATCTTGATAACATCCTTTGTAATCTTGAATGGTTTCAATAGCCATTTGAACTCATCATGCATTTGGCTCAAGATATATCGAACCCACTCATTTTCATCAAATGTTAGAAATTTAATGACTTGTAGAAAATATTTGCTTTTTAGGGGTTTGTACTCCGGTTTCAATTCATAGCTATCATCCCTTAGTTAGTTGACAAATAAATCCAAGAGTTTCATGTTTCCAAATTCTTCTATGCTATAGTGGATGTAATCCCTAATATCCTCAACATGTAGAACTCTATATGAGACACCAAAAAATGCTCCTAAAGGTTTGATTTTGACTGACTTGTATGGATGCTTCTTAAATTTTGGCTGGGGCCTTTTAGTAATACCAACAACAAGAGGAGTGGAAATTGAAAAAGATTTCAAATTCAAGGCTTCGCAGATAAATACCTTTTTCTTCCACAGAGTTAGGGTTAGCAGACAAATTTGTCGTTCACACTTCAAATCCCTTGAAATCTTAGCTCAGATGCTCTTCTTCTTGCTATCTTCGAATGCAAAGTGATTCAAATGAAGAATGAATGACCTTTTTCTGCTACACAAAAACCTAATTTGCCTTTGTAATAAATGCTTTGCCCTAACACATCTGGTTACATTGTTTCTGCATATAGTTGATCTTCAATTGTGCCGCAAATCATCATATCCACCTTTTATCTTCTAGAAATCCTTTCAGATGATGTATAATAATCCAAATTATTTTCTCTCGTTGTGCCAAATTTAGGCACCCACTTACTGGCTAGGGGATTTTAGATTTTATTTGAGCTCCCCCTAAGCCAGAGCTCCTAATTTAATTCCCAGAAGAATTATCAGCATCGGATTCCGGTGCGAACCCATTACTATTATTCACAACAATTTTCTTGACTCATGTCTTTCTCATTTCATTCTGGATCTCATTCACATCAATTTTTCCCTTGCCTTTGTCTTATCTCTTCTCATCTAGTTTTCTATTTACTGGACCTCTTCTTTCATTAGTCCTACTTCTACAGAATCTTGTAATATGACCAGATCTATTGCAATTAAAGCACACAACATTTCTTTGCTTATATATTTGATTTTCTCTTGATCTGCACTGATTAGCCATGTGTCCAAATCCATTGCAAGTAAAGCAGTAACCATTGAAAGAGGTGTCATTTCCTCTTGTTGAGAAATGGTGTTGTACACCATTGCATAATTTGATATATTCTTATAATGTTCTAATTAAATAATTATATAGTTGTGATGCACCTAGGTGGTGTGGTTAAGCATACTATGTAATTATTTGAGGACCACTTTATGTTATATTGTAACATTGGGATATTATTTGTATTATTTGATTAATTGAAAAAATGTAGTACCAATAGTTAAATGTGGGGTCAAGTGGTTTTGTGTAACCCATGGTTTTGGGGCACATGGTTTTCTCAATGTAATGTGTGAGCTTATATTATAAAAGCAAGCACAAGGTTATTATTTGAGGTTGGCTAGATTATTCATTGTAGGTGAACAGAGGTTTTGTGAGAGGCTATCATTGTATTGAGCTCTCTCATGTAAGTGTAGATTGTGAAGCATGGTAGGTGATGTGTGGATTCATGCTTGTACACATGGAGGCTGCATTGGAGGTGCTTGATGGTTCAGGGGTGTTCATGGAGGCTCATGGAATGTATTGTAATGTTTCAATGCTAAATAATACATATGAGCATGGATGCTTTTGGAGGCTTGTTTTTTCCCTATAAAGGGTTTTCCCAAGGTATATCTTATGTTTCCTTGTTTCTTGTTTATTAATTTTTTGCATTATGGTTGTTTCTACATCTTGTTTCTCCTATTGGGTTATGTGGAATTGGTTGTATTTGACCTGCAAGTTCTTAACAGTTGGTATCAGATCCATTTTTATGGTTGAGGGATGTGTGAGCTCCCTGAATGTGTATAACCCTTGTGTGTGTAGATCAAGTGCAAAATGGAAGCCATGGTAATGCATCTAAGGATTGAAGGCATTACAAGGTTTTGTATAGGTTGTATTGCAGATTGGGGGTTCTGGGTATTGGAGATTTGTTGTGTATGTTGCAGATCTAATGATTGAAAAATCATGGCTAAAGAGGGTTTCTCTAGTTTGGTTTCATGAGGGTTTTAAGGAGGAAATTTCACAGATGACCTCCTGAGACAAAATGGACCTCGCCATTGAGTCCAAGAGGCCTGAGAAATAAAAATTCATATAAAATTTGGCCCAGTTTGGTTATGAGAGCAAAATGTAAAATTTTTTAGCCCCCTCCCTGGTTTGTTGGTACATCAGTATGGCCGTACAATCGTAGAGGTACGCTGAAGAAAAAAAATTCCTACACAAGTAATTTTGTTCTATAGTTTTGATTAATTTTTTTTAAAACTATAGAATAAAAAATTTTAAAAAAACAAGATATTAAAAATCTTTTTTTAAAAAGATTGAAAGCTTCAAACAAAAAAAACAAAAAAAATTGGGGTAGGGGCAAGTGGTACACTGACCTCCGTACCCCCTTGTCCCCTATCTACCATTGTAGAGAGGTACCCCGCCGGTCCCATCCTCACCCTCCCTCCGCTAGCCTTTGGGCCAGCCTGTATGGGCTTAAAACAAGTTATATATATATATATATATATATATATATATATATATATATATATATATATAACCTTTTTACAAGGCTGGTGGTGGGGTTTAAACATTATGACAGCCATTTAAATTTTTTTGATTTTGGACTTTATTATAACTAGTAAAAGCACCAAAGGTGCTATAAAATGGCCGATAGGCACAAATATTTATAGACCTATCACTAAATAATATACATTTATATTTTTATTTGAAAGTTATTATGTGTAGTATTTGGTAGATTAACATTTATCACATGTCATTTTGCCCACAAACTTGGTGCCTAAAGAAAATAAAAAGAAGCAAGTCCAATCCCACACTTCACATTATGTGTGTAAAATGTGTATGAACTAACTTTGCGTGGAATGTGTCTACAAACAAACTTCAATGGTGTTCATTGTGAGTCTTTGTGGTTTGAATGAATTTTGGCTTTCATTGTGTGTGTGTGTGTGTGTGTGTGTGTGTGTGTGTGTGTGTGTGTGTGTGTGTGTGTGTGTGTGTGTGAATAAACTTCAACATTCATCATGTGCATGTTTGAAAGTTAACTTTGGCATTCACTTCATATGAATTGTGTAAGTGTGTATGTGGGGGTGTGTGAAAGATAATTTTATCATTCAGTTTGTGTGAAGTGTGGGACTATGTATTTGAATGAAATTTGGCATTCACTTTGTGTGTGCATGCATGCATGTGCATGTGAATGAGCTTTGGCACTCACTCTATGTGTGTACAAAAATATTGATGTTCACTTTGTGTCAAGTGTACATGTGTGTGTGTGTGAATGAACTTTGTCTTTCATTGTGTGGGTGGGTAAGTTTGAAATTTAGCTTTGGTATTCAATGTGTGTGCACATGTTTATGTAAATGAACTTTGGCATTCACTTTATGTGTGTATTTGAACTTTATTGTTTACTTTGTATAGGTATGAAGTGTGTATTTGAACAAACTATGTGTGAAGTGATTGAACTTTGTGTGAAGAATGTGTTTTAACTTTGACATTCATTTTTTGTGAATTGTTTGTTTAAAATTTAATTTTAGCATTCACCAACTATTGTGTGTGTATTTAAACTTTACCATGTTTTATAACTTTGACACTCACTTTATGAGTGTATTTGTACTTCAGCATATTTAAAATGTAGTCACCCTAATTGTCACCCTTTTTCAAACTGTAACCCTAATTCCAATTGTAATTCTAACCCTATTTCTCACCCTAATTATAACTTCAATTCTAACCCTAACCCTAATTATAACCCTAACCTAATTCTAACATTAACCCTAATTGTAACCCTAACCGTAACCCTCACCCTAACCCTAACCACATTGCTAATTGTAATCCTAACTCTATTTCTAAACCTAACTATAATTCTTATTCTAATCGTCACCCTATTTCTAACTATAAGCCAAATTCCAATTGTAATTCTAACCATAATTCTAACCCTAACCCAAACCCCAACCCTAATTATGATCCTAACCCTAATCCTAATATTAACTCTAATTTGATCCCTAACCCTAACTGTAACTCTAATTCTTACCCTAGTTCTAATAGTAACCCACCTTAATTCTACCTCTAATTCTAATAAGAACCCTAATCCTAACTCTAACCCTCCTAATTCTAATCATAACCTTGATTCTACCCTAACTATAACCCTAATTTTAAATCTAATAATAACCTTAATTCTAACCCTTACCTTAATCCTAATTCTAACTATGATTTTAATGTTAACCCTAACTCTAGCCCTAACCCTAACCCTAATAGTAACTCTAATGCTTACCCTAATTTAGTAACCATGATTCTATTTCTAACCCTAACCCCAATTCTAATTATAACCCTAATTAAATCTAACCCTAACCCTAACCCTAACCCTAACCCTAATTCTAACCTTATTTCTAATTGTAACCCTAAATCTGACTCTAACCATAACCCTTATTATAACTCTAACCCTAGTTTTAACCGTAATTCTCATTCGAATTGTCACCCTTCTATAAACTATAACATGAACTCTAATTATAATTCTAACCCTAATCCTAACCCTAATTCTATCTACAATTCCAACCTTAACCCTAATTATAACTCTAATCATTACCATAAGCCTAACCCTAACTCTAATTGTAACCCTAGAACTCTATCCCTTACCCTAACCCTAATTGGACTCTAATGCTTACCCTAATTTAGAAACCCTAATTCTAATTTTAACCCTAACCTCAATTCTAACCCTAAGCCTAATCCTAATTGAAACCTTAACCCTAACCTTAATACTAAACTTAACCATAATTGTAACCCTAACCCTAATTCTAATTCTAACATTAACCCTAATTATAGTCGTAACCCTAATTTTCTAACCCTAATGCAAACCCCAACCCTAATTATAATCCTAACCCTAACCCTAATCCTAATTTTAACCCTAACCGTAATTCTACCAATAATTCTTACTCAAACACTCACCCTAATTCTAACTATAAACCTAACCCTAACATTTAAGCCAATACTAACCCTAATTCTAATGATAGTTCTAACCCTACTCCTAACCTAAACCCTATTTCTAGACCCTAATTGTAATAATTTGTAATACTAATTCTAACCTTAACTCTATTGCTATTTGTAATTCTAACCCTATCCCTAAATGTAACTTTAACCCAAACCCTAATTGTATCCCTAATACTAACAATAATTCTAATACTAACTATAACCTTAATTCTAACCCTAAAGTGTAAAATAATCCAATTGCATAGTTAAACAAAAAATAAGGATGACCTCTTTGCTTAAAGTTTGTTTTTGTTCACTATCCTTAGTTTAGAATTAGGTTTTGTTTAAGGATTGAGTTAGGATTAGGCTTATATATTATTATTATTAATATTATATATAATTTTAATTATTATATATTATTATTATGTACCTTCTTTTGATCTTTAGAAAAATATTACATTACATAATTTGCTATATGTTAATCTATCTAAATTATTTATGCCTCTCTTTTCAATAGTGTGGAGTAGGTAAAGTATTAGATGCCTAGTTATGTTTTCCATTTAAGGTCTGCAATAAAATAAAATTTAAAGTTACTATTTAAATAAAATAAAATTAATAAAAAAGAAACACCTCACATAATTAATAAATTTTAATAAAGTTATATACTAATTTAATGATTACACTTCATAAATTTAATAAGCATGATTATAATTTAAAAATAATAATAATAAACCATTCAATTGCTAAAGGAACTAACCCAAGTTGGCTACAAATAAGGAACATTTCATGTAGTGACTTAAGCAATAATTATTTTTTACTATTTTTGAAACTTCTAATTATTTAAATGATATAAAACATTTCATTGACAAGAAAAGATTCATTTGCTTCTTTTATTTAATTTTTATTTATTCTACAATCTTATTTTATTTTTCTTTGCATTCTTTTCAAACCCTAACTATTTTTTTGTCAAGCTCATATTTGAAGAGTTGTTACAGGAAGGAAGCTCTGAAATTATTCTATGAGAAAATCAAAAACATTTTCATGTTGCAACATCTACAACATCAGATTTCATCATCGACCCATCTAGTTAAAAATCCATCCATACTAATTTTAACTTATTTTGGAGTACAAAAATACATACATAAAGGCCCAGTTTGAATCCCATAGCATGAAATTGTAAAGGAAATAAAAAAAAGAGGTAGTAATGGTTTCAGTTTTTCTGTACTTCTATTTTCCAAGTCATGTGAATGATCATGTTCCAACAGTCTTGCATTTTGATTACTATTTTTTTGAATATGTGTAGCTTGGATATCTTGGCTAGTGGGGTTGATATTATCATGAAGAGGTTTGTGATTATAAGGATGAATGCCTGCCATTCTTAATTCCAGTAGTTTTTTATTTGATTATATGGTCTCCCAGGCAACCGCCCTACAAGTAGTGTAACAACAGTTACACTACTTGTAACTATTACAAGTAGTGTAACTATAATTTCTAGTGATAGTCCACTATTACACCAAATGCAAATAACTTGGAAATAATTTCTGGAAAAAGATTTCATAGGTAATTCAAAAGAGATAAAAAGATTCATCATCAACGATATAAGAAACAATTTGAACTTATCATATTTTCCTTGTGTAGAAGATTCCACCAACCTGATCAACTTAAGCTCATTTTACCTCTATCCTAACTAATATTTTATGTTTTGACCTTTTGTATTAAGTTGCCTTAAAAAAATAGTAAAGATAAATATACAATTAGGTGTAATCTATTTATATTTATATTTATATACAGGAAGGTGATCAATACAAACTTGATACAATTTTAGTATGTGGCCTCTGGAAGTTTTACAGATTTCAACTAGTAGTACATTTATGATATTGATACAAGGATACATTTATTCTTACTGCACGACATCAAAACTTCTATGATTCAACTAATAATTTAGACATATACTATGGAAAGATATGGACATCTTTTGTATGAATTATAAATTGTAACTGACAACTAAAACCATTATGTGTCTGATAGAAATTCTGATAAAAGAAACAGTTAGATTTCTGCAACGGTTCACCCAAAAAAAGAATCGACTACTTTCTACAACATAAACTTTCAAAATCAAGCCTTAGTTATGAATTCAATCACCTACAAAATAAAACATCTGCATATTATCAAGTATATCTTTGTTGCTCAGAAATTTAATATGAATAAATCATAATAGATTAACCTAAATTTTGCATCCATCGCCTTTACTCGCACAAGTTTTGCTGCCAGATAGATATGAAATTTTAATTAAATATATCTATTTATATATATACCTTATGGGATTTGCACGCCAAGAAAGCTATAAACTTAACACCTAAATATGATCCTATGAATTACACACTTATTATCTACCAGCGTAAATAATGCATCATTAAATAAAACCTATCTATATATAACAAAGAATGCATACAACACTAGTAATAAATAATAACTTGATTATTGTAATGGAGATTACAGATGGCGATAATAAATAATAATAAAATTATTATATAGAACGGTGATTGAAAATGGTGTTGGATTCATCATGTATCAGGATATTACGAAATCTTTCCTCTTATGCATTTGTGTAATGTTATTTGCTAAGATTTGCATTGTAACATATGAACTCATAATGAAGAGATTGAACTATCTTTGCACTTCAGGTAAGAACTAGGAATGTGAACCAGCATGCAAAATCTACGGCCATGAGTTAACCTTAATAGAATAATAATTGGGTAAGTAAAGTGGTTTAACAAGGGATTGATGTAAAATTGGAGTTGTAGTGCATTGAGGAAACATAGATAAGGTGCAATATTAATTTAGAAAGATACAAAGTTAAGGAATACTTGTAGTTGATAAAGCATGTCGTTCCTCATTGGATGGATTGGAGAAGCTCGACCTCTAAAATGCAAACAATACAAGATTTCTATTGATCACTCGAGTTTCCTGTTCATAATTTGCTTTCATGATGCATCTTACCCATCACATCTCAAACGGTATATTATTAATGTAAATAACAATGATTGCAGGATATGCACAGTATGAATTTTATCAGAAATTCTAACATATATGCATGCAAAATACAAAATATTATATAAAGACACATGAAACTTTCTTTGAAGGTAAGCAATGATTATAGGATCAAACAAAATGGATTTGATAAATATTGGCTAACAGATTTGTCCTGGTCTAAAAATGTTTTATTCTGACTCTATACCCCTTTCTTTCAAGAACAAATAAGTTAAACAACAAATGGGTAAACTATTAGGAATAGTTCTCCTCTGAATTAAGGTACAGCTCCCTTTAAGATCTTCAATGAATTCAAATTATTCAGATACACTTTTAACCAGAAAGTGCTTAAAGCCAAACTAACATCCATACATCATCATGATATGAATGCAATATCCTTTTCTATAACATCATTTGGTAATAGAATGCACAGATTCCATCTTCAATAATAATTAGATATATGAACATGTACATTGCTGAACCAATAAATGATAAAACACATATGATGAGTTATCTAACGAAAGAACAATTACCATATGAAAGAAGATTTCACACAAAAAACCTGATTTCAAATACTCAAACACACAGATCTAAGTGTGCAGTAATTATTTCTCCTTTTCATTCACAGATGAAAAATGTTTCAGACAAACATCACATTTATTGTAAAACAGCAAAGGTTCAACTCCAAAATTCCTTATATCTTCTTCTTATCTTTTCTGTATGTCAATTTTAAAAACTAAAAACATATATATAGTTACCCTAATTAACCGTTCCTTAAACCCAGAGTTAAAACCAACTCTGACCCATACAGGATTTAGTTTCTTACAAACTCATTGAAAGACAAAGTTTTTTGAAAATAATTTCAACTAAATAACTGAATAAAGAAACTATACAAGTAAGATCGTAACTGGGAGGACGGATTAGAATCTCCAGATTTGCTGTGCTCGGTTGAGGAGAAATGTTGAGCCTTCCACTCCTGAAATGCGGTAACAAATTCCTGGATTTTTGAGAAATTGAGGATGCCAATGTGGTTAACCCTTTCTTTTGAAACAACTTTCTCTCTCCAAATATTTGCCACTTTCTCCGCATGCTCTGGGAGTACATCGACACAGAGGTGAAGAAGTGATTCCACTTTTGATATCCGAGAGAAATCTTCAGTTTATAAGTTATCATTTTCTTTAATGAAACATATTTTCTCTCTGAAGGATTGAATCGCAATATCAATATCCTTTTCTGGCTCCCTGTCATCCATTATATATTTCACATCAATACATTGTAAATCATGCTGTAAGGATTGAGTGAACTCAGTTATTTCTTTGATCATTTTTGTAAGTTCAATTCGTCCTTGTCTGGATACTGAATTCCTGCATTCGATATTTCTCTTGCTTACATACAATATATCATCATTTAGACTTGTCAAATTCTTCTCTGATAAAAACTTTTCTATCCCATATTTCTGAACTTCATCAATCTGGTTTATCACATTAATCCATTTTCCTTCCTCTTTCACCCATGAAGCATTCTCTGTCTTAAAATCTTCGATAGTAGCCATAGTCTCATCATATATATTTTTCAATTCATTAATGTACTCTATACCCTTCTGGATAATGTCATCCAACCAATCATCAAACACTTTGGTCACCATTTTTTTCATGTGTACCTGATCTAGCATTTTTTGATTGACCAAAGATTTAGGGTCAAAAGATAGGGGTAGTTGGGAAACAAGTTGTGGATTTGGATTATGAATGACATCAATGTATTCTGCCATTGATCATAAGGTCTGCTTCAACTCCCTCTTATCTTTCTCATCCTTCCAGGTATGACTGACTATCCTTTTGGTAGATGCTTCAAGATGATGCACATCCGCAGCACGTGATGCAGTCCCAAGATCTATTTTTTCTATTATCAAATCCTGAACTGTAGGATCTTGAACTTCCTCATCAGTTGTCAGCCGGGCTATTTCTGTACTCCAGTTCCCTGTATTAGTGTCAATGTCTGCCCTAGATTTTGTTTTCAGTTTCTTGGATTTAGGAGTCTTTCCTAAACACTTGCTAACCATGTCCTCCAATGGCAATGAAAATGGAACTATTTTTCTTTTATCACTGGTTGAACTTTCCAGCCATTTGGGTTCAAGGACTGGAATTTCTTTACTAGGATCCAATTGTTTAGAAGGCAGGTTTGATATCATCATCAGATCAACAGAATCTGAAGCAACCTCTGCTTTTTGATTTGTATTAATCTCCTCTACCATCGGTGAATCAAACTCTTTATCTCCTGTTGCTTCTCCCAGATCTTCTTCAGAATTCAAGTCTACAACTATTCTATAAAAAATCTGCTTATTCTTCTTGCTTTTAGTCCTTGATCTAGTGGCATGAGGAGGTAGAATAGTTATAAGGGCTTTCTTGGATTCTTTGATGACAGGACCCCTTCCAGTTTTTGTCTTGGGAGTACTTGCATCATAGATAGCAATGAGCTGATTAGAAGAGCTTATTGGAGATGGTGATTCAGCCATTGGTGTACATTGCTGGGAACCTTTATTTTGAATTTCCTCCAATCTACGTTCCCTTAATCATTTCTCAGTTCTCCTTATTACCAGGAGGGTTCTAACCTCAATCTAATCCTCTTCATCTTTATCCCAATCAATTTTTGGAATAGGTAATTGTTTTATCTATTCAAATTGAGGATCAATCACCTATTCCTCATTATCAACTATTCCAGAAATATTCATATTTAAATTGAGGGTAACTATTTGCCCTAAGGAGAACCTACACCAAAGCCTCTTTCTGACCTCAAATTCATCTGAACAATCCTCCCAATAATCGTCTATTTGAGGAATGTGTGAAAACCCTGTCCCAAACTCCAAATTATCCCTAGCAAAGCCTTTGCTGTCAAACTGGGATCTGGTAGTATAGTACTAAAAATTGAACTTTTTCAAATCCACTTCTAAATTAAAAGCATCAGAAATTGACTAGCATGAATAGTGTCCAAGTTCAATGGGAAAAGATATACCAAATTCCTTCTTCATTAGGAATTTCTTATCCACATGGGCTAGTTGTCTACAAATTTCTATCAATACAAAGTGATCAAAAACATAACTAGGAGCTTCATGGGTTCGCCATCAAAACCACCAACTCTGATATAAGTAAATTTAGGAAATTGAATAAAGAAACTACCATAAATATTGATCAGCTACATAGCTTCATCGGACATTCTCTTATTAATGTTGTCTACCAATTCATGAGTCATTCTTTCAATAAAAACATCATTAACTCTCCTATAATTCTCATAACAATTTTGCATCTGTAATTGTGAATAATAATCATAAATTTTGTTGCCTTCAACCAAGGGTGCATGAGGTAGCCCTACCCATTGTCTTGTAGACACCAAGCAATAGAAGAGATATGAAGACATATAAAAATCCTTATTCCCCAAATAATTACTCGGACCCAGATGCAAACATTCAGCTATGATTTCTGCCCAGTCCAAATATTGTTCTCCTTGGAGGGTCACCTAAATGAAGAAATACATCCAGTCTTCCTAAAAATATGCTTGGGAGTTACCCTTTAACCTGTGTAGCAAAACCATAATATCCTTTATTTCCAGATTCATGTGATCTCTTGTTAGTGGTCTGGGTAGTCTTGAACCCCCCTTTTGGAATTTTAGTAACCAATTTCTTGCAATTACGCTCCTGTAGTTTGCTTTCTTTAAAGAAAACTGACCATAAGAGGAAGTAATATTAAGATCAGAATATGGCTCCTTAGGTAGAATTTTCATTACCTCCATTAGGGTTTGTCTATTAACAGGTAGCAGTACATTGCCATCTACAGTTCTAATACACCTATTTTGGGGGTCATACCTACTCATGCATTCCAGAACTAATTCAGGACATTGTATTGCCATGGGAAAAGCCGCAGCTTCAACTAAACCACTTTCCACAATTTTCTCCATCATAGGGGTTGGCCTAGGATTTTTAACTCTCTCCCTAAAATCCTCTAAATCATATTGAACTAGAGAGGTATCCCTGAATTTAGGAAGAGAACAAATGCGACAAGGACCATGCTCGTAACCAAGACAAGCAGATTTCATGGCTACAGATTGGAGGATATAATGAAAAATGCTTTGAACTTCTTAAGTAATTCCAGAAACTCAAAATGATTCTTATTTCCAATCAAAGTAATGGAATCAGCTTATAAGAAAAGTTGAACTCACCTTCAATGGATCAGAAATTACTATGAAACTGGGCAATAAAAAATCTTATGCGTCCCACACTATTCTCCTTTTGCATCACCATGTGTGTTTATTTGCTAAAATTGGTTTGTTCTTTCTTGACAAAGGCATTAAGCCAAGTTGAATAATTATTAGCTAAAATAATACATGCTAAAAATGCTTGATAAGACATGAACTTTGACAGATGCATTAATTACAAGCATTTCTCACGCATGACCTCGATGTGTAATTATTATCCATAACCTTTGAATGTTAGAACTTTCCACTTCATAATAAGTTTTAGATATATTTCCCTTTAAATCTCCTATTAATTTTTGACTTAAAGAAGGCTTTGAGAAGAAATGAGAGTATAGTCACAAAACTTTGAACCTTTGAACCTTTGAACTCCGAAATAAGGTTTAACTCGAAGGTTCAAATATACAAGATGAATTGCATAGACTGACCAACAGTCAAACGACCTTTCAAAAAAATATTGAATTTTGAACCATTGAACCGTTGAACCATTGAACTCCACTATGAGATTCAAGCGGAAGGTTCAAAGACACATTGAATTACACAAGGGGACTGAGTGTACATGACTCCTTACGAAACATTGAGTATTGAACTCTTGAACCGTTGAACTCTTGAACCATTGAACTCTGGAAGGTTCAATTCTCCAGTAATTTCACACACAAAAGACGATAGGCAAATGAACTTTAAAAACAAAGAGCCAACTTAGGAAACAAACATATAATCAATAAGGTAAGATGACAGGTCAACTTTTTCTTAGGAAAGGTTCACGAAAAATTGAATAAGGGTAGATTAAAAGGTAACATTGTCTCTGACTGGGGACTTCATTTTATGAAAAAATGTAGAGAACTCAGAAACTATGGTTACGCATAAACTAAAACACACAAATGGAAGAAAATGAAACAAGGCAACCAAAACTGGAAAAGGAAAATGACAGCACACGACAACAAAGGAAAGACTATGTACAAAACAGGGGATACCTATTTTATAGTCAATACAATTTAAGATCCTGTCCATTATAGGACAGGGGTAAAATAGCTCCATCTAGATATTCCAATTTGAAAGAATTAGGACCCAATACCTGATGAATTTTGAAAGGTCCTTTCAAGAGTGAATCAAATTTTCCATGTACTCCTTTAGGTTCTCTCCTCCTATCTGACAATGACACTTTGTCTCCCTCCATGAATTTTTTGGGCCTTATTTTCTGATCAAAAATCTTTTTAACCCTGGCTTGATGAGCAATAATCTGATCAACCAATTCATTCCTTTCCTCCTCAATCTTGGTTAAGTACATAACTCTTTTCTCTAAGGAATCTTGAAAGTAATGATCTTCGATGACATTTTGTAATTTGGCTGCAGATAATTCTAGGGGTAATGATAACTGAGCTCCTATTCCATAAACCAGCTCAAAAGGCACCATTCCTATTGCCCTTTTTGGGGTTATCCTGTCAGCCCAGAGTGCTTCATACAATCTTTTATGGAAATCTTTGGGGTTATCACTCACCAGTTTCCTCATGATGGCTATCAAATTTTTATTACTAGACTCAGCTTGTCCAATTCCTTGAGGGTAATAATCTGATGAGTGAGAAAGAGAGATACTATGCTCATAGCAAAATGAAGTAAGTTCAATTGAAGAAAAACTGGTAGCGTTATCTGCCACAAGATTCTCAGGAACACCAAAACGTACTAGTATATTTTCTCTGAGGAAATTACATACCACTTCTAAAGTGATTCTCTTCACAAGGGTTGCTTCAACCCATTTCATAAAATAGTTTGTTGCTGTTAAAATGTGTGTATGTCTAGCACTCGAAGGAGGTGAAAGAGGCCCAATAAAGTCCAAACCCCGTTGTTTGAAAGGTTCTTCAATACCAACAGGCCTCAGAGGCAATGCTGCAAGTTGTGGCCTTCCTGAAAACATTTTATATTTTTCATAGTTAGCCACCCATCTATATGCATCCTTAAACATACCCAGCCAATAACAACAATTTCTAAGGATTTTGAAGGCTATGAATGAAGAAGAGAAGTGTCCACCGTAGGCTTTATCATGAAAAACTTCCAAAATCTTGTGTTGTTGTTCCTTGTCTACACATCTCAGAAAGGTTCCATCTAGTCCCTTTTTGTATAAGACATCACCCCAAATGACATATTTTGCTGCTTTTAACTTTAGATTCCTTTTCTCCTTCAGGGACAAGTGACTGGGATAGTTTCCATAAGTAAGATAGTGTGCCACATTTAGGAACCATGGGTCTTGTAAACTTACCAACATGATAGTGGGAAGTTCTTCTTCTTCTTCTTCCTTACTTTCAACAATAAATTTGCACAGACCTTGACCTCTAACCAATTTGGTTGGCCTAACCTCCAAGTCATATTCTTGAATTTTAGCAACCCATGTTGCTCTATTTTTCATTCCAACATCCTATTGAGTGAGAATGCTTTTTACAGCCGAGCTAGGCACAAATACAACTGAATGAGAATGTAGAATGTAATATCTAAATTGTTTGACAGCTTTTACCATAGCAAAAGCTTGTTTCTCAGTTAAAGAATATTTAAGTTCATGCTTCTTGAGAGGAACACTCATAAAGGCTATTGGGGCTTCTACATTCAATTCATTCTTCTGTAGTAAGATACCAGACATGGTATGTTCTAAAGCATAACAATAAATATAAAATCTTTTTGGAAATAAGGGTTTACCAAAGTAGGTGTTTCTCCAATTGCCTCTTTAATATCTTCAAATGCTTTCGTAGCAGCCTCGTTCCATTTGAATGCCTATTTTTCGCTCATCATCCCCACAATATGCTTTGTAATCTCACCAAAATCAAGAATGAACCTTCTGAGGAAATTAATCTAGCCAAAGAAAGACTTAACTCTAGTCCTATTAGAAGGAAGACTTAGCTATTGTATTTCTCTAACCCTCTCTGTATCAATCTTGATTCCATCCTTTGAAACTAAATGTCCCAACAACTTACCATCTGTTACACATAAAACCAACTTCTTAGGATTAAGAGATATCCCATGACTCCGACACCTTTGCAAAATGATCTCTAGATCTTTCAAATGATCCTCTCTTTTTCTAGAGAAAATAGTCAGATCATTAAGATAAATGACAATAATTCTATCTTTCAGATCTCTAAAGGATGAATCCATCGCCTGTTGAAAAGTTGCACCAGCATTAATAAAACCAAAGGGCATACGGTTATAAGCAAAAGTCCCACGGGGTATAGTGAAAGCAGTTTTATGTTGATCAGATGCAGCCACACTTATTTGATTATAACCTGAGAATCCATCTAACATGGACATCATCTTTGATCTAGCAACTGTTTGTAAAATGTGAGCCATCACAGGTAAGGGATAATTATCTTTCAAATTGGCTTGGTTCAGATTCCTGAAATCAACACAAATTCTTATTTCTCCATTCTTTTGTATACTGGGATAATGTTTGCCACCCAGGTGGAGTGATGGATTAAATAAATAATCCTAGCCTTCAATATTTTGTCGATCTCCTTAAAGATTGCCTCAGCAACCTTTGGGTTATAGTTTCTCAGCTTTTGCCTAGATGGGGTTGCATTTGTTTTCAAAGGAATATGATGCTGAAATTACCCATGCCTAAAATCTTTTAGGTCATCATAGCACCAAGAAAAGACATCCTTATACTTAATCAATAGATTAATCAATTTGTTTCTCTCCTATGGCGAGCAACACCTACCAATAGAAATCCATTTGGGATCAGTTTCACTCCCAATGTTTATTTTCTCATAATCCCCAAATTTGTCAGTATTCTGAACAAGTTTGCCTTTGGTATATTCATCTTGTCGAGTGAACAAATGCTCTAGAGAGACCAGCCCTCTAGGGATTTTATTTCCCTTCAACTGAATTACATCATCCTTTGAATTGATCCCTCGATCACGACTGAATTCTTTACATTCTACTTCAGAACATTCAAAATAAGTCCCCAGGAACATCACAGCATTCTCCAAGAACTTTCTGATCTGCCTATCATTCTCAAAAACTTTCCAATTTTCAGCATTATCTGAGACATTAGGACGGTAGACCAGTTCTATTCTATATGAATCCTTTTTAAAATCAGGGTGTGGGAGAAGAAGAGAAGCTGACACTGCTAGTGAATCTTCCCATGTGTTCAGATCTCTGGGAATTGCCTCAATAGAAAAGGCATCAAAATATTCTATCTCATTCCAAACTCTATTCCTATAATGTCTCAATCTTTCATTTTTAACTAAAAAAATGCCTCTCACCTGTTTAACAATTAATTTAGCATCTCCTTTTGCTCTAAGTATCTTTATACCTTTTCCTTTGGCTTCATTTAACCCAAGCAATAGAGCCTCATACTTTGCAGTGTTATTAGTGTTTTTAAATTCTAACTTGAAAGAGTAAGGAAACATTTTACCTTCAAGTGAGATCAAAACAACCCCTGCTCCTGAACCAATGATAGCACAACTACCATCAAATTCCATAGTACATAGATCATCTAAATGAATAGACTTTGGGATAGATTCTTCCTTCATGTCTTCAAAAGAGAGAAAATAATTACCAAATTCACATTCTTCAAATAGAATCTGAGACTTAGGATCATTAGAAGTATATACAGTAAACTTGCATTTAGGCTCAGGTTCTAGCTTAACTTTCTTCTTTCCCACTAGAATTGTAGCTTCTGACCAATCCAATTTAATCTGCCCACCTAAGTCTTTGCAAAAATTCCTGCTCAACAACATCCCATAACTAGCAGGAATATCTGCTACCAAGATAGTCAACTTTACTCTTTTATCAGGATAGGTTGCAAGAGCAACTCGTGCATCTTTAATTTGTCTGAGCAAGGAAATCTATTTGTCATCCATGGAGTAACACCTACCAAATGTTTTTGTAAGGGATAGGCCTAGGGCTTTGGCTATAGAAGAAGGCATTATATTATCAGAAGCACCTGAGTCTATGATACAATTACTGAGTTTATGGCCATTTATAAATAAAGAAACATAAAATGGGTTGGGCTTCATATCAGTCATATAAGAAGTATCAATAGATGAATTGAGAGCCATTTTAGGGGTATGCATGGGTAACTCAGGTGGAGAAGCAAATAATTGGGCAATGGGAGACTTAGCATTAACATTTAGTTGACTTTCAAGTTCAATTTGTATAGGACTACCTTTGACATATTTAACCAATCTATCAAGTTCTTTGGGTTTTAACTTGAGGTATTTAGCAAGGGATATTTGAATCTTTATAGACTTACAAAATTATAAAATATCAAAAGAAGTTTCACTATCATTTCTATGTAACAATTTAATTTCTTAGGCCTTCAAATTAGCATCAGAGGTTCTAAAAAGAGGTTCCTTACCTTTAACAGGCACTTCTTGAGTATTAGAAAATCTCAAATTCTTCTGACTTCTAGTAAGAACAACACATGAAGGATCTTCAAGAGTAATCAATATTTCACCTCCTCTTTCTAAATCTGATTCATATTCTAGGAAGTGTATTTCAAAGTCGCCAGGTTCCTCAAAGTTCCTTTCTTCTTTGGTAATCTCTCCCAATACATCTTGAGTAGCATCCATTTGAGCATATCTAAGGATCTTCGGACAAGAATTTATGTCATGATCAGTAGTCAAATGAAAGGCACATATATTCCCTCTTCCAGGAGGAGCTTCAATAGTTAACCTTGGTTGTGCTGATGTAAGTGGCAATGTCCTACCAGTATTAGTCTGTTGATTAAAATTTCTCTTGTCGATATCCTGATATGGTTGTTGGAATGAAGTACCAGCCTTAGGTAATTGTCTTTTTAAGGCAATCATATCATTGACTAGTCTTTGAACCACATGATCTGTAGAGGATGAGGGATGAGCATTAGGTACTTGGACTTCTTTCTTCCATTTTCCAGCCATAAGAAGATCATCTTCTAACCCGACTACCAAGGTTTGTGCAATTGCTAAGTCTGCAATTGCACCTCTTCTAAGATGAAAACTAATATCAGGAGGCATAAAATTAATAAAGAAACATTTATGATTATCAACATTTGGCCTCTTAGAAGTTGGGATTTTGTACACTATTCTATTGAATTTGGCTATAAATTCCCTCATAGGCTCATGTATTTCTTTCTTGAGTTGAGTCAACTGAGCAAGAAGGGAATGCTCATCTTCTATGCTTTTGAACCTATTTTCAAACATAGTTTTCATATCATTCCAGTTTGTAATTGAAGAGTCAGCTAGATGATAGAACCATTGTCCTGTAGTATCAGTTAGAGTATGCACAAAAAGCCTTATGGCTACATCTTGATGTTGCATGCCTAACACACCACATGCTACTGCAAAGGCACTCAAATGTTCCTCTGGTGATTGCCTTCCATCTCCATTAAATTTGGGCAAGTTTTCCCTTGCATTTTTAGGCAGAGGATTTAGGTTGGCCCCTAAATTTAGAAGCCCTATGGCTGTTCCCCAAGGTTGGGCCATTGGTAGAAAGCTTATAGCTGAGGGAATGATAGTACCAGAAAGAGTTAAGGCTTGATAGACAGAGGATGTAAAAGGTTTAGGAGGACTAGGAGGTCTACTCCTAGCTCTTCTAATAGGGGTAGGAATGTAAGGAAAATTTAGGCTTTGCAGCATTTGAAAAGTAGGATCATCAACTCCCTCTCTCCTTAAAGACCTTGTGTATCTTCTAGAATCCAGTTCATAATTTTGTAATTGGATAGGAAGTTATTGGTTTCTAGGCTGTTCTTGATGTCTTCGCACTTCAGGGGCTTGATTTCTTGTTGCATTTTCTGCTTCCCTCCTTCTTTGCCTTAGCAACATCAATCTCAAATTATCGGCCAATTCTTCTTCTTTTTCTAATACTCGGCTGGCCCTCCTATAATCATCAATATTTTGATGAGTGCACCATGCAAGAGTGTTCAACTAACCAATTATATCTTCCTACTCGTCTTGAAAACCAAGATTAGGCTACAGAACATGAATTATGTTTTCATGTGGAAGCGCCATTGTTGCTTCATATTAAGGTGACTAATCTTTCAACAAACGACTTCAAAATCACTAGCAGAGTCACCAAAAATTGTTGGCTAACAGATTTGTCCTAGTCTAAAAATGTTTTATTTTGACTCTATACCCCTTTCTTTCAAGAACAAATAAGTTAAAAAACAAATGGGTGAACTATCAAGAATAGTTTCCCTCTGAATTAAGGTACAACTCCCTTTAAGATCTTCAATGAATTCAAATTATTCTAATTATTCAGATACACCTTTAACCAGAAAGTGCTTAAAGGCAAACTAACATCCGTACATCATCATGCTATGAATGCGATATCCTTTTCTATAACATCATTTGGTAATAGAATACACAGATTCCATCTTCAATAATAATCAGATATATGAACATGTACATTGTTGAACTAATAAACGATAAAACACATATGATGAGTTATCCAATCAAAGAACAATTACCATATGAAATGAGATTTCGCATAGAAAACCTGATTTCAAATACTCAAACACACAGATCTAAGTATGCAGTAATTATTTCTCCTTTTCATTCATAGATGAAAAATGTTTTAGACAAACATCACATATATAGTAAAACAGCAAAGGTTCAACTCCAAAATTCCTTGTATCTTGTTCTTAACTTTTCTGTATGTCAGTTTTAACAACTAAAAACATATATATAGTTACCCTAATTAACCATTCCTTAATCCTAGAGTTAAAACCAACTCTGACCCATACGGGATTTAGTTTCTTACAAACTCATTGAAAGACAAAGTTTTTTGAAAATAATTTCAACTAAATAACTGAATAAAGAAACTATGCAAGTAAGATCATAACTGGGAGGACGGACTAGAATCACCAGATTTGTTGTGCTCGTCTAAGGAGACACATTGAGCCTTCCACTCCTGAAATGTATTAACAAATTCTTGGATTTTTGAGAAATTGGGGATGCCAATGTGTTTAACCCTTGCTTTCCAAACATCTTTCTCTCTCTAAATTTTTGCCACTTTCTCTACGTGCTCTAGGAGTGCATCGACGCAGAGGTGAAGAAGTGATTCCACCATTGATATCCAAGAGAAATCTTCAGTTAATAAGTTATCATTTTCTTTAACGAAAAAGATTTTCTCTCTAAAGGATTGAATCGCAATATCGATATCCTTTTCTGGCTCCCCATCATCCTTTATATATTTCACATCAATACATTGTAAATCATGTTGTAAGGATTGAGTGAACTTAGTTATTTCTTTGATCATTTTTGTAAGTTCAATTCATCCTTGTCTGGATACTAAATTCCTCCATTCGATATTTCTCTTGCTTACATACAATATATCATCATTTAGACTTGTCAAATTCTTCTCTGATAAAAACTTTGCTATCCCATATTTCTAAACTTCATCAATCTGGTTTATCACATTAATCCATTTTCCTTCCTCTTTCATCCATGAAGCATTCTATGTCTTCAAATCTTCAACAGTTGCCATAGTCTCATCATATATATTTTTCAATTCATTAATGTACTCTGTACCCTTCTGGATAATGTCATCCAACCAATCATCAAACACTTTGGTCACCATTTTGTTCCTGTTTACCTGATCTAGCATTTTCTGATTGACCAGAGATTTAGGGTCAAAAGACATGGGTAGTTGGGAAATAGGTTGCGGATTTGGATTATGAATGGCATCGATGTACTCTGTCATTGATCATAAGGCCTGCTTCAACTCCTTCTTATCTTTCTCATCCTTCTAGGTACAGATGACTATCCTTTTGGTGGATGCTTCAAGATGATGCACATCCGCGGCACGTGATGTAGTCCCAAGATCTATTTTTACTATTGTGAAATCCTGAACTATAGGATCTTGAAATTCCTCATTAGTTGTCAGTCGAGCTATTTCTGTACTCCAGTTCCCTATATTAGGGTCAATGTCTACCTTGGATGTTGTTTACAATTTCGTGGATTTAGGAGTCTTTCCTAAAAACTTACTAACCATGTCCTCTAATGGCAATGAAAATGGAACTATTTTTCTTTTATCACTGATTGAACTTTCCAACCATTTGGTTGCAAGGACCAGAATTTCTTTACCAGGATCCAATTGTTTAGAAGGCACGTTTGATATCATCATTAGATCAGAAAAATCTAAAGCAACCTCTACTTATTGATTTGTATTAATCTCCTCTACCATCGGTGAATCAAACTCTTTATCACCTATTGCTTCTCCCAGATCTTCTTCATAAATCAAGTCCACAACTATTCTGTTAGAAATTTGCTTCTTCTTCCTACTTTTAGTCATTGATCTAGTGGCATGAGGAGGTAGAATAGTTGTAACGGCTTTCTTGGATTCTTTGATGATAGGACCCCTTCCAGTTTTTGGCTTGGGAGTACCTGCATCACAGATAGCAATAAGCTGATTAGAAGAGCTTATTGGAGATTATGATTTAGCCATTGGTGCACATTGCTGGGAACCTTTATTTTGAACTTCCTCCTGTCTACGTTCCCTCAACCATTTCTCATTTCTCCTTATTACTGGGAGGGTTCTAACCTCAATCCAATCCTCTTCATCTTTATCCCAATCAATTTCTGGAATAGGTAATTGTTTTATCTGTTCAAACTAAGGATCAATCACCTATTCCTCATTATCAACTATTCCAAAAATATTCATATTTAAATTGAGGGTAACTATTTGCCCTAAGGAGAACCTACACCAAAGCCTCTTTCTAACCTCAAATTCATCTGAACAATCCTCCCAATAATCCTCTATTTGAGGAATGTGTGAAAATCCCGTCCCAAATTCCAAATACATTCGGCTATGATTTCCACCTAGTCCAAATATTGTTCTCCTTGGAGGGCCACCTGAATGAAGAAATACATCCAGTGTTCCCAATAATATGCTTGGGAGTTACCTTTTAACCTATGTAGCAACACCATAATGTCCTTTATTTCTAGAATCATGTGATCTCTTGTTAGTGGTCTGGATAGTCTTGAACCCCCCTTTTGGAATTTCAGTAACCAATTTCTTGCAATTACGCTCCTGTAGTTTGCTTTCTTTAATGAAAAGTGACCATAAGAGGAAGTAATATTAAGATCATAATATGGCTCCTTAGGCGGAATTTTCATTACCGCCATTAGGGTTTGTCTATTGAAAGGTAGCAGCACATTGCCATCCGCAGTTCTGATACACCTATTTTGGGGGTCATACCTGCTCATGCATTATAGAACTAATTTGGGACATTGTATTGCCATGGGAAAAGCCGCAGCTTCAACTAAACCACTTTCCCCAATTTTCTCCATCATAGGGGTTGGCCTAGGATTTTTAACCCTCTCCCTAAAATCCTCTAAATCATATTGAACTAGAGAGGTATCCCCGAATTCAGGAAGAGAACAAATGAGACCAGGACCGTGCTTGTAACCAGGACAAGCAGATTTCATGGCTACATATTGGAGGATATAATGAAAAATGCTTTGAACTTCTTAAATAATGCTAGAAACTCAAAATGATTCTTCTTTCCAATCAAAGTAATGGAATCAACTTATAGGAAAAGTTGAACTCACCTTCAATGGATCATAAATTACTGTGAAACTAGGCAATAAAAAATCTTATACCTCCCGCGTTGTTCTCCTTTTGCATCACCCTGTGTGTTTATTTGCTAAAATTGGTTTGTTCTTTCTTGAAAAAGGCATTAAACAAGGTCGAATAATTATTAGCTAAAATAATACGTGCTGAAAATGCTTGATAAGACATGAACTTTGACAGAGCATTAATTGCAAGCATTTCTCACTTACAACCTCAATGTGTAATTATTATCCATAACCTTTTGAACGTCAGAACTTTTTGCTTCATAATAAGTTTTAGATATATTTCCCTTTAAATCTCTCACTAATTTTTTACTTAAAGAAGGCTTCAAGAAGAAGTGAGACTAAAGTCACGGAACTTTGAACCTTTGAACTCCAAAATAAGGTTCAACTCGAAGGTTTAAAGATACAAGATGAATTACACAAACTGACCAACAGTCAAACGACCTTTCAAAAAAACATTGAATTATGAACCATTGAACCATTGAACCATTGAACTTCGTTATGAGGTTCAAGCAGAAGGTTCAAAGACACATCAAATTATACAAGGTGACTGAGTGTACATGACTCCTTATGAAACATTGAGTATTGAACTCTTGAACCGTTGAACTCTTGAACCATTGAACTTTGGAAGGTTCAATTCTCCGGTAATTTCACACACAAAAGATGATAGGTGGATGAACTTTAAAAACAAAGAGCTGACTTAGGAAACAAACATATAATCAATAAGGTAAGATGACGGGTTGACTTTTTCTTAGGAAAGGTTCATGAAAAATTGAATAAGGGTGGATTAAAAGGTAACAATAAACAATTTTAATCAACAATAAGCATCTCACTTGTTAGATTAATACCCAATTAAAAAAAATCCAGTAAATGAATGAAATAATTCTAGTAGATGATTAGTAACAAATCTAAACCCAGATTCATAAAACTCATAAGAAAGAAAAGCTAATCCAAAACCCAAGACCCTACATGCGGATATGATGCATGTTAGCATAAAGAGCCCAAGCATTATTCAAATTTTTCAGTAGATAATACATATATGCAGCCAAAGTGAAAACCAATTCAAAATATCATGTAGTGGGGGTAACAACAAAAGCATACCTTTCTCTTTTTACTCATTTGCGTCGCCATGGCTTATCAACAAACTAAGAGCTTAAGCTCACTCACCTTCTTTATATTGGCATAATTATTCCATAATGTAGTTTCGTTATAAGGCCAAGATGATGTCAATTCGCTGCACCACTACAACAGAAACCTTTAAAATACTAATACGTAATTTGTAATTCAAGAATTGATTCTTGTTAGGCTCCCTCCACTCTACTACAATCATTCCCATAAATAATGATCTCCGACCCAGCTAATTGAGGTTCTTCATTTTCCCAACTCTTGACGCCTCTACTTTTCCACTTCTTCCATTTTTCGATGAGCAAAAAATAGGACTACCAAATTTTTGGCATTTACAAGATGTGTGCACATATAGAATGGCCTATCGGCCAAAATATTAAACCCTTGTTAAATGGTGGTGGGGTCCGATGGAGAGTATGAAAACAAATTTTTTACCTACGCCAGTCAAAGACATATGATGACATTAGCACCAACCTAGCACCAAATCAATTGTGTTTTTTTCCTAGTCAGCATGATGATGTCAACAATGACATCATACCACGTCATCATGGTACAGGGGCTCACCAGGGGTCCATTTTTAGCCCTAAGAGTGCCTTTTCTTCTGGGGGGCATAACTTTTACATACGGTATCAGGTTTTTGACTTCTTATAGGCGTCAGAAAGATATCTTTGAGAACTACATAGTGGTATAGTTTTCATGACTAGATTTTTCTGTTTGTGTCAAAATTTGGTGCCTGAAGCCCGCATTGCTCTGGTATAGTTTTATTCTCATAACTTTTGTTTACGAAGTCAGATTTTTGATTTTGGATAGGCGTTGGAGAGATCTTACAATGTACTACATTTGGAATCATGTAGATTTTTAGTTTGAGGTGTAGAGAGAGAATTATACTTGTTTGATCACTTGTAGGAACCTGAGGTTCAGAGTGCATTTACGAGTGCATTCAGATGGATTTTTTGGCATAGACTTGTGGGAGTATATGTTGTTATGTGACCATTAGCATGGTATAGTAGGTTTTCATATTTGGTGTTTCCTGATACAGATTTATAGTTGTTTTCAGAGTTATGACTTTGATGGAGACAGGTACAGGTTGTCTTCTAGTTTGAGGACATGGTTGATACTCGTGTGAGACTTGGAGTCTCGTTTCAGTCAGAGTTGAGTACAGGTACATTGATGATGATGATTATGGTGTCATGGATATGCATGTATATTTTTGCATTGGCATGACATGATCATGTATGCGATTGATAGGTATGGGCTATGATGTTTGATTCATGATTACAGGTGGTGTTGTGGTGTTGTTTTAGGGGATTGTTCTTATCTCCTAGATGGTTGATTAGTTCCTTGATTATGGTTACTCATTTGTAGACTTGTTGGCAAATCGAATCTAGAGTTGATTTGGTGTTTGAGTCTTGGAGTCTATAGGTTGTCTTCTTTGATATCTTAGTTTGCAGTTTACTAGTGTGATGATGAGTATGCATGTGACATTTGTTTAGATCTACGAGTCATGTAGTTGTGTAGGCTGATCACCTATTTAGCTACAGTGGGATGACTCAGATGTGAACTGTCTATATCCACTAGATTGATTCAATGTTTATGTAGACTTTGTTAGTTGGCCTTGTCTGTGGTCATTTGTGCATTAGTATGTTTCTTTGGGATAAGACGATGAATGATTAGAGTACCTAGACAGTCAGTTGTTGGGATTTTCAGCATGTTTATCATGATGTCATGGAGAGCTTGGATACATGGTTTTATGTTATCTTTTGATAGTGATGATTTTATCTTCTTGTTTATAGATTTTGGTTCTACTAGACCTTTTGGGAGCGATTGATGTTACAATGAGATTCCTTGATTGGTTTGGAGCCATGGATAATCTTCATTTAGGATATGGTTATTTTGTTGTCATGGATAGCTTAGTGTCATGGTTCAGTGGGAGCTTTGGGCAACATGTTGGATTCATCAGTTGTGATGGATGATCTTCTGTAGTGGATGTTGGTGTCATGGAGGAGCTCTAGGTTTTGAGAGTTCTTTGACATTTTTTAGTTATGTTGACAGTAGATGATTATCTTCATATGACTGGAGATGTTGACATCTTGGTTTACCATGGAGGACTCCTTTGAGTCTTTGGTTGAGGTGTTGGGTTTATGTTTTGTTAGTTTGACATGTTTATCCTTGAGTTAGAGATGTTGATATTATGTCATGGTTTACTCTTGATGCTAGCTTGGAGTATTGGAATGATACAGGTTCTCTTGAGACAAGATGTATGCATCATTGCATGCTTTGTTGCATGTGAAATTCTTATGAGGAGATGGTTAAATCATGATGTCATGATAGGCTTCTTGAGTATGTAGATGTGCAGTAGGAGCATTGACAATGTCTTGTCTATTCTCTTGTTATTTGGTACTCTGATCATTTACTTGATTACTTCATGATGGTGTTATGTTGCATTTAGAGTTTGGCATGTATTGGTTAGTTACAGGTGCTCTTGGTTACTGGGAGACTTAGGTGATGCTGGAGTTCTCTTGTGATTAGAGACACTTGTTGAGATAGTTACTCTTTGGAGGTTTCAGTAGATAGACCGAGGAGCCTTACACCTGGATATGGACGTGAGTTCATTATGGACCTAGAGAAGATTGTTCTTAGAGAGAGTCATTGTGGCTTGGTGTATCCTGGAGGAACATTCTCATTCCCCACTCTTGGTATACTCATTTGTTTATCATCTATGAGGTATTGCCCATCCTTTTAGATGTGTTTTACTTTATGTTTCATCTTTTCATAGATATGGATCTTGAGCTACAATTATTGATTCTGGAGGGTTCATTTGAGGGATGTTAGCATGGTTATCTCCTTGTTCATATGGTTTGATTTATGATGTTTATTATGAGGAGTTTAGGAGATGTGATTGGGCTTATTCCTAGTTATGGAATGGTTATGAGTTTGATCTATCTTGATTAGAGAGGCTTACATCCATGTTGGCTACATGTTATATATGTTCATTTGATCTTATGAGATTGAATGGTTAGGTGTTGTTGAGGCTTTTCATTTGGGGTTATAGAGGAGATCATACTTGACACATCTTAGCACTTTGAGGTGTTTGTAGAAGGACAATATGATTTACATGTTTTCTCTCTTTGTCTTATGGCTACTTCCTAGAGGATCATGTTGATATGGTTGGACTTCAGATAGTTGTGGTGACATGTTGTGAGAGAGTATGCAATGATTTAGCATGCATGTGTGGATCATTGTGATTTCTCTTGATACTACATTGGCTTGTTGATTAGCCACACATTGGTTTGAGTGTTGATTGATAGACTTGATATGCCTTGGATCTATTTTCAGATTTGACATTACCCATGCAGTGGGAGTTCCTTGATGTATGTGTTCTTCATTGATAGGTTTTATACATGGAGCTTGTCATTGAAGTATATGGGTTGGATATGTTATTAGCATGAGTTTATTGATTTTGTTGATACCTATGAGGTATGGATGGTTAGATGTATTAGCATATGTTCTGGGTGCTATTTTTAGTTATGTGGATTTTTTACCTTTGACAATAGCTTGGAGCCTATTTGGTTTCACTTGGATTTGATGCTTGTGTTCTTTGGATTGGTGCATCTTCACCTTGGTATGTTCCTTTTCTTCCATAGGTGGCACGTTCGAGGATGACAGGAGTTCTTGCTTGAGATGATGGTCACTTTGCTTTGTTGTAGGTGTCTTGATGGAGCACGAGAGCATGCAGAAGATTCATGTAATTTCATGTTTGCCTATGATGATGTATTTCATGTATTGACCCTTATGCAGTGTATACAACAAGTGGGAGAATGTTGGGATATGGTATTGTACACCATTGCATAATTTGATATATTTTTATAATGTTGTAACTAAATAATTATTTAGTTGTGATGCACCTAGGTGGTGTGGTTAATCACACTATGTAATTATTTGAGGACCACTCTATGTTCTATTGTAACATTGGGATATTATTTGTATTATTTGATTAAGTGGGAAAATGTAGTACCAATAGTTAAATGTGGGGTCAAGTGGTTTTGTGTAACCCATGGTTTTGAGGTACATAGTTTTCTCAATATAATGTGTGAGCTTATATTATAAAAGCAAGCACAAGGTTATTATTTGAGGTTGGATGGATTATTCATTGTAGATGAACTGAGGTTTTGTGAGAGGTTGTCATTGTATTGAGCTCTCTCATGTAAGTGTAGATTGTGAAGCATGGCAGGTGATGTGTGGATTCATGCTTGTACACATGGAGGCTGCATTGGAGCTGCTTGATGGTTCAGGGGTGTTCATGGAGGCTTATGGAATTTATTGTAATGTTTCATTGCTGAATAATACATGTGAGCATGGATGCTTTTAGAGGCTAGGTTTTTCCCTACAAAGGGTTTTCCCAAGGTATATCTTCTATTTCCATGTTGCTTGTTTATTGATCTTTTGCATTATGGTTGTTTCTGCATCTTTTTTCTCCAATTGGGTTATGTGGAATTGGTTGTATTTGACCTACAAGTTCCTAACACCTCTATTGTTAGAGTTATTCATTATCATACTTTTGAAATCATTTGATCTATGACCATACCTCTTACACTTGAAGCATTGACCGAAGAAGGATGGACCATTTTGATTTACTCTGCTTCTACACTGAGTAGCTCTATGACCAAATTTATTGCAATTAAGACAATTTCCATTGAATGATGGATATCTTTGAGCATTAGGCTGTCTTACCAGAGGTCTTCTAGGTCTGTTTCTCCCATTCCTTTGTTGAAAATTTCTTTATCCAGATCTAGAGATTTCACCTTTCTCATATCCAAGACCATGCTTGTCATCAACCTTTTTTTGACTTTCAAGTAGTGCTTCAAGTTTAGCTGAGATTATCTTGAACTTCTCCTTGTATTCATTTGCAACTTCTAGGTCATGTCTGAGAATGACAATCTACCTCTCAAGTTCTCTCTCATTGTCTCTGCTTTCTTATAGACCAAACTCTAGATGGCTAGCCATTCTATCCAATCTGTAGCATTCTTCGGTTCTTTCTTTTAGAGTTTGATTTAGGTCTTCTTCAGTCTTCTTCTTTTGCTCAATTTCTTTGGTTAGCCCCATTACTCCAGATTCCATCTCAAGTTTTAGAACAGAAACTTCTTTTTTTAGTTTCTCACATTCCTTTGTCTTTTCTTCTAAAGCCTCATTCATGCCACTTTCTTCAGTAAGATTATCTAGTTGATGAAGTAGTTCTTTCCTTTTTTCCATTGATTTCTTTAGTTTATCTTTTAGCAAGTTAATACAATCATCAACATCCTTAAGGTTCACTTTTAGATCATCTATTTCTACTTTGGACCGATCAAGATCTTCTAAAGCTAATTAAAGTTGTTCTATGAGTGAGCCCATTGAAACTCCTTCCCAGATCCTCCTCAAGCTGTTAGGTTTCTTTCAAGGAACCTTGATCTGATACCAATTGTTGGAATTAGGGCTGACAACTGAGAGGGGGGGTGAATCAGTTGTCTTAAAACTTTTAAATCTTGTTGCAATGAATTCTTCTTTACCACTTCTTAACGGATTAATGACATAATCATGAAAAGCAAGAATTAATAATACATGAGCAAAAACATAAAGAATACACTTGACACCAAGATTTAATGTGGAAACCCGGTTAAGGGAAAAACCACAGTGGGGGTTAACCCACAAAGATTATACTCTGTTAAAATTATTACAAAGGGGAAGGCACATGTCTTTGGGCTCACTTCCTAGATCTCACTGCTCAAGAGAGGCTCACTGCCTACAAGAATGATTACAACAGGATTATAGATTGTTTGAACTGATAAGTAGCATCTACCAATGCAAGAATTCAGTTCTGGTTAAGCACATAATACTAATTTTACACACTTCATCTTTATTCTACCCTATTTACTGCTTTGCCATAATCTAGACCTCAAATCTCCTCTTTCACACTTCTATCTGCCATTTTCGCACTTACTCCATGTCTCAAAAGACCATATCTATTCACCTTTGATCTTATCAAAACATGACATGTCCCAACCTTGTATCTCTTGTAATTATACAATCACACCTCTTGCAACTTTTTGAAGCATAAATAACAATACTCACTTCCACTGAATATCTGAATGATCAAGAAACAACTCTGTCATACATATATGTATAAGTACCTAACCTTGCATCAACTTTATCAACACCTTTGAAATTACCTTGCATCAACAAACACCATTACCTTTGACACCAATGATGTGCAATCAACAATCAAAGAAGGATGCAGATTCATACCACTATCACAAATACAACTATCATTAGCAAGGCACTTTTTCACTGTCACAAGAAAGAGGTATAAGACCATAGTTTTCATAGAACAAGTATTCTTATCACTGTCAATCTACACAATACTTGAATCCATCAATTATATATATCCGCATTAACAAACTCAATCACTTATATGTCGGACTTATGAAGAACTTAACAAATAATACAAGTACTCTGTTCTGTCAACTGAATCCAAAGATCAATAGTGATGCATACCAGAAATAACACTTTAGGTCACTATTCATGTTGGCCACTAACATTATATCCCTTACACAACTCACCAATACACTTCTACTAGATATGCACAAGGATCTAACACAAGCTGGCATGTTCTTCACTGAATTGTCCTGTCATATTAGGACCCGGTACTTAGATGCTCATAACTTTTAATCCCTTTGTCACCAGAGGCTGAAATCTTGGATTTAGATTTTCCTGACATTCCTCTACACTCCCTTAGATTCAAAACACACAATGATTAACTGAAGAGATCCGCTGACCAAAATACTGAACTCTTCTATATACCCTTTTCCTATCTATCCGGACTTGACAAATCTTGGAACTGACTTCTGGTATAATCTGATATTACACTGCGGATGTGTGGAATGGACTTAGTTGCCATCAATGACAACACATGATATGCCTTGTAGTGTATCTTATCGACAATCTCCCCCATTGGTATTGATGGCAACACTTAGTGAAAAATGAAAAAGTGTCATGACTGACTCCCCTTACTGTGTACACTTACATATTCTTCCATTGCTCCCCCTTTGATGGATTCTTCATTTTCTTTCATTTTTCACTGTCTCTCACTCCCCCTTTGACATCAATGGAAAAGGATGGAATCCGTAATCCAAAATACATCCAAAAATTTTGTATACAATGTCGCATATGTACAACCAATCCTTAAGTTATATTTACATATACTTAATTACATCTCCAAAAATATTCCTCAATAGGGCCAACTCTGTATCCCAACTCTTCTTCATACTATTCAAAGTTGTAATGTGGCCATTGAAAAAAAATTCTTCTGCTTCAGCTTTCCAGAGGTCAATGGGATCAGTTGTCTGAGTAGCAGTTTGGGCTTCTGTTACAACATTGAACATAGCTTCTATCTTAGGGGAAATCAATCCTCAGAGCTCACCCATTCTTGCTTCAATGTTCTCCTTTTCTCTTATCAATTTACTTATTTCTTATATCAGATTGATTGCTTGACACTCCTTACTTGTCTCTGATACTGTCAATAGATCAAAAGCTTGGGACATACTTGTCAATTTCTGTTTGGAGTCCTTTATTTTATCTTCTATATTCTCTATGACTTTAGGAGTAGATAAACAAAACTTGTATACATTGCCTCCTTCTAAAAGAGTATTTTGAATATTCTTTATACTATTATCTAGCATTAATCTGTCTATCCCAATGATGCCTTTAAGTGCATCAAATCATTTCCTATTAAATTCATTCTGAACTTTAACTTCTACAAATTTTTCAAAGGACTCAAATTGAGTACTTATAGAATTTACATGGCTCTTCAGATTTTTGGAGGGAGAATCAGATGGATTCTTTTGGAACATTGGCATTAACTTCTCCAATATACCGGATGTAAGGCCTTGCAGCTCATTGTCCTCTATGTGAGATTTCAATACATTTTCTCTTGCCTTGGCTTGTGTGAAAGATGCTATCTTCATCAGTTGAACCAGAGAGAAAGTATCTAGGTTGAGTGGTCCTTGAATCAGTTTAGGTTCATCAAACTCTAGCATCTATTTACATAGAAAACACTTCATTGCATTTGCAGTGTCTCTTGCCACAATTTCTGGACCACCTTCTTTTCCTTGGGTTTTCTCAGTGACATGACTATTTTGTTTGGGTGCATCAACATTTGAACCATCTTCTTTTATTTTATCTTCCTTACCTTTGACTTCTTCTTCTTTCTCTGATTCACCTTTCTCAGTGTCATCTACATGGTGATTCTTTCCTTTGTCCTCACCATTTGAAATTTGTTCTAGAGGATCTTGTGTAGTAGCAGTGCTCTCATCATTTTCTTCTTTTCTGGATTGATCTGGAGGAGTTAGAGTATCTCTTGCATCATCAATTTTATCAATCATCTATGTATCTTCCTTGTTTATTTGCTCCACTTTAGGAACATAGGAGTCATCTATTCTATATTATTGCTTACCCTTCTACTACTCTTCTTCATCCAGAACTAGTGTGTCATCAACAGGCTCATTTGACACAACAAAGAACTTGTTCTTGTCCAATGCTTTTCTCAAAATTTGTTTAGTTTCTTGAACTATTTCATCTATCTCTCCAATCATCAGTTTATTCATTCTCTTCTTTCTTTTGAATTCATTTTTCACCTCTTTGAGGATTATTTTCTGCTTCTCTGCTGGAGATTACCGGACATAGAGTGGTCAGTACATGTTCTCTTAAATCCATATCTTTTGCCTTGGCAGCTTCTTTCCTAATTCCCAATATATCCTTCATACCTTTTGGAACTTCAAACAAAATTTCTATAGGTTCTCTATTGAACACATTCAAGTACTTGATAGTAGCTTCTTCCAAGAGTCTTTTGTCAGCATTACTGTAGAGATCATAGAATTTAGTTAATGGTTTCAAGTTCCCATCAACAGTGATTGTCTTGACAATATTTTTCATAGAGGGAATTTTCTTCTCAGTATCTGATTCTAATTTTTGTCTCTTTTCTAAAAGGCTTTTCTTCAGATACTTTAACATCTTTAGCACCTATGGCCTTTAGCCCCTTAAGTTCATCATCTGTATATGTCTTCTCTTCATCCTTTTCTTCCAAACTTCCATATGGCCTTTTTTCTATTACTTTTGTTCTTTTCATTTCGTTACCGGATAATTTGTCTTCTGATTTTGTAGGTTTAAGGGAAACAAAGGCAACAACAGAGCTTCTAGTAGTTCTTGAAGTGGAGGATGATTCCACCAGAGTATCTTCTTGTTTCTTATCTTGTTTCTCCTTTTCATCATTTTCAATTCTTTCTCTGTGTTGATTCACTTCTTCCTTGGTTAGGCCAATGCTTTCAATATACATTACAACCTACCTCTAAACTTTTCTCTTGGTCTTTGGTTTCCTAAGCTCAACATGTAATTTTAGACTTAGCTCCTTATACGTTCCAAACCTTTCAATAGAGGTGTTTTTTTATTTGCTTAGGAGATGTTGAGCATACATATCTAAGATCTTCTCATCAACCTCATAGCCCATAGGCATAATCCATACAGTTCTAGGTTCCACAGCTTCCATTAGGCACTGATCAATGTCTACCATAAAGATAATTTCATGCTTGTATTTCTCAACTATTGAATTGGGGATTCTTTCCCTAGAATGCATCATATTTTGAAAATTTTTAAAGTAACCCTAGATTGCAGTCTTCTGTGCACTTGAGTCTCCAATGCTGAGTAGATGATCTCTTATTTGCCAAGCAACTGGCCTACCATTTGTCTAGTGCACACCTTGTACTCTAGGCACTTCATTTATAAAATAGAAGAACAAACATATAACTAGGGAACCATATTTGAAGGTGTTTTTCTTATCCTTTTTGACTTTGCTTAAATTTTCAATCAGTTGGTTTTGTAACAGCTCACATAGGTCATAATCTGCATTCTCCTTCAACATTTGATATGCTACATATATGGCAGTTCTAGAGACAGAATTCTCCCTGCTGGAGTGGTAAATCTTGTAACCAATCACCATAGATGCAAACTTAACATCCAGTTCAATAATGTCATTTGATGGTCATTGCCCTTTTATCAAACTTTGCACCGGTAGCATCAGTCACTATCTAGTTCTTCATGGCTTTTAGCATGGATAATCCACCAGTTGAATTTAACCCAATTACAATCTTGATAACATCCTTTGTAATCTTGAATGGTTTCAATAGCCATATGAACTCATCATGCATTCGGCTCAAGATATATCAAACCCACTCATTTTCATCAAATGTTAGAAATTTAATGACTTGTAGAAAATGTTTTCTTGTATTCTGGTTTCAATTCATAGCTATCATCCCTTAGGTAGTTGACAAATAAATCCAAGAGTTTCAGGTTTCCAAATTCTTCTATGCTACAGTGGATGTAAGCCCTATTATCCTCAACATGCAGAACTCTGTATGGGACAATAAAAAATGCTCCTAAAGGTTCAATTTTGACTTGTTGCAAGTATGAGGTGAACCAGTGTTGTCGTTGATGTCAACATACTCATATTGCATTGACAAGAAGGATTGGATGAGCAGTGTGCTGAGGATATTGAGAAAATTAGCCTCAGTCAGGAACAGTGAAGAACAGTGATGAGAAGAAGGCAAATGTACTGTATAGGATGAGAACCGGAGGATAAGGATTAAAGGGTTTGTAGATATGAGTCTTGAGATGCTTCAGTTAAGATTTCAGAGGTCCGCATGAAGATCTGAAGGAGTTGTGGCTGTCGGTATGGAACCGGTTCCAGCAAGTGTTCAGAGGTGACAGAGGATCACAGAAAGGTCTGGTGAGGTCCAGAATTATGCAATCCTAATCTGCGGATTGGAAGGAGTGCTTGGGATGTCCTTGTGATGTGTCATCTCGAGTTGTGTATGATTTGGAGGTCCGGAAGTACCTTTTGCATTGTGACAATGGCGACAGACTGTGTTCTTAAAGTTTCGGATAAGGAAGAGAAGAGATTCCAGTAAGTAGAGGAAGTGCGGATGTACCTGGTCATTCAGGCAGGCTTGTGAAGATTCTTGGATCATGTTGAGGTTGTGTTGTTGATCCGCATTGATGGTAGAGCCCGGAATTGAAGATATTCTTCCGGATGAAGTTCTTGCTCTGACTAAGCTGACCGGATGAGTTGTTCATCCTGCAAATGCTCTTGTGGTGGCCAACCAGATGTGTTATTTATCTTGCAGATATTCTTATGGTTGTTTTCCGACTTAGATGATTGTTCCTAAGTCGATGACTTGTATAAATAAAGGTTTGCGAGTTCATTTAGAGGTGTGGATTGTGTGGATGAGAGTGGTGTAGCGAAGAGAAGTGCGAAAGGCAGAGCAGGAGTTTTTGGACTTAAATAGAACTGATCCAGACATGGTAGAGATGTCATTCTCTAGTTCAAGACTATGATTCTTATCACTTTGTAGATAGTGTGTCTCCTTGTAGGCAGTGGGCCTCTTTGTGAGCAGTGTGCTCGGGAAGTGAGCCCTAATTGGCATGTGCCATTCTTTTTCTTATTCTTCTAACAGAGAATAATCCTTGGGTTAATCACCCCATGGTTATTCCCTTAACCAGGTTTTCCACGTCAAAATCTTGGTGTTCAATGTGTCGATGTTTATCTACTCTTGTGTTTGTGCATTATGCTTTTATGGATGATTAATTGATATGCTGTTAACTAACAAAGAAAGAATCAAGTGTTTAAAATAGAGAGCAGGTTTTAATACAACTGATTCACCCCCCCTCTCAGTTGTATGCCCTAGATCCAACAATTGGTAGCAGAGCCAAGTTCCTCTGAAAGGAGCTTAACCTCTTGAGGAGATCCACGATGTTGTCATACAAGAAGGATAGTCTGAAGTTCGATGGAACCAACTTCACTCTCTGGAAAGGTCGCATGAAATGTCACTTGGAATGTATGGGAAAAGCATACTTGGCCATGGTCTCAGAACCATATGTACCTCCACAGGGTGGTCCGACAACTCTAAATGAAATCACAGATGCTGAAAACAATCCGCAGACTAAGGAAGCTCTTCTAAGTGCATTGAATGACTCAGATATCTCAAATGTTATGGACCTACCAACTGCATATGAGATCCTAACTAAACTGGAACTTCTGTATGAAGGAGATGAGTTTGTCAAGAGTGCAAGAGTGCAAGGTTGCAAAGTCTGAAAGGGAAATTTGAAAGATTAAAGATGAGAGATGATGAAAACATCACTACTTTTATGCCACGAGTGAATGCGCTGGTGTGTGGAATTAGAAATGCTAGTGGAACTCTAGATGAGAATGAGATTGTTTGCAAGATCCTCAGATCCCTTCCTGCTGCCTACAAAATCAAGGTTGCTGCCATTGATGAATTCAGAGCTCACACAACTATCATAGGAGAACAATTGGCTAGCAAACTAGTTGCATTTGAAATGACTGAGTTTGGAGATGATCCACCCAAGACTGAATCTGCTTTCAAAGCTAGTGCCTATGTGAAAGGCAAATAGAGATTTGATCCGAGAGAAAACTCTTCAAGGAAGATGTCATGGTATGATCAAGCAAGAAGAGACATGGAAGAAGAAGAAGAAGAAACAGCTCAACTTGAAGCCCTCATTGCAAAGAGACTACCAAGAGGATCTAGTAAGTATGAAGGAAAACTACCCTTTAAGTGCTTCAACTGCAATAAGATTGGTCATTTTGCTTCAAGATGTCCGGAAAGATCTACAAGGTCTAATAATAACAAACAAAGGTTTCAAAAGAACTGCTATTATGTTCATGAAGAAGATGACAATGAAGGTGTAACAGATGATGAATCAGAACTAGGAAGCAAATCCGGAAATGAATGGGTGTTTATTGCCATCAAGGAAGAAGATTCAATATCGTTTGAATCTAGCAATCACAAGGTTGTGGAAAGAGCTTTAGCTGCTCAAGTGGAAGAAAAGGATGATTGGGTTATTGACAGTGGATGCTTTCACCATATGACTGGTGACAAGAATAAGTTCTTTGATTTGGAAAGGTATGAAGGAGGAATGGTAAAGTTTGGTGACAATTCTGCTCGCAGAATCAGAGGTAGGGGAACTATTTCCTTTGATGGAAAGAGCAAAACAGGTAATGTACTATATGTTGAAGGATTGAAGCACAATCTTCTCAGTGTTGGTCAGTTAGTGGACAAAGGCTATGATCTCCAGTTCAAAAATGGAAAATACAGAATCTTTACAAGCTCCGGAACTGAAATTACATCCGGTACTCAGACAAAAGGTAACATCTTTCATCTGGTTGGTTCAAGTTGATCAGAGTTGGTTATGGCATAGAAGAATGTGTCATGTAAATTTTGATAACATCATCAAGATAAGCAATAATCAGGCTGTAAGAGATCTTCCAAAATTGATGAAACCTACAAATAGTTTGTGCAAAGAATGTCAGCTAGGTAAACAGAGTAGAGTCTCTTTCAAAAGCAAAGATCAGTCCTCTACCGGATTGTTGGAATTAGTACATACTGATCTCTGTGGTCTGACAAGAATTAAGAGTCTGCAAGGTGATAGATATTTCATGATGCTAATTGATGATCATTCCCGGATGATGTGGGTTACCTTCCTAAAAGAGAAATTAGAAGCCCTTGAGAAGTTCAAAATCTTCAAAGCTATGGTAGAGAATCAAACCGGATTGAAACTGAAGTGTCTAAGGTCTGATAGAGGTGGTGAATTTACATCTGGTGAGTTCATTGGCTTTTGTGAGAAGCAAGGTATAAGGAGACAGTTGTCTACTCCTAGGACTCCACAGCAGAATGGAGTAGTTGAGAGAAAGAATCAGACCATCTAGGAAGCTGCCAGGACAATGATGTTGGAAGCTAATGTTCCTCAGATGTTCTGGAAAGAAGCTATAAGCACCGCAGTCTACACTCTCAATCGAGTTCAAATCAGAAACAATACCGGTAAGACCCCCTATGAACTCTGGTTTGGCATCACCCCTACTGTGAAATATTTCAGAGTATTTGGTAGCAAGTGTTATATTAAAAGAGATGAAGATCTAGGAAAGTTTGATGCTAGAAGTGATGATGGAATTTTCTTGGGTTACTCCACTCAAAGCAAAGCATACTGGTGTTATAATAAGAGACTGAGGAAGACGATAGAAAGCACTAATGTGAAAGTTGATGAAGGAATTGAGAAGCCCTCAAGATTTTATGAGTTTGATGAAGATGACCAAGATGGTGTTCAGGTTCAAGGAACTCAATCCTCTCTGGTAAGTTAGAGTCAGCCTGATCCGGTAAATCAAGAAGAAGAGATAGGTTTGAATGAGCTTGATCAAGAAGCAGCAGTGCAGGATACTCCCAAAATTCCAAGGTATGTAAGACTAAACCACTCTGAAGATCAGATCATAGGTGACAGAAGCAAAGGTGTGCAAACTAGAAGGAATGTTGCTCAAAATCAGGACGAATGTTGTCTAATTTCAAAGATTGAACCTAAAACAATAAATGAAGCCTGCAATGATGAAAACTGGACCAAAGCAATGAAAGATGAATTGATGCAAATTGAGAAAAATCATACTTGGGATCTTGTTCCCAGACCTAGAGACAGGAATGTGATTGGAACCAAATGGGTCTTCTGGAACAAATTAAATGAAGCTGGTGAAGTAATCAGAAACAAAGCTAGATTGGTCTGCAAAGGCTACTCTCAAATAGAAGGAATTGATTTTGAAGAGACCTTTGCTCCGGTGGCAAGAATTGAAGCAGTCAGATTATTTCTTGCATTTGCTGCCTTTAAAGACTTCAAGGTATATCAGATGGATGTCAAGTCTGCCTTCCTAAATGCTAATCTGGAAGAAGTTTACATTGAACAACCAGATGGATTTCAATTGTCTGACAATGATGATATGGTCTGCAAGTTAAAGAAAGCATTGTATGGATTGAAGCAAGCCCCAAGAGCATGGTATGAAAGGTTGGATAAGCATCTTGTGTAGATTGGATTCAACAAAGGTACTGCTGACAGTAACTTATATTTCAAAATTGATCATGAAAACATTTTGATTGTTGAAGTGTTTGTGGATGATATCATTTTTGGAGGAAGAGATAGTATGTGCAAAACTTTTGCAAATCAGATGAAAAGTGAGTTTGAAATGTCTATGCTTGGTGAAATGAATTTCTTCTTCGGTCTGCAATTTACTCAAACAAAGAAAGGGATCTTCATTTCTCAGACCAAATATGTGAAAGAATTGTTAAGGAAATTTGGTATGGAAGATTCAAATCCAATGAACACTCCCATGGCAACCGGATGTAAGTTGAGCAAAGATGATGACTCCCTAAAGGTAGATCAGACAAAGTATAGATCAATGATTGGCAGATTGCTGTATCTCACTCAGACCAGACCAGATATAATGTAGGCTGTTGGACTTGTAGCAAGATTCCAGGCTGATCCTAAAGAATCTCATGTTATGGCAATCAAAAGAATTTTCAGGTACTTGAAAGGAACAGCTGAGTATGGTCTATGGTACCCTAGAGATCTGGATTTCTCTCTTCATGCTTACATAGATGCAGATTGGGTAGGAGATGTGGATGACCGGAAGAGGACCAGTGGTGGAGCATTCTTTTTGGGGAAAAGATTGGTGTCTTATCTAAGCAAGAAACAAGATGCAATATCTCTGTCTACAACTGAAGAAGAATACATTGCAGCAGTAGGTAGTTGCACTCAAATCTTATGGATGAAGTAGATGCTAAGAGACATTAAAGTTGAATATGAGGAGCCTATCACAATTTTCTGTGATAATTCAAGTGCAATTAATATTTCTAAGAATCTAGTATTGCATTCTAAGATTAAGCACATATCTATCAAGTTTCACTTTTTGAGAGAACAAGTGAACAAGGAAGAAGTCAGGTTGGAGTATGTTCCCTCCAAGGATCAGATTGTAGATATCTTTACTAAACCTCTTCCCAAGGACTCTTTTGAATATCTCTGGGAGAAGTTAGGGGTCATGGCCCCTCCGGTGATGAACTAGGATGCACTAATGTGCATCAGTCCGGTGGATATCACAGTCATATCTTGTGATCCGGATTGATGATGGAGAGCTGCTACTAAGGGGGAGCAGCTGGTATGATTCTGATGTGTTAGAATTGCAAGTATGAGCCCTTTGCCATTGATGTCAAAGGGGGAGAGAATACATGTGAAAAACAAGTAGCTGATGATCAAAGGGGGAGCAGTAAATGAGGAGAAGACATGTTGCTAATCGGGGGAGCTGTGACAGAAAGGAGAAGTTCTTGTCTTGATGGCTTTTCACATCATATGTTGCCATCAATGACAAAGGGGGAGACTGTTGCAAGTATGAGGTGAACCAGTGTTGTCATTGATGTCAACATACTCATATTGCATTGACAAGAAGGATTGGATGAGCAGTGTGCTGAGGATATTGAGAAAATTAGCCTCAGTCAGGAATAGTGAAGAACAGTGATGAGAAGAAGGCAAATGTACCATATAGGATGAGAACCAGAGGATGCGGATTAAAGGGTTTGTAGATATGAGTCTTGAGATGCTTCAGTTAAGATTTCAGAGGTCCACATGAAGATCTGAAGGAGTTGTAGCTGTCGGTATGGAACCGGTTCTGGCAAGTGTTCAAAGGTGACAGAGGATCACAGAAAGGTCTGGTGAGGTCTGGAATTGTGCAATCCTAATCTGCAGATTGGAAGGAGTGTTTGGGATGTCCTTGTGATGTGTCATCTCGAGTTGTGTATGATTTGGAGGTCTGGAAGTACCTTTTGCATTGTGACAGTGGTGATAGACTATGTTATTAAAGTTCCAGATAAGGAAGAGAAGAGATTCCAGTAAGTAGAGGAAGTACGGATGTACCTGGTCATTCAGGTAGGCTTGTGAAGATTCTTGGATCATGTTGAGGTTGTGTTGTTGATCCGCATTGATGGTAGAGCCCAGAATTGAAAATATTCTTCCGGATGAAGTTCTTTCTCTGACTAAGCTGACCGGATGAGTTGTTCATCCTGCAAATGCTCTTGTGGTGGCCAACCGGATATGTTATTTATCTTGTGGATATTCTTATGGTTGTTTTCCGACTTAGATGATTGTTCCTAAGTCGATGACTTGTATAAATAAAGGTTTGCGAGTTCATTTCGAGGTGTGGATTGTGTGGATGAGAGTGGTGTAGCGAAGAGAAGTACAAAAGGTAGAGCAGGGGTTTTTGGACTTAAATGGAACTGATCCAGACATGGTAGAGATGTCATTCTCCAGTTCAAGACTGTGATTCTTATCACTTTGTAGACAGTGTGTCTCCTTGTAGGTAGTGGGCCTCTTTGTGAGTAGTGTGCTCGGGCAGTGAGCCCTAATTGGCATGTGCCATTCTTTTTCTTATTCTTCTAAAAGAGAATAACCCTTGGGTTAATCACCCCATGGTTTTGCCCTTAACTGGGTTTTCCATGTCAAAATCTTGGTGTTTAATGTGTTGATGTTTATCTGCTCTTGTGTTTGTGTATTATGCTTTCATGGATGATTAATTGATATGTTGTTAACTAACAAAGAAAGAATCAAGTGTTTAAAATAGAGAGCAGGTTTTTATACAACTGATTCACCCCCCCTCTCAGTTGTATGCCCTAGATCCAACACAACTAACTTGTATGGATGCTTAAATTTTGGCCAGGGCCTTTCAGTAATATCAACAACAAGAGGAGTGGCCATTGCAAAGGATTTCAAATTCAAGGATTTGAAGATAAATACCTTTTTCTTTCACGGATTTAAGGTTAGCAGACAAATTTGTCGGTCGCACTTCAAATCCCTTGAAATCTTATCTTAGACACTCTTATTCTTTCTATCCTTGAATGCAAAGTGATTCAAATGAAGAATGAACTCCCTTTTTATGCTCTGCAAAAACCAAATTTGCCTTTGTAATAAATGCTCTACCCTAACATCAATAGTGATGCGTACCAGAAATAACACTTCAGGTCACTATTCATGTCATCCACTAACATTATATCCCTTACAAAACTCACCAAAATACTTGTACTAGATCCACACAAGGATCTAACACAAGTTGGCATGTTTTTCACTGAACTGTCCTGTCATATTAGGACCTGGTACTTAGATGCTCATAATTTTTAATCCCTTTGTCACCGGAGGCTGAAATCTTGGATTTAGATTTTCCTGGCATTCCTCTACACTCCATTAGATGCACAACACACAATGATTAACTAGAGAGATCCACTGACCAAAATAGTGAACTCTGCTAGATACACTGTCCCTGTCTATCCAGACTTGACAAATCTTGGAACTGACTTCCGGTATGATCTAATACTATACTGTGGATGTGTGGAATGGACTTAGTTGCCATCAATGACAACACATGACATGCCTTGCAGTGTCTCTTGCCAACAATCTCCCCCTTTGGCATTGATGGCAACACTTAGTGAAAAATGACTAAGTGTCATGACTGACTCCTCCTACTGTGTACACTTATATATTCTTCCATTGTCCCCCCTTTGATGGATTCTCCATTTTCATTGTCTCTCACTCCCCCTTTGACATCAATGGTAAAGGATGGAATCTATAATCCAAAATACACCCAAAAATTTTGTATACAATGCCGCATATGTACAACCAATCCTTAAGTTATATTTACATATAATTAAGTACATCTCTAAAAATATTCCTCAGTAGGGCCAACTCTGTATCCCAACTCTTCTTCATACTATTCAAAGTTGTAATGTGGCCATTGAACAAAAATGCTTCTGCTTCAGCTTTCCAAAGGTCAATGGGATCACTTGTTTGAGTAGTAGTTTGGGCTTCTGTTATAGTATTGAACATATCTTCTATCTTAGGGGAAATCAATCCCCGGAGCTCACCCATTATTGCTTCAATGTTCTCCTTTTCTCTTGTCAATTTATTTATTTCTTCTATTAGACTGATTCCTTGATACTCCTTACTTGCCACTGATATTGTCAATGGATCAAAGCTTGGGACATATTTGTCAATTTCTGTTTGGAGTCCTTTATTTTATCTTCTATATTCTCTATGACTTTAGGAGTAGATAAACAAAACTTATATATACTACCTCCTTTTGAAAGAGCATTTTAAATATTATTTATACTGCTATCTAGCACTAACCTATCTATCCCAATCATGCCTTTTAGTGAATCAAATCTTTTTCTATTAAATTCATTCTGAACTTGAACTTCTGTAGATTTTTTAAAGGACTCAAAGTGAGTACTTATATAATTTACCGGGTTCTTCAAATTTCCAGAGGGAGAATTAGATGGATTCTTCTGGAACATTGGTATTAACTTCTCCAATATACCAGATGCAAGGCCTAGCAGCTCATTGTCCTCTATGTGAGATTTCAATACCTTTTCTCTTCCCTTGACTTGTGTGAAAGATGCTATCTTCAACAATTGGACCAAAGAGAAAGTATCCAGGTTGAGTGGTCCTTGAATCAGTTCAGGTTCATCAAACTCTAGCATCTCTTTACTCAGAAAACTCTTCACTACATTTGCAGTGTCTCTTGCCACAATTTTTGGACCACCTTCTTTTCCTTGGGTTTTCTTAGTGACATGACTATTTTTTTTGGGTGCTTCAACATTTGCACCATCTTCTTCTGCTTTATCTTCCTTACCTTTGACTTCTTCTTCTTTCTTTGATTCACCTTTCTCTGTGTCATCTACATGATGATTCTTTCCTTTGTCCTCACCATTTGAAATCTATTCTAGAGGATCTTGTGTAGTAGCAGTGCTCTCATCATTGTCTTCTTTTCTGGATTAATCAGGAGGAGTTAGAGTATCTCCTGCATCATCAGTTTTATCCATCATCTCTGTATCTTCCTTGTTTATTTGTTCCACTTCAGGAATAGAGGAGTAGTCTATTCCATATTGTTACTCATCCTTTTGTTGCTCTTCTTCATCCAGGATTGGTGTGTCATCAGTAGGCTCATCTGACACAACAAAGAACTTGTTCTTGTCCAATGTTTTTCTCAAAATTTGTTCAATTTTTTGAACTATTTCATCTATCTCTCCAACCATCAGTTTATTCATTTCCTTCTTGCTTTTGAATTCATTTTTCACCTCTTTGAGGATTTTGTCTACTTCTTTGCTAGAGATTACTAGACATAGAGTGGTCAGTACATGTTCTCTTAACTCCATATCTTTTGCCTCGGTAGCTTCTTTCCTATTTTCCAATATATCCTTCAGGCCTTTTGGAACTTCAGACAAAATTTCTACCAGTGCTCAATTGGACACATTCAAGTACTTGATAGTAGCTTCTTCCAAGAGTCTTTTGTCAGCATTATTGTAGAGATCATAGAATTTAGTTAATGGTTTCAAGTTCCCCTCAACAGTGATTGTCTTCACAATGTTTTTCATTGAGGGAATTTTCTTCTCAGTATCAGCGTCTAATTTTTGTCTCTTTATTGTCTTCTTGCTTGCGGAAGGCTTTTCTTTAGATACTTTAACAACTTTAGCACCTGTGGCCTTTAGCCCCTTAAGTTCATCATCTATATCTATCTTCTCTTCATCCTTTTCTTCCAAACCTCTATATGGCCTTTTTGCCATTACTTTTGTTCTTTTCATTTCCTTACCGATTGATTTGTCTTCTAGTTTTGCAGGTTTAAGGGGAATAGAGGCAGCATTAGAGCTTCTAGTAGTTCTTGAAGTGGACGATGATTCCACTAGAGTATCTTCTTATTTCTTATCCTGTTTCTCCTTTTCATTCTTTTGAATTCTTTCTCTATTTTGCTTCACTGCTTCCTTGGTTAGGCCAATGCTTTCAAAATACATTTCAACTTGCCTCTAAACTTTTCTCTTGGTCTCTAGTTTCCTGAGCTCAGCATGGAATTTTAGACTTGACTCCTTATACATTCCAAACCTTTCAATAGAGGTGTCTTTTGATTTACTCAGGAGATGTTGAGCTTACATGTTTAAGATCTTCTTATCAAGCTCATAGCCCATAGGCATAATTCGTACAGTTTCGGGTTCCACATGTTCCATTAGGCACTAAGCAGTGTCTACCATAAAGTAGATTTCATCCTTGTATTTCTCAACTATTAAAATAGGGATTCTTTCCCTAGAATGCATCATATTCTAAAAATTTGTAAAGTAACTCTAGATTATAGTCTTCTATGCACTTGAGTCTCCAATGCTGAGTAGATTATCTCTTATTTGCCAAGAAAGTGGCCTGTCATTTGTCCAGTGCACACCTTGTACTCTAGGCACTTCATTCATAAAATAGAAGAACAAACATACAACTAAGGAACCATATTTGAAGGTGTTTTTCTTATCCTTTTTGAATTTACTTAAATTCTCAATCAGTAGGTTTTGTAACAACTCACATAGGTCATAATTTGCATTCTCCTTCCACATTTGATAGCTACATATATGGAAATTCTGGAGACAGAATTCTCCCTGCTAGAGTGGTAAATCTTGTAACCAATCACCATAGATGCAAACTTAACATCTGGTTCAATAATGTCATTGATGGTTATTGCCCTTTTTTCAAACGTTGCACCGGTAGCATCGGTCAGTGTCTCGTTGTTCATGGCTTTAAGCATGGGCAATTCACAAGTTGAATTTAACCCAGTTACAATCTTCATAACATCCTTTGTAATATTGAATGGTTTCAATAGCCATATGAACTCATCATGCATTTGGCTCAAGATATATTGAACCCACTCATTTTCATCAAATGTAAAAAATTTAATGACTTGCAGAAAATGTTTGCTTTCTAGGGCTTTGTATTCTGGTTTCAATTCATAACTATCATCCCTTAGGTAGTTGATGAATAAATCCAAGAGTTTCAGGTTTCCAAATTCTTCTATGCTACAGTGGATGTAAGCCCTAATATCCTCAACATGTAGAACTCCATATTGGACACCAGAAAATGCTCCTAAAGGTTCGTTTTCGACTGACTTGTATGGATGCTTCTTGAATTTTGGCCAGGGCCTTTTAGTAATATCAACAAGAAGAGGAGTGGTCATTGCAAAAGATTTCAAATTCAAGGCTTCATAGATAAATACATTTTTCTTTGACGGAGTTAGGGTTAGCGGACAAATTTGTTGGTCGCACTTCAAATCCCTTGAAATCTTAGTGCAGACACTCTTCTTCTTGCTATCTTCGAAAGTAAAGTGATTCAAATGAAGAATGAATGACCTTTTTATGCTCCGCAAAAATCTAATTTGCCTTTGTAATAAATGCTCTGCCCTAACACATCCACTTACACTATTTCTACATATAGTCGTTCTTCAATTGCCCCACAAATTGTCATATCCACCTTTTATCTTCCAGAAATCCTTTCAAATGATGTATAATAATCCAAATTATTTTCTCTCATTGTGCCAAATTCAGGCACCCACTTACTGGCTGGGGGATTTTTAATTTTATTTGAGCTCCCCCTAAGCCAGAGCTCCTAATTCAATTCCCAGAAGAATTATTAGCACCAGATTCTAATGTGGACCCATTACTATTATTCACAACACTTTTCTTGACCCATGTCTTGCTCATTTCATTCTAGATCTCATTCACATCAATTTTGCCCTTGGCTTTGTCTTGTCTCTACTCATCCAATTTTCTGTTTACCGGACCTTTTCTTTCATTATTCCTACTTCTACAGAATCTTGCAATATGACCAAATCTATTGTAATTAAAGCACACAACATTTCTTTCCTTGTATGATTGATTTTCTCTTGATCTGCACTGATTAGCCATGTGTCCAAATCCATTGCAAGTAAAGAAATAACCATTGAAAGATTTTCCATTTCCTCTATTGTTAGAGTTATTCATTATCATACTTCTGCATTCATTTGATCTATGACCATACTTCTTACACTTGAAGCATTGACCGGAGAAGGATGGACCATTTTGATTTACTTTGCTTCTGCACTAACTAGCTCTATGACCAAATTTATTTCAATTAAAACAATTTCCATTGAATGATGGATATCTTTGAGCATTAGGATGTCTTATTAGAGGTCTACTATGTATGTTTCTCCCATTCCTTGGTTGAAAATTTCTTTGTCTGGATTCAAAACTTTCACCTTTCTCATATCCAAGACCATGCTTGTCATCAACCTTTTTCTAACTTTCAAGTAGTGCTTCAAGTTTAGCTGATCTTATCTTGAACTTCTCCTTGTATCCATTTGCAATTTCTAGGTCATGTCTGAGAATGACAATCTACCTCTCAAGTTCTCTCTCATTGTCTACTTTCTTGTAGATTTGACTCTAGATGGCCAACCATTCTATCCAATCTGCAACATTCTTCAGTTCTTTCTTTTAGAGTTTGATTTAGGTCTTCTTCAATCTTCTTCTTTTGCTCAATTTCTTTAGTTAGCATCATTATTACAGATTCCATCTCATGTTTTAGAATAGGAACTTCTTTTGTCATCTTCTCACATTCCTTTGTCTTTTCTTCTAAAGCCTCATTCATGCCACTTTCTTTAGTAAGATTAGCTAGTTGATGAAGTAGTTCTTTCCTTTTTTCCATTGATTTCTTTAGTTTATCTTTTAGCAAGTCAATGCAATCATCAGCATCCTTAAAGTTCACTTAACCTCAATGACTGATCTAAGTTGGTCCCATCCAAAACCCCTGCAAGTTGGTTGATCATGGAAACCCTGCAAACACTACAATGGTCCAATGACCTGAATGCTAATTGATCAATGGGTCAGATGACCCCGATTTCCCCGCTAGGTCGGTGAACCCCCAAATCCCTGCTTTATAGTAAAATAACTATTTTAAGAGAAATTTCAAGAGGGGAAATGTCTGTCAAGATAAAATAATTGGTGTATTGGTGAAATCATGATGTTTTACAGAGTTTAACTAGGATTTTGTAGTATTTAAGCAATTATTGCATGTATGAGTATAGGATTGTTTTATCAGTTTATCATGTTATAAATGTAATGATTGGTGAAATTTAGACTTGTTTGTTTCATAGATGTGTAGTGGTGACTTAGCAGATGCATATTAAACTCATTAAGCATAACATGGTTTTAGTAGTGTAGAAGTTGACTTGATCATCATAAGTTTTAGACTTAGGAGTTAGGGAAACCATTTTAGAGGCATCAAGACTTATAAGGTCCAATCCTGTAGGTTAAATGATTGCACGAGCTCAAGCCATGAGGTACAAGTTCAAAGGAATCCCTCCCGAGACAAAGATATCAACCAGATGGAAGGATATAGGAGATACAGACCTAGGTCATATTGACCTGGATGATTTTAGATTTACAGTATTTGGACCAAATCCAACCCTAAGAGCCAAGAAAGTGAAAGATAGTGAGATTGCAGAAGTTGCTGCCTTCCCTACATTAGCTCAATGTGCAGAGCTGATATTTTCTTTTGCAGGGAGGTATGACATTATGACCAGGACCATACAAACTACTAGTGGGGATGTCCTAGCAGGCTTAAGTCCACCTTCTTTAGCAGAGATCTTTGGGATTCCATGGCATCAAGTTATGACTATGCCAGATAAAACTGAGGCAGAGGCTACATACAAGAAAGATGAGAATGGATGCAGAAAGCACATGAATGAGCAGTGGGCAAAAAGTAAGAGGTCAACCCTTGTTAAATTTCCTCAAGTTCTGTATAGGAGTGATTTTCATGAGGAGATAGGAGATCTAGTGACTTTGTTGAGCAGAATATTTGGATTGTCCACAGCATTAACCTTTGAAGGATGGATGTTCTTTACAGTTGAAGAGATATTGAAGGGCACCAAGTTCCATTGGGCATAAATTCTAAGTGATAACATACATCAATCTTTCAATGACTTCAAAGGTAAATAAATTTTCAGATGGACTTCATATGTAGTATATGCATTGGCAAGAAAGAATCAATATGCTGGACTGTCCAAGGTGGGAGAAGTAGGAAATGATGAGCAAACTCAGATTAAGGTCTATGAGTTCTACACACAGTTGACATTGTCACAATCTCTTATGCATTTTAAGAGAGTAAATGATGCCTTTACTATGTATATAACTAGATTACTACAAGGAAACATAGCTCTCAAGATATCCACTGAAGCCATGAATGAAGTCACAAAGTACAGAAGGTGGTATATACAGTTTGAGAAATTCACATATTTGAGAGTCCAAGGCTTCACTAGAGCAGCCTATAGACTACCTAGATACCCCACAGATAAGCTAGTTCTTTTGGAATTATCTAAACATTTGATAACTTGTGTTGAAAAGCTAAAGCATCTGCATAGAACAAATGTTCAATTCCCTATTCTGCTAGGCAGAGGCAACTATGCATGTGCTTCTTTTGGATTAGCCAAGCACTCAGACACTGAGCTCCAACTACTCAATCTCCATTACTATACCAGAAGAAATCATTTTGACCCGAATCAGGTAATGGAGAGGTTTGTAAGCAAGAGATTGTTCCATAGAATGCACATAGAATATTTTTGGGCTAATTGCCTAGATGACTATGAAGTTATGAAGAGATCCCACTCTAGACTATTCTTGGCTTTCATAAGGAAGTTCCACATTATAGCAGTCCCAGACCAACTGGAAGATGATGAAAATGTGATGCATAGAGGAGCTTGGGAAGTACAATATCACCAACCTATTCCCTTACCCAATTGGACTAATGCTAAAGAAATTTCCTTGGATATTGTGATGAAGGAACCAATTAGACTAAGTAAAGCTTGGGTAAGGGGTCAGATTACTACTTTGGAAAGACAAGGAATACGACTTACATACACTAAGCTTGAGTTTGAGAAAGAATCTATAGGAGAAGAGGATAAACCCATAGAGATAAAAGATGAAGTAGAATTAGCTCAAGGGCCTGCCAAGGTATTAGATAGTGAAGAACATGTGCCCTTGGCAGAAAAGGCTAAGAAAGGGAAAAAGGTTGCTCCTAAAGTTCAGAAGGACACACTACCTGCTACTAGGACAAGGGCATCAAAGAAGAGAGATATGCCTAGTGGGCTAGGAGAAGGGTCTAAAATGAAGAAAGCCAAAGAAAAGAGTGTTAGCCAGGCCATGAAGACTACTACTATTGTAATTCCTGATAACACCAGCCTATCAGCTCCTCCACCTCCTGTTGTCCCAAGTGTAAGTGACGCTGTGCTTTCCCCAATTACTCCTGTTGGTGCCTGAATTCTCTGTCAGTTAATCTAACAATTTTCATGCAGGTGCCATCCCAAAAAATCCAAAAAAGGTTCTAAGTTTTGGCACCCCTTCAGTGTTTTTCAGCATCTGCATCTCATTTCTTAAGGAGGGGTCTTCATGTTTTCTCCATCGGCATGCGTTCGTTTTTGTGTCTTCGACATTTCGGTTTGAACTTGAACCCTTTTTTCTCTAAGTTCAGTGGTTTAGCGGTTCAGGGTTCAATTTTCTTCTAGCGGGTCGCATTATGCATTTGCCTTGCATAAATATTGCATCGTTGAACCTCCTGCTTGAACCTTTTTGTTTTGGTTCAAGGTTCAATGGTCCGAAGCTTTGTTGCCTATGGAGTATTATTTTTGATGTTTGAACCATCGCGTTGAACCCTCATGTTGAACCCTTTTGGTTCGGGGTTCAACGGTTCAAGGCTTTATGTTTTTGGTCTTATCAAAGTGATTCGCTTCATCGGCGAAAGATTTCTTGAGTGCTCTGATTGTTTTGGTCTGGCCGATGGATGTCCATCGGCATGTGTTTGGCTATCGGCGAAGCAAATTTTTGGGCTGCCGATGTAAGGAGTTTGCCCGATGGGGAATGCCATCGGAGTAAGATTGCATATCGGGCTAGCAGTTGGAGGGTCCGCCAATGGGTCTTCTCTGGCCGATGTGGAAGTTGGAGGCTTTAGGGAGGTGTTCGTCGGTGTGACTAAGGGTGTCGGCCAGTGTTTTTTTAGTTGCTCTGATGATGAGTGTTTGGCCGATAGTGGAGCAGAGTGTGGCCCGTTGGTGGTCAGTGTGACTGGCTGTGTCGGTAGGGATGGAATGTGTTGGCCCGATGGTGTTTCTCTAGCCGATGGGGAATGCGAAGGTAGGCATCAGCAGGACTTTTGAGGTAGGTGGGAGCTTTCATTGGTGTGCCGATGGTCTATGTCTTGGCGACAAGGGATTTGGAACGGTCATCAGCATGACATAGACTATCAGGTGAACGGGCAGATGTTGGGCCAACAGTGGAGGTTTCACCGACGAGGGTGTTTTGGTGGCCATCAGGGGGAGTTGGTCTATCGGCCAAGGAAGCTTTTGGGTTGGCCGATAGACTATGTCTGGCCGACAGAGGCTTGCGGAGGTGTCATCGGTGAGACGATTGAGATCGGCGAGAGATTTGTGGGGTGAGCCGATGGCCTAGGTCTAGGCGATGGGCTTTGGGCTGAGAGGCGTATGTCGAGTGTGGCAAAAGCGCTCGATGCTTATTATGTTTATGGCCCCGTTTATAAACTTTTGAAGGAGTCTCCACGGCACCAATGTGGGATTGATCTCCCTGCATAATTTAAACCTTCAGAAAATGCATTTTGGTGGGAACTCCCCATTTGAATGCAGCCATGGTTTTCTTGGTGGTTGTGGGTGGTTGAGCCATCAATGGCATCAGTGCAGAGATGTGAGCAAATGGTCAAGCAGTCAGGTACCCATTTTATGGCATAGCGATTTCTCCAACGGTGGCGCTGGGCTCGAGATCCCCCCTGTCTGTCGCATTTAATCTGTGAGGGCCATTTTCAAATGGAAGGAATGTATCTGGAAAATTTTTGACTTCTGGCCATGTAATTAATTGCAAAATGTACACGGTTTTGTTTAAAAGGGTCTAGCTGTGTTACATTTGAGAGGTTGGAGGTTTTTTGGGCTTTCGGCTCTGACTCTGAACATAAGGTGTTCACATTTTGAAAGGCATTTTTTGCTACAGACTCGGTCCTTAGTCTGGTGTACTAATCTATCTTGGATTGTAAATGATGATTTTCTCTATGATGACCTTCTATGTAGATTGATTTTAAATGAAAAACACCTGTGTGTGTATTGTTTCTGATTATCTACTATATGTCATTTATTTTCCTTTCAAACAAGGTTGTCAAGGACTTCCAAGTTTTTCAGTGTATGTATACTATGTGTCTGATTTATTGCATCTACTCAAGGAGTGGTTAAATAGGCTTTTGATCAGATACAAAGGGAAATAGATTGCATCATAGGATCTGTTAAGCATGATCATTAATGATACTCTTTCTTGGACATGTTGCTGTTAGGCAGTAGCATTATTCCTAGGTCTTCTGGATATGAATTTATGTTGTCATGGGGAGACATTTACAGTCTTAGATATGACTCTACTGCCCAGATAAGGCACTGGTTTGGGAATTTGTCTGTTCAATGGGTCTAGGAAAGTCCCATCACTCCAAACACCATTTCAAACCATTTCATCCTTCCACCTGTTAGTTGTAGGAGTAGGATTAGGATCCCTGCGTACTCTCATACACAACCAGACATATATGTCCAAGAATGTTGCCAACCTTGTGATTTGTTATACAAATCTTGGTCCTTACGTGAGAGTATTCTGCTTGTTGCTGTCAAGTTATATCTTTCTGTCATTGAGCTAGTCAAGGTCATACTTTTATCAAATAGGGACACCCCCCTTGGTGCGACAGAACCAGAAGTGAAGGGGAGGAGCTCACGCAACCTCCTGTATTCAGTTGGCTGAATCTGCTTATGCATTAGAACTGGCAAACCCTAATGCTGATTCAAAAGCAAAAACCAACAAAATGGCAACTCTGCTAGGGACAGAGAGAGTCAAGTAACCTGAGGGCTGGAAAATGTAGTTTCCAGTGAAGTTGCAGCAAAAAGGAACCATGTGGTTGTTGGCAAGAGACACTATATGGATTCATGGTTGTTGTCATTGATGGCAACAAAGGTCATCCCACATATCCGCAAGTCATGGTGTGTCTCTACCGGAAGTCAGAATAAAGATTGTTGTGGTCCGGTGAACAAGAACAGACCATGTGGCAAGGTCCGACAGATTGGTCTGGATCTCTCAGAGGAAGTGTCTTGGTGCAGTGCGGATTTGGGAAAGTCAAGAGGACTACCTTGAGTGGTATATTCCAAGGATTTAGCCTCCGGTGGTGGACAAAGAAAAAGATATGAATAGTTGAGTACCGGATTCCTGAGAGACAGTGAAAATAGAGGAAGAACTGACTGACAGAGTATCAGACTACTTTCCGGATGTGTTACTGTTGATGATAAAGGTTGTGAAGGCATGAATCATGTTTGGCCGACATGATTAATGATATCTACAAGTATATGCTTGATCCGCATTGCTTGGTGAGCAAGGATTCAGCCGACAGAACAGAGTTTGTAAGAAACTAGACTGTTCTGGATGCCGACTAGAAAGGTGATGAAATTACTTATGCGGATATATATAGAGGATGGATTTAGTTGTGAAGAGTGTGATTTGTGTGAAGGTATATGCGAACAAGTGCAGAATAGAACAGAAGTAGCAAGAAAGATCCAGTATGTGAAAGGATAGCAGAATAAAGAACAGAGGAGAGATGAAGTGCAGCAGATCAGTATACTGAGCCTAACCGGAACTGAACTCCAGCATATGCAGATGCTTCCAATTAGTTCAAGACTATGATTCTTATCACTTTGTAGACAGTGTGTCTCCTTGTAGGCAGTGGGCCTCTTTGTGAGCAGTGTGCTCGGGCAGTGAGCCCTAATTGGCAAGTGCCATTTTTTGTAATTTCCTATTCTTCTAACAAAGAATAATTTTGGGTTAATCACCCCGTGGTTTTCTCCCTTAACAGGGTTTCCACATCAAAAATACTGTGTCATGTGTTTCTTATTTCATGGCAATATTTTTGTGTTTGATTCAATGCTGCATTAATTAACAATAAAGTTCAAAAAATGGAAATGATTAGGATAACTGATTCACCCCCCCTCTCAGTTATCAACAATTGGTATCAGAGCTAAGTTCCTCCTAATAGAGCCTAACAGCTTGAGAAAGATCTGGGAGTTCAAATGGATGCATATGGTTTAAGGGAGCAACTCAAGACTGCCCTTGAGGATCTTGAACAGTCAAATTCTGAAGTCAATGAATTAAAGGAGAGACTCAAACAGGCTGATGAATTCATGAGAGAATTAAAAGACAAATTAAGTCTCTCTATGAAAAAGAGAAAGGAGCTGCTCCAACAATTGGCAAGACAAAGTGAAGAAAGCAATACAAATGAAGAATTGACTGAGCAAACCAAGTTATGTGAAAAGTTATCAAAAGAAGTCATTATGTTAAGACATGAAATGGAATCAGGAACTATAAAATTTACTCAAGAGATTGAAGAAAAAAGAAAAGCTGAAGACAATCTAAGACAATCTCTTAAAGAAAAATCAGAAGAATGCCACCAAATGGACAGGATTATCAGACATCTTGAATCTGATCTTGAAGATGCCAAAGATAATGAAGAAAAACTTGAGGATCAAATTGCCTCTCTCAAAAGAGACCTTCAAACAGCAAATGAATATAAAGAGAAATTCAAGATAAGTTCTGCTCAACTTGAAGTTCTTCTTGGAAGTCAAAAGAGGATAGATGACAAGTATGGTTTGGGATATGAGAAAGGAGAAAGCTCCGGATCCGGTCAAAAGAATTTTGGATCAGAAAATCCAAGGAATAGACCTAGAAGACCTCTGGTAAGACAGCCCAATGCTCAAAGATATCCATCTTTCAATGGATACTGCCACAGCTGCAACCACTTTGGTCACAAAGCTAATCAGTGCAAAAAGAGAATGAATCAGATTAATTCATCCTTCTCCGGACAGTGCTTTAACTGCAAAAGGTATGGACACAAATCCCATGAATGTAGAAATATGCAAGTAAACAATTCATTCAAAGGTAGATGCTTTACATGCAATAGAGTAGGTCATATGGCTAATCAATGCAAATCAAGAGGTTATCAGTCAAATATGCAAAGAAATGTTATTTGCCAAATCTGTAATACGTCCGGTCATAATGCTAAAGTCTGCAGAAGCAAGAATCAGGACAAAAGAGGTCCGGTGTATAATCAGAATCAAGACAAGGGTAAACAAAATATGAATGCGGATGAAGTTAGGAATCAGATGAGCAAGATTTGGGTGAAGAAAAGTTCAGAGAATGTAGAGGTTGGATCCGCACCAGACTCTGGTGCTGATATTTCTTCCAGAAATTAAAAAGTGAGCTCTGGCTCAGGGGGAGACTCAAAGAAAATCCTGTTCCCCCAGCCAATCAAGTGGTACCGGATATGGCACAAGATGCGGAGTAAAGGGTTTAAAGATATAAGTCTTGAGATGATCCAGATAAGATTTCAGAGGTCCGCATGGAGATATGAAGAAGCTGTGATCGATCAAGTAAGACCTGTCCTGAGAGATGCTCCGGTATGACAGAGGATTACAAAAAGATCCGGAGAGATCCGGAAGTGCATTGTCTTATTCTGCGGATTGGACAGAGTGTTTGGGATGTTCTTGTAATGTGTCACCTTGATTTATTCATGATTGAAAGATCCGGATGATGTTCACAGATCAGGACTGATCCGGGATACTCCAAGCTATCCGGATAAGGCAAACCAGAATAATATAGGTCGAGCATTTATTGCCATTAGATATTAGGGTTTGCGGAGCAATATAAGGGATTTCTCAAAAAGCATTTGCTCATTCTGCACTCAAGAAGAAGTGAAAAGTGGAGCTCTGCAACAAGATTCATCAAGCACACCAAAGATCTCCTGCCGAAATCATTGCATAAAGAAATCAATCCAACCACTCCGTGCAAACCGAAGGCGCATAAGGTATTCTCCGTTTTCATTATCTCACTGCAAATCTTTGAAGAAATGGCTACTCCAAATATAGTGAAAATCTTAGATAGGCCCCGACCTGAATTTAAGAAACATCCTTACAAATCCTTGGAGGTAGATCCACTAGGAGCCTTCTCTAGTGTTCCTCATGGTGTATTGCACACGGAAGATATTAGGGTTTACATCCATGCGAATCTTGAAGACTTTGGAGAATCAAAACTGATGGATATCTATCACAAACAATTGATAGATGACTCCTTTGAGATCAAACCTCAGTGCAGAGCCATCCAGGACAAACACTTTGCATAGTGCATTCATTTCCCCTGTTTTGAAGAAGATGAATGGGTCCGGTATGTACTAAGTAGAGTACATGACAACTTCCTATGGTTGAACAAGCCCTTCAAGATCACCAAAGATGCAATTAGGGCTGTAACCGGTCTGCACTCATCCGGTGGATTACCTGTTCTCAAATTTGTTAAAAATCAGATAGTTAGTGATGCAACCGGATCCAAGTTTGACAAGAGAGCTATGACAGTTGATGACATCACTGAACCGGATGTCAAATTTGCATCTATGATAATTGGTTACAAAATCTATCACTCCAGTAGGGAAAATTCAGTACCGGGAACTGCAATCTACACAGCCTATCAAATGTTAAAGGAGAATGCAGACTATGACTTGTGTGAGCTTCTTGTAAACCAACTCTTTGAAAATCTGCAGAAGATTAAGAAGGACAAGAAAAACTCCTTCAAGTATGGCAATCTGATCCTTTGTCTCTTCTTTTACTACATGAACGAGCTTCCCGAATCCAGTGGATGGATATGGCAGAATGACAGACCGGTTGCCATCCAAATCAGAGACTATTTGCATGGACTTGGGGATGCTAAAGCAAGAAACACAGCTCTATGGGGATACTTCAAGAACTTCCAAAGCATGATGCATGCAAGAGAAAGAATACCCCTATCCCTCTTTGAAAAGTACAAAGACATAGTATGCTTCATGGTAGAAACAGATCAGTGTCTAATGGAGGCAGTAGAACCAAGAACTGTATGGATCATGCCCATGGGGTATGAAGTGGATGAACAAATAGTGGAGTTGCATGTTCAACACATGCTAAGTCAGCCCAAAGATCCAAAGGCAGAAAGGTTTGGAACCTTTGAGGAGCTGAGTGTAAAGATCCATGTAGAACTCAGGGAACCTGAGATAAAGAGAAAGGTGAGAAAAGAAGTAGAGCATATTGCTCAAGGCCTAGGCATCTCAAAAGAGGCACTTGATGCCAGCCAGGAAAAGAGGAGGAAGGCTGAGGAAGAAAAGAAAAGTAAAGAAAGTGTTCCGGTTGAAACTTCCACCCGGACCAGATCATCAAAAAGATCTGCACCTCCCACAACCAAAAGCTCAAAACCGGAAGTCCAGGCATCCGGTAAAAGATCTAAGACAAAAGCCACAAGGGCTTATGAAAGCCAAAAGGATGAAGAGGAAACAAAGTCAGATGAGGGAGTAAAAGAAATAAAGAAGCAGAAGAAGAGAAAGGATCCGGTAAACCCTCCACAGGCCAAGACAAGGATGAAATGGCAGAGGTATCTGTTGAAAAGTCCACTCTGTCTCTAGAGAGTGTAATCAAGTCGGTTACGGTGGATGGAAACCTTCAACCAATGATTGAATTTTATGATGACTACAATGAGGCTGACCAAAAGACTCTACAGGAAGCCACAGTCAAATATCTAAACATATACAATAAGGCTTTCATTGAGATCATATCTCTTATTCCTAAAATCCTAGAAAAGGAATTAGAAATAAGAAAGAATAATGCTCATGCAAAAGATCTTGAGATCCGGGAACAGATAGCTATTCAGCTATATCCTCAAATTGATCCCAAGACAATGAACATAATCTTCAAAGACTGTAAAGATGAGTTCAGAAGTAAAGCCAGGATGAATCAACTCATGCTTGGTGAGACTGACAAAGTGGCCAAAGAGACAGAAGAGATCCTCTGGAAGGCCTTCAAAAGGTTCAATCTTCCTGTTGTAGAGGACTTAGGTGCAAAAACAGCTGCGGATTTGGAATCATCTACTCCGGAAGAAGTGGGCCCTGAACAGACTAACATCTCTCCTCCGGTTTCCCCTACAGTCTCCGGATCCCAAGAAGAAGAGAAACTACAGGAGAAAGAAGCAGCAGTTAAAGAAAAAGAGGTTGACAGCACCCCAACAGAGAAAACTACGACTGAGAGTGGTAAGAGTAAGGAAGGAGAAAAGATTCAAAAGGACAAAACTGCAGAAGAGAAGAAACATCTGTCTCCAGCAAGAGACACTGCACAAACTGTTCAAGAATTCCTGACAAAAGCCACTATAGAAATTGATGAACCGGACCTGCTAAAAGGACCATTAGATTTTGACTCTTTGTCACCGGTGCAAACAATGAAAATAGCCTCATTTGCAAATGAGAAAGTCAAAGAGAAACTGCTGAAATCTCACATGGAAGACTGTGAGCTTATGGAGGTAGCATCTAGAGTGCTAGAAAAGATCATGCCATCTTTTCAAAAGGATCCCACAGCCTCCTCTTCCGGTAATCTCAAAACCTTAGTCAGCAGTGTTAGTACACATTTTGAATCTCTAGAAAAATCTGCTGAAGAAAAGGTCCAGAAGGAATTTTTGGATAAAAGATTTTCAGAAGTATTAGGATTAATCTCTAACGATAGGAGAAATATGAGTATTGGAATAAAGAGCTTAGAAAATGCTCTTAAGGATGGCGGTGACATTTACAAATTTTGTATATCCTGGTCAAAGGCAACAGCAGCAATTGATAAGAAAATAAAAGAGGAACAGGACAAGCTACAAAGTTTATCTCAAAGTTTTGATCCTCTCTCTTCCTCCATAATAAATCAAGAATGTCAGACTATTGCAGTCTTGAATGAAATAAAGAATCTTGAGAAGGAAAGGAAGAATATCACTAACCGGATGGGAGAACTTAGAAGGATTATAATCCCTAAGTTAGAAACTATGCATGAGGCCATCAGTGATGCTCAGACCACCGCCTAAACAAATGATCCGACAGATCTCAAGAGGGCAGAAGCTTTTGCATTTTTGTTGAGTGGTCACATCTCAATTTTGGATAGAATGAAGCAAAGTTGGGCTACAGAACTGATCCAATTGAAGACATCCTTTGCAGACATTCTTCAGTATATGTGAGTATGTAAATATGCAGCTATGTATAGAAAATTTTAGAAAATTTTGGTGTGCGGACCCTACCCTTTACCATTGATGTCAAAGGGGGAGTGAGGAGCTGTGAAAAATGAGGAATCCAACTAAGGGGGAGTTCTAGAAATTGTATATAAAGACAGAGCATCAGCAAAGGGGGGGCATAGTGTAAACACTTAGTCATTTTTCACTAAGTGTTGCCATCAATGCCAAAGGGGGAGATTGTTGGCAAGAGACACTATATGGATTCATGGTTGTTGTCATTGATGGCAACAAAGGTCATCCCACATATCCGCAAGTCATGGTGTGTCTCTACCGGAAGTCAGAATAAAGATTGTTGTGGTCCGATGAACAAGAACAGAGCATGTGGCAAGGTCCGACAGATTGGTCCGGATCTCTCAGAGGAAGTGTCTTGGTGCAATGCGGATTTGGGAAAGTCAAGAGGACTACCTTGAGTGGTATATTCCAAGGATTTAGCCTCCGGTGGTGGACAAAGAAAAAGATATGAATAGTTGAGTACCGGATTCCTGAGAGACAGTGAAAACAGAGGAAGAACTGACTGACAGAGTATCAGACTACTTTCTGGATGTGTTACTGTTGATGATAAAGGTTGTGAAGGCATAAATCATGTTTGGCTGACATGATTAATGATATCTACAAGTATATGCTTGATCCGCATTGCTTGGTGAGCAAGGATTCAGCCGACAGAACAGAGTTTGTAAGAAACTAGACTGTTCCGGATGCCGACTAGAAAGGTAATGAAATTACTTATGCGGATATATATAGAGGATGGATTTAGTTGTGAAGAGTGTGATTTGTGTGAAGGTATATGCGAACAAGTGCAGAATAGAACAGAAGTAGCAAGAAAGATCCGGTATGTGAAAGGATAGCAGAATAAAGAACAGAGGAGAGATGAAGTGCAGCAGATCAGTATACTGAGCCTAACTGGAACTGAACTCCAGCATATGCAGATGCTTCCAATCAGTTCAAGACTGTGATTCTTATCACTTTGTAGACAGTGTGTCTCCTTGTAGGCAGTGGGCCTCTTTGTGAGCAGTGTGCTCAGGCAGTGAGCCCTAATTGGCAAGTGCCATTTTTTGTAATTTCCTATTCTTCTAACAGAGAATAATTTTGGGTTAATCACCCCGTGGTTTTCTCCCTTAACAGGGTTTCCACGTCAAAAATATTGTGTCATGTGTTTCTTATTTCATGGCAATATTTTTGTGTTTGATTCAATGCTGCATTAATTAACAATAAAGTTCAAAAAACAGAAATAATTAGGATAACTGATTCACCCCCCCTCTCAGTTATCAACAGTGGTGCTCTGCTGGGGTGATGAATCTAGAAAACAAAAGTGCCTTGCTGACATTCTGTCTTCTCTCTGAGAGGTGGCGACTTTGTTGAAAGAACCTATCAATGCTACAACATATATCCAGGTATTCATCTTTGATTCAAAATGTTGAGTTTGGAACAGCAAGCCTGGTCGTGTTCTCAGAGAAGACCATTCTTTATTGAAAGATATAAAGCCCTAAATTTCACAGGGATATATGGTTACCCAAATATTATTCCCAATAAAATTAGAAGATGTTTGCCAAAATATAGTGGATCAGATTCTAAATCGGCAAACAAACATCTGCAAAGATTTTGTAATTTAATAGAAGATTATGAGGTAGAGGATGAAGATGTAGTAATGAGACTCTTTGTTCAGTCATTGGAAGATGATGCTAGGATATGGTTTTCAGACCTGCCTATTTGTTCAGTTTCTTCATGGATAGATTTAGAAGTTGCATTCTTAGGGCAGTTTGGTGAAAGGTTTGATGTGGCCTCATTGATCATACATTTTATGAATATCCAAAGGGAAGATGAGGAGCTGGTTCCAGCCTTTAATCTTAGGTTTATTAAATTGCTCAGGCAGATCCCTGAATATATGAGACCTAATAATGCATTGTGCTTGACAATTTATTTGGCTGCATTTGATGAAGAAATGAGTTATCTGTTGAGAGATAAAGAACCAGTCACACTTCACCAAGCTTTCCAATTTGCTATGGACATAGAAAACAATGAGAAATATGGAATGCCAGTAGGTTTCATGGCTGCAAGTTGTCAAAGCAGTTATCAAAGTGAATATATTTCAGCTCTCCCAGTATGTGCATTGAGAAATGATTGTATAGAGGGAAATATATTTCAGAATAATGTGTGCAGCCATGATGTGATGCATGAAGAAAATGTTGTAGAAAATGTAAGCACATCTTGTAATAATGAAAACAAAGATTGTTATCAGCCTTTAGAAGACAAGCCTGCAGACACAAGGTGCCCTCCAATTGATCAAATGAGAGACATACATGAAGTTGTGTCTTGCAGCAGTGTACATATCCCAGTTATGCCTGATTATTTATATGAAGTGGATATGCAGAGCTTCACTCTAAATATAGGAAACATTGATTCAAGGGATGGCAGTGAATATGCTAGTGATTGCCAGCATTCAGATGCATATGTGAGCCTTTCAGATAATGAAATATATTTGGATGCTGATTATGAATGTTTCCTTGAAGATTTTGGCCACCTTCATAGTGCAGAGGTTGAAAACTTTGCTTTTGATTATCAGGGCACTGGTGAAGATAAAAAACAAGGTCACTTTTCAGAGGTGGATGGGAAAATTTCAGATGTGTGTGCTCATACAGTTGGGAATAGTGTTGATTGCAGGGGTGACTATGAAGCTTTCAGTGTAGGGCTACATTCTGAGTTATTTCTGCCTTCTCTTGAGACATTTCAGGTGGACATTAATGACAAAACTACCATGCATGATGATGATGGATATCTGTATGTTCATCAAGATAAATTTGATTACGAGATGTTGCTTGTGCCTGAATATTGCATGTTTGATACAGAGGAGCTCTTATTTTTTGAGGAAGGGCAAAATTCTGATGTGGATTCATTTGTTTCATGTGAGTCTGTTATTTTTCCAAGCAACATCAGTGACTCATATGATGATGACATTCTACAACTGATAATTATATATGCTGATGAAGCTAGCTGTAGATTTGTTGAAGAAAAAGAAATGAGTAGCAGCACAAATAATTGCCAAGGGGCTTGCTGCAGACAGTTAAATGCTTTTAGGCTTTATTTGAAGAAATCAAAATAAAATCAAGTGTTTGACAAAGGAAAAGTCTGGTTTTTCCTTTTTGGTGGCCCTGGGCCACCAAGTTTATTTTAAAATAATGTGTTTGGTGATGTAGATCATGGTAACTTCATGACTCTGTTGCCCAATGGATAGGGCACTGGTCTGCATCCTAGAGATCTGAGGTTCTCACTGCAGTCTTGCACCTGCACATCCCCAATCAGAGCCACTGTTGGTGCCTGAATTCATATCAGTTAATCTAGCAATTTTCATGCAGGCACCATCCCAAAAAATTCAAAAAAGGTTCTAAGTTTTGGCACCCCTTCAGTGTTTTTCAGCATCTGCATCTCATTTCTTGAGGAGGGGTCTTTGTGTTTTCTCCATCAGCATGCGTTCGTTTTTGTGTCTTCAACATTTTGGTTTGAACTTGAACCCTTTTTTCTCTAAGTTCAATGGTTCAGTGGTTCATGGTTCATTTCTCTTCTAGCGGTTCATATTATGCATTTGCCTTGCGCAAATATTGTATCGTTGAACCTCCCGCTTGAACCCTTTTCTCAACGGTTCAAGGTTTAATAGTTCGATGCTTTGAGTTTTTTGCTCTCGGCCAGAGTGTTTTACAGATGGAGTATTATTTTTGATGTTTGAACCTCAGTGTTGAACCATCGGGTTGGACCGGTTCGTGGTTCAATAGTTCAACAGTTCAGCACTTTGTGTTTTTGGTGTTCATCAGTGTAATACTCTTCATCAGCAGGGGAATTTCATGCTAGGACGATAGTTGGGAGTCTGGCCGATGGTGAGGTTGGTGTTCGACATATCGGGGTGACGAGGGAGGTGTCTTGGAGACAGAAAGACTGTCGGTGGGACTGTTGCTATCGGCAGAGGGGTTTTGGCCTTTGCCGATATCGTTACTCAGGCCGATGGGGATTTGGGCATATGTGTGGTCACCAGGACTTTGATCTATCGGCGTAGTAATTTGTGGTCTTCCTAATAATTTTTGGTTATACCGATGGAGGAGGAGGGTGGATTGGTAACCACTAACGTAGTGTGTTTTGGTGGCCATCAGGGAGACGTGTATGGTCGGTGGGAGTCTGGGAAGTTAGCCCGATGGTCTTTCTCTGGCCAATGACAAGGAATATAGTGTAAGCATCGGTGTGACTTTTGCCTATCGGCAAAGAGGCTTTTTGGTTGGCCGATGGTAGTAGTCTGGCTGACAGAGGTTTGCGGTGACTTCATCGGTGTAACTGATGAGATCGGCGTAGGTTTGGAGGATCAGCTCGACGGTCTTTCTCTAGCCGATGAAGGGGAATGTGAAGGTAGCGGTCGGCGAGACCGTTGAAATCGATGAGAGATTTGTGGGGTGAGCCGATGGCCTAGGTCTGGGCGATGGGCTTTGGGCTGAGAGGCGTGTGTTGAGCGTGGCAAAAGTGCTCGACGCTTATTATGTTTGTGGCCCCGTTTATAAACTACAGAAGGAGTCTCCGCGGCACCAATGTGGGATTAATTTCCCTGCACATTTGAAACTTCAGAAAATACATTTTAGCGGGAAATTTCTTTTTGAACGCAGTGACAGTTTTCACATGGCCGCAGGTGGTTGAGCCATCAATGGTGACTGTAGCAGGGGTAAGAGAAATGGTACACATGATCAGGTGGCCCGATTTATGGATGAAGACTCCCAGATGGTGGCGCAGGGCTTGAGGCCTCCCTTGTCTGCTGCAGCAATAACTTCTGAGCGCCATCCTTCCTGTGTGATCTGTATCTAGCAGATTTTTGAAATCCATGTAATTAATTGCTGTGAGGTACACTTTCTGGCCAATATAGGCAGACTGTGTTACCATTTTGTTGTTGAAAACTGGACATTTTGGCTCTGTAATAAGATACAACTGGTTTTGGTTGCTCTATGCAGCAAAACTTGTGAGTTTATGTATCTCCTGTTGTACGTTTTTGCATGAATCCACTGATTTCATGGTCAATTTTATATGAATAATGCTATGTTTGCATGTGTTATGCTGATTTTGTCTCCAGTTTTGCATGTATCTTTCTTCTGAGTCCAGGCATTCAAGGAATGTCTGAGATTCTAGAACATAGAATTCCTGTGTTGAATGTTTAATCTTTTAACTTCTACTCAAGGGGTAGATTAAACTATTTTCAGATTGAATATTGGGAAGGGCATACTGCAATAGGGATGCCATAAGTATAGACAGCTTAACACTCTGTATTGGGAGATATCTGTAAGGCAGATATCATGTATATCTCCCTAAAATCTAGTTTTAGTTGTTCATGCTGATCATTCACAAGTGTATGTCTACCGACTCCAAGCCCTGGATAGGCACCAATCTAGCTCTGTGTTGAGGTTATATACCATGTCCAGCTTTGCATCCAAAAATCAAATCAAACCATTTCATCCTTCCACCTGTTAGTTGTAGGAGTAGGATTAGGATCCCTGCATACTCTCATACCCAACCAGACATATATGTCCAAGAATGTTGCCAACCTTGTGATTTGTAATACAAATCTTGGTCCTTACGTGAGAGTATTCTGCCTGTTGTTGTTAAGTTAAATCCTTCTGTCATTGAGCTAGTCAAGGTTATACTTTTATCAAATAGGGACACCCCCCTTGGTGCGGCAGAACCAAAAGTGAAGGGGAGGAGCTCACGCAACCTCCTGTATTCAGTTGGCTGAATCTGCATGTGCATTAGAACTGGCAAACCCTAATGCTGATTCAGAAGAAAAACCAATAGCTCCCACTGCTGCATCTTCCCCTATTGTTTCTATTATTTCCTCTACTTCTCTAGTAATTATCATTCAGGAAGGTACCTCTACTGCTTCCTCACCCATAATTGCCATTTCAGCTACCTCCTATCCATTGGCAATAAATTCAAGCACTCATAGCAACCCCATTTCCTCCATTATTGTCTCCTCATGTTCTTCCATCACCACCACATCCTTGCCTTCCATATCTTCTATTTCACTCTCCACTTCCCTTGCATTGCCTCCTATTTCTACCATTCTTTCACCTTCTCTCTCCTTGCCTACTTTGTCCCTCACCTCACCCATTGTCATTTCCTCTATCCTACCGACTTCTTCCATCCCACCAATTTTGGGGTCTGCTACTTTTGCCAATTTGACACAAATCAGCTTGCCTTGAATTACAATGCCTCTATCTACTATTGCCCCTATCGCTCAAGTTTCCATGAACCAAGATTCAACCCCCTTGGTTGTGCCATTGTTGCTAGGCATCGAGAAAGTATGTACTGAATTGGGCCTCCAAGAACAAGAGCCAAAGAGGGATGTGTTTGAAGAGATAGAGAAAGAAGTACCTGATGAGCCTTTGGCTGAAATAGCAAACACAGAAATAATTGAGATCTCAGATAGTCCTCTAGAAAAGAACCAAATAGAAGCTATCCTGTGCGTAGCTCAGAAAGATGTATTGGTAAATTGGAGAAACCTTGCAAATGAGGAACAGGATATGGATAAAGAATCAGAACAAGAGAAAAGGTTACTTGAAGGTCTGCCTGGTGCAGATAATGAGAATCCTAATGTGTCCAAAAAGCCTTCTTCTTCAGTACCTGATTGGCTGCAAAGTAGAATGGCATATCCAGAGCCTCAGGTGGAAATTATGAAACTAGATCTGAGTGCTATCCTATCACAAGCACAAAAACTAAAGAAATAGAAGAAACCAAAAGTGTAGTCTAGAATTTATAAAGATGCAACAGAATCTAGGATAGTAGAAGTAGCTATCCCACCAGATCATACGAATAGAGAATAAGTTAAAGTTGAAGATTATACTATAACCATGGTGAACTTGGGACCAGCTACAAGGGTTCAAAAGGTTGATGAGTTCAAAGGCTCTGTTACTTCAATCCTAGAACAACTAGACAAAGATGAACTCACGAAGAAGGAATTGAAACAACAAGATGAGGAATTCAAAGCCTGTTTGCAGTTTTTGATAAAACCAATAGACTCTGAGGGTGAGTTAAGGATAGTGCCCACTTTGCTATCAAAAAATGAAGTGTCCAAACTTGATGAAGTCTGGACTCTATCTATAGGAACTCATAAATGGATGATCAAAGTGTGTGAGAAAGGATGTGAGGCCATTGACACCGCAGCAGAATTTCATAAGAACTTGGTTCAACTTCGAGAACATTGGAAAGACTTGTACGAGGAATGTGAATCTTTTGATGAATACTATTCTCAAGTATTCCCTTGAGTGCAAGCAATCAAAGATTTCCCTGCTCAGACACTGCTGTCTAAAAATATTTTAACCAGTGATAGACTGCACAAAGCCATAACTTGGTATCAACAAATAAAATTGAGAAAGGAAGTCTTTGACAACATTAGGGAAGCCTACAAAGCTACAGATGAAAATTTATTGACTCTCATTAATGAAATAAATAACAGCTTGAAGGACTACCTTGTGATGGCTTGTGATGAATTGGCACCTTACGATGTGAAGGGATGCAAAGACAAGCTGCATAAAATGGTCTTTGAAGATACTAAATTGGATGTGGAAGCTAGGCTGGACATGGTCAGTGATCTTTGAACTAACTTTATTGCATTCCATAAAGGGAAGAAAGACGTGGAAAAAATATATAACCGATATGTTAGATTTCGAGTAGACAATTGAGAGGGGGGGTGAATCAATTGTCCAAAACTTTCTTGCAATTAAACACTTAAATCCACTTTGTAATTCAACAGCATAATAATAAATCAATCATGGAAACATAATGCATTAAATAAAGAGATGAAACACATCAACACACAAGACACCAATATTTTGACGTGGAAAACCTGATTAAGGGAAAAACCACGGGTGATTAACCCAAGATTGTATTCTCTATTAGAAGAATAGAAAGAACAAAAATGGCACATTCCAATTAGGGCTCACTACTCGAGCACACTGCTCACAAGAGGCTCACTACCTACAGGAGCCACACTATCTACAAAATAATAAGTGTTACATACTTGAATTGGAGAATAGCATCTTCACCATGCTTGAGTCAGTTCCATTAAGCTCAATACTTCTGCTCTTCCTTTCATTCTACTCCTCTCTACCACACTCTCATCTCCACAAGACACCCTTTGAAATGACTTTACAACTCATTATTTATACAAGATATTGACTTAGGAATTATCATCCAAGTTGGCATACATAACAGAGCAAGTACATAAATACAACATGAATTATTACAAAAAGACTTCATGCAGATCAACACACTGTCAGATACATAGATCTGAGACTTCAATCTTTCTTTGGGAACACATTGTTCTTCATAGGACACCTTCCAGATCATCCATAGGATGTGTAACTCATCTGGTCAGCCAAACTTAAGAAGAATATCATCATCCAGAAGTAAATCTTTAATTACGAGCTCAATCTTCAATGCGGACCATCAACACGAACTGGATACAATCCAAAGACCTTCACAAACTTGCCTGAATCACCAAGAACATCCACACTACTACTGTCTACTAAAATCGTTCTCTCATTCATCTGGAACCTCAAGAACACAGTCTGTCATCACTGTCATATTGGAATAGATGCTTGCAGACCTCCAGATCATGAACCAATTGAGTTGACACTTCACACGGACTTCCTAAACACTCCACCAAATCCGTAGAACATGATATTTTATTTCCAGATCTCACCGGACCTATCTATATCACTTTGTCACCTCTGAACACCTGCCAGAACTAGTTTTACTTAAGTGACTATAATTTCTTCAGATCTTCATGTGGACCTCTAAAACCTTTACTGGATCATCTCAAGACACATATCTACAAACCCTTTGAAGCGCATCCTCTGATTTTTATCTTAACTGGGATCTTTACCTCACTGTCTTCACTGTTCTTCTCTGTTACTGATTAGGACTAATTTTCTCAATATCCTCAACACACAACTCATCCAATCCTTATCATTAATGCAACAAGAGTGTGTTGACATCAATGACAACACCGGTTAGGTCCATACTTGCAACAATCTCCCCCTTTGTCATTGATGGAAACATATGATGTGAAAAACTATTTTGACCATCAAAACAAGAGTTTCTCCTTACTATCACAACTCCCCCTATCAGCAACAACCATTCACATGTCTTCTCTTCCTTTCCTTCTCCCACTTTGATCAGAAACTAATTTTTTTTCACATGTCTTCTCTCCCCCTTTGATACCAATGGCAAAGGGCACATACTTGCATTACTTCATAATCATGCCAGCTGCTCCCCCTGAGTAGTAGCTTCCCATAATTAATCTGGACCACAAGATATGACTGTGAGATCCACCAAACTAATGCACATCAGTGCACCTTAATTTAGAACTAGAGGGGTAATAACCCCTAACTTCTCCCTGAGATACTCAAACAAGTCCTTAGGTAGAGGTTTAGTAAAAATATCTACAATCTGATCCTTGGAAGGCACAAACTCCAATATGACTTCATTCTTGTTCACTTGCTCTCTCAAAAAGTGAAACTTGATGGATATATGTTTAGTCTTTGAATGCAACATAGGATTCTTTGATATGTTTATTGCACTTGAATTATCACAGAAGATTGTGATAGGTTCCTCATGCTCCATCTTGATGTCTCTTAGCATTTGTTTCATCCATAGTACTTGAGTGCAACTACCTACTGCTACAATATATTCTTCTTTTGCAGTGGATAGAGATATTGCCTCTTATTTCTTGCTTAGTCAAGAAACCAATCTCTTCCCCAAAAAGAATGCTCCACCACTGGTACTCTTCCGGTCATCCACATCTCCTACCCAATCCGCATCAATATATGCATGAAGAGAGGAATTATGATCTCTAGGATACCACAACCCATACTCAACTGTCCCTTTTAGATATCTAAAAATTCTTTTGATTTCCATGACATGAGATTCTTTAGGATCAGCTTGGAATCTAGCAACAAGACCAACAACATTCATAATGTCAGGTCTAGTTTGAGTGAGATATAATAATCCTCCAATCATTGACCTATACTTTTTTTATCAGCCTTAGGAGAGTCATCATCTTTTCTCAATTCGCATCTGATTTCCATGGGAGTATTCATTGATTTTGAGTCTCCCATCCCAAATTTCTTCAACAATTCTTTCACATATTTGGTCTAAGAATTGAAGATTCCTTTCTTTGTTTGAGTGATTTGTAGACCCAAGAAGAAATTCATTTCCCCAAACATGGACATCTCAAATTCACTTTTCATTTGATTTGCAAAGGTTTTACACATACTATCTCTTCCTCCAAAAATGATATCATCAACAAACACTTCAACAATCAAAATATTTTCATGATCAATTTTGAAATACAAATTACTGTCAGCAGTACCTTTGTTGAAACCAATCTTCAAAAGGTGCTTATCCAATCTCTCATACCAGGCTCTTGGGGCTTGCTTGAGTCCATACAATGCTTTCTTCAATTTGCAGATCATATAACCATGATCAGACAATTGAAATCTATCCAGTTGCTCAATGTATACTTCTTCTTCTAAGTCACCATTCAGGAAGGTAGATTTGACATCTATCTGATATACTTTGAAATCCTTGAAGGCAAAAAAATCAAGAAATAATCTGATTGCTTCAATTCTTGCCACCAGAGAAAAAGTTTCTTCAAAATCAACTCCTTCTACTTGGGATTAACCCTTGCAAACCAATCTGGCTTTGTTTCTCACTATTTCACCATCTTCATTCAGTTTGTTTCGAAAGACCCATTTGGTTCCAATCACATTCTTGTTTTTAGCTCTGGGAACAAGATCCAAACTGTGATTTTTCTCAATTTGCATCAGTTCTTTCTTTAGTCCAGTTTTCATCATTGCAAGCTTCATTCACTATCTTAGGTTCAATCTTTGAAATCAGACAATACTCTTCTGAATCTTGAGCAATGCTTCTTCTTGTTTGCACACCTTTTCTTTTATCACCTATGATCTGATCTTAAGAGTGATTCAGTCTTACATACCTGGGAACTTTGGGAGTTTCTTGCACTTCTGATTCCTAAATAGGTTCATTCAAATTTACCAGATCAGTCTGAATTTAAATTTTAGAGGGGGCTTGGACTTCTTGAACAAAAACATCATTTTGATCATCTTCATCATATTAATAAAACCTTGAGGGTTTTTCAACACCTTCATCAACCTTCACATTTGTACTTTCAACAATCTTCCTTAATCTCTTGTTATAACACCGATATGGTTTGCTTTGAGTAGAATAACCCAAGAATATTCCTTCATCACTTCTAGCATCAAATTTTCATAGGTCTTCATCTCTTTTAATGTAACATTTGCTACCAAAGACTTTGAAGTACCTCACAATGGGAGTGATGCCAAACCATAGTTCATAGGGAGTCTTACTAGTATTTCTTCTGATTTGTACTCGATTGAGAGTATAGACTGCAGTGCTTACAGCTTCTCTCCAATAGATCTAAGGAACATTTTCTTCCATCATCATGGTTCTAGATGCTTCCTGGATGGTCTGGTTCTTTCTCTCCACTACTCCATTCTACTATGGAGTCCTAGGAACAGACAACTATCTTTTTATTCAATGTTTCTCACAGAATTCTATGAACTCATCGGATGTGAATTCTCCACCTCTATCAGACCTCAGACATTTTAATTTTAATCTAGTTTCATTCTCTATCAAAGATTTGAATATTTTGAATTTCTCAAGAGCTTCTGATTTCTCTTTTAGAAAAGTCACCCACATCATCCGAGAATGGTCATCAATTAATAACATGAAGTATCTATCACCTTGCACACTCCTGATTCTTGCTGGACCACATAGATCAGTATGAACTAAGTCCAATAATCTGGTAGAAGATTGTTCCTTGCTTTTGAATGAGACTCTGTTTTGTTTACCCAACTGACATTCCTTGCACAAACTATTGGTAGGTTTTACCAATCTTGGAAGATCTCTTACAGCTTGAATGTTGCTTATCTTGATGATATTATCAAAATTCATATGACACATTCTCCTATGCCATAATCAACTATGATCAATTTGAACAAATAAGCAACTTTTACCAGTATCAACCAAGTGGAAGATGTTACCTTTAGTTTGAGTACTGAATGCAATCTGTGTTCCGAAACTTTCAAAGATCTTGCATTTTCTATTTTTGAATCGGAGATCATAACCTTTGTCTACCAACTGTCCAACACTGAGAAGATTGTGCTTCAGGCCTTGAACATACAGTAAATTACTAGTTTTTTTCTTTCCATCAAAAGAAATAGTTCCTCTACCCTTGATTCTACCAGCAGAATTATCACCAAAATTTACCACTCCTCCTTCATACCTTTCTAAATCTATGAATTTATTTTTGTCACCTGTCATATGGTGAGAGCATCCACTGTCAATGACCCAATCATCCTTTTCCTCAACTTGGGTAGCCAGAGCTCTTTCATCAATTTTATGATTGACAGATTCAGAGGGCATTGGATCTTCTTCCTTGATGGCAATAAATACCCACTCACTTCTGGATTTGTTTCTTGTCTCTGATTTATCATCTGTTACTCCTTCATTATCATCATCTTCATGAACATAGTAACAATTCTTTTGGAACCTTGATCTGTTAGGATTTGGCCATGAAAATCTTTCCAGACATCTTGAGGCAAAATGACCAATCTTATTGCAATTAAAATATTTAAAAGGCAATTTCCCTTCATACTTACCAGATCCTCTTGACAGCCTTTTTGCAATAAGGGCTTCAAGTTGAGTAGCTTCTGCTTCATCTTCTTCCAGGTCTTTTCTTGCTTTCTCATACCATGATAGTTTCTTTGAGGAGTTCTCTCCAAAATCAAAATTTTGTTTTCCTTTAATAGAGGCACTAGCTTTGAATGTAGATTCAATCTTGGGGGGCATCTCCAAACTCAGTCAATTCAAATGCAGCCAATTTACCAACCAATTGATCTCTTGTGATACCTGAAATAGATCTGAATTCTTCAATAGCAACAACCTTATACTTGTAAGAATCAGGAAGGGATCTGAGAACTTTGCCAACAATCTCATCTTCATCCAAGACTCCACTAGCACATCTAATGCCACAAACAAGCTCATTTACTCTTGGCATAAATGTAGTGATATTTTCATCTTCTCTCATCTTCAGATTTTTGAATTTTCCTTTCAAACTTTGTAGCTTGGCACATTTAACATACTTGTCTCCTTCATGTAGAAGTTCCAATTTTTCCCAAATCTCAAAAACAGTTTGTAGGTCAACAACATTTGTCATCTCTAAATCAGACAAGGCACTTAGAAGAGCTTCTTTAGTCCGTAGATTGTTTTCAGCATCTCTAATTTCCTCTATGGTTCTCGGACCATTCTGCGGAGGAGTATACTTCTTTGAAGCCATGATTCAATACTACATTCCCATACATTGCAAGTGACATTCCATGTGACTTTTCCAAAGGGTGAAATTGGTTCCATCAAACCTCGAACTATCCTTCTTGTACGATGACATCCTGGATCTCCTTAAGCAGTTAAGCTCTTATTAAAGGAACTTAGCTCTGATACCAATTGTTAGATTTCGGGCAAACAACTGAGAGGGGGGTGAATCAGTTGTCCAAAACTTTCTTGCAATTAAACACTTAAATCCACTTTGTAATTCAGCGGCATAATAATAAATCAATCATGGAAAAATAATGCATTAAATCAAGAGCTAAAACACATCAACACACAAGACACTAATATTTTGATGTGGAAAACCCGGTTAAGGGAAAAACCATGGGGTGATTAACCCAAGATTGTATTCTCTGTTAGAAGAATAGAAAGAACAAAAAATGGCACATGCCAATTAGGGCTCATTGCCTGAGCACACTATTCACAAGAGGCTCACTGCCTACAAGAGACACACTGTCTGCAAAATAATAAGTGTTACATACTTGAACTAGAGAATAGCATCTTCACCATGCTTGAGTCAGTTCCATTTAAGCTCAATACTTCTACTCTGCCTTTCGCTCTACTCCTCTCTACCACACTCTCATCTCCACAAGACACCCTTTGAAATGACTTTACAACTCCTTATTTATACAAGACATCGACTTAGGAATTATCATCCAAGTCAGCATACATAACAGAGCAAGTACATAAATACAACATGACTTATTACAAAGAGACTTCATACAGATCAACACACTATCGGCTACACAGATCTAAGACTTCAATCTTTCTTTGGGAACACGTCGTTCTTCATAGGACACCTTCTAAATCATCCACAGGATGTGTAACTCATCCAGTTGGCCAGACTTAAGAAGAACATCATCATCCGGAAGTAAATATTTAATTACGAACTCAATCTTCAATGGGAACCATCAACATTAACTAGATACAATCCAAAGACCTTCACAAGATTGCCTGAATCACCAAGAACATCCACACTACTACTGTCTACTGAAATCATTCTCTCTTTCATCTGGAACCTCAAGAACACAGTCTGTCATCATTGTCATATTGGAATAGATGCTTGTAGACCTCCAGATCATAAACCAATTGAGTTGACACTTCACATGGACTTCCTAAACACTCCACCAAATCCGCAAAATAGGATATTTCATTTCCAGATCTCACCGGACCTATCTGTATCACTCTGTCACCTCTGAACACCTACCAGAATTGGTTTTACTTAAGTTACTATAATTTCTTCAGATCTTCATGCAGACCTCTGAAACATTTACTGGATCATCTCAAGACACATATCTACAAACCCTTTGAAGCACATCCTCTGATTTTTATCTTAACTAAGATCTTTACCTCACTGTCTTAACTGTTCTTCTCTAATCCTGATTAGGACTAATTTTCTCAATATCCTCAACACACAGCTCATCCAATCCTTATCATTAATGCAATAGGAGTATGTTGACATCAATGACAACAATGGTTAGGCCCATACTTGCAACACGATATAGTCAAGAGCTGGAGATGTTCAAATATCAAGTTAACCACCTCAAGAACCTAGGCCTTGTAGATATCAATCCATCATTGTCAGCCTGGGTCAGCTACCACAACAAAATGATAGAAGAAGATAAAATAGATTTGGATGATGAATCTTAACATATTTTTGAATATTTTAGAATGTAATCCCATCACCAATGTAAATTTCTATATTTGGAAGGTCATGTTATGCTATTTTGTCCTTCTTCTACCTTGTAAATGGTCTTTTCTATATATATCTAAATGGGTAGTCAAATTGTCTAGGTTCAATGTATTTGGGGGTCATTTTTCGTCTTATTCATAAGAGACAAAATGTAATCTAGGATTGCAATGAGTTGTTGTAAATGCATTAAATGATGTTAAATCTAGGCCGTCAGTGTCAAGTTAATCTCCACTGTCCATTCAAAAACTCGGTATGGCACCTTTCTTAGATAAAGGGCTACCCTTTCTCTTATTTGTAAGACTCTTGATACCGAATTGTTGATGCTCTGCCATTTGAAGTTTATACAAAGCAAGTTTTTGTAGTTTTCCTAAGAATTTGTGTATTGTATTTTCTTATCTAATTTTCATGGTTCACTTCTTGATCTCCATTAATTAGTTAATCGTACTTTTGCAATGTTCATGGTTTATTAAAGGTATTTGATGAATGTTCTTAGTCCATACTTTTAGTTACTTGCTTATGGTAAGTGACTGTGTAAAGTTAGCCTAGGCTGATTAGTTTGTGCTTAGTTCAATTGCATTTCATAAATTAAATTGCACCATTGTTGGGTATTTGATGAATGAATGTAATCTAAAAATCTCTAAATTTTCATTGAAAATAGCATCATTTTCTACAGTGTTGTAACATCCATTCAGTTTGGTAACTCAGAAAACTAGTTAGATTCATAACATTTGTCTACCTGCAGTAGTCTATATATTGTGAATGTCACTTAGGATTTATCTAAAAACCCTATCTCCTTTTGCATTTTCTTTGAAAATGATTGTTAGCTTAGGTATTTTAGCAGCATTTTACATTGTTTTATCAACTAAAATCACAAATGGTTTGCATGAATTGCTATTCAAATTGTCTAAATCTATCAACTGCATGTAAGACCCCTTGTTGGCACAGCTAGTACATTCCAACTGAGAGATTCCAAGCAAGCTAAGACCTAGCTGTAAAAACCTTTGAGTAGTCTTATCTAGGGTAGGATTCTTTTTCAAGAGAGGTGTGATACCAGCAATCACATCTGCGTTGTTGTGTGCTAAAACACCCATCAACAGGTCCCACCACCATTCGACTGGCTCCTACCATGAGAGTGGGAGTGACTAGGCGGGTGCCTCCAACAAGGGTGCAGATTCATGTATTATGTCAGGGTTTGACTTACTTGCATTGTACTTGGGTCAATTATGAACATCTCAACCTCTTGTACTTAATGAAAAAATAACCATAAATAAACACAGGAAAGCTTTTCTAACACAAAGCTAAATAGCACAAACTCAAATGAAAATTAAATACAAATACATATCGGTACAATCATAGAGTTTGAAAAAATGCATCTTTTGCTAAAAAAATTGCAATAATGATAGTAAACTTTCAAACCCTCACCATATAAACCCCCAAACTTGCCCTTTAGACCAACCACAACTCTTGCACCAAAAAATAAATAATAAAATAATTGCACTCTAGACCAACCACATCTCCTACACAAAAGAAAAAAAATACAACCATAAATAGAGACAGAAAAACCTCTCACACATAACTAAACAACATGGACTCCAATGAAAATTAAGCACAAATACATGTTAGTATAATCACAAAGCTTAAGAAAATTCCAGCCCCATGTGTTCCATTTAAGCCTCCTACAAGCCTCCATATTTTGCATTCATGTCTACTATGGTAGTGCAAACTACGGTCCACATATGATATGGAGAAAAACTTAAACAAAAACATTAATTTAATGAGTTGGCCACATAACATTTATTTGATGTGTTGGCCACTAGAAAAGTTGCACGCAATATGCATAAATATAAATATTAGAAAATAGTTTTATTGTTTTCTACATGACATTTGATTGGTTCTAGCTTTTTTCCTTTTTTTTTTAATTAAACTAGTACTTGCATCTTTAAGAGGTGCAAGGGTTTGGCCGATAGAAAAATAATTATATTTGTAACTTAGATGCATTAATTATGATTCGGTATTTTTACACCGCAAAGATTTAATCTGTGGGAAGATTTGATTTTTCACATTATTGATTTTCGATGACCCCACTGCGAAGATTTGATTTGTTCGAAGATTTGTTTTTTTCACATTATTCATTTTTGGTGTCCTAAAAAATGGTTTATTAGTGAGTTAAAAAATTATTTTATGGCGTGAAACAAATTTTTGACAGAAGGCTAACAATATAACCTATCAGCTAAAAATAAAAAACCTACTAGCAAAATTAAAACACATCAATCAACATGTTACAAACTAATTATAACTAGCACTTGCACCCATAGGAGGTTCAAGTAATACGCCGATAGGAACAACTGACGAATTTAGAAAATATTTCGGCGTGAGACAATTCCGAGCACTATAATGCTTACATATAAAAGCCTATTGGCTAATTAGAAAACAAATTTAAAAATATCAAACTTTAAACCAATTTTAAAAAATTTGATTGATTTTTCCATTTACACAACCCCCCATGCAAATTAATAATGCAAAAAATGAATCCAACATAGAGGAGAGGACCTAATTGGTGAGCATGTTCAATAGGTGTCATAGTATCTGTGTATTTAAGGCCCAATATTTTAAAAGTTTAGCACTAGTAGTTATGAATTTAAGGTTCTTAGTGTTACTAAAGTATTTATAATTTAACGAATTGTGCTCATTACATTTAAAAAGCAACCATTCATGTGATGCCACATCAATGCACCAACAAAACTTGACTTAATGCACACCTATTGGTCCACCCTTTTTTAGGGGAACTATTTGACACCTCAACAAAAAGTGTGTTGATGTGGCATCATATTTGATGGTGTGGCCCTGAAACCTTAGTTATAAGCCTTGCCAAATCAGCTGCTATAAAATTTTTGGAGTGATTTGAAATTTCCACGTATGATTTTAGAGACATGAAGTTAGGGTATTCAACTACTAGGTCCTTTCCCCTATCCTACTGTGTCCTCTCCCCTATCCCTGGCTATGGCGGGGACCAACACAATTGTGAATGGTGAATAAAGATTTTTATAGTGCGTGGCTTACAAAGACAAGCAAGCTTAGTCTTGCAATTGGAGGAACTACTACTTTTATGCTATTTATAGGACTGAGTAGCCCCTCCGTTTACGCATTGTAAGTTTCATGCCAAGGTGCCCCACGTTAAATTCTTTGCTTCCAATTTTTTCCTTCCCATTCTGACAGACAAACTCTGTGTGGTATAAATGCAAAATAATGTATTTGATGGTGAATTACAGGAGATGTTGCCATGACATTAATGAGGTCCCATTTTCTCATGGCCGACGACACAAATCAAAAAAGGACGGCAGCCGACTAGAGTGATGCACATGGGCCCAAGGCAAGGCATGCGGAAAATAAACACGGTCAACTTGAAGTTGTATATAACTAATGCCCTGCTATTTTGGTCCTCATTCCCAACTTAGGGCATTCAAATCCAGCCAAGCCGCAGTATCTGTCTTCTTGTAGCTCAGCCTGGTTAGGTTTTGTACGAGTTTGTTAGATGGGGAAATATGTGGAGATGTTAGATCTGGGCGTAAGGATCACTGTCCACTTCCATTCTCATTGCCCACAGATGGCCTGACTGTATTATCATCCTCCCCATCACACACCCAATGATGGTGATTTTAAGCCCAAAAGTGAGGCAGCTAGTGGAAGTGGAGAGAGAGGCGATTGTTCTTCAACACCAGCCGTGGAGGTAGTCAAAATGGTGTGCACATGTGCCTGCACTTAGCCTGAGCACCAATTTTGAAAGGGAATGGCATGGAATTTATCCCCGATCCCCAATTTTTTTCTTCCTCTTCATTTTTTGCTTTTGTTTTTTATCTCAGTTTATTTAAATCTACCAACAGACTTTATCGCTTGAATCTAATGTTGTTCTCTTGTCTCTCCTCTCGATAGATTTTTTTTATTTTCTAGCTTGCCTGGATCAGGGTTTAGCATTTTCACATTTTAGAAATAATCTGTATGTGATGCCTTGTTTATACTATTCTTTATGTTTTGCTATCAATCTCTAACTACTTGATCAAGGTATAAACTAACTATACAGACTTGAGTGAGAACCGGATCTCTAGACCGGTATCCCTCTTCATTTCTTGCCAATAGTCCTAAAAACTCTATTGTAATCAAAACTTTTAAAACAAGTGAGACCCATAGAAGTGCTCCATTCTATGCATAAATCACCTCCTAAATAGATTTATAACATGGGGGCACTAGGGAAATACTCAAGAAACTCATCTCCTAACTATTGAAGTATTCATGTAATAGAGTGAGTCTCAATCAATCCATTCCTATTTGTCAAATGGATAACTCCTCGGTAATAGGATCGCATAGCTCTATCTCCTAGTCATAGCTTCTCTATCTCTCTATATGGATCTAAAATAATATCCTCATCTATCAGAGTGGCTATAGCTCATCTAGAAGCATCAAAGTGCTCAAGTCTACCCCATCTCATAGCTCGCAACAGTCTTAGGTCCAAAGGGGACATCTCTTGTTGATAAGGTATAATATGCTTAAGGATCTATGACATAAAAAGTGAAGGCCTGTAATGTCCCCTTTTGGGATTACCTTATAGTTTGCATTGATATCACAATTCCAAATGAAACCAATAGAAAGTTATAGTTAAAGATACAATTTATTACTCAAAATTGAGATGATGTAAATCTGGTTATGGAGACCTACAACCATGTTAGATGAATATATGAAATATATTTAATTATAAGTCTAAGAAAGATCATATATATCAATGTAACAAGTCTCAAGGACTATGTGGGCTCAGCCATAAAGAGGGGGATGTGATGAGGTTCCCCAAGCATCCTCTACCCTAGGCCCAACAACAAGACCTTATCCTCCGTTGGCCTCATGTGGTCCTTAACTGATGGTCCCTAACCATCATCATGAGGTAGGCTACCTAGTGAGAGCTTTACATCATTCCTCTCTATCACACCAAACCTTCCTCTTATGATTGAAGATCCCCTTTTATTTATTTCAACAATTGATTCAAGTGGGGATAGTTTGGGAGGCTGCAATAGGGTGTCCTACATCCTCAACTCTAGGCCCAAGGATAGGACCTTATCCTCCTTGGCCTCATGTGGTCCTTAATCGATGGTCCTTAACCATCATCATGAGGTGGTCTCATGTGGTCCTTAACCGATGGTTCTTAACCATCATCATGAGATGCCACTTCTAGTGAGGAATCATTCGTTGTTCCCCCTCCTTGCAGTCCTACCTCATCCCTCTTAGACCAATCATTGCCATAATCAAATCACTGTTCATAACATATTCGTATATCTATTGTAATTGCCCTTGCTCTCACATACATTCTCCTCCACAATAATTTGCCTTCTACCAAACAGTTATATTTTTCTTCATACCAGGCTGCTTGAGTTTGGATGATATTTCGTTTTAGTCTTCTAATTCTATCTCATGGACAATTTCCTTTATATGTATTATATCATCTTCTCATAAAATCTAATTTAGATGAACTTTAAATTCATATGATTCTTATTGTATTCTTATTCTTCTTTGTTGTCCATACATCTGTTTTTTTCCTTCTGATCTTCCCTTTTTTAAAACTTACTTCTTATTCACCTTTTATATCATGTAAAATGCCCAAGAGAGGCAACTTCATAATGAGAAGGGATGAATTCACCAAAAAGAGGTGACTATTCAAAGATCAGCACTCCTCTTTAACAATAAGTAATTAACTTTAACATGTCCTTTCAAAGACAAGTCAGCCAACAACCAAAATTCAAACAAATATCTCTCATAGTTGGCCATTTTGATTATGATATTTATTCTCTAATAGTAGGTCATCCAGGATTTATATAGAAAACCAGGGCTGCCATATTTGGCATGAAGTCGACCATCCTTCACAAAAGTCAATTTAAATTTGTTTTATACTTCATAAACTAGAGTGCCCATATGGAGAGGAGTCGACCAAGATTTTTTTCTTTATAAATGCTTCTAAATGATTTTCACAAAGTCGGCTAGGAATGATGATAAATTTAATCCATTTTGATTCCCTTATAAGGAATGAAGTCGGCCTTGGTATGTATAGGACATTTCAAGGCCAGAAAAAAAGACCTCTCATTGTGAAATGCAATACAAGTCTTGATAGACCAAGGCTAGTATGTTAATAACCCAAGCAAAATTGTGCCTTTCTCAAGCTATTAAATGATTAGTGTCCAAGACCATTTAAGAATTAGAATATTCTTACCTCCCAAAAAGCAAGTGGTGGTCAAGCCTATCAGAACCTCCTACAGGGGAAGAATGGGGAGTCTAGGGATGGAAGTAAGCTAAATTTCAAGCCTATCACTAGGTTGAGTCTCTCACATAATAGTTGCCCAAGCTAGCCTCTCTCACACAGACTCCCTCTCTAGTAGTGTAAGTTGTTCCCCTATGACAAGAACACCAAGTATGTGGTAGATGTCATAGAGAGTGATCATCCACTCTCTAGAAATAGATGGAAATTAGAATGTGCTCTAATCAACATCCTAGTAAGTCAAGATGTCACAACATATGTGGGGACGAAGGATGGACAATCAGAATCTATTCTACTCAAGCCAATCTGATTCTCTAAAGAGCAGCATAGTCTACAACTGACAAAGCCTCTAGTGCATCCATATATCAAGCCTTCTCAAAGGTAACACTCCACTATGTGTAGGTGTCTTGTGAAAAAGTGCATCAAGTTAGACCTTAGTAAAACTTTAAAAAAAACTTAAAAATTAGAAAACTAAAAAATAGTCAAAAGTCATAAAACTCTCAAAAATTTGTAAAAATTGAAGTCTTTAGAAAATTGGCAATAAAAGGAGATTTTCATATTAAATTTAGAAAGTGGTCAGGTTTGACCTCAAAACATTCAAGTTTGCCTTCAATCTTATCAACAAAACCTTCTAGTAGGGTCTCTTGGGAAACTCAAGATGAAGTGGCAGGATCACCTGAGAAGCCTACCCTATTAAAAGGGGTGACCCAAGGCCATGCCCCAATGTGCCCCAATGGGCCTAGAAAATGAAAAAAATAAGCAAACACAAGAAAAATAAATTTTGAAAGTGATGAATATGTTAGGAATTAATGCTTAACCTAGGTTAATAAATAATGTAAGTGATTATATAATAATCACTTTAGTTTATAGAGATTAGTTATTAGTTATTTATTAGGTAGTTTGTGTAGTTAGTAGGTTGAATGGCTTTATAAAACCATTGAATGTAATAATGTAAGTGTCAAAAATGAATGATTGAATAAGTGTTGTATTGGAGCCTCTAGCTCTTCTTTGTTGTTGTAATTTCAATATGGTATTAGAGAAGGTGCCTTGGACCTCTCTATTTTCCTTCCATTCACTCATCTTTCCTTCTCCAAAGCAGTGATCACAATAATGATGCAATGGTGACCATGTGCAACATCCATTATCTTGCCCATCCACCATTCTTGCATTTTGCCAACAATTTTGTAGTGTAGAGCACATGCAAATTTGTTAGCATTCATCATCATCTACATTTGATTTCTCGTTTCCTTCTATTTTGTTCGTTGTTTCATTGTCTTCTTTCTATTTTGTTCATTTTCATATCCAAAAATTAGAAAAATAAAAAATTACATTTAGATCTATTTTTTAGTTGTATTTTTTCCTAACACTGTAACAATCATGTTTTCAAGGATGCCTCCATGGAAATGAGAGGTGAACAAAGCATACAATTATTATCTTCTCTTGGTCAAAAATATCATTTAATTTTGTTGGAGGAATAGTTTGTATAGGAGAGAAGCAAAATATCATATGATAGTTGTACACAATAAACAATCTACCCTATTTTAGTTTGCTAAAGATTTCAATGTAAATGTTTGTTTTGAAAGTTTCAAAGAACACATGCCAAAATCACTGTGTGAATGCGACTAAACAAAAGTGTTGTTATTATCCCAGAAATTTTTAAAATCCACAAAGATTTGTAGTCATCTACATGTTGTGCCTACTACATGTTTTGTGAGTATATACATGCAATGGTATCATTATTTTGTTGATCATGCTACCACACCTATTCATCACAAGTAGAGAATAAGTCAGTTTTCTTCACTTATGAACAATGTTGTTAATGGAGATTTTTAAAAATAATGAACTTTCAAACCAGTTTGTGGCTAGAATCAACATTAAGAGGAAAATAGTAGATGCATCCAAGCATGTAGATTCGTTATAGTGAACTTGGAGTACGATGAAGGACATTGAGCAGTTTCATAGAGTGTCACATGGGAGAAAGGATACAAAAAGTAGTAGTGCAAAGAGTGGATTCATTTCACAAAATCTTGGAATGAAATGGTTCACTGAAACACGTAGTGCATGTTCACCGTCCAACATAGTTGTTGTTGTAGTTATTTGAGCAGTGACCAGTATATATTTTGTTTGATCAGGAAAATTTTAATAGTTACGTTTGCAAGATAAAATTGCTTAAGGGGTAAAAATGCATTAATATAGATTATGTGGAATATTTAAAGGAGAAATAAGGTGAAATTGTATTTTTTTTAATATTATCTTTGTGTAAATGGAGAAATAAGGATAATTGAAGCCATAAGGGTGTAATAGCTTATGTATAAAAATATATCGATCACATTGTAAGGATGCATTATTAGTGAAAGCTGACATCCAAGAAGATTTTATATTGAAAGGGGGAAGAAATTATAAAATGGGTGGATCTCTATAGGAACACAAAAGATGGAGGCAATGACAAACCAAGGTCAATAGTTGATACGTCGATGCAACACAAAATAAAGTTTCTATGTCAGCACTGAAGGGCGTTTGTTAGGAATTAGTGCTTACCATAGGTTAATAAATAATAAATAAATAACATAAATGATTATGTAATAATCAATTTAGTTTATAGAGATTAGTTAGTTGTTAGTTGTTAGGTGGTTTGGGTGGTTAGTAGGTTGAATGGATTTATAAAGCCATTAAATTTAATAATGTAAATGTCAAAGATGAATGATTGACTAAGTGTTATGTTGGGGCCTCTGGCTCTTCTTCGCTTGTCTGATTTTAATAGATAATTTAAAATTTAGTCAAATGCAACATTTTTTAAATTTTAACAGATGATTTAAAGCCAAATCCAACAAAAAGGAGGCTGGGGTTTCAAGGAGTATTTTTCTCATTTCTTATACCTAAGGATCTATAGGAGGCTAAATAGTGGCCATGATCTCAATCCTCTCATCCTAAGCTTTTCATCAGCTACTCCCTCACTTAGTTTTGTCGTTGTTTCATTGCTTTCTCTCCTTTTTCCTCTTTCTTCTCCTCTCTCCCCTTTAGTTTTGCTTTCGTAGTGGCTTTTATGTTGCTTAGTTTTCTTTTATAGAGTAGGCTTTTGTCCTCATTTTGCATTTTCTTTCATCATCTTGGCAGGTCACCATGCTAAGGCAAGGCAACATAGGTAAATATCAAACTCATGCATCTAAGGTATGTTATCTCATCTTCATTTTTGTACTTGTACTATGATCTAATTGATTAGCAAACTTACATTTTGAGTCATTTTGTTGATCTCTAAGTCTAAATGCAAGACAACAACAAAGGTAAGTATAGGTAAGTGTGAGTCCCATAAGGCCATGCTTCAGGAATAGTACCTACCTACTATGTAGACTATCATCCCCAAGGGAGTAAATATGTAAGCATTAAAAAAATACACAAGGTAAGTGCAAAAAGATGGGGGGCCAAAAAGTGGCCAAAAAATTTTCAAAAAAATTTTAGGCATAACGTGAGCGCGTTATAACGCGCTCGCATTATGGCTTGGCAATGACAAGCCTGAGGCTCGTCATTGCCGAGCCATAACGCGAGCGCGTTATAAAGTCCTTTATATATTAAAAAAAAATGCTGTCATTTCATTTGATTTTATTTCATTGTGAGTTTTTCCTCCGCCCGCGGCTTAAAACCCTTCAAAAACGCGCTCGCGTTCTACAAAACACCGTTCAACACAAAAGATTTGTCGATTCATCGCCGAAATGCCGCCGCGACGTCGAGCACGCCAAAGGGGTGAGTTATCTTTATTTTTTTGTTTGAATTTCTTCCTAAATAGGTAGGTTTTGTGTTGATTTTTGATGTATATTTTATTAATTGTAGGAAATGTTAATGCACCTCCTCCTCCTCCTCAAAATCCACAAAATCTTGAGGAAGAAATACCTGCAGAACAACAACCTCCTCCATTCATTCCTCGACATGCCCCTGGAACACAAGATAATATAATGGGGGAAATTGAAAACAACAAAAAATAAATTGAAGATATAATTGCAAGGTTGAAAGATCCTTCCACTTCAACCTTGCATAGGTCCACGCTTGCCGAATCTCTTGAGTCTATGTTATCAAATGTAAATTCAATTAGCAAGTAAATAACTAGTTGGACATATAAAAAGAGAGAGTTTAGAGATTACTATGCAGATAAATTGTCATACCAAGATGTCAAAAAATTACAAATTACAAAAGTAGACTTGTGTTCAATTTTCACAAACCCACAAACAAATCAACCTCCACCCATTACATGCAAGAGGTTCCCTATCCATTGGTGCAACAACCAAGCGATAAGGGACAATTTCGGGCAAAGGTGGTGGATGGTTTTTGACCATCCTCCATGTAATAACAATGAGGTCCCGCAATACTTTTTGAGGAAACTCTACTCCGAGTTTGTCCTCAATAAAGTGCCAAACTATTTTGATATGCGGGACTTCCAGGATAGAGGTGGGGGCTCAGCACAGGATAGACCAGGGGCACGTCTTGACCCACAGCGGGTAGTGAGACGAGTAATCAGCAGACCAGCCCACGAGCATGTTTCTATTCCTTCCATTGTGAAGGAGAGTGTTGAGGTCGATACACTGAGGTCGATTAGTGCCTTGACCTAGAGCATCATAGAGCACGCCGATCCTGCAACACAGAGTGGGTTGGGAGATAGTGCGAGGAGTAGGGTCCCACCGCATACTTGCCAGGCTTGCGGGTCAGCCTGTGGTTATGACCCCATGGACAGTCAGGACGCAGGTGCACAGGCTACATCTGCAGCTGAGCAGATGGTGATGACAGATACCCTCCTGAGTGAGACTTTTGGCCTTGATACTCAGGTAAATATTAGCAAGTTTATTGAATTTAATTTATTAAATTTTATTTTTGAAATACAAGATTAACTAATTTAAATTGATGATTTTAATGAAATTTTAGGGTCATAGCGTCGATGCAGTTTTCAGTGGTTCTCCACCTACATTTTTCACTAGATCATCTACTGTCGAGGTATGTAACTAGTAAACAATTATAAATATTACATGTGAATAGCATCGTTATATGAATGGTATTCTAATTTCTGATTTTGGATGTTGAATAGGTTAACACTGTAGATTTCATGGCAACACCTGCCAGCGGTGGTGGACTTCAAAGATTTACGGAGGTAATAAAATAAATAGTTTAATGAATGAATTGTACTTACTAAATTTTTGTATGTGATTTGTGTGTTTTATTGTGTGTACTTCCATGTTTAGATGAGCGTGTGTGTATGTTAGGAGCCATGATTTGCATCACTATTATAGTTTTCGTAATTGAATAATGTTGTTTTATTTTCAGATGATGCAGGCTGCGGATACACCTCCCCATGTTCATAGGGCAATGGAGCAGGGTGTGGCCTCTGCGATTCATAGCTCTATGGCATTGACAGGGGTATGAGGCAGATTAGTAAATTTCAATTTACATTCATTGTTATAGTTGTCTATTTTTGAAAAATCAAAAGATTATTGATTTGAAGTTTAATTTCTATCTGGATGGTTTCTATAGGACATGACATCACCAGGGCCTTTTCCTGCTACTGAGGCAAGCGAGCAGACAGATTATATGTTAGCGGTAAGTGATTATTTTGTTAAATGTTTCATTTTTTTATAACATGTAATTTCTATATATTAATATCTATACTTTTTTTTGTAACAGGTAAAGGTGCAAGAAGAACTAAATAGGAGAAGTAGCCCTCGGGTTCGTAGTAGACCACCCACATGCATGTCTCCATCCCCTAGAAGATCAAAGGCTGCTCGTGATTTATTCTCTTCACCAGCTAGAGGGGAATGACTTTTTATTGTGTTCCTCTGTTGTATGCCTATATGGCATTTGTGGACATATATTTTGTATTGTACATAGTTGACATTGTATGCCTATATGGCATTCTTGTAAGCCTATATGGCTATTTTGTATATATGTTATACTTATATCGACAGATATTGATGTATGCGTATATGGATATTTGGTTAATACAAATCTTTTTTATTGATGGCGTCCATACTTGCATTATAAATCCACTTTTGAATGGATATTTGTAGATGGCTACTTCAAATATTTAAAGTCTGATTGTATTACATAGGATGTTTGCATTTTCTTTGATAGGCTTGATAGGCCATGGATTACATGATGGTGTTTGATGGAAAAGTATGGTACTAGAAGACTCTAGTTCATTCTTAATAGGCTTGTGATTGATAATATCTTTGCATGATTGCACTTGATCTTGGATCATGGGCATGTTGTTAGGATTTTGATTGCATTGTGATGTTTGATGGATAGGCATGGTGTAAGTGTAAGATACCCAACTAGTTCTATGAAAAATTTTCCTTACTTAAACACTTTTACTTGCTAACAATTCATCAACTACTTCAATAACATAAAGATATACATCAAGATAACTATTTGAATGAAACAACATTAGAGTTGGGTACTTGTCTTGTTACTTGATTCAATCAACTTGCAATGTCTTATTACATGGAAAATGCTTTCAATAGCATGAAGTACAACTCATTCAATGGAAATACAAGGACAGGCCTTGAAGCCTTGATGTTACAATGTCTTCCTTATTTGAGCAACATTTGAAGATTTGGAATGTTCAACTCATCACCTCACAAGGTAGGCGCATATTTGAAGGATTTATAGGTTTTTCTGACTTGGGCGCCAAGTTGAGGTGACCTCCTCCTGAAGTTGCGCCTTGTCAACATTAGGTGCCAATTAGAGTTTATGGATGCTCTGGATTGTTTCCAAGAGTAGGCGCCAAAACATCATCATTATGAAAGTGTTTTAAATGCTAGGCGCCCAAATCAGCCCTCTGGAGTCTAGGCGCTCCTTTCATGCATTCTGTGTTCTAGGCGCCAATTGAAAGGAGTGGAGAACAGGGCAAGCGCCTTCCAAACTAGGTGTTTCCTTGAGGTGACAAGGACTTAGAAAGTGCGCCTAAGGTGAGTGCCTTGAGTGAAAAGGTCTAACAAACATCTTTGAACCCCCTTTCAAGGTTAGGCGCATTCTGGAGGTGGAAACAAGTAGAAGGTGCGCCTTAGCTTCCTTTGTCAATTCTTGCAAGTCTTTGTTGATTAGGAAGGTGGAATGCTTCATTGTAGAATGAGCGCCTATCTTCTAATGTCCAAACTACTTCTTCTGGCTCACTCTGTGGCTAGGCGCCAGAGCTAAACTGTTCACACAAGGGAGTGCGCCTAGACTCACTTGATGTTTTCTTACTACTTCAACCCCTGGAAGATGTTCCAAGGTGTTCCCTTTTACAAGCACCTGACCTCCCAAGTTCCTTCATGTGCTATTCCTTGAAGGCGCCAAAACTGAGCTCCAGTGCCATGGGATTGTGCCTAACATCTTTGAAGAGTTTCTAAGCCTTTTGCAAGTTGATATCCCAAACTCATCTTCTAGGCGCAACAGGAGCTTTCCAAAGGAGTTTCCAAGTTTTAGACGCCAAGCGAGGTCATGGGTGAATGGAACTGCGCCTTAGGAGATGACTGGATCCTAAGCGTCAGTCTGGAGTTACAGTGGAATTGATATGCGCCTCAACTAGCTTAGGCGCCCATTTGAAGTGATTCCTTTAACACTTCTCTGTCAATCTCAACTGCAAGGATGATCTCCTAATCTAATTTTGATCCTCTGGAGATGCAAATAGCTTTACATTTCACTAGGTTCCATCAATGATGATCATCAACCAAAGCACATTTCAAAGGTGAGATAGGCAAGTGAGGCGCCAAACTAGTCCTTAAGACTTATCTCCTTCTATCAAGTCAATTTCAACTATGTGAGAGAGTTCTATTCTAGGCGCAAAATGGAAATGTTTCATCAATTGGTGCATCTTACAAAGCTCCCAATTCTAGGCACCAGAGCCAAAGAGTTTTTCCCAACACATGCACCTGGGCTAGGAATTCACGTAAGAGACATCACTTAGCTTTAAAACTTTCAATCTATAGCCATCTGGGCTAGGCGCTCCAATGGAGGATCCTTGAACTCATGCATTGGCGCCTTCTAGTTCTAGGCACCCATTTTGGATGATTCATCCTGATACTAGCGCCCAAAATGACTAGACTCTCTTCATTATCCAATTCACTTAGAAGACTCAAGTTGGAGACTTAGTTGTCTATCCATGTTCTCCGGAAGATTCATTGTACCTCTATGCACTATCTCCTTCAAGGCGCTCCTTAAAATCATTGGAAGTGCTTAGGACTTACCTTAGTCCAAAGCGCCACAATCCATTCCTTAAAGCACAAAGAATTCTCAAAGGCGCCCCTATTTACCTCTAAGCACTCAAATATCATTTAGATTCAAGGTGCACATTTAGCTCCAAAACGCAAATTTCCATCATCAACCCATCAAGGTGCATCATCTTCCCTTTGTATCCCCTTCAAGGCGCAGACATTCACTTCTTCACACTCAAACTCACTCTCTGGCGCCAGAATAGGTGTATAACTTCAAATAAGGCGCTAATCTTAGGTTTTTAAGTACTTAGTTTGATCTTAAGGCTATCCTTCCTCTAAGCACTCTCTTCAACTCCCTCACTGAAGGCCCTCTATAAGTTTGGGCGCATTTCATCCCAAGGCGCTTCAACATCATCCAAGGCGCAAATTCACTCTCCAAGACAAGGTGCAAAAAACCCTATCCTAAGGCGCTCAAATCTTGCTTCTAGACCTAGGCGCACAAACATGAGATTAAGGATCATTCTGGCCACCATCACTTCCCTAAAGGCACAAAATTGGTGTAGATACATTCCATTTATTAAGGATCATTCTGGCGCCCAAATCTTGTCAAAGCAAAGGATCAATAGGTTCTCTCTAAGGCGCACTCCAGGGTTTGATCTTGCAAGACTTCTCACGTCAAAATTTTGACCAAGACACTCAAGGCACTAGTCTTTATCATCTAACCCTACAGTGCACTTACTCATTATGATATACTCCTCAACTTTATATTCAACCTTGCCCAAGGCGCATATTCACTATAAGGCATTCTCACGTTGTCAAGGCTCAGAGGGCTTCAACTTGCTAAAGGGTAGAGGTCTAGGTGCATATCTGACTTGAAGCTCAAGGCGCTCCAACCCTCTTGCTCTGGAATTCCTTCTAGGCACTAAGTGACTTCTCCAATTCCTTGAAAACATTTGAAGTGTTTTACCTTCTCAAGGTGCTCCTTCGAACTTGACTCCAAGGTGTTATAATCTCAAAGGTGCTGACATCATCTCAACCAAAGGCGCTCAATGATTCATCCCATATCTAGGTGCTAAAACACTTAATCAACCAAGTCATTCAAGGCGCCATTCAGTAAACTCATCTTCCATGATATTCCTATCAAGGCGCATATCACTTCTCTCATGGGCTTTAGGCGCTCAGTTGAGTGTTTCAATACTATTTAGGTGCCAAATTCATTTTAATGCACCAAACACAAAGAGCTTTCAAACACTGGGCGCTCACAAAGAGTCTTCCAACCTTGGGCGCTAAATTAGGTCTTTGCAACTATCCAAGGCACATATCTTCGTTTGAACAACTTATGGTGCCAAGACAACTTCTCATTAGGGCGCTCAAAACACTTATGTTTACATTTGAAGTGCTTTACCTTCTTAAGGTGCTCCAGACTAACCTGACTCCAAGGCGCTCCATCATCATCCTTAAGGTGCTAAAAACATCATCTCCACTCTAGGCAAAAACATCATCCAACTCCTTAAGGCACTTCACTGTCAAAGTTTGAAGGCGCTCTACCTAGACCTTTCCCCTAGGTGCCAGAACTCCTAAGCACTCACCAGATAACTCTCTTCTTCAAGGCGCAAATCTTCCTATACTATGATTGCCTCTGAAACGCCGATTAACGTGATGTGAGGGTGCAAAGGCTACTCCAATCCTCAGTGAGCGCCTAGTTTAAACAAGGAGAAATAAAGCATTCAAAACTATCCAAACGATCATCCCCTTCCTAATGTCTTCACTGCTCCAGAAAACCTTGGCCAAAATGACACATAACAACTCCTATGAGCGCCCTTATGCCCTAGGATCATCTAGTTTGTGTGTCTTGTAATGAGGAGTTCATGTAAGTTTGGAATGAGCGCCTTGAATAAGTGTAAACTAGCCTAGAGAAGGGTATGTGCGCCTTGAGCATTCCAGAGATAACTGTGCGCCTAGAACAATATGAGTGCTCATGATGATGATTAACGCCCTGATGAGACTATGAGTGCCTTGTTCAGGAGATACCTTGTTTGATCATAAAATGCACCTTGAGTCTTGAAGGTTTTGAGCGCCTAGGTGATTTGGATGTTGGGATGTTGGTATGCGCCCAAGATTGAGGTAAGTGAGCGCTTGTAATGGAGGAGAGCAATGAGATGAGGTTTAGCGCCTCCAAGTAAGGTCAGAGGTGAGGTTAGAGGTGAAATGCGCCTTTGGACCATTCTGGCGCCTTGGATGAAGAACCTATATCTTGAGCCCAAGAGGTAAAATTTGTGCCTTAGTGGATTTGGAGAGTTACAGAGATTAGAGAAAAGTGCCTTGAAGATAGAGTTGTTCAAGGCGCATGTGTGATTTGGTCAAAAACAGGCGCCTAGAGTGAATAGGCTTTCATCCTGACTTAATACACTGCCTCCTTCTGACGATTTTTGGGACAGCAGAAAACCTTTCACCACGGGCAAATGCCTCAGAGCTATAAAAAACCGAGAGAGGTTATTGTAGAGGCACTCTACATGATCCCGTTGCCTCAGACGGAATGTTTCTAAGTGACACGGTTTTCAAGTAACATCTCGTCAAAGATTGCTGCCTTTTTGCACTTTGGACTCTTCAGGGATATCGTCGGTACAATGTAGCTCCGACTGTTTCGACATGTTTGGGTGAGAAATAGGACCATGCCTAGCATAAATGTACCCATTCGGACGCGTTGGAACAGTCAGTTTGGTCGCATCAGGAGCAGGACGAAAGTTACACCCCTTTGCAACTTTACACTGCCTCCTTCTGACGATTTTTGGGGCAGCAGAAAACCTTTCACCACGGGCAAATGCCTCAGAGCTATAAAAAACCGAGAGAGGTTATTGTAGAGGCACTCTACGTGATCCCGTTGCCTCAGACAGAATGTTTCTAAGTGACACAGTTTTTGAGTAACATCTTGTCAAAGATTGCTGCCTTTTTGCACTTTGGACTCTTCAGGGATATCGTCGGTACAATGTAGCTCCGACTGTTTTGACATGTTTGGGTGAGAAATAGGACCATGCCTAGCATAAATGTACCCATTCGGACGCGTTGGAATAGTCAGTTTGGTCGCATCAGGAGCAGGACGAAAGTTACACCCCTTTGCAACTTTACACTGCCTCCTTCTGACGATTTTTGGGGCAACAGAAAACCTTTCACCACGGGCAAATGCCTCAGAGCTATAAAAAACCGAGAGAGGTTATTGTAGAGGCACTCTACGTGATCCCATTGCCTCAGACGGAATGTTTCTAAGTGACACGGTTTTCAAGTAACATCTCATCAAAGATTGCTGCCTTTTTGCACTTTGGACTTTTCAGGGATATCGTCGGTACAATGTAGCTCCGACTGTTTCGACATGTTTGGGTGAGAAATAGGACCATGCCTAGCATAAATGTACCCATTCGGACGCGTTGGAATAGTCAGTTTGGTCGCATCAGGAGCAGGACGAAAGTTACACCCCTTTGCAACTTTACACTACCTCCTTCTGACGATTTTTGGGGCAACAAAAAACCTTTCACCACGGGCAAATGCCTTAGAGCTATAAAAAACCGAGAGAGGTTATTGTAGAGGTACTCTACGTGATCCCGCTGCCTCAGAAGGAATGTTTCTAAGTGACACGGTTTTCGAGTAACATCTCGTCAAAGATTGCTGCCTTTTTGCACTTTGGACTCTTCAGGGATATCGTCGGTACAATGTAGCTCCGACTGTTTCGACATGTTTGGGTGAGAAATAGGACCATGCCTAGCATAAATGTACCCATTCGGACGCGTTGGAACAGTCAGTTTGGTCGCATCAGGAGCAGGACGAAAGTTACACCCCTTTGCAACTTTACACTGCCTCCTTCTGACGATTTTTGGGGCAACAGAAAACCTTTCACCACGGGAAAATGCCTCAGAGCTATAAAAAACCGAGAGAGGTTATTGTAGAGGCACTCTACGTGATCCCGTTGCCTTAGACGGAATTTTTCTAAGTGACACGATTTTCGAGTAACATCTCGTCAAAGATTGCTGCCTTTTTGCACTTTGGACTCTTCAGGGATATCGTCGGTACAATGTAGCTCCGACTGTTTCGACATGTTTGGGTGAGAAATAGGACTATGCCTAGCATAAATGTACCCATTCGGACGCGTTGGAACAGTCAGTTTGGTCGCATCAGGAGCAGGACGAAAGTTACACCCCTTTGCAACTTTACACTGCCTCCTTCTGACGATTTTTGGGGCAACAGAAAACCTTTCACCACGGGCAAATGCCTCAGAGCTATAAAAAATCGAGAGAGGTTATTGTAGAGGTACTCTACGTGATCCCGTTGCCTCAGACGGAATGTTTCTAAGTGACACAGTTTTCGAGTAACATCTCGTCAAAGATTGCTGCCTTTTTGCACTTTGGACTCTTCAGGGATATCGTCGGTACAATGTAGCTCCGACTGTTTCGACATGTTTGGGTGAGAAATAGGACCATGCCTAGCATAAATGTACCCATTCAGACGCGTTGGAACAGTCAGTTTGGTCGCATCAGGAGCAGGACGAAAGTTACACCCCTTTGCAACTTTACACTGCCTCCTTCTGACGATTTTTGGGGCAACAGAAAACCTTTCACCACAGGAAAATACCTCAGAGCTATAAAAAACTGAGAGAGGTTATTGTAGAGGCACTCTACGTGATCCCGTTGCCTCAGACGGAATGTTTCTAAGTGACACGGTTTTCGAGTAACATCTCGTCAAAGATTGCTGCCTTTTTGCACTTTGGACTCTTCAGGGATATCGTCGGTACAATGTAGCTCCGACTGTTTCGACATGTTTGGGTGAGAAATAGGACCATGCCTAGCATAAATGTACCCATTCGGACGCGTTGGAACAGTCAGTTTGGTCGCATCAGGAGCAGGACGAAAGTTACACCCCTTTGCAACTTTACACTGCCTCCTTCTGACGATTTTTGGGGCAACAGAAAACCTTTCACCACGGGCAAATGCCTCAGAGCTATAAAAAACTAAGAGAGGTTATTATAGAGGCACTCTACGTGATCCCGTTGCCTCAGACGGAATGTTTCTAAGTGACACGATTTTCAAGTAACATCTCGTCAAAGATTGCTGCCTTTTTGCACTTTGGACTCTTCAGGGATATCGTTGGTACAATGTAGCTCAGACTGTTTCGACATGTTTGGGTGAAAAATAGGACCATTCCTAGCGTAAATGTACCCATCTGAATGCGTTGGAACAGTCAGTTTGGTCACATCACGAGCAAGACACCAAAAATGCAAAGGTTGCTTTGTGCAACTTGACAACATTGACACTTTTTTGCAACATGACTCAAAGACCCAAACTGACCCCAAATGACTCAAAGTGACTTAAAATCACCTTGATTATAGAGGTCAAGGCGCTCCTTATCATTCATTCATTATGAGCGCCTTGGGAGAATGGTATATAGGTCATCATCATGATTGGGCGCCCTGGATCCAGAGTGTTGGAGAGATCATCAAATGGTGTCTAGTAGGGTGAGTTATGAGTTTGGTCACATCAGGAGCAGGACACCAAAAATGCATAACATGATGATGTAAAAATGTGTACATATTTGTAAAAATGCAGGAGGAAATAAAAAAAGACAAACCTTACAAATTAATGTGCATACTTACAACTCAATGTAACATAACTTTACAAAATCAATGTGAATACTTACAAATTAATCCAATGAACCATTTGGATCTGCTCTACTCTTTATTGTGTCAAGTATTGCTTCATGGTCAGACTCACGCACCTTCCACAATATTTTGTTCAAAGGTCTACCCCGATACTTTATCAAATGAACATTGGATGCCACGACAAGGTTCGAGTAATGAAGAATCTTTCGATGCATGTCAAAGTCCTGAAATAGCCAAATATTAACACTCTTATGTGGGTACCTTCTAAGCCATGTTCCAGTAATAACCACTGATCCTGTAGGGTATTCGATGTTTTTTCCATCTGTAACAGGGGCCTCCAATTTCTTTTTGGCCTCAACACAACGGCATAAGTAATAATCTGTTCCCTCTTCATTATCTTCATCTGCAATAACTGCATATACGTGTCCTACATTGATATGTGTAGCAAATTAGATGAAATTAGTCAACATTACAAAAACACTACAAAGTAAGATGACATTACCTGGTTGAACTAGATGAAATTAGATGCATATATGTGCCCTATATTACCTGGTTGAACTAAATCTGATATGTGGTCAAAGTCAACTGACGATTCCATCTGTGTTAGTTCCAGTGCCGTCGGGGGTCGATACGTGTCAAGTGGGCTAAGATAACTTAACTGCCATTCGTCAACCCACTCATTTGACTCGCACTCATCCCAGACTTGAATTGTACAGGAAGAACAAAAGCATGACATCTTTTGTGTATGGATACTCCATGAACCTGCAATTGAACTTCTGAAAGAGTGCATCTCATTTGATCCTGTCAGTGTACAACAATCCTCATATGGTGCAATGTTAGTATCATCTATCAACCAAAAAAATCTACGAACTAAAGACTTACCTTCATTACCTGGACCCATGGAAGCATTACACCACTCGACAATCAATTTTGCATCTGTCAACTTTGCATTGTCTTTATACTTTAACTCTTCTCGTGCTATGGCTCTTTTGATACATGCTCCTGCACCATCATGCTCCCCCTTTCCATGCCCGGCCTCACAAAAGTTTCACATATGCTGAATACATGTAAAATTATGCCTCCTACTTAGCCAATAGAAATTCCACGAGTTCTTGAATTGTGATGCACAATTATCCGACCATATGATATGTTGACTGAACGATATGCCCCTTCTAGCCAAATCATTATAGAACACCTGAAAGAAACCTTGCACGAACTCCGTAGAATGCGTGCGATCATCACTAATATAGAAATGATACTCCCTTATGATCTTTCTGTCATCCTCTGTACTATCATTCGCATGAATGAATGCGATGTGCACAAATATAGAAACCTGTGTGGAGTTGTAATATTGTGATTGCACCTCACGCTGTGGCTGTAGACTGTAGTTCTCTGCAAAGTCGACGACTGAAACAATGCTACCAACTGGAAATGTGTCCTTGCATAACTTGAATTGCAAGTCCAACCATCGAGCTCTATGGGCATGTCTTGCATACTCATACACTATGCTGTCACGAAATATAAGCATAAACTGATACACTGGAATCTTTTCAATAACTAATTCACACCTCTTTGCTTCTTTACCATCTTTTGTATTGTATGCCACTGTTTTATACTTGCCAAATTCTACTAGTTCATTTCCAACCGCATGTGTTATTTCCATATGTTCACATATTGGCAAATGTTGCAAGCCACCGCAACGATGACATGTGCCATCCAAGCATAATTTCTTGTAGAATATTTGACCTTCCTCTCTTTCACATAAAATTCTTGATATGAAATCTCTTGAAGATGTTGGTGGGGCACATATGGCACAACCCTGCAAATCATTGTTAGTATGCATATCTAAACATATAGACCTATAAGCATCAAAATGGTTAGAAAATTCAATATGTAATCTACAACAACAAGTAGTGCGTGTGTGATTTATCTTAACATAGAAAGGTTTTAGCATTTCAAAATATCTTTGACAAATTTTAATTTGAGGATACTTCTCTAGAAATTTACCATAAAACTGTGTTTGAGTCTCATCCAAAAAATGCTTTGGATGTGGCTCGCGGTTCTGACTACCAATTCTCCTTCTTACCACATCCCTTTGATTCGGAGATACCCTTGTGTAATTCTTCCAAAAGTCTTCAATTAGTGACCTCAATGCTTCAACAATTGGTTTATCTTTTCGTGGTAGTCTCCCCGAGAATGCCCATAATTCATTGGCATTAGTGTCCTCAATTCTTTGGCATCTTCCAACGTCTCTTGATAAAGTTTTCCTATTAATTCTCAATTTTTGACTTGTCTTTCTAATAAGACGAGCTTTCCTCATTTGACTACTTACTATAGTCGATGTAATCACATGCCGTGTTGCATTACTATCTTTTGTGCGTGAGGTGTTACCCACACTCTCATACGCACTCATTAGATTCTTGACAATAGATTTTTCACTTGAAGCCTCTGATGTTCTCAACCCAAGAATCTTCATGATAGACCTATACTTTATACTTCGCATCATTTCAATGAATAGTTGACATCTTGCAGTCTCATTTAACTTTTCAAAGAACAATCTCCAAATCTTATTAGCATATCTTCTACAAGTGCATTTTGGAATCTTACCTTCCATTGGCTGCAAAATATTCTCATCAATATCAATCAAATACTTTGGCTTTCTATGCAAAATTCTAGGTGGTGTCAAGTTAGGTAAATTCATCTCAACATTAGGAATTTCATCAATATTTAAATGAGATGGGTTAGATGGCATACCTTCGATCGAAGATGGAATAGATGACATACCTTGAGGTTGAGGTGGGAACGATGGCGTACCTCCTTCATCACATGTGAGTGATGATGTACTCTCAACTTGAGATGTGGTAGATGGTGTCCCTACATGTTGTCTTGCGATAAAGGATGTGTCTCCAACTATGGTATTTAAATCTCTCGTACCACGAAGTTTTTGCATTCGTTCTCTTTGTGCCGCCAATACCATATCTCTTTGTGATGGTTGTGGTTCCTCTTCAATTGGTATGTCTTCATTTATCGTGTCCAATTTCCTCTTCTCACGAAGTTCCCTCATAGCCATTGCTTTCTTTGCATTCTTAGCTTCTATCTCTTCCTGTGTTGGTTTAATTCTTGATCGTTTCCTCAGCATGACGGAGAATTTGTCTGTAGCATGATAAATAGACCAATATTAGTTCCTAAGAAATGAATACATGATAATAGTGGGATTGTATTTTTTTTATGTTGTAAGGATTTATTCTTGTATAGTTTGACATCATGGTATGAACTAAGGTTTGTTTATTACACATAATTATTAAAGAGCCCAAGTGTAGAAAATATACATGGCATCATGTGAGATTGTAGGTTGCTTTCTTGATTGGAAATGTGTCTATTTTAAACATGTATAATAATGCATGATAAAGTAATTCAATCCGAAATAAGGAAAATGTAAAGAACATGCATGTAAAGACTTGACATACCTAAAAAATGAAGATTTGAATGGAGAGAGTACCCAATTATGTAGTGTTTTTATCTTCTTGCATCAAACTCCTCAACAATTTGAGTTTTTCACCACTTGCTTCCTTTTCAATGTTAAATTCTTAAAATTGAATCAAAATTAACATTGCAATACTACAAAAATTGAAACTTGTATAGATATATATCAAATTTGGTTTGAAAACTATGTTATTTCCTCCTTCTCAAGTTGGCAAAGCAGAAAAGGTGGTGGAAAGATCATGCAAAGGTGGTACAATGTGTCAAATGTGCATGTGAACTTCCCAATAGCATGAAAGCACTTCTTTTTTGTCAGAGCATGCGCAGAATCAGTAAGAAAATAGAGCATGTGGGCCTGGATCACGGGGGTAACCACTTTTTTACCGTTTCAGTAGAATTACAAAACGCGAGCGCGTTATAACGCGAGCGCGTTATAACGCGAGCGCGTTTTGTCCTGCTATAGATCTCTAAACCCTAAACCCTCAACTCTGATCCCTTGACCCTCAACCCTCAATGTCAAATCCTAATCCCTCAACCCTATCCCTAAACCCTCAACCCTCAATGTCAAATCCTAATCCCTCAACCTCAACCTTGTCCCTAAACCCTAATCCCTTCAACCTCAACCCTATCCCTAAACCCTTGACCCTCAAACCTCAGCCCTCAATGTCAAACCGTAATCCCTTGATGCAGAGCGAAACAAGTTGAACATTAACACAGGTGAAAAAATCCTTGAAAGTCCACAAAATAACCTTTACAGTGTATATCGGCAAGACAATTTAAATGTCACACCGAAATGTACCTCAACCCTCAACCCTCAACATCAAACCCTTGAACCTCAACCCTCAACCCTCAACATCAAACCCTAATCCCTCAACCCTTAACTCTAATCCCTCGACCTTCAACCCTGATCCTAAACCCTAAACCCTCAACGCCAAATTCTAATCCCTCAACCCTTCACTCTAATCCCTCAACCCTAAACCCTATCCCTAAACCCTCAACACTATACCTTAAACCCTAATCCCTCAACCCTAACCCTAAACCTTGTCCCTAAACCCTAATCCCTTCAACCTCAACCCTATCCCTAAACCCTTGACCCTCGAACCTCAGCCCTCGATGTCAAACCCTAATCCCTCAACCCTTAACTCTGATCCCTCATCTCTCAACCCTAACCCTAAACCCTCAACCCTCAACATCAAACCCTAATCCCTCAACCCTCAACCCTAATCTGTCATCTGTCATCCCTCCACACTCTACTTTAACCCTAATTCCTCGACCCTCGACCCTCGAACCTCAACCCTCAACCCTCAACATCAAACCCTAATCCCTCAACCCTTAACTCTAATCCCTCGACCTTCAACCCTGATCCTAAACCCTAAACCCTCAACGCCAAATTCTAATCCCTCAACCCTTCACTCTAATCCCTCAACCCTAAACCCTATCCCTAAACCCTCAACACTATACCTTAAACCCTAATCCCTCAACCCTAACCCTAAACCTTGTCCCTAAACCCTAATCCCTTCAACCTCAACCCTATCCCTAAACCCTTGACCCTCGAACCTCAGCCCTCGACGTCAAACCCTAATCCCTCAACCCTTAACTCTGATCCCTCATCTCTTAACCCTAACCCTAAACCCTCAACCCTCAACATCAAACCCTAATCCCTCAACCCTCAACCCTAATCTATCATCCGTCATCCCTCCACACTCTACTTTAACCCTAATTCCTTGACCCTCAACCCTATCCCTAAACCCTTGACCCTCGAACCTCAACCCTCAACCCTCAACATCAAACCCTAATCCCTCAACCCTTAACTCTAATCCCTCGACCTTCAACCCTGATCCTAAACCCTAAACCCTCAACGCCAAATTCTAATCCCTCAACCCTTCACTCTAATCCCTCAACCCTAAACCTTATCCCTAAACCCTCAACACTATACCTTAAACCCTAATCCCTCAACCCTAACCCTAAACCTTGTCCCTAAACCCTAATCCCTTCAACCTCAACCCTATCCCTAAACCCTTGACCCTCGAACCTCAGCCCTCAACGTCAAACCCTAATCCCTCAACCCTTAACTCTGATCCCTCATCTCTCAACCCTAACCCTAAACCCTCAACCCTCAACATCAAACCCTAATCCCTCAACCCTCAACCCTAATCTGTCATCTGTCATCCCTCCACACTCTACTTTAACCCTAATTCCTTGACCCTTGACCCTCGAACCTCAACCCTCAACCCTCAACATCAAACCCTAATCCCTCAACCCTTAACTCTAATCCCTCGACCTTCAACCATGATCCTAAACCCTAAACCCTCAACGCCAAATTCTAATCCCTCAACCCTTCACTCTAATCCCTCAACCCTAAACCCTATCCCTAAACCCTCAACACTATACCTTAAACCCTAATCCCTCAACCCTAACCCTAAACCTTGTCCCTAAACCCTAATCCCTTCAACCTCAACCCTATCCCTAAACCCTTGACCCTCGAACCTCAGCCCTCGACGTCAAACCCTAATCCCTCAACCCTTAACTTTGATCCCTCATCTCTCAACCCTAACCCTAAACCCTCAACCCTCAACATCAAACCCTAATCCCTCAACCCTCAACCCTAATCTATCATCCGTCATCCCTCCACACTCTACTTTAACCCTAATTCCTCGACCCTCAAACCTATCCCTAAACCCTTGACCCTCGAACCTCAACCCTCAACCCTCAACGTCAAATCCTAATCCCTCAACCCTAAACCCTATCCCTAAACCCTCAACACTATACCTTAAACCCTAATCCCTCATCCCTCAACCCTAAACCTTATCCCTAAACCCTAATCCCTCAACCCTCAACCCTAATCTGTCATCCCCCAACTCTAATCCTTCATCCCTAAACCCTAAATGCTATCCCTATTCCTACACCCTCAACAGAATTGATACTATACCTTAAACCCTAATCCCTTATCCCTAAACCCTCCAACCCTATCCCTAATCCTTATACCCTCCACACTCTACTTTAACCCTAATTCCTTGACCCTCAACCCTTGACCCTCGAACCTCAACCCTCAACCCTCAACGTCAAACCCTAATCCCTCAACCCTTAACTCTGATCCCTCGACCCTCAACACTATACCTTAAACCCTAATCCATATCCCTCAACCCTTAACCCTTAAAACTTAAACCCTATCCCTACACCCTCAACACTTGACACTATATCTTAAGCCTTAAACCCTCATCCCTAAAGCCTCAACCCTCAATCCTTAAACCTTAAACCCTAAACCCTATCCCTAATCCTTCTACCCTCAACACTCTAACCCTAACCTTGACATTAAATGCTAATCCGTCAACGCTAAACCCTAATCCTAAACCCTCAACCCTAAACCTTATCCCTAAACCCTAATCCCTCAACCCTCAACCCTAATCCATCATCCCTCAACTATAATCCCTCATCCCTAATCCCTAAATGCTATCCCTATTCCTAAACTCTCAATAGACTTGATACTATACCTTAAACCCTAATCCCTTATCCCTAAACCCTCCAACCCTATCCCTAATCCTTACACCCTCCACACTCTACTTTAACCCTAATCCCTCGACCCTAAACCCTATCCCTAAACCCTTGACCCTTGAACCTCAACCCTCAACCCTTAATGTCAAACCCTAATCCCTCAACCCTTAACTTTGATCCCTCGACCCTCAACCGTAATCTGTCATCCCTCATCCCTAAACCTTAAACGCTATCCCTATTCCTAGACCCTCAACGGGCTCGATACTATACCTTAAACGTTGATCCCTTATCTGTAAACCTTTCAACTCTATCCTTTATGCCTTAACCCTCATGATGAATAGCCTTGAATGTAAAAAAATTTGAGTGGGACATAACGCGAGCGCGTTATAACGCGCTCGTGTTATGTCAAACATGGGAAAAGACAGACTTGCGGGAAAAAATGTAAGGCAAGAAATAACGCGAGCGCGTTATAACGCGCTCGCGTTATTTCTTGCTTTGGGAATCCCAAGCCTTGGGCTTGGGATTTGCTTTGGATTTCCAACCCAAAGGCTTGGAGTGCCTTATGAACAGTCACAGACGTGTTTTTCTGTATTCTTCAAAATTTCACATAATTTCGTTCGTGCTAACCCTCAGATTTGCACGTGTTTCAAGGTTGAACAAATCAAACACATGGGTAATGTTAGGCTTTCTCTTAGCTATTTGACGATGTGATTTTTTTCACATTTTAACAATGTTAAGCCTTTCATCTTTAATTTCTTTTGTTTGTGTGTCCGTTTTTATGCAAAAACCACTGTTTGGTCTTTTTTTCATTGTAAAATAACTATTCATTCAAATTTCAAAAAAATTACATATTTAGAAACTAGACTCCATTCTACAAATATTAAAAAAATAAAAAAATAATTTTCAATTAGTTTTCAAAATTTATAGGGGTAGCACGGCCAAAATTCTATTTTTTAGGATGTGTCCACTTTAAAAATTAGTAAAAAATCAAATATTCATCAAAAAATTATCAGAAAAATCGGGCATAAACTACATGCTATTAGCTAATTTCTCACTGAAGCGATTTTAAAAATACCAAAAAAAAGTTGACCTTTTGAGGGAGCCACAAAACATGCTATGTTATATTTTTTTGACAGAAACAACACCAATTTCTGTGGCTCCCTCTTTTGAACCCCTTAATCTATGCCATTTTCAAAACAAAATAGTAGTTTAGAAAGTAGACTCGGAGCACTACGAACATTGTTTTGGTTGCATCTCTAAATTTTGAGTGTAACTATGCTCAATTTCTCATCCAAGGCCAGTATTTCCTGATTTCAGAAAAAAAGTGGCCACTTAAGACCCCTTTTTGGCCCCCCATCTTCTTGCACTTACCCCACAAGCCATCATGGTAGTTTGATGATGATTTGACAATCCAACACATGACTCTCGAAGGTGTGAATTACACTTCTCTCAACATTTTCACACTTGATGGTGCATCCTTTATCCTATTTATCCCTTTGACCATCTTTCCCAACCTTCTAACTAAGTTCCAAGACCTTACACTTGTCAAAGAACCCTTTATAAATCCTCAACTAAAGAGTCGCCTAAGAGATCCTAGGGTTGCTGAAGTGACCTACCCCTTAAGTTGCAGGGTCACATAGGTGACCCACCTTAGCAAAAGGGGTGACTCAGTTCCTAAAAGGGGTGACCCTATTCTCTTTTGGCATGCATGATTTCTATCAGGGTGAAAGTTTAGAGTTGTGTCACACCTTGGGCCAACTAAATGGTTTTGACTGAAATCATTTAGCCCCAAAAAGCTTCAGGCGAAATAGTTTCTCTTGAAATCACATGGCCCCTTGTGGCATAAAGGGTTTCACTCAAAACTTTTTCGGCCAAAATTTTTGAATCAATAGAATTTGATTTTAAATTTTAAAAATATTTTTAGTTACATAGAAAGTTTCAATTAAGAGAGTTTTGGCCGAAACTTTTTCGACTAAAATTGCCTATGTAGCATCCCATGTGGAAGCCAACCCCCTCTTTTTCAACAAATTCAACAAAAAATTAACATTAACTCCATATCTCTCAACCAAAGGGTATCAAATCATGAAAATTTGAAAATACCCTTTTGTAGAGCTTGGAGTCTAGAATTTTAAAATATATACTTTTATTATTTTTATTATGTTTTTTAAAATTTTTTACAAGTAGGTTATTATAATCAAACATAAGGCTAGTTAGAAATTAAAAAATAGTATTAAAAATACTTAAAATTTTTAAAAAATATACGACTACGACGCACTAGAGGAGAGAATCCTCTCTAAGAGGGTATAATTTTTTTTTTAAATAAAAAAATTAGATAAAATTTGACGTGCCATCAAAACTATGACAATTTGAGTAAATTTAACTTTACAAATTATTAAAAATTAAATATTGATAAAAAAATTAATTAGTTTTCTCCATGCACTAGATTTTCAAATTATCTATGTGACAAAAATTTAAAAGAAAAAATAATTTTTTTTATATTTTTTGTAATGTCCCATTGACCTCACTTTTTTAATTTTTTATAGTAATTAAAATTATTCTCTTAAATTTACAAAAAACTATATCCAACTAGTTTTCAAAAAATTATAAACATAAACTACATTAAGAGTTCTACATTTGATTAGTTTATATCATTTTTAAATTTAAAACATGCATGTCACTTTTAGGCAGTCCAAGTTGAAAAATTGTAATTGTGTTGGTCATTTCCTTTATAAAAGTGTGATACAATTCTGAACTTTTACCCCTTAGTTCAACCCAGTTTACTCCCATTTACTCACAATCAATCCCCAATGTTACCTCAATCAATCTCTTGTCCTCTCAACATCAGCCTCTCTAATCTTTCGATCAACTCTATAGTTCACCCCAATCAACCCCACCTTTGTTGTTGCTTCTCAACCTACAAATACCCCTCTTGTCTCTTATTTTAGAGGAGGATAATTTTTTAATTTACATTATAGCCCTGTTGGTAAATAGATTTGTCACCGTGAAATAACCTTTGAAAATGACTCGTTGCCCTTAGAGCGGTGACTAAATAGTCCCAACAGTTGGAGAAGTTGTTATTGGACTAACAACTTTCCTCTACGATTGAGAGGGGCAGCTCCCTCGTATGATAGGGGTATTTGTGGTTTTTGTGTACGTTTATCGTGAAAGTACAAAAAGGAAGAAAAAGAAAATAACAGGAGAAATGGGCATGTAGAAACCCTCGCAGTAGACGTATGAAAACCGATAGGAGTTTCACAATCTTATTAAAAAGTACGAGGGGGTTTCACCACAAAGGTAGAAACCACTTTCCTAAACTCCATGATGAATTTCATGACACATGTGCAACAATGATGAAGAAAGATGGCAAATCTCAACATATGAAGAGATAATTTATCTTAACACTTTCAAATCAGGATACCAAGACATGATTGTGTTTCATCACCCCAATTGCATGCTTCAATGGATAACTTTGATTTACACAAATACATAGAAAGATCACCAATTTGACATACGAGAAACTAGTAATCATAACTCAGAAATACATCAAGAACATACGAATTGAAATGCAATTCTTCATTATCTTTTCGAAATTATACAATTTTAAAGGTAAATTATACAATGTGTAAGACCAAAAATGTTCCAAGAAGTTTCATAAGTTCCCCCTGCAGAAGTTCTCTCTAAAGAGACCCCCGCTCTTACATATGAAAAAGCCTTGTATTTATAGGCTTGTTCTCAATAACTACCTTGTAACTACTTTGTAACTACCTGGCAACTACTTCATAACTACCATTTTGGAAAAATAATAAACCTTATTTTTTAGTTACTTTTTACATCACTTTTCTAGAAACAAGGTTCATTTTCTAACTTTAGTTACAACAAGTGACATAAGTCACTTTTACAAAAAGGTAATTAGAACTTGCAAATTTCAAGTTGTGCATTTCGCTGAGTCCTTTCCATCTCCATCTGCTTCATGTTGGCAACTCCTCTTGATATTTGAATCTTAGATTCCCATGTTTGCATTAGAGATTATGAACTATTTAGATAGCTTGTCCGTTGCATATTTCCTCACTCCAACCATAAGATGCCATTACCACCATTTCACAAGATAATTTGTCCAAAGTCGCATTGATTTCTTGTGTTTGTGGATATGGTTTCACAGAAGAAATACCGGCCTAGTAATAGATATTCTCGTTCTTGATCTCCTTTTGATTGCATAATATCAACAAGTATGGGTATTTGATTGGTTTTAAATAAACCTTGTAGTGGACATCTTGGAACTCTAATGTGATTTATTAAGCCAACATTACAAACATTACCATTGCAAAGTGGATATACCCTATGTATCTCATCATTTGATATGATCCATCTATAGGGATAGTCTACATATTATCAATAGGGAACCCTGTCAGAACACCATTGCCCATACACTTTTCTTATCTCTTCATTACACCTGGTATATGCTTCTTAGATACAACTCCACCTTAAATTGTACTCTTAAATTCATATCCACTGCCAACTTTCAATAGGCTCAAATCTTATAGTGATCTCTACAAATCAACTTTTGACCACCACATTGTATATGCTTGAAGCCTTAAAAACTTGTCAATACATCCATTTTGTGTGCATGTTGCTATTATTACAAACCATGAGATGACAGTTCAAGAGTATTTAAAACTATTTAATTTTAGACAAAACCCTCTTCAGAATATTCTTTGATGGATGTACATATACTTTGTAGACGACATGATTTGGTAGGCCATGGGGCTATGGTTTCACACATGCAAATTGTATTTGTTTGAAAGTTTTGAAGGCCTATAGTAAACCCATTTTGTGTATATTATGCAATCATTGCATGCCATGTGAGGCCGCATCACTAATAACTTAGCCTCAATCTCATCGGCATAATCATCATCCTTTAGTAGCTTTCCGACTACCTCCTCTATAAGTTCCTGGTCATTAGTTGTATCTTCTACATCCTTCAAAGTTGCCTCGACATCTCCATTTGATAACTGATATTCTCTTTCATCATTTATAGTATTAGGACTAGTTATGGTTCTATTATCTAATCTCACTCTAATGCCGGAAAATAACTACATAAGATCAAGATTTTGAAGAACTTGGTATTATAGCCATCATTTTTGTATCACTAAATCATCAAGCATGTGTTTCTAGTTTGCTTCACTAAGCATCAACAATAATCTCCACAAGAAGAATGCCTTTGACTGAATTGATGAAGCCAATTTACCTCTCTCTCAATGATTTCTTTTGCAACAATCTTGGGAATAAACTTGGTTATAATTTTACATTCAATGCATACTCGAATGTTCTTGACAAGTCTAATAGACATTCCAAGGATTGTTTAACAAACCAAATGCAATTTCTAACTTTCCATAATTATTATTCCTCCTTGTAGACATCATTAAGTAAATGTCTTGAATTTCGAAGATACCCTACCTTCATTTCCCAAGTCAAATTTTCCAACTTTGCATAAATGTTTGACATCAAAACATAATAACTAGCCTTCTTGAGTTTTAGGTCATAAAGATGTTCTACTAAAAGCTCCCTCAACTGTATATTTTGATGAACTATGCAGACATCAAGCAAGGTACCACACACCTTATCATTTGGTTTTAAAGGCATATGCTATCAATGAAATCATACATCTCGTCCAAGTGCCCTACCTGACTGAGAAGATCTACCATGCAAGCATAGTGCTCAAACCCAGGTATAATGCAACAATCTTGTTCCATTCTATCAAAGACATGTCAGCCTTTCACATTTTCCCTAGGTTTTCCCTATGATTATTACATTTCGTGTGCATATCCTTTACAACAGAAGCGGGTGGAGTGTCATGTCAAACCATTCATACAATTTGCTTAACTAAAATTACAACTTGTAACTTTGCTTAGTACTCATGCATGCATTGAAAAGTTGATAGAAACAATCAAATCTTGTTTGACTGTTTATCATCAGTAATTTTCATTCTTACTTATGTGGAATTGAAAACCCAGACTGTGTATATCCTGCAGTAGTTGCATTGCATTTTAGTGAAGACATATTTGTTGATACATCATAACAACTCAGGCATGTGTCGATCACAACATTTGCAACTATAGTATCTAGTAAAATCTTTCCATTATTATGCATTCATGGATGTTCAAACCCTCATTGGAAAAGTTCTCATTTTGCCATAGAGCGGGAGTATGTTGTTGAGACTTTTCTCGAAAACATATCTTGTAATTGTTACATCCCATAAAACCATATTTGTCTGAAGCACTTTTCTGAATAGTTTGGCTACCTCTAGAGCACATTATTGAGAATGCAGATCTTGCAATAATTCAAGACTTGTGGTGCCTCCTTCCACTGGATCACAGTTTATGCTTTGTTAAAGAGCTTCGATTGGCTTGTCTAATACTTCCACACCCTTGGTGACTTTAAACTTGGGAATGCATTTGCCCAAACGTTTCTAAAGCCTTTCCAAAAAATCCATTTTGCGCATATCTTTCCATCATTACATTCAATGAGGTTGCATCTCTTTGAGTCATTCGATCAAGCAGTTTTGCATTTCTTTTGCCTTTATTTTAGGAAGAATGGTGAGTGTTCGCTGAAAGAGGTTTCTCAATAAATAAATTTTGTACATTACTATGTGCCACGATACCTTATCAATTTGAGGCTTACTGTCAAGCGCTTAACAACTGCACACCGGGCATTCCTTTATACCAGTGTATCCATCACATGCTGTTAGCCACCTTCTTCAGTATGCAGCTCCTCACGTTTAACACATAATTCGTTTATTTGAAACAAGGCACAATACGTGTTGCATGTATTGAAAACGATGATAAATGCTAGTTATTGTTCAATAGTTGACTTTTGTGGCATGAATTTAGAGGAGTGTGGTTAGCAAAATTCCTTCGTTCTCACCAAGTTAAAAGATACTTCCTAGATTCTGGGAGCTAAAGGTGGGTGTAACAAGATTTTACCCAAGTGAATAATGAACTTGAAACTTTGGATGCCATTTGTAAATTTATGCCTTTTGGTTCTTTTGGCACTTGTTCCAAGGAGAAGAATATGCTATTTATGATTTTTAAATAATAAAAATCACTTTTTAACTCCTGGCTGCTGCAAGTGAACGTGGATTTCTTTCTGATCATCTCTCCAAACTTGTAAAATTATGCCATCAGTAAAAATCCAAAATGTGTGAACTTAGCCAAACTCACAAGTCATGCGCGCTTAGTGAAAGGTAGAAATTGACGCGAGTTTTGTGAAGATCGAAAGCCAATTCAAAATGGACTTGGCGAAAAATGAAAGTCAACGCGAACTTAGCATAAAAATGAAAAATAGATGCAAAATAAAAATATTACTAAGCCATGAATTTTCTACCTTGGTATAATATTGATGTTAAAGCTTTAATGGAGAGAAATAAGACAGAATTTCAACATGATTGACGCGGGAAATATGACATTAGCGATTTGTAACCAAACAGATGACTTGGCAAAGGGTTTTGATATATGAAAAGTTTAAATTTGGCAGGTTATAAACGAGGCCAACAAGCCCCATAGTATTTTTATACTTGTACAAGAGCCTGAAAGCCTTTTCACATTTTGTTATCAAAGCGTCAAAGCTTCAATCAATCCTAATTTCCCTCACATCCCTGTCTTTTCCTATTATCAATTGGAGGACCTAGTTGATGCAAAGGAGATAGATGATACTGGATCTCTAAGGACAAAATCCTAGCATCAACACCCATTATTCATTTATAGGTTCTTTTTGCCTTGAAAAGGTAGTTTAGAGTAGTAATTAGCAAATTCTCATGCCCTTAAGGAAGTAAATTCTTTATTTTTTCTCTTGGTTAGATTGGATTTCATTGCTTTGTTAGTTCTAGATTTGATAGATGCATTTTTCTTTCATTATAGTAATTCACTTCCAAAATTAAACCACAAAAGATCTAAACATTAGAAAATTACATCTAGAAAAAAGTCATTTAAGATTTGTATCCATAAGAGATTTTAGTTTCATGCAAGTAGTAATTAGATCATATTTTATAGTTGGGAAAAATACAAAAATAAAAGTTGCATTCATTTAGTATAATTGCATTTAAAAACTCGTCCAATTTTGAAAACATCAAACAAATAAGTAAGCTCTTGATTTCATCATGAGGCACACAAATTTTGATTCACATAAAAAGGAAAGCCCTCAATCCCATTATGAAGCACACAACCTTTAACATCCAATCATTTAGTCAAACGAGAAATCCCTCAATCCGATTACAAGGCACACAATAAACTCAACATTCAAATCAACAACATTCAACAAAGAAGAAAGCCCTTGATTTCATCACGAGGCATGCAACATTTAAAACTCAAATAAAATAAAGACAATTCTTCCATATTTTTCAACTCAACATTCACACTCAATGTGTCTTGAAGTGAGATAAGATTGGATTAAAAAAATCTTAGAAGAGATCAGGGAAAAACTTCTAGTTTAGGAAAACCCTATAGAAGAATAATTTCAAGAATAAACAAAAATATTGAGGCAAATTAAGAAAAAAACTAATAAAGACAACAAAGAGAGGAGCTCCATAATGTAGAACTTAGACTCCTTGAGGAACTCATTAAGTTAGAAGAATGAAGATTAAACATGTTTCACCACTTTACAACAAAAGGATTAAACATGATAAGAGCAAGTGACCTTCTGGGTCATATATGAATATTGACGTCAATTGAATGTCTTTGCCAATAATGATTAAACCATGAGAATCACAACCATGAACCATGCACACAAACAACACAATTGCCATCCACAACATTTTGCTTTCCCACAAACAAAACAACCCCTTGGTCCCACCACCATTCAACTGGCTCCTACCATGAAAGTGGGAGTGACTGGGCAGGTGCCTCCAACAAGGGTGTAGTTTCATGTGTGACATTAGGGTTTGACTTACTCGCATTATACTTGGGTCAATTCTGAACATCTCAACCTCTTGTACTTAATGAAAAAACAACTATAAATAAACACAGAAAAACTTTTCTAACACAAAGTTAAATAGCACAGACTCAAGTGAAAATTAAATATAAATACATGTCGGCACAATCATAGAGCTTGAAAAAATTCATCTTTTGCCAAAGAAATTTGCAATAATGATAGTAAACTTTCAACCCCTCACCATATAAACCCCCAAACTTGCCCTTAAGACTGTTAAAAATAAAAGCACAACAGAAATCTGATTCAAATGAATATTTAAAAATCTTTAACAGAGTATTAGTGATGGAAATTGCATCACAGAAAATAAACCCACAATACAGAAATATACCAAAAGCAAAATGAAGCACATAAGACAGTATTTAACGTGGACAAAACCCTTGCGGGTAAAAAACTCCACCAAGAAAAGAGGCCAAGTTGTATTATCTTCACAAAAGGAGATTACAAATACATTCACTTCCTCTGTCCTTCAACCTTCACTCCGGCAGAACCTGGGTACCTATAAATCTGTTATACAACTCATCTACTATGCCATGGTTTATATAGAATTTACAATCCTCAAGATAGGTGTCCACCTTGGAATCTCCAACCATGCAACAATAAATGTTGTCATGCATGCATCCTACACTTGGCAAAAGATGCCCATGCAAACTTGGGCACCTAGGGCCAAAATTAGCCACTTACAATATCTTATGATGCATCATAATTGTCATAGATACCACTAAAAGAGAATCTTCCCAAGATATGCACCTGGGGCTAAACATAGCAACTTACAACACATTAATAACTGTCATATGCGTCATAGTGTCATAGAATCTTATGACAACTTGTAGCTGTCATAGATTCTTTACATGCACCCACCAAACATTATGACTGTTAGTGTAGGTTTCTTATTCCTTTTAATAAGGTTTTCCTACACATTTGTTTAAGCTTGCTTAGGTTAATAAAGCATGTTTTATTAGGTGAGAGGATTATGAGGTGTCACCTTCCTACATGTGAGCATCCATTAGCTATCTTGGGAAGATACTTTTCTATCTTTAGTCTGATAGATTTTTTCTCCTCATTGGTCGGTGTTGCCACCTCCTCCCTCTCCCTAGTCTATATAAGCATGCTAACTAACTTGTATTTTTATTTGATATTGGAGATAGTTATCTGATGCTATTTTGCCATTTGAGCATTTCACATCAATCTGTTGGTATCGTTGTTATGCTATTTCAATTACTTTTACATTTATAGTCTATGTTTCTAACTCTTTCAATTGATTCTAAGTTATAATTTATTTTATGGATTCTAACATGGTATCAAAGCAGGTTTTGTAAGGTTAGATTCTTTGTAAAGATCTTGCAAAATCTCGTATGCTCTTCTCTTGCATTTTCGAACAATCTGGAGAATCATAAAGGATTTATGAAGATCTAATAATCTTGTTTTTGCATGTATGAGATCTGGGTGATTGCAGCATCTTCAGGTAGTCCGGAAGCATTTTTGACTATTCTATTGCATCCGGGAGGCTCTTGCAAGTCATTTTTGGCTTTCATTTTGTGAAGGGGAAAATGGATTAATCAATTAAAAATAATAAAACCTAATACATCTATGAAATGTGAAGGAAAAGGAGATTTAAATAACAAATAAGATGATACTCACACCTTTACCTTGCGTCTTCCATAGTTCGCCTATCTCTTCTTGACCTTGATGATGATGAAGCCATCAGAAGCGATTGCTCCCTTGCTTATTGAAGGTGACAAGAATGGAATGGCTAGGATACTTGTGTGATTGAAGATGAGCTTCAACACACTAATGCTGGATGAGATAAAATGCTTAAGAAAGTGGGGTGCCAAAGGCGCACTTGTGTTTCTGTAGCATAAATTTGCTTAAAACAATAGATATTAAATGAAGAAGAGGAAGGTTGTATTTATAGAGTTGTGTGGAAGAAGATCAATGGTTGAGAAGAAAATAGAAGATCAATGGAGGAAGATTGTTAAGGAATGTGCAACAAATGGAAGAAAGACATGTGTCATTCAAAAAGCAGCTTTGTTGAGTTAACTCCTCTCTTGATGAGGATGAGATTTGATTTTTTTAAATTAGAATTTATTTTTCTAATTTAAGAGAAAGTTTGCTTTAACGATGCTTTAAAACTGCTTTTGGTTTTTGTATGACAAGAGGAAAGTATTTTTAGAAGATAAAAATGATTTTTGAAGATAAGAAAGCATAATTAAATAAAAAGATTTATTTAATTATTTTGTAGATAATTGAGAGGAATAAATAAAATATAGAAATATATTTTATTTTGTGGAGATTTTTGAAGAATAAAATAAAATATAAAAATATATTTTATTTAGTGGATATTTAAGATTTTATTAAAATAAAATTTATATTTTATTTTAAATTTGGAAGATTAAAAGATTTTAATTAAATAATTAAAATTATTTAATTATTTAGAAGAATGAAGTTGATGTAGGTGAATTTAATTAATTAAATAAATGTAATTTATTTAATTAATTGAGAGGGGATGAATCAAATAAATAGATAAATCTATTTATTTATTGATAGAGGAATGTGAAGATGAAATAAATATTTAAAATGTTTATTTAAGTAGAGTCATGTCAATTTTAGGTGTATACACATTTCATTAATTTTGGAGATCGTTGGCCATACCTACAAACAAGGGTTTTGAAGCTTGCATATTTTGTGTCTTAATTAATATTGCAGGTTGCAGCATGCTTTTGCTTGTCTTAGGTAGCTGATTCAGCCTTTGCATGCCAGTTTTTAGTTGTTAGGGTCATTTTTTTTGCTAAAGGCATCTGTTTTATATTAGATTCACATATTTTGTACATCAACAAGAAAAATGCCTTCTAGGTTTTGTTCGTAGAATCGAAAAACCATCTGGGTATCTCTTATTTTTTGCATGTAGCTTGTATATTTTGCATAAATGAACTCAGAAAGCTACAAAAGATCCCCTCTTCGTTGGTAGTTGCAGATTTGAAGGCAATTTTCAAATGCTCCATTCTTGCTCATATGGACTCCATTTCTCAAGAAATTTTTTTATTTTATTTTGGATATTGTTTCGTGCTCTATACACTAGTGTAGACTTTTTTTATTTTGATGGATAAAATTTCTAGAAATTGCAGATTCTTAGTCGTAACACTGCACAATTCTCATTTTGGGAACTTCGAAGGAGTATAACTTTTGCATAAAACCTCGGATCGAGGTGATTCTTTTTTTGAAAGTGCATATTTTTTTGTGTACCTTATAATGATGCTATTTATTTCACTAGGTATTGTACCAAAGTTATATTTTTAGCATATGCTCTTCTTGAGGATTTGTAATAGCATTGAGATCAAGTCCAGTCAGTATTTTTTGCTAGTGGCAATTGTAAATGCACTAAATATAAAGTGCCAAATCAAATTTTCTTGGGGGGGAGTTCTTTGATTGAGTGAAAAAGAGGGGTGTCTTGTGTGTTCTTTCCTGCATCTTTTCTTTCCTACACAACAACAACAACAATAATCTATTTCTGCATTAAGATGGATCAATTAACAGTTTCTATTCTAACACCCTACAACTACTATGAGTGGAAGTCCAAGATGACTATCCAACTTAAGAAGTTAGGACTATTTAGAATAACTATGGGTTTAGAAACTGAACCAACCTTAATTGTAGAAAGGCCTAAATTTCATAATAGGCTAGATGAAGCTTTTGGAACTCTATGCATGTCTATATCTCTTGATCTTCTTTTTCATGTTGAATCTATTGCAACACCAAATTATGTATGGACTACTTTGAAAAATCTCTTTAGTAAACAAGATGAATTAAGGGGACATCAATTGGAGAATGAGCTAATAGGGTTAAATCCATGTAATTTTGATACAATACAAGACTTCTTCAAAAAGCTAAAGGCCATTAGATTATAGTTGAAACAATGTGGGATTGAGAAGAAAGACACACAATTGATCTTAAGTATTCTTTCTAAGCTTGGTCCTAACTTCTCAGTGTTTGTTTCTACATTTTATGCTACAAAAACTGCTCTTGGGGCTACCTACAAAATGCCTTCTTTAGATGAATTTGCTACTGAACTCACTAAAGAACAAGATAAATTGGTTCACATGGGAGCTATTAAGCCTTCTAAGTCTCATGCCTTGGCTACAAATCAGGGCACTAATGATCAGAAAGGCAATGGCAAGCAAAATAAGAAACAAAAGGATCAAGGAGAGAAGAAACAAGGTCCAAAACATGATGCGACCAATGTGCTCCCAAGTCTTCCTCTAAAGACAACAAGTCTAAAAAGGAGAAGACAAAGTGTACCTTTTGTAAGAAATATGGTCACGATGAGCATAAGGGTTTGAAAAAGCAAATAGCTCATCTCACTTATCTTCTTGAGAAGAATAATATCAAAGTGCCAGATTCATCTAAGAAAGATTCTTTAGAATCCTCAAAGGACATGAAAACTAGTAAGAGGAAGGGCAAGGCCCTTATTACAGTTGCTACAACACCAGATAGTTGGGTAATTGACTCAGGTGCTTCTCACCACATGGCCAATACAATGGAAAGTTTCTCATCCTTGGAGTCATGTTATGTGCCTAATAGTCTTATGGGTAATGATACACCAAAAGTTCTTGGGAGAGGGTCTGTTGATGTTGGTGATGGGACATCCCATGATGTTCTTTGTGTACCTTCTTTGTCAACTAATCTCCTATCTGTCTACCAGATCACCCATACAGGTTCTGGCAGGAGAGTTGAATTTACACTTGACTCAGTGGTTAGTAGTGATTTGGACAGTGGGTCTACAGTTGTTGTAGGAAAAGTTGATAACCATTCATGACTCTATCACTTTTCTCATTTTGTTCCTAATTCTCCTTCACTGGTATTGCTCACTCACTCAGATGAGGTGAGTCATTTGTGGCATCAGTGGTTTGGCCACTCCAACTATCACTACTTGCAGTAGCTCAGTCAACATGACATGGTTATAGGGTTGCCTTCTATTAGATTATCTGATGGAGTATGTCAAGGCTACATTCTTGGCAAGCATCCTGAAGAAAACCTTGATAAAGGCAAAGCATGGAGAGCCACACAACTCTTGGAGTTAGTACACAGTGATTTGGCTGGTCCATTTCAGTATCCTTCATTCAATAGTGCTAGATATGTATTGACCTTCATTGATGATCTTTCCTGATACACCTTTGTATAGTTTCTCAAACAAAAGTCTGATGTCTTTGAGCCTTTTCGAGACTCTAAAGCTTTTGCAGAGAAACAATCTAGGAAGGTTGTCATGATTTTGTGCACCGATAATGGTGGGGAATATGTCAACCAGAGGTTTGAGTAATTTTGTACCTTAGAGGGCATTGATCTTTAGCACATAGTTCCCTATAGTCCACAACAAAATAGAGTTGCAGAATGTAAGAATCGGTCATTGAAGGAAATGGCCAATTGCATTATTCACTCCAAATCATTGGCACCTCAGTATTGGGTAGAGGCCATCAACTGTGCGTGTTATATCCAAAATTAGGTTCCTCATTGAGCTGTGAAGAGGGTAACTCCTTTTCAAGCTTGGACCAGTTGGAAACCCATAGTCAAGCACTTCCGAGTGTTTGGGTCTCCTGCATGGGCCCACATTCTAGCAAAGAAATGCAAGGCTATGGATCTGTAGAGAAGGCCTTGAATATTTGTTGGCTATCCAGATGGAGTTAAAGGCTACAAGATTCTCCACCCTACCACACATGAGCTCTTCATTGAGAGGAGTGTTCATTTTGATGAGGATACTTCTTCTACCACTTCTCCATCCTTAATTCCCATGGAGACACTATGACTTCATGATGATAGTTCTTTTGATGATCTTAATCCTCCTGAGGAGTCTTCTTCCTCCACTTCAGATGGCGATGATGAGGATTCATCTTCCTCCTCTCTTAGTCATCATTTAGAGGATGTTGATTCTCCTGCCACTGGGCCTCTTTGGGCTTGTCAGACTTTGGAGTCAATAGATGAGTGGGTTGGTGATCCTTTAGATACGAGAAGAACAAGGTCACAATTTGAGCAGGATCCTCATATCTTCTAAGTTGCTTTAGCTTCTGATCGACAGTCCTTCAAGGAAGCTTCTGATGTCCCCAAGTGGAATGTTGCTATGTAGGAAGAGTTTAGTTCCTTGGAAAGGAACCATACTTGGGATTTAGTCCCACTTCCTAAGGGAAGAAAACTTGTTCGATGCAAGTGGGTCTATCGAACAAAATTTGCTGCAGATGGGTCAGTTGATAAACATAAGTCTTACTTGGTCGCAAAAGGATTCTCCCAGGTTCCTGGGATTGACTACTCCAAGACTTTTGTACTAGTTGCCAAGATGAATTCAATCTAACTTGTCCTTGCCGTTACTGCATCCCATCGTTGGGAAGTTCATCAAATGGATGTGAAGAGTGCTTTTCTTCACGGTGACCTTCAGGAGGAAATATATATGGAGCATCCACATGGGTTCATCTAGGATCCTTCACTTGTCTGCCAACTTTGGAAGTCTCTCTATGGCCTTAAACAAGCCCCTTAAGCCTAGTATGCCAAGATGGACTCCTTCCTTCTATCAGTTGGGTTCACTCGATGCCATTCTGATCCGAATGTCTACATTTTACAATAGGATGAAACTCTCACTTTCCTTGTTCTCTATGTTGATGACTTGTTGATTACAGGGAGTTCCTAATCCACCAACAAGGCAGTGAAAATTGCCCTTCATGATCAGTTTCTAATGTCTGACTTGGGTCTTCTTCATTACTTATTGGGCATTGAGATCACATAGTCTTCGACTAGTATCTTTCTTTCTCAGCCCAAGTATGCTCTTGATATGCTCTCTAGATTTTGCATGGCTGATTGTAAGCCTGCATCGACTCCATTTCTATCAAGGGTCAAACTTGAGGCTTCTTGTTCTTCACCTTTGACAGATGCTACCTTGTATTGCCAATTGGTTAGGAGTCTCATATACTTGACTCACACGAGGCCTGATATTTCATATGTTGTGGGCTTTGTCTCCAAGTTCATGCAGGAGCCACATGAGCTACATTAGAAAGTAGCTAAGTAGATTCTTCACTATGTACAAGGCACACACAATTATAAGATTCATTATGTAGCGGGTGTGTATATTGACTTTGTGGGATACACAGATTTAGATTAGGTGAGTGATTCTCACGATCGCAAATCTACTTCAAGGTATTACATTTCTCTTGGTTCTGGTCTGATTTCTTGGTCAAGCAAGAAGTGGTCTGCTATTGCTCTTTCATCTATAGAGGCTGAGTATCGAGGAGTAGTTAATGCTTCTACTGAGGCCATTTGGCTTCAACACATTCTCACGGAGTTTGGTATTTCCTTTAGGAAACCTACAATCATCTTTTGTGACAACTAGAGTGCTATCAAATCTCTCACAATTTGGTCTATCATCAGCAGACCAAACACATTGAGATTCACATGCTCTACATTCGGGAGCTGATTCATGAGCAGGTTCTTGATCTTTAGTACTATTCAACATTAGATCAAACTGCAGACATCTTCACCAAACCCTTCACTAAAATAAAGTTCATTCATTGGCAATCTTTGCTTGGGGTGCAGCAAGTGTTCTCCATTAAGGGGGCTTTTTAGCTCCTTCTTTCCTTCTCTCTATTCTGTGGGGGCATACTCTCTTTTTTTTTAGGGGGGGGGCTACTTCTCTTTTGGGGGGAAATTTATTGTACATGGGTAACTCATTAGGGTTCATTTTCCAGGACCCATCTCTTTACCCACCTAAGCTACGCTTAAGGGGGGGTGTTAGTGTAGGTTTTTTATTCCTTTTTATAAGGTTTTTCCTACACATTTATTTAAGCTTTCTTAGGTTAATAAAGCATGTTTTATTAGGTGAGAGGATTATGAGGTGTCACCTTTCTACATGTGAGCATCCATTAGCTATCTTGGGAAGATACTTTGCTATCTTTAGTCCGATATATGGTTGCTCCTCATTGGTCGGTGTTGCCACCTCCTCCCTCTCCCTGGTCTATATAAGCATGCTACCTAGCTTGTATTTTTATTCGATATTAGAGATAGTTATCTAATGTTATTTTGCCATTCGATCATTTCACATCAATCTCTTGGTATCATTGTTATGCTATTTCAACTGCTTTTGCATTTATAATATATGTTTCTAACTCTTTCAATTGATTCTGGGTTATAATCTATTTTATGGATTCTAACAATGACATGCATCATACAAGCTAAAAATAGTAGATTCTCTACATAGGTGCCTCACTTTGACCAATTACCTTTTACCAGAGTAAATGACATCCAATAACTACCGTCGGTAGCTCCAGAACTTACATGTATAGTAAATCCGTAATTACTATGGATAGTAAATAATTTTTACCACTACCAGTGAAACTAGTACATCTCTTATGGGTAATTACATATAATAAATGGGATAATACAATAATGGGATTTATAATGTTAATGGCACCTTATCCCAACATTCTCCCACTTGACATTATACATTGTAAATCAACCCATAGGAAATCAGTAAGAAAAGTATCAGGCACTAGCAACAAGGCCCATGGCCTCTCTGCACCACATGAACTTCTCTATGCTCACAGGCTTGGTCAATGAATCTACAACATTCTCCTAATTTTCTATCTTCTTTAGCTCAATCTGTCCATTAGCAACTAGCTCTCAAACAAAGTGATACTAAACATCAACATGCTTAGTCCGAGCATGATACATAGGATTCTTGGCCAAATATATAGCACTCTGGCTATCACAACCAATCTGAATGATCCTGTAATCAAAACCAATACATGTACACAATCTCCTCAACCAAACTACCTCCTTAGAGACATGGGTAGAATCCATATACTCTACTTCTATGGTGGACAAAGCAACAGTGGGCTACCTCTTACTCATCCAACTCACTGCTCCTCCAAACAAAGTAAACACATAGCCACTAGTGGACCTTCAACTATCTAAGTCACCTACCCAATCTGCATCAACAAAACCATATATGTCTGAAGATTTATCAGCACTATCAGTACCAGAGTAAACCAAACAATAATCAAGAGTACTTGCAAGATATTTAAGCACCCTTTTTGCATAATTCCAATGTTGTCTACCAGGGTTAGACATAAATCTGCTCAAAACTCCTACTGCTTGGGCAATATCTGGCCTAGTGTAAACCTTTGCATACATCAAACTCCATACAACACTAGCATATGGAACATTAGACATATCCTCAATCATCCTCAGTCTTTGGACACATATCTAATGAAAACTTAGTACCAATGGGTAAAGGAACTCTAACTGGGTTACAATCCTGCATACTAAATCTCTGCAAAATGGTATTCACATACTTACTTTGTGACAACCAAAGCCTTTTGTTACCTCTGTCCCTTCTAATCTCTCCATTCCTAAAATATACCTGGCAATAGGTGATCCCACAATAGTGGGTTACACTTTTTGGCCAAAGTTGACATTGAAATAAACATTTTGAAAAAAATATTCACTTTCAGACACCTATAGTTGCTAAACCATGAGGAATTTGGAGATGATGTAAACTAGTGATTTGTCACATTTTCTTTATAGATTCCAAATATACTTGTTTTAAACTTTTTGGAATCAAATTGTATTTCTTTTTCTATCTCCTTCAATAACTAGTTTTTAACAGTAAATACCATTTTTAAAGAATGACGTGTACTATAAAGCACAACTTTTTTTCTATGAAGGATAATTTTTTTTTTTTAATTTAGATTTTTAACTATGATATCTAGAGGATGCATTTGGTTTCATTATTTTTATTGAATATTTTTCTTTTAATTAACTTTTGAAGTCAAACTAATTACAATTTAGACATAGGTGTACTGTGTAAAACATAATTTTTTTTTGTATGTATCAGAATTCAATTTTTTTGTTGGATCAAGGACATGAATACAAAGAGGATAGATATTTTTCATAATTTTTTTGGTAATATACCATTTTTCCACATGTACAGAACATAGAGCTTAATTTTTGGTGAAAAACCTATGTTTAATTAAACTAAAAAAATGTATAATAAAACTAAAATATATTAAAATTATACTTGATAGAAAGATCGTTTTGAGGACTATAATCCTCCAGTTGGGTTTGTCAAATTGATTCCATTTTGATCCTCAACCTGAGCATCGAAACTCAAAAGTATGCATAAAATTGCAGCTGGAAAGGGGCAAGGGCAAAATAAGGGGGTTTGAGTGAAAGGGGATTTGAATGAACCCCTAGAGAGCGGTTCGAGTGAAAGGGGATTCAAATGAACCCCATTTCATTAGAACCCTATAAAAATAACATTAAAAAAAATCAAATAACATTAAGGGGTGTTCACTCGAACCCATTATTTTATTAATAAAAAATTGGCCGATAGAAAGTGGGTTCGTTCAAATAGGGGTGTTCGAACGAACCCATCCAAAAGTTTTTTTCCATGCACGGACAATTTTCCTTCCTCAATGCAATTGTAACCTAGTTATGTGGGATCACCCTAGCACCAAGATTCTTCATATCAAATGCACCTAAAAGTTGAGCTTTAAGCTCACTGATCATACCCTTAGTATTGCTAAAAAATAGCATGTCATCAACATACAATGCAATGATCAGTATAGAATCATCAACACAATAAATGTAAACATAGTGATCCTCCGCACTTCTAATAAAACCCAATTTCAACACAAATGAATCAAACTTTTGATACCACATTCTAGGGGGTTGTTTCAAACCATAAACTGACCTCTTCAACCTGCAAACCCAATGTTCTTTTCCTTTTACCTCAAAACCTATAGGTTGTTGCATATAAATTTCTTCCTCAAGATCTCCATGCAAGAACATAGTCTTAACATCCATTTACTCAGTCTCCCAATCATAAGATGCAGCAATGGATAAAAGAAATCTAATAGAAGTCAATTTAGCAACAGGAGAGAAAATCTCACCAAAATCAACTCCCTCTCTCTAGGAGTAGCCCTTGGCTACCAATCTAGCCTTGTACTTCTCTAATGTCCCATCTGCTCCAAACTTCTTCTTGAAGACCCACTTACAACCTATGACCTTTCTTCCTTTGGGAAAACAAACAAGATCCCAGGTGTTACAAGAGTATAAAAAGCCATCATCTCCTCCTGCATGGCTAGCTACCAAGACTCACTATCATCTGAAAGAATAACTTCCTTGTAGGATCTAGGCTCATCATTAGTACTCAATAAAGAAAATACAAAACATAAATCTAGTGGGCTATACCTGTCAACTAGATTCCATTGTCTTGTGGATCTCCTCAAGGGTGGAGTAAGAGTCTCAACTTGTTCTTCTACATGATCTTTTGTACCAACTTCTTCTGTAACAATAGTTTCATCTTCATCAAAACTACTCGAATCTCCTTCTTCTTCTTTATCCCCAATCCATCATTTGGTTCTTCTTGAGGTGCATCTTGCTACTCTAAATCAAAGTGCACTCTCTTTACCTTTTCTTCTTTTTCTTTTGGCTGCTCAGGTTCAGAAATAACTCTAAGTTCCCTGAAAATAACATCTCTAGAATAGATAATCTTAAGGGTTAGTGGATTCCAAAGCTTATAACTTTGACATTCTAACCATATCTAATGAATGTACACTTTTCAGCATTTGGATCCAACTTAGATCACTTTTCCTTAGGCACATGAACACAAGTTTCACAGCCAAAAACCCTTAAATGTGAAATAGAAGGTTTCTTACCTATCCACACCTCATAATGTGTCAAATCAAGAGCCTTACAAGGAGATTTGTTTATCAAGTAGCAAATAGAACACACAACCTCTGCCCAAAAGTACTTATCCAATTGTGCATCACTCAGCATACTTCTGGCTCTTTCCATGATTGTTCAGTTCATCATTTCTGCAACACCATTTTGTTGTGGTGTATATAGAGTTGTTTTTTGTCTAATAATACTTGCATGCTTGCAAAACTCATGAAATTCATTAGAGCAATATTCCCCTCCATCGTTAAATCTTAAAATTTTTATCTTCAAACCTGATTAGTTCTCTACTAAGACTTTGAATTCCTTAAACTTAGTGAAAACTTTAGATTTGTGTTTCAGAAAATAAATCCAAGTAAATCTAGACACATCATCAATGAAGGTAACAAAATAATGAGATTTTCTGACACATTCATTATCCACAAGTCCAAACACATCCGTATGAATAATTTCTAACTTCTCTTTTGCTCTATTGCTTCCTAAAGGAAATGATTTTCTATTTTGTTTACCAAACACACAATGCTCACAAAAATTAAAGTGCTCACTAGAATAAGAGAAATCATCCAATAAATCTATATTCTTAAGAGTTTTCAAAACATTATTACTTGTGTGACCCAATCTATGGTGCCACAACATACATGTATTTTTCAGTACTAGCCTCAGATATATAGGAGGCATTACAAACTGTAGTGGCTTCAAGCTTGAACAAGTTTCCCAATCTCTTCCCCTTCGCTACCACCGAGTTCCCTCTCACCAATATGTAGCCATGCTTGTCAAAAGTCACATGCATTCCCAAATCATTCAACTTTGAAACAAAAATCAAATTTCTATCTAATCTAGGAACATGATAAACATCAAGGAGGGTTTTAATCCTCTCATCATTGAAACACAATAGTACCTCACCTTTCCCAAATATCGGATATGCAAAGTTGTCCCCAAGGTACACATTACCTCCGTCATATTCTTCATATGTGGAGAACCATTTCTTATGCGGGGTCATATGAAACGAACATCCTGAGTTAACCAACCAGTGATCATTAGAAACAACAATATATGTAGAAAGTAAAACAACTTCACCTACATTCGAGGACTTATCTGAAGTACTCTCCCACTATTTCTTTAGGTTTTTGCACTCCTTCACATGTCCCCTTTTACTGTAGTTCCAACACTTAACTCTATTCTTCTTCCCAGGAGTCTTAGAACAACCCTTGGACTTGTCCTTAGCCCCTTTCTGATCTCCTTTTGGTCCTCTTACCTTAGACCTTCCCTTGACACTAAGAGCATCCCCTAAACTATTCAAACTCTTCTTTCTTAGTTCCTATGATAGTAAAACTGCAACAAGGGCATCCAACTTGGGATCTTTGAGGTTAGTACTGATAGCCAGTATAACATTCTCCTAAGACTCAGGTAAAGAACAAAGAAGCAAGATACATTTATCTTCCTTATTAACATCAACATCTACTAAAGCAAGCTAACTCAACAAAAAATTAAATGTATTTTTAAATGCTCTGTGACTAATTCACCCTCTTTCATATTCAAGGAAAATAGTTTTCTTTTTAAATAGAGTTTATTTACCATACTCTTGTCTTGATAGATCTCAACCAACCGATTCCATAATTTATGTGTGGTCTCTTCCTTTGTGACATTCAGCAGGATAGAATCTGAAAGACACAAACGAATGGTTCCTCGTGCCTTCTAATAAGTCTATCCCACTGATCCAGAGAGACATCATCAGGTTTCTTCTCTTTTTGGATAGCCAACCACTTGTTTCTTTCTTCCAAAAAATGCTCCATTTTCATCTTCCACAACTCATACCCCATTCCATTGAACTTCTTAATGTCTAAACAAGAGGTTGATGCAACAGTGGATGTAGCCATAATAACAACTCAAGATCTGCAAAACAAACAAAACCAAATCTCCCACTATAGCTATAGCTTCCACACTACCACCCAAGAGTCAAAGCTGACCAGGCTCTGATACAAAATGTTAGAAATGAAAAAACAACTACTCAACAGAAATATGATTCAAATGAATATTTAATAGAGTATTAGTGATGGAGATTGCATCACAGAAAATAAACCCACAATACAGAAATATACCAGAAGTAGAATGAAGCATATAAGACTATTTAACATGGAGAAAACCCTTGCAGGCAAGAAACTCCACCAAGAAAAGAGGCCAAGTTGTATTAACTTCACAAAAGGAGATTACAAATACAATCACTTCCTCTATCCTTCAACCTTCACTCCGATAGAACCTAGGCACCTATAAACCTGTTATGCAACTCATCTACTATGCCATGGTTTATATAGAATTTGTAATCCTCAAGATAGGCATCCACCTTGGAATCTCCACCCATGCAACAATAAATGTCATCATACATGCATCCTACACTTGAAAAAAGATGCCCATGCAAACTTCGACACCTAGGGCCAAAAATAACCACTTGCAACATCTTATGGCGCATCATAACTGCCATAGATATCACTAAAAGAGAATCTTCCCAAGATAGGCACATGGGGCTAAACATAGCAACTTACAACACATTAATAACCGTCATATGCGTCATAGTGTCATAGATCTTATGACAACTTGTAGCTGTCATAGATTCTTTACATGCACCCACCAAACATTATAACATGCGTCATACAAGCTTACCATAGTAAATGACATCCAGTATCACTGGTAACTCCAGAACTTACCAGTACAATAACTCCGTAATTACCATGGACAGTAAATAATTTTTACCACTGCTGGTGACACTAGTACATCCCTTATGGGTAATTACAAATAATAAATGGAATAATACAATAATGGGATTTACAAGGTTAATGGCACCTTATCCCTACATAGACCAACCACGACTCTTGCACCATAAAATAAATAATAAAATAATTGCACTCTAGATCAACCACATCTCTTGCACAAAAAAAAATACAACCATAAATAGATATAGAAAAACCTCTCACACATAACTAAACAACATGGACTCCAATGAAAATTAAGCACAAATACATGTTAGTGTATACACCTAAAAATGGCTCAAGTTGAATTAAATAAATATTTTAATATTTATTTTATTCTTATTCCTCTATCAATAAATAAATATACTAATTTATTTATCTGATCTACATTCATTCTTAATCTTCCAAATATTAAATAAAAATCAGTTTATTTAATTAAGTCATCCAAATTCCCCTAAATCATTCTTAATTGAATAATTCCAAATTATTGAATTAATCATCTATCCTAAAGTCTTAATTCTATAAATCCACATCATCTCATCCACCTCACTTTACACCTCATCCTATTGCACACATAATTGAATATTTTTAATGTTTAATTATATAATTATCCTCACCCACATGTCCTATTTATCCTCTAACCATCCCTATTCTTAAGAGCTTGGTATTTGCATGTCATCATAGTCAAAGGACACTTAGAGACACATGTCTCATAGTTCCTAGATTCTTTCCAACAACCCTACAAAGAAGGACTCCTTCTCTAACCCTTGTCATTTGGTCTTTGAGAGCATTGTGACAAGTGGCCTCATGCTCACACCTTTCTCTCCACCTTGTCATCATAGGAGGAACATCTCCCACTTTTATCTCTCTCATCCCAACTAATCAAATCTCTACTGTACACATCAAAAGACTCATTCCTCCACCATGGTTCTTTGGACACTTGGATTTGAGCCTTCTTAGTCTATAGAAGCAAGTTCCTCACCTCCATTTTGTATCACAAGAGCTTTAGTAAGTACATGCTGTAGAAATTCCATCAAGCAATCAAGCGTGCCTTTGGTCCCCCCATTTGCATTAGCATCATAATCTCCATAGTTGCATATCATCTAGCTTCATATCAATATCTATAGCATTATCAATGGCTTCATATCAATCATATCATCATTATCTTAGCTTTGCATTGTAGGCTTGTCACATTGCATAATGAATCCACAAAATCCATTCCTCTCTTTGTCATCTTGGAAAGCAAGGAAGTACACTTCTGAGAGCAACATCATCATCTACAAGATCATTGACAAGATAGGAAACAATGGAACACACGAGTTAAATCAGTTTGCAAAGGTATAATCCATGTTTATTGCATTTTTCTTAGTTTCATTGATGTATTGAATTTGAGTAGGAATTCTAGAGTAGTTGTGGTATCTTAGTAGATTCTTGCATTAGTTTCAAATTATCGATCACATTTTGCATTCTAGCATCATCAAACCTATACCAAAGGCAAATTGGGGCATGTATCTTACTCAGAAAATTTTTATTCTTTGAAACAACGTGATAAAACACATTGTCTCAAAGAGGGGCAAAATGTATACACCTAAAAATGGCTTGAGTCAAATTAAATAAATATTATAATATTTATTTTATTCTTATTCCTCTATCAATAAATAAATATGCTAATTTATTTATTTGATTCACATTCATTCTTAATCTTCCAAAAATTAAATAAAAATCAATTTATTTAATTAAGTCATCCAAATTCCCTGAAATCATTCTTAATTGAATAATTCCAAATTATTTAATTAATCATCTATCCTAAAGTCTTAATTCTATAAATCCACATCATATCATCCACCTTACTTTACACCTCATCATGTTGCACACATAATTGAATATTTTTAATATTTAATTATAATTATTCTCACCCACATGTCCTATTTATCCTCTAACCATCCCTATTCTTAAGAGATTGGTATTTCCATGTCATCATAGTCAAAGGACACTTAGAGACATATGTCTCATAGTTCCTAGATTCTTTCCAACAACCCTACAAAGGACTCCTCCTTTGACCCTTGTCTTTTGGTCTTTGAGAGCATTGTGACAAGTAGCCTCATGCTCACACCTTTCTCTCCACCTTATCATAGGAAGAACATCTCCCCCTTATCTCTCTCATCCCAACTAATCAAATCTCTACCGTACACATCACAAGACTCATTACTCCACTGTGGATCTTTGGACACTTGGATTTGAGCTTTCTTGGTCTATAAAAGTAAGTTTCTCAACTCCATTTTGCATCACAAGAGCTTTAGTAAGTACATGCTGCAGATATTCCATCAAACAATGAAGCATGCCTTTGGCCCCCCCATTTGCATTAGCATCATAATCTCCATAGCTACATATCATCTAGCTTCATATCAATATCTATAGCATTATCAATGGTTTCATATCAATCATATCATCATTATCTTAGCTTTGCATTGTAGGCTTGTCACATTGCACATTGAATCCACAAAATCCATTCCTCTCTTTGTCATCTTGGAAAGAAAGGAAGTACACTTTTGAGAGCAACCTCATCATTTGCAAGATCATTGAGAAGATAGGAAACAATGGAACGCATGGGTTAAATCAGTTTGCAAAGGTATAATCCATGTTTATTGCATTTTCCTTAGTTTTATTGATGTATTGAATTTGAGTAGGAATTCTAGAGTAGTTGTGGTATCTTAGTAAATTCCTGCATTCGTTTCAAATTATCAATCACAGTTAGTATAATCACAAAGCTTAAAAAAATTCTAGCCCCATGTGTGTCATTTAAGCCTCCTACAAGCCTCCATATTTTGCATTGATGTCTACTATGGTAGTGCAACCTATGACACATATGATATGAAGAAAAACTTAAACAAAAACATTAATTTAATGAGTTGGCCATACAACATTTATTTGATGTATTGGCCACTAGACAAGTTGCACACAATATGCATACATATAAATATTAGAAAACAATTTTATTTTTTCCTACATGAAATTTGATTTGCTCTAGCTTTTTTCCTTTTTTTATTAAACTAATACTTGCATCTTTAAGAGGTGCAAGGGTTTCACCGATAGAAAAATAATTATAGTAGTAACTTAGATGCATTTATTATGATTTGATATTTTTACACCGCAAAGATTTAATCTCTAGGAATATTTGATTTTCACATTATTGAGTTTCGATGACCCCACTACGAAGATTTGATTTGTTTGAAGATTTATTTTTTCACATTATTGATTTTTGGTGCCCTGAAAATAGTTTATTAGTGAGTTATAAAGTTATTTTATGGCATGAGATAATTTTTTGATAGAAGGCTAACAATATAACCTATCGGCTAAAAATAAAAAACCTACTAGCAAAATTAAAACACGTCAATCAACATGCCACAAACTAATTATAATTAGAAAAAAAATTAAAAAGATCAAACTTTAAACCACTTTTAAAAAATTTGATTAATTTTTCCATTTACACAAACCCCTATGCAAATTAATAATGCAAAAAGTGAATCCAATATAGAGGAGAGGACCCAATTGTTGAGCATGTTCAATAGGTGTGATAGTATTTGTGTATTTAAGGCCCAACAACTTCAATCTTGAACTTTGGGAACAATTTATCATTCGGAACACATTGCAACATGTTGTCATTTGAAAAACTAAGCTGCAGACCACCAAGGACCTTGAAACTACAAGGAAGCATGTAATACACATCCATAAACATATACTTAAAACTACAAAGGCAACCATTCATTTGTGAAGGAATGTGAGCATCCCAATAGGCCTTCATCACTATCTTACTCTGCTAGAACACACGCCGATACTCTATTATGCATAACTTTCACAGGGGAAGGAAAAATGATCTGAAAACTTGGAATTATCACCTTCACTGCATCTTGAACACAATTCCAAAACTGCATGGCCATATTTGCAAATGTGGAGGAATGCAGAGAATTCCATTGTCTTGCATAGAACATCTTCACAAAAGTGACACTGTCTTCAAATACTCAACAACAAAACATTCTTCTGATAATGCAATCATCATGGAACTTGGGTCATACATACTACAAGCCATCAATAGCATCAACAACACATTTGATCATCTTTGTGCTTCTAATTCCCATCTTAATATGAACTATATCTTCTCTCTTTTCTTGCTGGATGGGACATGACATCCAACCCTAAACTGTATCTGACATCCAACCATGAATTGTATCTTATTCTCTTGTTGGATGGGGAATGACATCCAACCATGAACTGTATCTTCTTCTCTTGTTGGATGGGACATGACATCCAACCATGAATACCATCACACCACCATGATAGTGTTAACATCAGTGATAACCCTATGAACCATATGTGTAACAATCTCCCCCTTTGGCATTGATGGAAACACATCTCTACTTATCTCCCCCTTTGACATCAAAGACAAAGGGCAATCACTGCTGCAATTAGAGACCACATACCTGCACATTATTTCATAGACCATGACTTCTTGCAGCAAATGAACTCCCCCTAATATCAGCAACCACTACCTACTCCCCCTGAGAGGTAGCCACCATCAGTCCAAGAACAAGATATAACATGAACCCCCTGGACAGATTCACCATTATGCATCTAGCAAAAAGGAGGGTAATTACCCCTAACCTCTGTCAAAGGTCGTCAAAAGTATCCTTTGCTAGAGCCTTTGTGAAAATATATGTTATTTGACCCTTAGTTGGAACATATTCCAACTTCACTTCCTTGTCTACAACCTTCTCTCTAAAAAAGTGATACCTGATTGCTACATGCTTGGTTCTAGATGCATCACTAGATTCTTAGAAATATTGATAGCATTTGTATTGACACACAAGATAGGAATAGGCTCAACATACAATACCTTAATGATATCCTTCAAGGTTTATTTCACCCACAACACTTGTGTACAATAGGATGCTACTATAATGCACTCTGCCTCTGTAGTAGATAAGGACAGTAAATCTTACTTCTTACTCTACCATGAAACCAATTTGCTTCCTAAACAGATAGCACCTCTACTTGTACTTCTTCTATCATCAACACAACTAGCCCAGTCAATAGCAGTGTATGCACTCAAATCAAATTCATTACCTCTTGGATACCATAGGCCATAGTTTAGAGTTCATTTCAAGTATCTGAATATCTTTTTCACTGCCTTCTCATGTGTTTGCTTGGGATTGGCTTGATATCTAGAAACCACACATATTGCATGCATAACATCAAGTGTAGAAGTAGTCAAGTACAATAGTCCTCCAATTATAGATCTATAGATAGTATGATCCACCTCCGGAGACTCATCATCTTTGCTCAAGTGGCATCTAGTTACTATGGGAGTACTTACTAGTTTTGAATCCTCCATACCAAACCTCTTCAACAACTCTTTGACATACTTAGCTTGAGAAATAAAGATACCACCATCTAGCTAAGTAATTTGAAGTCTAGGGAAGAAAGAAATTTCACCAATCATAGACATCTCAAACTCCTTTTGCATCTCCTCTACAAACCTCTAACACATCATCATCTCCACCAAAGATGATGTCATCAACATATACTGCAACTATCAATATCATGTCTCCTTCCTTGATATAAAGATTGCTATATGTAGTACCTTTCTTGAAACCCTATTGAAGTACTTGTCCAACCTAGCATACCAAGCTCTAGGTACTTGGTTAAGACCATATAGAGCCTTCTTGAGTCTACACACCACGTTTAGATCTTCTGATATCTGGAAACCATCTAATTGTTCAATGTAAACCTCTTCCTCTAGGTCACCATTTAGAAATGTTGACTTAACATCCATCTAATATACCTTGAAGGTCTTATGAGAAGCAAGAGCAAGGAACATTCTGATTGGCTCCATCCTTGCTACTGGAGTAAAATTCTCCTCAAAATCAATACCTTCTACTTGTATGTATCTTTTGCATACTAGTCTTCCCTTTTTCCTTACAACTTCACCTTCTTCATTCAGTTTATTCTAGAACACCCATTTTGTTCCTATAACATTCTTATTTGTTGGTATGGGAACCAATTCCCATGTCTGATTCTTCTCAGTCTGATCCAATTATTCTTCCATGGCTTTTATCCATCCATCATCCTTGTTGGATTCATCAAAGTTTTTAGGTTCCACTTTTGATAACAAACACAAGTTTACTTTCTCATGTGTCTTAGCAAGCCTTCTCCTTGTCTACATACCTTCATTCTTATCTCCTATGATCTAATCTGTTGAGTGGTTCTTTTGAACATACTTTGTTGGAGTCTTGGGCATCTGCTCTGGTTCTTGTTCCTTTTCTTCTTTTACTTCTTCATCTTTAATGCATGGAAGGATATCAGATTTAGAGTCCTCTGATTCATGTGTGATCTGATACAGGTCTTCATCTACCTTGACATTTGTGCTTTCAATCATCTTTCCCAACCTCTTGTTGTAGCATCTATAAGCCTTGCTTCTATTTGAGTAGCCAAGAAACATTCCTTCATCACTTCTTGAATCAAACTTTCCTAGGTCTTCTTCATCTCTTCTAATATAGCATTTTCTGCCAAAGATCCTGAAGTATCTAACTATGGGAGGTCTTCCATACCATAGCTCGTAAGGAGTCTTAGTGTTTTTGACCCTCAATTGCACTCTATTCATTAGATACACAACAGTATGAACTACATCCTTCTAGTACATATCAGGCAGATTTGCATCTTTCAACATTGTTGTAGACATCTCTTGCATAATCCTATTCTTTCTTTTCACTACCCCATTTTGCTAAGGGGTCCTAGGAGCTAACATATGTCTCCCAATACCATGATCTTCACAAAATATTTCAAATTCATATGAAGTAAATTCACCTCCTCTATCAGATCTCAGCATTTGATCTTAGCATCTACTTCATTCTCAATCAAAGCTTTGAACACTTTAAATTTATCAAGGGCATCTAATTTTTCACTTAATAAAGTAACCAAATTCATTCTAGAATAATCATCAATAAGCAACATGAAATACCTCTCACCTTGTTGACTCTTTACTCTTGTAGGGCCACATAGATCAGTGTGAATTAGATCCAATGCTTTGAAGAAGAGTACTCCTTGCTTTTGAAGTTTTTCTTTGTCTTGTTTCCCATTTGACATTCTCTGCATACTGAATTTGTAGGCTTGATTATCTTAGGCATATCTCTCACTACATGAGTAGAACTGATCTTTACCATATTATCAAAATTGTTGTGTCCCATTTTCTTATGCCATAGACAACATTCATTGGACTAAGCTAACAAACATGTTCTTCCATTTACCTCCTTCAAGTGATAGGTATCACCATATGTCTTGATACCTTCTGCCACTAATTTTACATATCCTGCCTTCCTGATCTCACAACCTTTGGCATGAAAGGTGAGATTATACCCTTTCCTACACATCTGACTGATACTGAGAAGATTGTGTTTTAGCCTTTTAACATGGAGGACATCATCAATCCTATTCTTCCCATCAATAGTTATAGCACCTTTTCCACAGATCTGTGCTAACTCATTACCACCAAACTAGACAACACCACCATCCCACTTCTCAAGGATGATAAACTTCTCCTTGTCACCAGTCACATGATTTGAGCATCCATTGTCAATTACCCAAGCCTTGGATTCTTCTTTTGCATGAAAGGAAGTACATACAACCATTGATCTTTCATTGTTTTGACTTGTTTGCAAGGTGTCAATCTTCTCACAAGTTCTAGCATCATCCTTTTTGTTACCAATATTCAGGGCCATGAAAAGTGTTTCATCATTTGAATCATCATGATCCTCATCTTCTAAAGAATAATTGCTTTCTATGGAATACAAACTTCTTTTGAACTTATCTCTTCTGTTATTACCCCTTGATTCTTTGAAAGAACATTTAGAAGCAAAATGACCAACCTTTCCACAATTGAAACATTTTAAGGGTAACTTACCTTTGTGTTTGCCAATACCTTTCTTCAATCTTCTTACAAAATTTGCTTCAACCTCATCAGAGCTCTCATCTTCATCATAAACTTCTTCTTTTGTCTTCACACTGGTTTTGAAAGTAGCTTCTTTCTTTGGAGAATCACTATCAAACTCTCTCATTTCAAAGGAAGTAAGGGTACCAAACAATTTGTTTGCAGTGTATGTATCTAAGTCTGCATTCTCCTCAATGGCAGATACCTTATGACTGTAAAATTTGGGAAGAGATCTCATAATCTTTTTCACAATCTCATCTTCTTTCACTTCTCCACCAAAACCTATAATGCCATTGACCACTTCATTCACTCGTAGCATATATCTAGCAATGTCTTCATCCTCTGACATTTTTAGATTCTCAAATCTGTTCGTGAAGATCTGCATCTTGTCTTGCTTTACTTTCTTATCTCCTTTATGGATGGTTTTAAGATTATCCCAAACTTCTTGAGTAGAAACACAACCCATTATTTTTGAAAGTTCTGAATCAGCTAACCCACTCATGATAGCAAATTTTCCTTGTCATTGCTATCATACTTCTTGATTTCATCTGCATCTATAGGAATAGTAGTAGGAACTGTGTAGCCAGACTTGACAGAGTCCCAAACACCACACCCTAGAGAATTAATATAAGCTTCCATTCTTAGCTTCCAAAAAGCATAATTTGTTCCATCGAACCTAGGTATCTTGTTGGATCCATTTTGTGCCATCATGGACCTTCCTTAAGTAGTTAAGCTTCCCTCAGAGGAACTTGGCTCTGATACCAAGTTTTGAGCACACCAGGATACTGATGGGGGGGTGAATCAGTATCTAAACAATCTTCAATTTTAACAACTTCAACTTTTCTAGAGTAGATCAAAAATTAATCATTATAGAATAAACATAAAAATGAAATATTAACACAATCTAGAAGGGAAAAATCATGGTGTTGATTAACTCACAATATATGAAACTTAAATAATAACTTTGTTTTAGGGGTTATAACCCAAGGAAAGTGCTACTCCCTAAGTAATTTTGATTTAGGGTCACACCCAAGGAAGCTTCTACTCCCTGATGACTTTGTTGTAGGGTCACTCCCAAGGAAACATCTACTCCCTGAATTAAGAATACACTCACAAAAGATTATAGTATGACAATCCTTCTACTGTCTGAAAACTGACATTGAAGCTCACACCTTTGATGATTGCACTTCTACCTCTTCACACATTCTTCTGATGATCTGATCAATTAGGCACACTCTACACTTGATCACTAACACAAATATGTCTTTAATATGAATGAGGACAACATCAACAATTTCTTCTCTTTCTCCTTTAGTCGCTCATCAATAATGTGTTCATTCTACCTTTTATCTTGCTTGTGAGCTTTTCAACCACATTGCAATCACACCTCATCTCACTCAATTTGATTCACTATTTATACATGATATTACATTGCTTGTTGTCTAGATACAACATGAAAAATACATTTACAAGTCAGCCAAACAACACACAATATGAAACGTGTAGAAGATAGGTCCTAATTGAAACCACAGGTTACACCAGCATACTTGATCCAAGCCTTGTGGACATTAAAACTTGCTTAAATAGGTCCAAAACATCCTTCACAACTTTAACCACCAAGGAATTACATCCACACACTCCACTCATTTGAAAATAGGACAACTTTAAACAAAACATATGAAAACTTGAAGCATAATGGTTGTTAGGGTAAAATAGGATCAACAATGAATATGTAACAAACAACATCAAATACCCATAACTCAATAGAATAGTGAAACTAAGACGATTGAATAAAATGAAGCAATGAATAACACAATGCAAACCTTCATTGAATCGAAGCTTCTATTGTTGCCTATCAAGATCTTCCTTGTTTGTATGAAGTAGGCCCTCAGAGACTGCACTCCTTTGTTGTTTTCAAGAATGTCGATAGTGAATGGCTGTGGTGATAAACGTGCAATGAAGAGGAACTTCAAAGCTTTGGGTGATCTCAAGCAAATTATATTGGGGTGCCAAAGGCGCGCTAGTGAATTTTTGCAAAGTAACAATACGAATAGCCTGGATGAATAGAATGGAAGAATGAGGTTCCATTTATAGACTTGGGAGGATGGAGATCAACAGTTGAGAAAGGTTGAGGAACGTGCAACGAATTGAAAGAGGACATGTGTCCAAGTTCCATCATGCAACATGGGAGTTTAACAGAATTGATTGAAGAGTTAACAGAATAGACCAATCAATTAAGTGAATTGATTGAGGAGTTGACTGAATTGATTGATCAGTTAACTGGGTTGATTGAGGAGTCAACATAATAGATTGTCCAGTGAACTCAATTGACTAATTAGTTAATAGATTTGATTGATGAGTTAACTAATTTTGACTAGAGGATAAATAGGACATGTGGGTGAGAAAAAATTAGCTAATTAAATATTTAAAATATTTAATTACATGTGCAACATGGTGAGGTGGAAAAGGTGAGGTGGAAAGATGAGGTGGATTTATGAAATTAGGACTTAGGATAGAGGAATTTATGATTACTTAAATAATGTAGGATTATTTAATTATGTGAAACATTAGAAGAATTTAGGGAATTTAATTAAATAAATTGATTTTATTTAAATATGGGATAATGAACCAATCAAATAAACTTAGAATATTTATTTAATTGATAGAAGAAAATAAGAAGGGAATAAATATTAAGAATATTTATTTAGAATGAATCGTGTCATGTTTAGGCATATACATTTTGCCCCTCTTTGATGCAATGCAGTTTATGGCATTACTTCAAAGAATACACAGTCTGATAATGATACATGCCCTAGTTTGCCCCTGGTACAGTTTTGATGACAAGATGCCCCCTCAAGAGATTGGATAGGAAGGAGGCAGAAGGGACGTGAGACAGACAATCTCATGAAGATGAAGGGAATAATTGTTGATAACTGATAGGGGGGGTGAATTAGTTATCTTAATTATTTCAATTTTCTAAACTTTCTTAATAATTAATGCAGCATCAATTCAAATGAGCAAACATAACCATGAAATGGAAATACACATGACACAATATTTTTGACGTGGAAACCTTTTTAAGGGAGAAAACCATGGGGTGATTAACCCAAGATTGTATTCTCTGTTAGAAGAATAGAATTACAAAAAGGCACTTGCCAATTAGGGCTTACTACCCGAGCACACTGCTCACAAGAGGCTCACTGCCTACAAGAGACTCACTATCTATAAGTTGTAAGAAGAATAACAAGATCATTGAACTGATGAGAAGCATCCACACATGCTAGAGTTCAGTGCCAGTTAGGCTCAATATACTGATCTACTGCACTTCATCCTTCCTCTTCTGTTATGCTACTATCCTTTCACATACTGGACCTTCCTTACTTCTTTCCTTTTGCTCTGCCGCTTTTCTTTGCACACACAACAACACCTCTTTTTTTTCACACACTCTCATTGAAAATCCATTTGATATATATATCCATACAAAGGATTTAATCCTCTTTATAGTCGGCATCTGGAATAGTCAGTAATTCCCAAACTTTAATCTGTCAGCTGAATCCTTGCTTACCAAGTGATGCGGATCTAGGAGATACTTGTACAAATCATCAATCATGTCGGCCAATCATGAATGATACCTCAAGAAACTTAGTCATCAGCAATATCTCTTCTAGATTTGGGTCTGACACTCTACTGGTAGAGTTCTTCCTCTGTCTACTCTACCAAACAGGAACCCAACACTCAAGTGCTCATATCTCTTCATCCTTCCATCACCAGAGGCTAAATCCTTGGAATCTATTAGTCAAGGTACTCCTCTTAACTTCCCCAAATATGCACTTCACTGAGATACTTCCTCTGAGAGATTCGGACTTGACTGTCGGACCTTGTTGACTGCTCTGTTCTTGCTTACCAGATCATAACACTTCTTCAATCTGACTTCCAATGGAGACTCATCATGTCTTGCGAAGGTGTGGGATAACCTTTGTTGCCATTAATGACAACATACATGAATCCATATAGTGTCTCTTGCCAACAATCTCCCCCTTTGGCATTGATGGCAACATTTAGTGAAAAATGAATAAGTGTCACACTATACTCCCCCTTGGCTGATGCTCTATTTTTATATACATTTTCCGGAGCTCCTCCTTAGCTGGATTCCTCATTTTTCACTGCTCCTCGCACCCCCTTTGACATCAATGGCAAAAGGTAGGGTCTACACACCAAAATTCTCAAAAAGTCAACTGTACTTAGCCACATAAATATATATATAATACTTACATATATTGAAGTATGTCTGCAAAAGTTGTCTTCAGTTGGACAAATTCTATTGCCCAACTTTGCTTCATCCTATCCAAAATTGAGATGTGACCACTCAACAAGAATGCAAACGCGTCTGCCCTTTTTAGATCTGTCAGATCACTGGTCCGGGCTATGATCTGAGCTTCTTTTATGGCCTCATGCATGGCCTCTAACTTGGGGATAATTATCCCTCTAAGTTCACCCAACCTGCTTATTTTATTTTTCTTTTCTTTCTCAAGCTTCTTGATTTCATTCAAGACTGTAATAGTTTGACATTCTTGATTTATTATGGAAGAGGAGAGAGGATCAAATTTTTGAGAGAGTTTTGTTAGTTTGTTCTCCTGTTCTTTCACTTTCTTTTCAATATCCAATGTTACTTTGGACCATGATAAACAAAATTTGTACATTTCCCTGCCATCTTTAAGAGCATTTTCTAAGCTCTTTATCCCAATATTCATATTCCTCCTATCATTATTTATTAACCCTTGTACCTCTGATAATCTTTTTGCCAAAAATTCCTTCCGAACCTTATCTTCTGTTGACTTCTCTAGGGAATCAAAATGTGTGCTAACACTATTGACTAGAGATTTGAGATTACCGAATGAGGAGGCTGAGGGATCCTTCTGAAAAGATGGCATGATCTTTTCTAATACTCCGGATGCAACTTCTATTAGCTCACAGTCTTCCATGTGAGACTTCAGGACTTTTTCTTTTACCTTTGCATTAGCAAATGAAGCTATCTTCATTGTTTATAACGGGGAAAGAGAATCAAAATCAAATGGCCCTTGTAGAAGTTCTAGTTCATCAATCTCCATTGTCTCTTTGTTTAAGAATTCTTTGACAGTTTCTGTAGTGTCTCTTGCTAGAGACAGATTCTTCTTCTCTTCTACAGTCTTAAAGCTATCTCTTGGAGCTTTCTCTCCTTCTACACTCTTACCACTAGCAGTTGTGGTCTTCTCTGTTGAAGTCTTCTTTCCTTCTGCAACCTTAGTGTTGTCATCTTCTTTTTCCTTCACTTCTTTTTCTTTATCCTCTATTTTTTCTTCTCCTTTGGATCTGGAGTCAGCAAGGGAGACCGGAGGAGTGATGTTTGTTTGTTCACGGGCCACCTCTTCCGGAGCAGAGGATTCCAAGTCCTTATCTTTTTCTTCACCAATGTCCATTACTTCTTCTGTCATTGCCTCAGGTGATTCTTTTTCAACACTTGTAGCTGAGGGATCAACACCCAAGTCCTCTATAATAGGAATGTTGAATCTTGAGTATGCATTCAGGAGGATCTCTTCTGTCTCTTTTGCTACTTTGTCAGTTTCTCTGAGCATAAGTTGATTCATTCTTGCTTTGCTCCGGAACTCATCCTTGCAATCTTTGAAGATCATATTCATTTGCTTTGAATCAATTGAAGGATATAGCTGAATGGCTATGTGTTCTCAGATCTCAAGATCTTTTGCCATAGCATTATTCTTTCTTATTTCTAACTCTTTTTCTAGGCTTTTGGGAATAAGAGACAATTTCAATAAAAGCCTTATTGTAGATATTCAGATACTTGATTGCTGCTTCCTGCAAGACCTTTTGGTCAGCCTCATTATAATAATCATAGAATTTAGTCATTGGTTGAAGGTTTCCATCCATAGTAACTGATTTGACAACATCATCTAATGATAGAGTGGGCTTTTCAACAAACTCTTCTGCCATCTCTTCCTTCTCTTCACCGGTAGAGGGTTCACCAGATACTTTCTTCTTTTTCCTCATTTTCCTTACCTCCTCATCTAACTCAGTCTCTTCATCATCCTTCTGACTGATGTAAGACCTTGTGGCCTTTGTCTTAGTTCTTTTCTCTGCTTTATCGGATGATTTTGCTTCCGATTTTGATTTACTTGAGCTCTTATTAGTGGTAGGTGCAGAACTCCTAGAAGATCTGGTCCGGGAGGAGGATTCTACCAGAACACTTTGCTTTTCTACCTCTTTCTTCTCTTTCTCAGTCCTTTCCTCCTTTTCCCTATTGGCATCAAGTGCCTCTTTTGAGATGCCAAAGCCTTTGGCAATGTTTTCTACTTCTTTTCTTGCCTTTCTTTTCATCTCTAGTTGCCTTAGCTCAACATGGATCTTCACACTCAATTCTTCAAAGGTTCCAAACCTTTTTGCCTTGGGATCCTTTGGTTGACTTAGCATGTACTGAACATGTAGCTCTACGATTTTCTCATCCACCTCATACCCCATTGGCATGATCCACACTATTCTTGGTTCTACTGCCTCCATTAGGCACTAATCAGTCTCTACCATAAAGCATACTATGTCTTTGTATTTCTCAGCTAGAGATTGGGGAATTCTCTCTCTAGCTTGCATCATGTTCTAGAAGTTTTTGAAGAAACCCCAAAGAGCTATGTTTTGTGCTTTATGATCACCAAGTCCATGCAAATAATCCTTGATTTGTATGGCAACTGGTCTATCATTCTACCATACCCATCCACTGGATCCAGGTAGCTAATTCATAAAGTAGAAGAATAAGCACAATATTAACCCACCATACTTAAATGAATTCTTTTTATCTTTCTTTATTTTTTGTAGATTCTCCAAGAGTTGGTTTAGAAGGAGCTGACAAAAGACATAGTCTAAATTCTTTCTTAACATTTCATAAGTAGTGTAGATGGTAGTTCCAGGTACTGAATTTTCCCTGTTAGAATGAAATATCTTGTATCCGATGATCATGGAGGCAAACTTGATATCTGGATCAGTGATATCTTCTATTGTCATTGCTCTTTTGTCAAACCTAGATCCGGTAGCCTCACTGACAGTCTGATTCTTGATAGATTTGAGAGTAGGTATCCCACCGGATGAGTGCAAACCAGTAACTGCCCTAATGGCATCTTTTGTGATCTTGAATGGTCCATTCCACCACATGAAGTTGTCATGTATTCTGCTCAAGACATACCAGACCCATTCATCCTCAGCAAAGCAGGGGAAATGTATACACTGTGCAAAGTGCTTCTCCCGGAGGGCCTTGTATCGGGGTTCGAGCTCAAATGAATCATCTATTAGTTGTTTGTGCTAGATATCCCTCAATTTGAACTCTCCAAATTCTTCAATGTTTGCATGAATGTAAACCCTAATATCTTCTATATGCAAGACACCATGCGGAACATTGGAAAATGCTCCTAGGGGATCTACTTCCAAGGATTTGTAGGGATGTTTTTTGAATTTGGGGCGAAGCCTATCAGTGATCTTCACAATATTCAGAGTAGACATCTTTAAAAAGATTTGCAGAGAGATATTTAAGAACAGAAAATACCTTTTGCACCACAGAGTGAGCCGGATCGATTGCTGGATGAATCGACTTCTACAAATGATCTTTGATGGGCTTGAGGAAATTTGTTGCAGAGCTCCTTTTTTCTTCTTCTTGAATGCAGAATGAACAAATTTTTAATAAGAAGAACCCTTATATTACTCCGCAAACCCTAATACCAAGTTGCAATAAATGCTCAACTTAAGTCATTCCGATTTGCCTTGTTTTGCTTATATGGATGACTTGATGAACATGATCAATCTTGTTCTAAACATCTTATGGATCTTTCATATTTTAACCATAGATTCTTTAGATGATTCTCTGAGAACCCTTTAATCCGCAACCTTCCTTGTGCCAATTCTAGCACCAATTTAGTGGCTAGGGGAAATTTTTTTCCTTGTGTCTCCCCCTAAGCCAAAGCTCACTTTTTAATTTCTAGAAGGAATATCAGCACTAGATTCTGGTGCGGATCCATCCCCTACATTTTCTGTACTTTTCTTCACCCAAATCTTGTTCATCTCACTTTGAACTTCATCCACATTCACTTTTCTTTTTCCCTTGTCTTGATTCTGGTTATGATGTATGGGACCTCTTTTGTCCTGATTCTTCCTTCTACAAAATTTTGCAATATGACCGGATCTATTGCAATTGTGGCCAACAACATTTCTTTGCATATTTGATTGATGTCCTCTTGATCTACATTGATTAGCCATATGGCCCATTCTATTGCATGCAAAGCATCTACCATTGAAAGAATTGTTCATTTGCATACTTCTGCATTCATGAGATTTGTGACCATACCTTTTGTAGTTAAAACACTGTCTGGGGAAGGAAGTGTTAGTCTGATTCATTCTTCTTCTGCACTGATTAACTTTGTGACCAAAGTTATTGCAGTTGTGGCAGTATCCATTGAAGGATGGATATCTTTGAGCATTAGGTTGCCTCACAGGAGGTCTTCTAGGCCTGTTTCTTGGATTTTCTGATTCAAACTTCTTCTGATTGGATCTGGAGCTCTCACCTTTCTCATATCCCAAGCCACGCTTGTCATCTACCCTCTTTTGGCTTTCAAGAAGAACTTCAATTTGAGAAGAACTTATCTTGATTTTCTCTTTGTATTCATTTGTTGTTTGAAGATCCCTTTTAAGAGAGATAATTTGATCTTCTAGTTTTTCCTTATTATCTTTAGCATCTTCAAGATCGGATTCAAGATGTCTGATTATTCTATCCATCTTGTGGCAGTCTTCTAATTTCTCCTTGAGAGATTGTTTTAGATCATCTTCATTTTTTCTTTTCTCCTCAATTTCTTAGGTAAATTTCATGACTCCTGATTCCATTTCATCTCTTACCATGATGATCTCTTTTGATAATTTTTCACATAACTTGGTTTTTTCCTTAAGATCTTCATTTGTATCATTTGCTTCACCTTGACTTGCCAATTGTTGAAGTAGTTCCTTTCTCTTTTTCATAGAGAGACTTAGTTTCCCTTTTAGTTCATTTATGAAATCATCAGCATGTTTGAGTCTTTCCTTCAATACATTGACTTCAGAATTAGATTGCTCAAGATCATCTAGGGCAGACTGAAGTTGTTCCCTCATACCATACACATCCATCTCAATTCCCAGATCTTCCTCAAGCTGTTAGGCTCTGATTGGAGAAACTTAGCTCTGATACCAATTGTTGATAACTGAGAGAGGGGGCATGAATCAGTTATCTTAATTATTTCAGCTTTCTAAACTTTCTTAATAATTAACGCAACATCAATTCAAATAAGCAAACATAACCATGAAATGGAAATACACATGACACAATATTTTTGACGTGGAAACCCTGTTAAGGGAGTAAACCATGGGGTGATTAACCCAAGATTGTATTCTCTGTTAGAAGAATAGAATTACAAAAGGGCACTTGCCAATTAGGGCTTACTGCCCGAGCACACTACTCACAAGAGGCTCACTGCCTACAAGAGACTCATTGTCTATAAGTTGTAAGAAGAATAACAAGATCTTTGAACTGATGAGAAGCATCCACACATGCTGGAGTTTAGTTCTGGTTAGGCTCAATATACTGATCTACTGCACTTCATCCTTCCTCTTCTGTTATGTTGTTGTCCTTTCACATACCGGACCTTCCTTACTGCTTTCCTTCTGCTCTACCACTTTTCTTCACACACACAACAACACATTTTTTTTTTCACACACTCTCATCGAAAATCCATTTGATATATATATCCACACAAAGGATTTCATCCTCTTTATAGTCGGCATCCAGAATAGTCAGTAATTCCTAAACTTTAATCTGTCGGCTGAATCCTTGCTTACCAAGTGATGTGGATCTAGGAGATGCTTGTAGAAATCATCAATCATGTCGGCCAATCATGAATGATACCTCAAGAAACTTAGTCATTAGCAATATCTCTTCCAGATTTGGGTCTGACACTCTACTGGTATAGTTCTTCCTCTGTCTACTCTGCCAAATAGGAACCCAACACTCAAGTGCTCATATCTCTTAATCCTGCCATCACCGGAGGATAAATCCTTGGAATCTATTAGTCAAGGTACTCCTTTTGACTTCCCCAAATCCGTACTTCACTGAGATACTTCCTCTAAGAGATCCAGACCTGACTGTCAGACCTTGCTGACTACTCTGTTCTTGCTTACAGGATCATAACACTTCTTCAATCTGACTTCTAGTAGAGACTCATCATGTCTTGCAGATGTGTGGGATAACCTTTGTTGCCATCAATGACAACATACATGAATCCATATAGTGTCTCTTGCCAACAATAATTAGGCTGGGATGAAGAAATTGGTTGGAGAAAGAGCTGAATGATACGCAATGCAAGATAGAATGATACCACACACAAGCAAGTAAGCAAGTATGCACAAATGATACAAGAACAAACAAGGTATTGCCCCTATCGAGAGGTAAACCAACGATATACTGATAACTATATATGATAGTGTTGTCATGGCGGGGAACGATATATCCCTAGACCAACACAGCAGGCGTGTTGTCATGGTAGGGAACAATAGATCCCTAGAGCAACATGAAGGATAGTGTCTAGTTTCAAGAAATAAAGCATGTCGTGTAAGATGCATGTGTTGGTCTGATTTTGACAATGCAACATCCTATATAAGACAATTGATTGATTAACTGATCGAGTTGGTTTACAACCAGACAAGGTTCAAGACCACTGATTGTGATTGGATCATTTGACAAGATTGAGTTGACTTGATTGGTATGTAGTAAGGATGGACCTGCATTTGGATCCTTGCTCAGGTTGACCGAAATTGAAAAGAATGGACCATAACGATAGATAGAATACTAATTGATAGAAGAATGACTCAATAGAAGGAATCACAAGCTTTTATTTGTAAACATTGATACTCTACATAGAAATTTTATTGCATGGGATATGTATATGGATGTGAAATACAATTGGATACAGTATGGGTATGGATATGGAATGTAATTAGATATGGAATGCAAATGGATTTTGTCATATTATTATTGCAAGTATTTTGAAGTGCTTTATTTCATCATTGGGTGTTTATTATGTTGTAAGAAAATACAAGCATCTAGGTATAATTGAACTGAGATGACCTGAGTACTGCTTACATGGATTTTGATTTAGCAAGTTAATACAAGCATTGGGGTATAATTGAACCGAGATGACCTGAGTATTTCTTGCGTGTCAAAAAGAAAGGATTGCCCCCATTCATGTTAGACCTTTGATGTCCTCAATGATCTTTTGTCGATCATGTCCTTAGACAAGGCTTCACATTACTAAAGTTTAATCCACAAATAGCAAACAAAGAAAATAATCATGCCCCCATCATAGCGTCTCTAGCTTTTGGCATTCTTGAGTAGCATAGGAAGGCATGATAGTATAAATCTAGACTATGTAAGCTAACCTAACCAACACAATACACTCTTGCATTTAGATGTGTTTGTTTCTTGCCATAAATTGAGTAAAATCATTTAGAAGGCCTCAGGTGTTTTTCTGCTTTGTCTTAGATAGGTTAATGTTCTACGTCATGATTTCTTCTTGAAAGGAGTGGGTTTCGCTTGTGCTTTCTTGTTTGGTGAAAAGATTCCATAATCCTTATTGAGGAGATGGACCCTAAGGGACTAACCTATTCCCTCAGGGGCTCATTGCTAAATGGCCTTGCCTACGTGATGACACAAAGGCAACATAGTTCGGGGAAAACCCTAATGGACCTAAGCCATGGATCAGAGAAAGTGGAGATGGACTCAGATGGATAGAAGGACTAGATACGAGACAGATGGGTCAGTGGAAGCCTTGGGGGCACATTGAAAATGGCCTTGCCTACGTGACAATGCAGAGGAAACGTAGTTCATGGATTTGGACCATGGAAAACTAACAAGGAAAACTATGGCAAGCTCAATACCATGGATACGGTATGGGACAAAACCTTGGTTGACAAGGCCACAAAGGGAAAGAGTATCAAGCCATGATAGGTAACTGTCAGGATTTTATTATGGGATAGATATGGGTCGAATGGGATATGGGTGAAGGAAGAATGGACTCAAGGTGATTGGTTTCCCAAAGATGGGGGAGATGGTTTATCACAAGTAACACCTGTCTCACTAGGTTTTCACCACTTGCTTTTATTTGCACAAAGAAGCTAGAAAGTAAACATGACACCTGTTTGCCAGGTTTTCATCATGATACCTATCCAAGGCACCTATTTGCCAGGTTTTCACCAAAGGATGATTTTTTTGTATTTTTTTGATTTTTTGACTTTTTTGTATTTTTTTGTATGTTTTCCAATTTTTTACATTTTATGCCCCCCTTGCATTGGGGTTCTCCTAGGTATAGAACTTGCGGAGGTGCATGCTATTGATCAGGTCATCGAATATCTCACCCTCTGACGTTGCCAACTGATATGCCCCTAATCCATATGCTGGTACAATTACATAAGGCCCAAGCCATTTGGGGTCGAACTTGCCTTTCTTTTCTCTATCTTGTTGGTTGCGAGGATTCTCCTTAAGAACAAGATCACTAACCTTAAAGATTCTTGGGTGAACTCTGTGGTTATAGCTTCTTGACATCATCTGTTGATATGCCTTGAGATGATCAAAGGCTTTCTGTCTCCTTTCTTCTAGCAACTCTAGTTCTTACAATCTGGAGACTCTGTATTCTTCATCTGATATGATACCTTTTAACAACACCCTGAGAGATGGTAATTTGACCTCAATGGGGAGGATAGCTTCTGAGCCATAGAAAAGGGTGTAGGCTGTAGCACTTGTGGGAGTGTGTATACTGGTTCTGTAGGCCTACAAAGCGAGATTGAGTTAGATATGCCAATCACGGCTAGCATCATTGACTGTTTTCTTGAGAATTTTCAAGATGGTCTTGTTGGATGCTTCAGCTTGACCGTTACCTTGGGGGTAGTATGGAGTGGAGAAACAGTGTTGGATTTTGAAATGTTCACAGAGTTCTTGGACATCCTAGTTTTTGAATGGTCTTCTGTTATCTGTGATAATGGATGAAGGAATGCCATATTTGCATATGAGGTAATTCAAGATTCATGAGGATATTTGCTTACCTATGATGGTGGTGAGTGGAACGGCTTCAATCCACTTTGTAAAATACTTAGTGGTAGTTATGATGAATTTGTGGCCGTTGGATGAGGGTGGATGGATCTTTCCCACAAGGTCAAGTCCCCATTGGCAGAAGGGCCAAGGTGTCGTTAAAGGTCTCAACTCTTGAGCTGGTGCATGTATCAGGTTCCCATGTATTTGGCACTGCTTGCACTTCTTGACAAACTGATATGAATCTATTTCCATGTTCGACCAGTAATAACCCAAGCACATGAGTTTCTTGGCTAAGAAAGAACCGCTAGAGTGTGTTCCACAGATCCCTTCATTTACGTCTTGTAAGGCGGTTATGGATTCTTCTCATTCTAAACAACGGAGTAAAGTACCATCTAGACCACGTCGGTATAGGGTATCAACAATGATGGTATAGCAAGAGGTTTGGCGTATAAAAGTTCATCGTTGGTTAGAAGATAGGTCTGGTGGGAGGATGTTGTCCTTGAGGTAAGTGTAAATCTTACCATACCATGGTGAATCAGATCCAACTAGAAGGCATATGGAATGGGTCTCAAGAAGATCATAAGCTAGTTGTCGGATAGTTTCCACTAAGAACTCATACCATGACTCATTCTCAGGTATTTCTAGGAGAGAGGCAATGGTTGCCATGGCATCTACTACTTTATTCTCGATCCTAGGTATCTATTCAAAAGAGATGATCCCAAAGTGTTCTTTAAAGTCATCGATCATCCGCTTGTATGGGACAAGCTTTTCATCTTTGGTTTGGTAATCATCGTTGACTTGATTGATTACAAGTTGAGAATCAACGTAGACATGTAGTTCTTGGATTTTCCACTTAGTTGCCATTTTGAGACCAATTACTAAGGCTTCATATTCCACTATGTTATTGGTGCATGGGAATAACAAATGGTAAGACTTTGGAATTGTGTCACCATGAGGAGTCAAAAATAGGATTGCTATCCCTGATCCATGGTTTGTGTAGGACCCATCAAAGTAGAGTGTCCAGGAATGTGTTGATATGTTGAATAGGGATTCATCCGGAAACTCAAATTGCATTGGTGTGGTGTCCTGTAATGGTGCATCTACTAGTTGATCAGCAATGATCTGTCCCTTGATAGCTTTTCTATCTACTTATTTAATGTCCTATTCTCTTAAGAGCATTACCCATTTAGCTAGGCGACCTGTGAGAGCTGCTTTGCTTAGTAGGTACTTCAATGGATCTATTTTTGCAATGAGTTTAACTGGATGTGCTAGCATATAATGACAGAGTTTTTGTGAAGCAAAAACTACTGCAAGACATGATCTTTCTATCTGTGAGTATTGCAATTCATAGCCCACTAATGTTCGGCTGATGTAGTAGACGGCTCTTTCTTTATTCTCATAATCTTGTTGCGCTAGAAGAGCCCCAAGAGTTGTAGGTGTAGTAGATATGTAGAGTATCAGTGGTTTCCCTTGGATAGGAGGCATGAGAATGGGTGGATTCATAAGATATTCTTTCAGCTTGTTAAATGCTTCTTCACATCTTTCATCCCATCTGAATGGAATGTTCTTGTGCAGGAGATGACTGAATGGTTGGCACTTGTCTACTAGCTGTGATATTAATCTACAAATTGCCTGTAGCTTGCCCTATAGTGATCTTAATTGGGTAAGAGTCTTGGGTGGTGGCATGTCCATGATAGCCTTGACTTTGGCCGGGTCCACCTCTATTCCATTTGCCGACACGATGAAGCCTAGTAGCTTGCCTGAAGTGACTCCGAACACACATTTCTTTGGGTTCAGCTTGACTTGGAATTGGTCTAATCTCTGAAAGACTTTTTCCAATATATCCAGGTGTGATTCCCTTGTGAGCGACTTTGCTAGAATATCATCGACATAGTCCTCCATTGTTACATGCATCATATCATGGAATATGGTCATCATAGCCCATTGATATGTGGCTCCTACGTTTTTTAGCCCAAATGGCATGACATTCTAGTAGAAAGTGCCCCATGGACAAGTAAAGGCTATCTTGTGTTGGTCTTCTGGTGCTATTCTAAACTGATTATAACCCAAGAATCCATCCATGAGAGACAACATGGTATGCCCTGCCGTTAAGTTGACTATGATATCTATATTTGGCAATGGAAAGTCATCCTTGCGACACGCTTTGTTTAGATCTCTAAAATCATTGCATAGTCTGACACGGCCATCAGGTTTGGATACTAGTATAATGTTGGATATCCATTTCGGGTAGTCTATAGCTCTGATGAACCCTACATCTAGTAATTTCTTGAGTTCTTCTTTGACCAATAGCGCTATATGCAGATGCATCTTTCTAAGCTTCTGCTTCACCGGTTTCACTCCTGGATCTAAGGGAAGATGATGTAGAATCAAGTTTGGGTCTAGACCTGGCATGTCTGCATATGACCAAGTGAAGCTGCCTCTCTTTTTCTTGAAGAATGGTACAAACCTAGTTTTCTCTAGTGGGGTAAGAGACTTAGCAAAGTGGATAATCTTAGGCTGTTCCTCTGTTCCAATATTAACAGGCTCTGTCGGTTCCACAACAATCTGTGACTTTTCCCAGTGCATATCATTAGGGAGAGTGTCAAGCCTTCCATCGTTAGGTGCCACAGTTGGGTTTTCACCATCAGATGTGTCCTTTCTTTTTATTGTTTTGGGTTCTGACACTTCCGCAAAGTGGTTTTCACCATCAGATCCATTTTTTACCTTGATATTTTTGTGAATGGAAGGCTTGGCACCCTCCCCGAAGTAAGCCACGGTATTAAGTTCAATGGCAAAACCATCTTTATGATCTCCTTTGGGTAGGTGGTCCCTAAGTTCCATATAATCAATGTAAGCATCATCGTTTTGGAACATATCTAATTGGGGGGTTCCTCGTAGATCCCAGTCAATAAGCTCAGGATGTACAAGGGGGAGGGAGTCGAAGGATAGACTTGATTCATTGATAGTGTGAATGGAAATGTTAGGAGCATTGGTAGGGATGGTGCTCAGGATGGTACTTTCCTCCAAGTTGTTTATTGCAATGGAAATTGAACCTTCCTCGAAAGCCATAATCTCAAAGATGGGCAAATCAGACTCTAATGGTTTGTTCGGTAGTGTTTGTCTCTCACAGTAGGGGCTAAAAGTTTGGATGGTATCGATCTCTTTGTCGTCATAGGAATGCTATGTTAGCTCATCCCACTCATATTCATTAGAATCTATGTCACTGTCCTCCTGGAGTGTTTGGATCATTTCTACAAGACAAGCATTTTCTTTAGCCTTGCCCTTGCCTTTGTATCCTAGGCCACTTGTGTTTCTAGCTGATGAGGATGAAGAAGGTTGAATAGGTTCAATGATTCCTTCTTTTCTGAGGCCAATGGGGCCTTGTCCTTCATATCCCATTCTATGTAGGATAGTTTCACCTCACCCATAGAGTTCTGTTGGGAGTCTAGGTGGATTTTGCGGTGTGTTCTCTTCTTCAGTATAAAGCCATTGTAGGATATCTCTCTCTTCTGTTTCATCAGATAAGGTCCCCCATTTTACAAAGGGAGCTATGGGAGCTATAGGAGGAGCATATGGCTTTGGAAAATGTTTGGGTCAGCCAAAAGATCTAGGAGACAAAGGCATCTTGGCAAGATTGAGGCTGTGCTCAATGGAGTATTCCCCCACTCCAATTTCTTTTATGGTAATTTTCTACTCTTTGGGCCTTGATGAGGAGGCTTCAATGGTATGATCATGCTACAGGATAGGGGATATATATGCTCTGTTATTTGGTATGATGTACTCAGGTTTTGCAAGGATAGAGTTGCAATGCTGATAGGGGTCGGGGTCACCTTGAATGGTGACTTGCCTATCATTGTGTGGGAATTTAATGCACTGGTGATAAGTAGAGGAAACAACCTTCATGGCATGAATCCATGGTCTCCCAAGAAGGATATTATAAGCGAGCTCCCTATCCAGGACTTGACCTACAACATCTTTTTTTGCTGGTCCCACTTGTATGGGTAGGACTATTGTTCCCTTTGTGGTTCTTTCTTCCTCGTCATATGCTTTGATGGTAATTTTCCTCCTTGGATCAACTGCATTTTCAAAGAACCCCAATGCAAGGACCAACTTTAACGTGCAAATATTTAAACCGGCACCTCCATCAATGAGAACCCTCTTGATGTGGTGCTTGTGGATGAAGGTGACGATATGTAGAGGGGTGTTATGGGATTGAGACATAGAGAGGTCATCTTGCTCGATGAATGATATGGAGTTGGAGGAGGTAGATTACTTACCATGGTCTGAAACATTTCTTGGGCCAGATTATTGGGGACCATGGTTTCCACTAAGGCTTTCTCAAGTATCTCCTTATGGAAAGGAGATAGACGCAACAACTCCAAGATAGAAATGTGGGCTAGAGTTTTTTGTAGTTGGTTGATGACACTGTATTGATAGAAGTTGGATTGAGAAGGTGACGACCTTGGAGGGGCAGTATTGAGTGTAACTTTACCACTGTAGGTAATTATACTACAACTAGTTCTGTGAGGTCTTGATTGTTGGTTGGGTGTGATGACATTGATTTGCGGGACATGCTAAAAAATGCAATTCATGGTATAGTCAAATGGCACACTTGCATAGTTGGTATTACTAGTCCCACTATTTTGGTTTGGCCTATTGTGATTATTGTTATTGCCGTTGTTGTTGTTGTTGTTGTTGTTGCCATGGTTATTATGTCTGTTGTTGTCATGGTTGTTATTGTTGTTGTACGACTTGTCATGATTTAGAAGCAGATCCTTGTAGGCCACATGTGTCTCATTGGAGGTATGTTGTTGTGTTCCTCCTTGATTGTGGTCGAGCACATCTTGGATAACATTTTTGAGGTGATACAATTGTTGGTTGTATGCCCCCTTCCCCTATGATATTCACAATAGTCTGTATCCTTCCAATAGGGAGGTTTGACTATAGGCTCATAATCACTTGTTGGTGGTAGTGAAATCTCATTGTTAGCCAATAATTTTCTTAACGCAGACTCTTGAGACTTACCCAATGGTGTGAACTTTTGCCTTGGATTTGAACTGGACCAAGGTCTTGGCTTCGAGAGAAAAGTTTGTTGGGCGCAACATTGTTTGTTTCTCCTTTTAGAGTGAATATGGGTTGTTGCTTGGGAGCTGCCACCTTGGCATCCACTACCCCATCGTTGACAACATTCTTATTCTTGGTCCAAAACTTTGATTTGTCCGTTGTGTAATTGGAAGTTGGGGTGTCCTTGTATAACTTGATTGCCCCCTTGGCGATCATAGCTTTTTCAATGAACAATCCCATTTCAATGACTTTTGAAAATGATGTAGGGTATTGTATCTGTATTTGATAGCTGAGGTCGGTATTGAGGTTATGGACAAACATCTCCAATAGCTGCTTCTCAGGTATATCGTAAGAACACTTACTTGCTAGTTGTCTCCATCATTGTAGGAAGGTGGTGAATGACTCACCACTCTTTTGTTTGGTGTTGAATAGATCTAGCATAGATACCTCATGTTCAATGTTGTAAGAGAAGTGCGTGATAAATTTGTTGACTAGTTCATCAAAAGTTTTGATTCCCGGTGGAAGCCGTGAGAACCACTCCATAGCTTGACTACCTAAAGATCTTGGGAATAGTCTCATTAAGTAGTTCTCATCATGAGCTACTTCCAAGCATGTTGCGTTGAATTCCCTAATATGATCTCTAGGGTCACCTTTCCATTTGTACTTGTCAAACTTAGGGACTTTGAACCGATAGGGAAATGGTTTCCTGATCAAACTTTTAGCAAAGGGGTACGGTGCAATATCTTCCAAGGAGTAGTTTTTGGCATTTGTACCCATCTTGAGATTCAAGATTTGTTGCGTTAGATTCTCAAGTTGTTTTCTCATTTCTTTCATAGGAGCATTTTGGTCCATGGTTTGCTTTCCTCTATCATTTACATTTTGGTCTATGGCATTCTTTTCCTTTTCATGATCATTTTCCATGTTTCCCCGATTGAGCTTATATCAAAGTCCGCGGGTAGTTTAATTCCAAGACTAGCAAGATGGTAGAAATACTTATGAGGGTCTACATGAAGCACCATTTCTACTAGGCGTTGGAATTTCTGATCTTGGATGCTTCCTTGATAATCTTCGTGAGAGATATCTTCGTCACTATCATGAGGTGTGACAATGTGGTTGGATGAGCCAGCCATTTCAAGTTGCTTTTTGTACTGAGATCTGGTAAGAACCATGCAAGATGTCGCGGGATGAAGTGGATTGGGACTAGAAATTTTGGCAAGGTGCCGACGAAGACTACTGTGAATAGGATACCTAGGACAATACTTGGATAAAGGACTTTCTCACTGAATGGTTTCAAGTGAGGCGGTTGATACAAGATGGTAGCCACTAGTAAGGTTACTTGATACCTGTCTTACTATGTAGGGACTAGCCGTGCAACAAACTACTAGCAAAGTTCTACGACCTACGAGGTTTACTTGAATTCACAATGACACAAAAAAGGGACCTACGTTGATCTGATATGGGAACCTCTGACTTTGGGATTAGAAAGACTTGACATAAGGTGAATGGGGTGATTGGTGAAAGAGAGACTTTTTGGACAAAATGGACAAAAACTGACTGCAAGGCAGGACCTGATCTCTGATCTTGGAGCTAAGTTGAAATGGGTACTCAGAACCGGTAAACTTTTTCTCTTGAAAATAGTGCAAGTGCTCACTATTGTATATGCACTGAAACATATGCGCCATGAAATTTAACAAATGCACAGCAAGTCACGGTATATATGCCAGAGTGGTAAAAGATGTATGCGCAGCAACTGTCAACAAAAGCGCAGAAAGTCTAAACAAATGCACCGCAGGTCAACACAAATGCACAGGAACAGAGGACAGATGTGCCGCTCTAGCTTTCTTTAGTGTTTTTGCAATTTTTGGAATTTTTTTCGATGTTTTTGGTACTTTGGTTGCAAAAAAGGTCTTCTTGATTTGATTTTCTAAATTAGTGGTAAGAAAACATAGCAAACACAAAGAATTTTTATGATTTTTCTAAACTTTTTTAGTGGTTTTTCTGACTCTATTTTGGACTAAAAGGAACAAAAGCAAGTATAAAAATCCTAGGCTAGAAATGGATTACAAGGGTTTTTGGCCACTAGAACAAGAGGTGTTTAATGCAGGCAACTGTTCAAGTGTTTAATGCGGGCAACTGTTCACCTCAAGCACTTTTATTTTAAGTGGATTGGTAGGGCTTGGCTTTTAGCCTGTTTCCACTTAGGGTCATTCCCACTTGGATAGGCATGCATCCAAAGGCAGGCCCCTCTTAAAGGTTAAACAGATGGAATAACAAGCCTAGCACTTTGGTCACCCAGTAAAGGGGAGAGCATAAACCTGTTGTCATTCGATAAGCATGGAAGACACGGATTAATCCAACCTAGTTAAAAGTAGAAAAACTAAATGGGTTAATCTACTTGGGCAAGCACAGAACTTTGAAGTGATTTAGCAAGATAGCAATGGTTTCATTTTTAACCTAGAAAGCAATGATGAGTTCAGTTTTTAATCCACGTAGCACGAATAGTTAACTTTGAAATGTTCGTCAATTGAGATAGCAGTGGTTCAGTTTTAACCCCAAAAAGTAATGATGAGTTTAGTTTTTAATCCACGTAGTGTGAATAGTTAACTTTGAAATGTTGGTCAATCAAGATAGCAGTGGTTCAGTTTTAACCCCGAAAGCAATAATGAGTTCAGTTTTATACTAGATAGCAATAACTTTGAAAAGATAACAATGTTGTAATGCAAAATAGCAAATGATCTAGTTATTCTTTCCTAATTAAAAGCTATGTGAGATTTTGCATGAGTATCAGTTTTACTATCCCCTTAGAAAGTGAAGTGTGAGCTACTAAAATGCAACTATATGAAACTAAACCCAAGCCTATCCTACAAAACAGCTCCAGAGAATACCTGCAAAGATGTTAGCATTAGCAAATGTTCTTAGAAAAACCCTAAAATCATTGCCTACTACAAAAGCGCCACTTCAGTGACTAAATGTGTAGAAGTAGTCAATAGAAGTGTAGTAATATATATGCACTGTAACAAAGGTTAAAAGCACAGCAAGAAGGAGTATATGTGTTGTAAGAACATATGCACCGAAACAGTATTTAAAAGCGCAACAATAATGAACATATGCGCAGTAAGAAGATATGCGCCTGGAAAAGGGACATAAGTTATCAGAATAGTGTTTAAAAGCACAGTAAGGTCACAAGTGCTAGAACAGAGGACAGAAGCATCGTGAAATTGTTCAAATGCGTCGGATTAGCCTGTGCGATGTCTATACGGAACCTATCTTAAAAAAAGCTCAAATTTTGATTAAATAAAGGGGCAAGGCCCCACGGTGGGTGCCAAAAATGTTAGGGTAAAATAGGATCAACAATGAATATGTAACAAACAACATCAAATACCCATAACTCAATAGAATAGTGAAACTAAAAAGATTGAATAACATGAAGCAATGAATAACACAATGCAAACCTTCCTTGAATCGAAGCTTCTATTGTTGCCTATCAAGGTCATCCTTGTTTGTATGAAGTAGGCCCTCAGAGAGTGCACTCCTTTGTTGTTTTTAAGAATGTCGATAGTGAATGGACTGTGGTGATAAACATGCAATGAAGAGGAACTTCAAAGCTTTAGGTGATCTCAAGCAAATTGTATTGGGGTGCTAAAGGCGCGCTGGTGAATTTCTGCAGAGTAACAATACGAATAGCCTAGATGAATAGAATGGAAGAATGAGGTTCCATTTATAGACTTGGGAGGATGGAGATCAATGGTTGAGAAGAAATAAGAAGATCAATGGTTGAGAAAGGTTGAGGAATGTGTAACGAATCGAAAGAGGACATGTGTCCAAGTTCCATCATGCAACATGGGAGTTTAACAGAATTGATTGAAGAGTTAACAGAATAGACCAATCAGTTAAGTGAATTGATTAGGGAGTTGACTGAATTGATTGATCAGTTAACTAGGTTGAATGAGGAGTCAACAGAATAGATTGTCCAGTGAACTCAATTGACTAATTAGTTAACAGATTTGATTGATGAGTTAACAAATTTTGACTAGAGGATAAATAGGACATGTGGGTGAGAGAATATTAGCTAATTAAATAGTTAAAATATTTCATTACATGTGCAACATGGTGAGGTGGAAAGATGAGGTGGATTTATGAAATTAGAACTTAGGATAGAGGAATTTATGATTAATTAAATAATGTAGGATTATTTAATTATGTGAAACATTAGAAGAATTTAGGGAATTTAATTAAATTAATTAATTTTATTTAATTATGGGATAATGAACCAATCAAATAAACTTAGAATATTTATTTAATTGATAGAAGAAAATAAGAAGGGAATAAATATTAAGAATATTTATTTAGAATGAATCATGTCATTTTTAGGCATATACAATGGCCACATCAACTTGAAAACCTTGTGAGGTACTAGAAACAAGAAATATCTTCATGAAATCTCTTCCAAATGAGTCCACATGACTCATACAACATCTTCAAACACTCCTTTTCCACCACACATCAAAGAATTGTGTTGTACATCTTCTATCTTTAACTCTGGGAACAATCTATCATCCGGAACACATTGCAACATGCTGTCATTTGAAAAACTAAGATACTGATGACCAAGGACCTTGAAACTACAAGGAAGCATGAAATACACATCCATAAACATGTCCTTAAAACTGCAAAGGCAATCAGTCATTTGCGAAGGAATGCAGAGCATCCCAACAGGCCTTCATCACTAACTTACTCTACCAAAACACACGCCGGTACTCTATTATGCATAACTTTCACATTGGAAGGAAAAGTGATATGAAAACTTGGAATTATCACCTTCACTACATCCTGAACATAATTCCAAAACCGCATGGCCATATCTGCAAATGCAAAGGAATGTGGAGCATTCTGGATTGTCCTACATAGAACATCTTCACAAAAGTGACATTATCTTCAAATACTCAACAAAAAAACATTCTTCCGGTAATGCAATCATCATGGAGCTTGGGTCATACATACTACAGGCCATCAGTAGCATTAGCAACACATTTGATCATCTTTGTGCTTCTAATTCCCATCTTTTAATATGAACTATATCTTCTCTATTTTCTTGTTGGATGGGACATGACATCCAACCATGAACTGTATCTTCTTTTCTTGTTGGATGGGGCATGACATCTAACCATGAATTGTATCTTCTTCTCTTGTTGGATGGGACATGACATCCAATCATGAATACCATCACACCACCATGATAGTGTTGACATCAATGACAACCTAGTAATAGTGTTGACATCAATGACAACCCTATGAACCATATGTGTAATATGAAGTGCATTAGATCAAGCAATATTACACATAAAGTACATTCATGCTATAAGTAGTAATAAATGAATAGAGAGATTTGTTAGATTTGTGATTGAAGAATGAATTTCAACTGATGAAGATAGTGAGATCCATGCACCTTGAAATATGGGAAAGTCAAGTGGATAGTTGTCTATATGGGTCAAAACCAAAATATTATTATTTTCTCTATGCTAGGTTGACTTTTCCATTCTAGGTCTAGTCTGCACTTGGGAACTCATTTTATATCTACTAACTTGGTCTTTGATGATCTTTAGATTCTACCTTATGGGCCCTTAAAAAATAGACTACCAGGGAATGATGTCCTCTAACACAATCTGAGGGTTTTAATTTCAAACTAGAAATATTTACAAATACCTTAATAAGAAATGTGCTTCGAGCATGCTCATGAATACTAGAATGCTCACTAGTTAACTCACATGCACTACCTAGATGAGTGAATGATCTGATTTGATAGATTCTTTGCTTGATTTTATGAATTTGAATGCAAATGTGAATGATTGTTCTTTAATATCTTTGTGCCCAATGATGATATGATTGTTCAATTAGTATCATTTGATGTTTTTTATACATGAACATAACACCAAATTGTAAAGATTTGTCCATAGTTGGCATGGGACCAAAGTGTAAAAGGGGTCTAGTTAGCTAAAATATTTGATTTTAATTTTGTATTTAGATGGATCAAGATTATGGTCATGAGGACGATCTCGTAGTTGTAGACACAACCTGGGTCATACATCTAGGTTGAATTAGTGTTTGATAGGAGGATTATGGATTAAAATAGGATTAATGATCAAAATTAGGTAGATAAGCTAATTGAACTAGGATTGTGTGCACATAAGCATAGGGATAAGAGATGAGCATAGGGCTAGGTGCAAGAAAGGCTAGGTATGTAGGCCCAACTATGCACAAAAATGAGTCATTTGTAGCTATATAAATGTATCAATACATCTCCCAAACAAGGTACAAAAGTAAATGGGAAATGCATTGAGGATGCATTTTTCACCATTACATTTTCCCTCCACTTTAAGGTGCATGCGGATCTAAAAATTTGAATCATACATTTCTAAGTGTTTAACATTCTCAAATATGCATAAAGTAAATGTAATAAACAGACGATCCTATGGTTTGAATAAAGGACAAGGATTACCTTTCCATGCTCTTTTCTTTCACATATGCTCTCCAATAAATTTTTGTAACAAAACAGATAAAAGATTCTATAAATAACTTGTCACTCACAAAATAAATCAAATAAAAAAAGAAAATATTAGTGATTATATATACTCTCAATTGATTACCTCCATAAAATATAATTATTTTTTAAAAAGTCTTATTAAATATATTAATAATAAACATAAGAAAAATAAAAATAGATTGACAATCAAATACATCACAAAATAATCATAACTATATAACAAATCAATAAAAGGTGATAAATATGTAAACACATATAATCATCCAACTATTAAAACATAACAATCATAGCTAAAAACTACATCTTAAAAAACATGACAATAGACTTGAGATAAAATCTAAAGTTAAAGTTATTGTTCCCAAATCGTAGCTAAAAACTACATGACAATATAGGGGAGATAAAATTTAAAACAAAATTATTACCCTAGTCATAGCTACAAACTCCATTACAATAGATTGGAGATAAAATCTAAAATAAAATTATTGCCCCCAAGTCATAGCTAAAAACTATATGCCAATAGACTAGAGATAAAATCTAAAATAAAATTATTGCCCCCAAGTCTTAGCTAAAAATTCCATCACAATAGATTGGAGATAAAATCTAAAATAAAATTATTGCCCCCCAAGTCATAGCTAAAAACTACATGACAATAGACTCTAGATAAAATCTAAAATAAAATTATTACCCTCAAGTCATAGCTAAAAGCTACATGACAATAGACTAGAGATAAAATCTAAAATAAAATTATTACCCCACATCATAGCTAAAAACTACATGACAATAGACTAGACATAAAATTCACAATAAAATTATTACCCCAAACCATAGCTAAAAACTACATAACAATAGAATCCAATAAAATTCAAAATAAAATTATTACCCCTAAACCATAGCTAAGAGACAATAGACTGGAAATAAAATCTAAAATAACATTAATGCCACCAGTACGAATCACATTATTTGCTTGGCCAAAATTTGGGAGTGTACACAGTTCCGTACAATATTTCTAACCGGACATTTGTACAACTTTATGCTTTTTTTTTTCTTGAATATAAATTAATTTTATTATTCTGGACCACAATTGTGTGGTTATTGTACACAATCTTACTACAGTTATGTGAGAACCAGTTGTGGTAACAGATGAGTTAGGTAAAGTTCTAGTTACCTAAATGTTCTTTTCTTTTCCTTCTAAGATGACGATGACGATATATTGGAAGAGGTTATGGCCATTTGGTGAAACACAAACCCATTGTTTTGATACCTGAAATAATTTTCTGAATTAATCATAGCCACAAAATCTTAGTTAAATAGAAGAAAATAATTGAGCCAGGGACATACAATGCTAGCTCAACTTTTCAATGGTTAATATTAGAAAGCAGGATGTTACAGATTGAATTGATTTTTATCATTGTTTTAAATTTCATTCTTTTTCATAAATGTTGTTTTCTTTGATCTTTTCTTCCTTCATAATAACTGTTCATTCTTTTCTTTACATAGTCACAAATTTTTAGATGTCTATCTTCACTATGTGTACATAAAAGAATAATTGAACCACAGACACATCACAGTCTACCTCATCTTTTCAAAAGTTATTGAGAAGCATGATAATACAGATTAAATTGATTTTTATCACTACCTTATGAAGACCTCATTCTTCTCCACAAATGTTGTTTTCTTTGATCTATTCTTCCTTCGTAACAGCTTTTCCTTCTCTTCCTTATATAGCCACAAATTCTTAGATGTCTATCTTCACTATATTTACTCAAAAGAATAATTGAGCCATAAACACATCATAGTTTACCTCATCTTTTCAAAAGTTATTGAGAAGCATGATAATACAGATTAAATTGATTTTTATCACTACCTTATGAAGACCTCATTCTTCTCCACAAATGTTGTTTTCTTTGATCTATTCTTCCTTCGTGTTCCTTCTCTTCCTTATATAGCCACAAATTCTTAGATGTCTCTCTTCACTATATGTACTGAAAAGAATAATTGAGCCATAGGCACATCACAGTCTACCTCATCTTTTCAAAAGTTATTGAAAACATGATAATACAGATTAAATTGATTTTTATCACTACCTTACTACACCTCATTCTTCTCCACAAATATTGCTTTCTTTCTTTTCTTCCTTCATAAAAATTGTTCCGTCTCTTCCTACTGTTGTTTTCTGTGATTTTTTCTTCCTTCCTATTTTTTAATACTGAATGACAGTTGTTTTCTCTTCACACTGTCTAATGTCCATTTCATTGGGCTATTCTTAAATATCATTCACTTCAACAGTCAAATGTCAATTGTGGCCAACTTTTTATTGTGAATGAGGTGTAAAATTACTATTGGATGTTTGACCATTGAAGTGGATGACATTTAAGTAGAATGACTTCATTGATGCAAATATTGAAAATTCTGCCTACAGATTTTTACAATTTTAAATAAATGTATAGTCCTCTTTATAATTATCCAGAGAAATTGTAATACTTGACTAACCATTATCTACATTTTAATGAAAATTAAGGTGCACAATTATCTGGGAAATTAGGCTCCACAATCATCACAGACTACAGTGAAGTTGTAATATGTGACTTAATTCTATATATTTTAATTATTTTAATAGATCCAGCGAAAATTAGTTTATTGATTTTAAAAGAAATCTAAAATCAAAATTAAATGTCGCTAGAAATGCTGGTAAAAAACACAAGATTCCACCCCCAGGTACTTTTGTGGAAGGTTACATTTAATATTAATCTAAACTGTAGTCCTCATTTGGTAGTTCTTCATCCACAAAAATCAACTTTTTATTTTTTAGTTATAAAAAAATAGAAATATGACACATCTCTTTGTTTTAAAAAAAAAATTAAATATGAAAATCTTTTTGTTTTGACACTGACAGGTAGTCATTTATTCTTAGCATTTCCTATTTATTTGGTGGCAGCTATTTGTGCTCTGTTTTAGTGTCATTTTGTCTCTATTTTAGTGTAGTCATTTATTCTTAGCATTTCCTATTTATTTGGTAGCTGTTGTTTGTGCTCTATCTTAGTGGTATTTTGTCTCTATTTTAAGAGCCTATCCTAAGGCAGCTTCATTAAGACATATTTCCTAACTTTGTCTCTGTTTTAAGAGCCTGTCCTAAGGCAGCTTCATTAAGGCAGATTTCCTAATTTTATCTCCTATGCCTCTATTTATATTGTGCAAACCAAGAATTCTTGCTGAAATGTAGATTTTTTGTTTTATACTTTGTAAACCTGGAAGAGGATCCAGATACCATTGTTGAAATGGTTCAAAAGTAAGAATGTTTTTTTGGTTTTTGTTTTTTTGTTTGTTTGCACTAGAAATGTAGATTTTAAATACATGGACTATGTTTTTTGTTTTTTTTATTGTTGAGATTTTGGAAATTGGGATCACTGCGATGGTATTGCAGAAGCATTAACAGTACAAGGTGAGAGTTATCTTATTTGTTGTGTGGGACGGGAAATCCCATCGACGATTCCTGGCGAGAATGACTGCTTTTAGATGGTAACAGATCCTAGTGACTACTGGCACTCTGCCCCACGCTCATGTCATCCAGACTGAGTCACTTTGGATCTTTATCTAGAGAAGCATGGTCATCCAGTTGAAGGAAAAGGTCATCATAAATAGCTTCAAGACAATTGACGATCAGGGCATCAACGTCCACATTGCCAATGGGCCCTGCATAACCATTTAGTTCGTGACTAACATCATCATTCATGGATGTTGGGTTTTAAACTGTATGATTTGTAATTTGCTAGGGATGTAGATTCAAAATTTTGTGTTCATAGGGTTTACATTTGATTGTAGGGTGCGAAGATGTTTTAGTTTCGGGCTATCTAGAATGATATTTAGTTGTTTTCCATGTTTTAGTTTAGAATTCAGACAAGTGTTTTCAAACTGGTGTGCTTTTAGGGTCGGGCGTGCTTGACGATGTTTCTGGATATTTGGTGTTTGAGTTTTTGTTTGTTTTATTTTGGATTATTTGTGGGTATCTTCGAAAGGTTTGTTTCTGTTTGTGCACTATGTGTTTGGTCTGGGACACAGATGAGGTGTTCTCAAAATGTTTTTCATAGGGTTTACATTTTATTATAGGGTTTCAATGTTCGTGGTATGATATGTTTTAATTTGTATTTTGTAATAGTCTAGAATCTGTTTGATGTGAAAATAAAGTAGAATTTGTTTCTAGTTGTCTAGAATGATTTTTTTGGTATATGTGATGGAAAGAGCTTAGGAAAATAGGCAAATGTATTTTCGTTATTGTATTCAATACATCCACACGTATATAAATAATGATAAACAGTGATCTAATAACATTATAACTGTAAACAGTGATCTAATAACATTATAATTAACATAATTAACCAGCGAACAATACAATGTAATACAAACTTATTCTATGCTAACATTCTCCAATGATCCCTAAGAGATACAACACATTTTTAAAAAGGTATAATTCTAGATCATATACTCTTAGTATAATTCTAGATCATATACTCTTGAAGCTCGCTGGACAACAATCCATATTGAGCTTAACACCAAATCCTAAACCTGTCTCCAAAACAAAATCTTCACAAAACATACATTCTTCAAATCTGTCACCATTACCAAAGCAAAGCAAAACAACCAAAACTAAAAAAGCTTTTCATGCAAAGCATCATCTCAAAGAAAGAATCTAACTTGAGATGATGGAAAATCCTCCATCCTTCGATGTTGCTTGCCTCCAATTTGAAGGCTTAAAGGGCGTATCCACAAAAATTAATAGCACCATGGTGGATCCTCATCCTCAATATCTGGTGGATCCTTATCATCTTCAATGCAAGCAAGGTTTCCTTCATTTTTGACCTTTCCTTAAGAACATCACTAGCTAGAGTTCTACAATCCCAAGGTGTATGACGGTTTTTCTTACAATAAAAATATTTGATTTTTCTTGAGAATAATGTTTTCTCCTGAGGATCATCTTTTGAATCTTCTGTTGTTCGCTTCTCTTCTTCTAGAAGAGCAGAAATCATACCTTCTAGAGTTTGTGAAGGTATTTGACTGAGTGTAAAAATAACATTGTTGCATTTTGAAGGCAAGCTATTTAATAGGATGGCCCTAGCATCATCATCATCTACCGTAACCTTAACCTTTGCTAGCTATCTAAATGAGAGATTGCAAGTTACTCATATGATTTGACATTGTGATTCCATCTTCCATCTTAAATCTAAATAATTGAAGTTTTAGAGAAAACTTTTCATTAACAACTTTTGTTCCAAACAATTTATTCAGATTATCCTGAATTTTGGTTGATGATTTATCCAAATCAATGTCATGCAATTCAGTGTCAGAAAGAGCAGGACCAATTATAGCCTTGAATTTATCATCTCTACTACTCCAATCTAATAACTTATTTGCATATGTAGGTGCTTTTTCCTTTCCACTTACTATTCCCCATAAATTTTTATTCATTAGTTGCATTTGAATTTTCATTCTCCAAATATGAAAATTGAAACTATAATACTTGTCTAATGGAATCTGCATTTAAAAATAATACTCCAAAAAGAAATGGTAAGACCAAATTGACCTTCTTACTCCGAATTAAATATATTTTCTTATAAAACTTTGCACTTCCATACACACTTCAATACATACCTTTCCTTGACTGATAACCTCCAACGTGAAACAAGAGGACAGGCTAACTAGGCTAACTGTGCATAACTGTGCATTATCAGCATCTACAACACAGAAAATTGTAGGCTTTCAATCAAATTGCAATATCCAACTTGCAATATCCAACAAAATTCCAAATAAAATGATAACTCTTCCTGCGATCTGACTTCTTCTGGTCAGTGCTCCCTTGCTCCCTTCTCTGAGGGTGACTTGCTTAAACATAAGCCTGAATGTCGACTAAAAATAGTGATTCCTTTGTATGACTTTCACTGGCTTCAACTTTACACTCTTTCGGCTTCTTTGTAGACTGATCGGTCCCTTTTGTGTTGGCCTCAAATGTATTCAGCGTCCTCAACTTCAAATAGATCTGCAAACCCTTTTAAACAAATTGCCATTCCTTAAGATCAATGCACCTTCATCACGCTTGGATAGCCACAAGAACTAATTTTGCTCTGATACCATCTAATGGAGAGAGCTTAGGAAGATGGGCAAATGTATTTTTGTTATTGTATTCAATACATCCACATGTATATAAACAATGATATACAGTTATCTAACTGTAACATCATAACTGTGCATAACTGGTTAGTAGAACTAACAGAACTAACCAGCGAACAACAGTTTACAATGTAATACAAACTTATTCTATTCTAACAATATGTTGTTTAGCTTTTAGTTAGTTTTTTAAATTTTTTTAGTGATGTATCTTGGTGATTTCAAGATGCTATCTTTAGGTTCTTCCATGTATCTCTACCTGAAATAAAATGTGTGTATCTAAAGTGTGGGTTTTAGCTTGTATGCTTGAGTATTAGGACATAGTCTCCAGCTTAAATAGGTGATTTCAAAATGTTTCCTTTTTAAGGTTTCCATTGGTTATAGGATTAAAAGTTGAAGTCATTTCTTGTTGTAGGAAATGATGTTTGTGAGTATTTGGTGTGATATTTGAGTGGGTGCTTACAAAATGTTTTCTAAAGGTTAACTTTTCATTGGTAGGTTTTAAAATTCAGTTTGTTTCAGGTTGCATAAATAGTTATTTTTTTGTTAGATGGATGTTCTTCTTATTTGGGCCCCTTTTAACATGCTTAAAATAAAATCCATTTGATTTGTTGAAGCTCATCTATGTCTTTTTCCCTCTCCTTCCCTCTCCTTGCATTAACAAATCTCCATAGCTATCTTCTATCTGACTCAACAAAGCTTTTCCTCTTTTGCCACATGGCATTGCCCAACTCCCTTATTTGTACACCCAAGATTGGAAATCTTAGTGTTGCAGGTATAAAATTCTCCAATGAATGGATTGAAATAAAAGCTGACTACATGTGCTTGCTACATTTTCTCTCTTGTTTGAATAATTTCTAAATGAAATATCTGACTACTTGCATTTATCTCTATTTTTGATACGTTAGGGTTTCTCATTGAACACCTTTCCTTTTAGTGTTCATTTACTATACTTTACTTGAACACACTATTTTACAAAAAAAATTTCCAAGAATGCTAAACTTGTCACTTGCTTTTCTTTTTGTTTTCTAGTTTTAGTTGTTTATTCCAATTATTTTTAGGGTTTAAGAAGTTGGGTTTATTTTGCCAGGCATGATAAATTTAGTTATTGTCCGCCTCTAGGTCTTGGAGCTTGCTGGAAATGCTCCCTAAGATAATAAAAATAAGCATATAGTATCCAGGCATATTCAGTTAGTAGTTAGGAATGATGAGTTAAGTAAGCTACTTGATACTGTAGCAATTGCTAATGGAGGATTTTTTTCGAACATACACTAAGTTCTCTTTACTCGTTTTAAAGCTTGACTCTCGCAGCTTCAGTTTATGACCAACATCTGTATTTTTCTCACCTAAGAATGGGGGTCTTTCCATCTTCCCTTGATGCTACAATACATTCCTTGAGGGCTTGTTATTATGTGGCTACAATTTTTCTATCTTCTACCTATGACCATTTCTTGAGCAACATTCTCCTATACAAGGGTGGCGGCTCTAATTAAACTAAGATCACACTTCAAGAAAATATAGTAACTTAACTTCAGATGATAGGATGTTCAATCGTATGGTAGATTGTTCCCCTCATGCAAAGAGAATACTTAGGCAAAGAGGGCTTCTCTTTGAACTAGACTAGCCATGCAAAGATGATACTTTAGGTAAAAGAACTACTTGTTGAACTGGACTGCCCATGTAATGAAAAACATAGATAAACATTCAACATGTATATGATATAGACTTGAATCAAAGGATTTTAAGGTATATACAAATGCTATATAGTTGATCACATTAATTTGGCCGATAAGCCCAACACCAATAAAGTATAAGTGTGTGCCTTACTATATTGCACATTACTAAATAAAGGGACATCTTAGTGAGTGGTTATTGTGACAACCTACTAATAGCGGTTTAAGACTAGCAAAGACATTGATGAGTTTTTTGAAATAACATTGACAATTTATTTTAGCATGGTGGCTAGATTGGGCAAGTAACAAGCACATGTTGTATTTAGGATGTCCTTTGAAATCTTCTTTAATGTCTAGATTGTGGGAATTAAAAGTCTCAATTTCAAAAGATTCAAAAATAAATTTATACAACAACAATTCTTTGCACACGAGACAACTAGGTTTGGACATGGCACAATAGGTGGAAAACCTCCAGCGTGGGCTAATCCACTGGCTGGAATTTTCTCTGCTATAGGGTTCTGGGGTTTTGTTGCATTCAGGACCATAAATCATCCAAGTCTATGTGCCCAAGTTCAGTGTCTTTCACCTTGGATAAACCATTTTCTATAATAGAGGTGATAGGGAAACCTTGATACTTATACTTCATTTTGACTTGCTTTAGAAACCAGAACACAAAAGCCTTTATGATTGTTAGGAGCACCAAATAATTTTGCAGAACATTTGAAGAAGACGCACAATCTACCAAAATGACTTCAAGGAAGTTGAACTTATTGTGTGTGTGTGTGTGTGTGTGTGTGTGTGTGTGTGAGAGAGAGAGAGAGAGAGAGAGAGAGAGGCCAGTTATCTGACCTGGTTACAAGAATCTGTGCTCAACACTTTGTTGAATATGCAATGCAGAGCTCCTTCAAAGTTCACCAGCTAAAATGCAAGATAAGGTATTTTACGAAGGTGCCAACCCTTTATAAAATGTATCATTAATTCTCATTGACTTTGGTGGCATGTATGATGGTACAATTCATAAATAAGCCACTTTAATTCTCCTTCGAAAAATGTGCAATTGAACTCCCCAAGACATTCCTTATTAATTAAGAAATGACATACGTCACTTCTGCTATGAATGTTCTTAAATGGAAAAGATGGCTCCTCGAAGAATCAATCAAGCTTTAGTCAGGAGATCAACAACTTTTAAAACTTTAGAACCATTCGTCCAGAGTTCAAAAGTTCTAAGAACTCTCGACCTGCTGACTACAAAGAACTTTAAGCACCAGGATGAACAAAGGGACGATAATAAAGACTTAAACAATGACTTTCAACAAAGAGTCAGGAAATCAGAAGGTTTCAAAACTTGAGAATCCGCCGACTAAGGTTCGGAAAAGCAAAAAATTACCGACTGTGAAGGAAAAATGTTTAAGTAAAGGTCGCAACTTTATAAAGGGGGCAAAAAAATAAAGAATAAAGAGGGGGACTTTGACTTAATGCATGAATGGAAAAATTTAAATATAGGGTAACACCATGTAGGTTAATATTTTTAATATGTACTTTTAAGACTGACATGTGATAATAATTAGATCATTTAAAATTTCAAATATTTTTTATTTATTTTATATGCCCATTTTGTACCAAACCCAATCCTACACATTGAACACCATGAATAAATGAATAGAGAAATTGCTTAGATTTGTGATTGAAGAATGAATTTCAACTGATGAAGATAGTGAGATCCATGCACCTTGAAATTTAGGAAAGTCTTTGATAGTTGTCTGTATGGGTCAAAACCAAACTATTACTCTTTTCTCTATGCTAGGTTGACGTTGCCATTCTAGCTTTAGTCTAGACTTGGGAACTCATTCTATATCTACTAACTTGGTCTCTAATGATCTTTGGATTCTACCTTATGGACCCTCAAAAAAGAGACTACCAGGGAATGATGTCCTCTTTCACACTCATGCTTACAAATACCTTAATAGGAAACATGCTTCAAGAATTCTCATGAATCCTAGAATGCTCACTAGTTAACTCACATGTACTACCTAGATGAGTGTATGATCAGATATGATAGATTCTTTTCGGCATGGGACCAAAGTGTAAAAGGGGGCTAGTTAGCTAAAATATTTGATTTTAATTTTGTATTTAGATGGATCAAGATTATGGCCACGAGGATGACCTGGTAGTTGTAGACACAACCTAGGTCATACATCTAGGTTGAATTAGTGTTTTATAGGAGGATTATGGATTAGGAAAATTAGGTAGATAGGCTAATTGAACTAGGATTGTGTTCACATAAGCATAGGGGTAAGCAATGAGCATATGACTAGGTGCAAGCAAGGCTAGGTATGCTAGCCCAACTATGCACAAAAATGAGTCATTTGTAACTATATAAATGTATCAAGACATCTCCACAAACAAGGCACAAAAGTAAATGGGAAAATGCATGGAGGATGTATTTTTCACCATTACATTTTCCCTCCACTTTGAGGTGCATGCTAATCTAATATGAATCATACATCTCTAAATATTTATCATTCTCAAATATGCATAAAGTAAATGCAATAAATAGATGATCCTGTGGCTTGGATAAAGGACAAGGATTACCTTTCCATGTTTTTTTTTTTTTTTTTCCACATATGTTCTATAAATTTTTGTAACAAAATAGATAAAAGATTCTTTAAATAACTTTTCACTCACAAAATAATTTTAGTATAAAAAATGAAAATATTAGTGATCATATATACTCTTCAAATGATTACCTCCATACAATACAATTATTTTTTAAAAAAGTCTTAATAAATATATTAATAATAAACATAAATAACATAAAAATAGATTGACAATCAAATACATCCCAAAATAATCATAACTATATAACAAATCAATAACAGGTGATAAATATGTAAACACATATAATCATCCAACCATTAAAATATAACAATCATAGTTAAAAACTACATCGTAAAAAACACAACAATAGATTGGAGATAAAATCTAAAATAAAGTTGTTGCCCCCAAATCATAGCTAAAAACTACATGACAATAGATTGAAGATAAATAGTTGTTCATGGCATAGTGTGTTGGTTAAAATGTCACTATGGTTGTTGCCATCAAAGTTCAAACCCCTTGTTTGTGGCCTACTTGGTTTGGGGCAGGCTAAAAATTCCCCCCTTCACCACTTAAAAACAAAGATTGAAGATAAATTTTTAAAAAAAATTATTGCCCCCAAGTCATAGCTAAAAATTCTGTGATAATACATCCCAGATAAAATCTAAAATAAAATTATTGTCCACAATTCATAGTTAAAAACTACATGACAATAGACAGGAGATAAAATCTAAAATAAAATTTTGGAGTGTGCACAATTCCTTACAATAATTCTAACCAGACATTTGCGGAACTTTAGGCAATTTTTTTCTTATTTTTAATAATTTTTAAGCAATTTTATTATTTTGGACCACAATTTTGTGGTTATTGTACACAATCTTACTACTGTTATGTGAGAACCAGTTGTGCGAACAGACGAGTTAGGTTAAAGTTCCAGTTACTTAAAACAATAGTTAATATAGATTTTTGTTGAATTAGAACATCCTGCCCAGACATGTTCACTGCTTCATTGTTTATATATAGGCTATATCATGATGTTTATTTCCACCACTCCATTTTGGAAAGCTTATTAAGTAAAAAAGGCCTAAAGAGGAGGCTAAGGCTACTATAATGGAGAAGGAAAGTTCAACAGAGTTAAATGTGAAGATTGTGGAGTCATGCCTGGTGCCACCATAATGTGTGTTCAACTTGGTTTCATGTGTTGTTATTGGTATTCGTATGTTTCATCAATAATGATCATGTGCTTTTCTTTCAAAGTTGCATTGTGAGAAAGATATTTTGCATCAAGTTTTGGTATCTCTACTTGGATGCATGGAACTTAAATTCATAAGTTTAACTCTTATTCCATCACTACTATTTGTTATTTCTTTGTTTTTGTTCTTATAATTCCAGAAAATCCAAATACCCCTATCATACGAGGGAGCTACCCCTCTTAAACATAGAGAGGAATCGAGATAGACCTGTAATTCTTCAAATGTTGTGAGTAGATTGTTGCTAATCCAAGGGCGAATGGAGTTACTCAAGAAGATTATTTTAAAGCAACAAATATGTTTACCAACAAAAGTTGAATGAGTTTTAGAAGAACTAATCATGTAATTTCTTAAAACTTCTAAATATGTCAATCTTTAAGATAGTTTCAGATGAACTAATAAAAATCACTTGATTCCTTATCATTATTTGAAAGTATTTGATGATATTTCCATAAACTCTCCATACGACCACTCTCCTAAGGCCAATATAGTTAAAGTTTAGGAGAAAAGAGCCATCTCTCATTATTTGGTGTATTCCCCTAACCTTTCCAATCATATTGATTTACTTTGATTGTAGCTTGGTAAATAAACCTAGATGCTTTAAGAAAAATTCTTCAACATTTGAGCTTCTTAGGAAATGTTGGTCACTAAAAAAAGATCCAACATGGATAGTGTATGTTTTAAATGGATTAGTAGTCACTAATTTTGGATATATGATCTGATGATTAGGTAACTAGTCATAAATATGAGTAGGTCACTAGTCACAAGTCACTTATTGCATTTTGTAAGCATCATTAAGACATTCACATGGAAATTCAAAGATGAAAGGAAATGGACATGTGAGACATGGGTTCCTTGATGTCTCTAGTTTACACTTTTTAAGTGGTGAAATTAGTGGGTAAAAGAGAAGCCCAACCATTTATTCAAAAATATTGTATTTCTTATGAGAAATCACATTTTTAATGTATGTGTATTGGGGCATTAACTAAACATGTGCAATTTTCCAAATATAAAATGTACATTCAATCCAAAGAGCTTGAAATGCATTCCATAGAACTTAGAGTCCATGTATATCATCATGTACAATATTTTTGATAGAAAATTTGTGCAACTTTAAGTAATTCTATTGGACTCAAGACTAAATATATTATGACTACTTAACATTTTACCAAATAAATATTTGGAAAGGAAAAAAATAGTCCCTAATGTGTGACCTAGGTTAATTAATTAAATAAATGCAGAAAAACATAATTATTCTAGATCACAAGGAGTTGTTACGATGGAGTGCATTAGATCAAGCAATATTACACAGAACGTACAATCATTCTATAAGTAATAATAAATGAATAGAGAGATTGCTTAGATTTATGATTAAAGAATGAATTTCAACTGATGAAGATAGTGAGATCCATGCACCTTGAAATCTGGTAAAGTCTTGGATAATTTTCTATATGGGTCAAAACCAAAAAATTATTCTTTTCTTTATGCTAGGTTGACTTTTCCATTCCAGGTCTAGTCTGCATTTGGGAACTTATTCTATATCTACTAACTTGGTCTCTAATGATCTTTGGATTCTACCGTATGAACCCTTAGAAAATAGACTTCCAGGGAATGATGTCCTCTTTTACACTCTTAGGGTTTTAATACCAAACTAGCAATATTTACAGATACCTTAATAAGAAACATGCTTCAAGCATGCTCATGAATCTTAGAATGCTCACTAGTTAACTCACATACACTACCTAGATGAGTGTATGATCATATATGATAAATTCTTTGGTTGATTTTTAGAATTTGAATGCAAATGTGAATGATTTCTCTTTAATATCTTTGTGTCCAATGATTATATGATTGGTCAATTAGTATCATTTGATGTTTTTTATACATGAACATAACACCAAATTGTAAAGATTTCTACATAGTTGGCGTGTGACCAAAGTATAAAAAGGGGCTAGTTAGCTAAAATATTTGATTTTAATTTTGTATTTAGAGGGATCAAGATTATGGCCACGAGGATGATCTCATTGTTGTAGACACAACCTGGGTCATACATCTAGGTTGGATTAATGTTTGATAGGAGGATTATGGATTAGGATAGGATTAATGATCAAAATTAGGTAGATAAGCTAATTGAACTAGGATTGTGTGCACATAAGCATAGGGGTAAGAGATGAGCATAGGGCTAGGTGCAAGCAAGGCTAGGTATGTGGGCCCAACTATGCACATAAATGAGTCATTTGTAGCTATATAAATGTATCAAGACATCTCCCCAAACAAGGCACAAAAGTAAATGGGAAATGCATTGAGGATGCATTTTTCACCATTACATTTTCCCTCCACTTTAAGGTGCATGCGAATCTAAAATGAATCATACATCTCTAAGTATTTAGCATTCTCAAATATGCATAAAGTAAATGTAATAAATAGACGATCCTATGGTTGGATAAAGGACAAGGATTCCCTTTCCATTTTCTTTTCTTTCACATATGCTCTCCAATAAATTTTTGTAACAAAACAGATAAAAGATTCTATAAATAACTTGTCACTCACAAAATAAATCAAATAAAAAATGAAAATATTAGTGATTATATATACTCTTCAATTGATTACCTCCATAAAATATAATTATTTTTTAAAAAGTCTTATTAAATATATTAATAATAAACATAAGAAAAATAAAAATAGATTGACAATCAAATACATCACAAAATAATCATAACTATATAACAAATCAATAAAAGGTGATAAATATGTAAACACATATAATCATCCAACTATTAAAACATAACAATCATAGCTAAAAACTACATCCTAAAAAACATGACAATAGACTTGAGATAAAATCTAAAGTTAAAGTTATTGTCCCCAAATCATAGCTAAAAACTACATAACAATAGACGGGAGATTTAAAACAAAATTATTACCCCCAAAGCATAGCTAAAAACTCCATTACAATAGATTGAAGATAAAATCTAAAATAAAATTATTGCCCCCAAGTCATAGCTAAAAATTATATGACAATAGATTAGAGATAAAATCTAAAATAAAATTATTGGCCCCCAAGTCATAGCTAAAAATTCCATGACAATAGATTGGAGATAAAATTGAAAATAAAATTATTGTCCCCAAGTCATAGCTAAAAACTACATGACAATAAACTCCAAGATAAAATCTAAAATAAAATTATTACCCTGAAGTCATAGTTAAAATTATATAGCAATAGACTAGAGATAAAATTCACAATAAAATTATTTCCCCCAAGTCATAGCTAAAAATTCCATGACAATAGATTGGAGATAAAATCTAAAATAAAATTATTACCCCACATCATAACTAAAAACTACATGACAATACACTAGACATAAAATTCATAATAAAATTATTACCCCCAAACCATAGCTAAAAACTACATGACAATAGATTCAAAATAAAATTATTACCCCTAAACCATAGGTAAAAGACAATAGACTCAAAATAAAATCCAAAATAAAATTTCGCCACCAGTACGAATCACATTATTTGCGTTAGAACTGTTCGGTGCTATGGCCGTTTTGTCAAATTCACTAAAGTCGCCAAAATTTGGGAGTGTACACAGTTCCGTACGATATTTCTAAACAGACATGCATACAACTTTATGCATTTTTTTTCTGAATATAAATTAATTTTATTATTCTGGACCACAATTGTGTGGTTATTGTACAGAATCTTACTACTGTTATGTGAGAACCAGTTGTGGGAACAGATGAGTTATGTTAAAGTTCCAGTTACCTAAATCTTCTTTTCTTTTCCTTTTAAGATGACGATATATTGGAAGAGGTTATGGCCATCTGGTGAAACATAAATCTATTGTTTTGATACCTGATATAATTTTCTGAATTAATCATAGTCACAAAATCTTAACTGTATAGAAGAAAATAATTGAGCCACAGACACATACAATGTTAACTCCTCTTTCACTCTATTTAAATATTATCCACTTCAATGGTCAAACAACCAATAGTAATTATACATCTCATTCACAAGAAAAAGTGGTAAATATTTGTCCTATTTTTATTGGCCAAAATTGACCTTTGACTTGAAGTGGATGATATTTAAGAACAGCCCTCATCTTTTCAATGGTTAATATTAGAAAGCAGGATGGTACCTGGATTGAATTGATTTTTATTGTTGTTTTATGTAAATCTTATTTTTTTCCATAAATGTTGTTTTCTTTGACCTTTTCTTTCTTCATAATAGTTGTTCATTCTCTTCTTTACATAGCCACAAATTTTTAGATGTCTATCTTCACTACGTGTACAGAAAAGATTAATTGAACCACAGACACATCACAGTCTACCTCATCTTTTCAAAAGTTATTGAGAATCATGATAATACAGAATCAGATTAAATTGATTTTTGTCACTACCTTATGAAGATCTCATTCTTCTCCACAAATGTTGTTTTCTTTGATCTATTCTTCCTTGGTAATAGTTGTTCCTTCTCTTCCTTATATAGCCACAAATTCTTAGATGTCTATCTTCACTATATGTACTGAAAAGAATAATTGAGCCATAAACACATCATAGTCTACCTCATCTTTTCAAAAGTTATTGAGAAGCATGATAATACAGATTAAATTGATTTTTATCACTACCTTATGAAGAACTCATTCTTCTCCACAAATGCTGTTTTCTTTGATCTATTCTTCCTTAGTAACAGTCATTCCTTATCTTCTTTATATAGCCATAAATTATGGTTCCTTCTCTTCCTTTTATAGCCACAAATTCTTAGATGTCTATCTTCACTATATGTACTGAAAAGAATAATTGAGCCATAGACACATCACAATCTACCTCATCTTTTCAAAAGTTATTGAAAGCATGATAATACAGATTAAATTGATTTTTATCACTGCATTACTGCACCTCATTCTTCTCACACAAATATTGCTTTCTTCTTTTCTTCCTTCATAAAAATTGTTTCGTCTCTTCCTACTGTTGTTTCTTTTCTTCCTTCCTATTTTTTAATACAGCATGATAGTTGTTTTCTCTTCACACTATCTAATGTCCACTTCATTGATGCAAATTTTGAGAATGACTGCCTACCGGTTTTTATTGATGAAAACTATGAAATATGAATAACTCCACATCTGTTTGAATAAGGTAGTTTTTCAATTTTAATTAAATATATAGTCGTCTTTATAATTATCTGGAGAAATTGTAATCCTTGACTAACCATTATCTACATTTTAATGAAAATTAACGTGCACAATTATCTCGGAAATTAGACTCCACAATCATCACAGTGAAGTTGTAATCTGTGACTTAATACTATATATTTTAGTTATTTTAATAGATACAGGGAAAATTAGTTTATTGACTTTAAAAGAAATCTAAAATTAAAAAAAAAAACACAAGATTCCACTCCCAGGCAGGGCTGAAATTTGACAGTCAACCTTGCTTGTCAAACAATTTTTTTATGACAGTTATTTATTCAATGATGCCTTTAAAATACTATGACATACTTTAGTATAAGTATATTAGATAAACACGGAATATATATATCATCATAATCCTATATAAATTTTCAGAGTCTGTCCAAAATCTCTCCTTTCATATGATCCAGGCTTTTCAAATTTTCAATGTATTTTACAGCTAAAATGTCTAAATATAGCTATGCAACTGTCAAATTTAAACCTTCCTCCCAGGTACCTTTGTGGAAAGTCACATTTAATATTAATCTAAACTGTAGTTCTTCAGACTTCTCATTTGGTAGATCTTCATCTTGAACCAGAATTATCCACTCTTTATTTTTTAATTGTCATTTCTATGGCACATTTCTTTGTCCTCAAAAAAATAGAAATATAACACATCTCTTTGTCCTCCAAAAAATAATTTAAATATGAAAATCTCTTTGTTTACGCACTCACAGGTATTCATTTATTGTCGTCATTTCCTATTTATTTGGTGGCAGCTGGTTGTGCTCTATTTTAGTGGCATTTTGTCTCTATTTTTAGCATAGTCATTTATTCTTGGCATTTCCTATTTATTTGGTGGCAATTGTTTGTGCTCTATCTTAGTAATATTTTGTCTCTAAATTAAAAGCCTATCCTAAGGCAGCTTCATTAAGGTAGATTTCTTATTTTCGTCTATATTTTAAGAGCCTATTTAGGACGCTTCATTAAGATAGATTTCTTAATTTTATCTCCTACGCCTCTATTTATACTATGCAAATCAAGAATTCTAGCTGAAATGTAGATTTTTTTGTTTTGTACCTTTCAAACCAAGAAGAGGATCTAGAAACTATTGCCGAAATGGTTCAAAAGTAAGAATATCCTTTTGTTTTTTTTTGTTTGTTCGTATTATAAATGTAGATTTTAAGCGCATCGACTCTATTTTTGTTTTTATGTTGTTAAGATCTTAGGATCACTACGATGGTATTGCAGGAGCATTAATAGTACAAGACAAGAGCTAGCTTATTTGTCGTGTGGGATGGGCAATCCCATTGACAACTACTGGCAAGAATGACCGCTTTTGCATGGTAACAAATCCTAGTGAATACAACGTGGTTAATCCTCGCTCTGACACTCTACCCCACGCTATCATCCAGACTGAGTCACTCTAGATCATTTTCGAGAGAAGCATGGTCATCCAGCTTAGGGAAGAGCTCATCATGAATAGCTTCAATACAATTGATGGTCGGGGCGTCAATGTCTGCATTGGGCCCTACATAACCATTTAGTTTGTGAGTCTATGACTAACCTCATCATTCATAGATGTTGGGTTTTAAACTATATGCTCTACAATTTGCTAGGGATCTAGATTCAAGCTTGGCAACGTAAACTAAGGGAAAAAACTCTTCATGGTAAGTTGGAATAGGCCAGGAGGAAACTAAACCTTGATCCAAATAACACCAAATTGCAAACTGTTATTGCTGCCACTGAGACTCAATTGTGTCAACTTGACAACTATAGAGGACATGGGGCTAAAATCAGGGCTAGAGGGTAATAGAGGCTCCAAATATTATTTTAACTTTTTGAGGTATAAGCATAAAAAGGAAAGAATTTGTGCCATAACAGATGAAAATGGTACCCTCCATATGAACCCCACTGATATTAATATGATTTTCTAGAATTTTTATAAGACCCTGTTTCAAGAAAATCAGTCTTGGAATGATATTTATTCTACCTTGGAGGATATAGTTGAACAATATATTCCTAATAGAATTGATCTTGGATATAACAGATATCTGGATCGAATGCTTTCCTTAGAAGAGTTAGAACATGCACTTTTTTCGATGGCCTCTAATAAGAGTCCAGGTATTGATGGACTTCTTGTGGAATTCTATCAAGCTATGTGGCCTTATATCAAGGATGATTTCTATTTATTATACTTGGATGCCTTCAAGAAAGGTTCTTTGGGTTCCAATATCAATAGATTAAACTTGTTCCAAAGGGGAAAAGAGAAGATACCATCTCTGGATGGAGGCCTATTACTCTTCTCAACACTTCCTATAAAATAATTGCTAAGGCATTGGCCATCTGCATTAACCTTGTGGTACAAGCTATTGTAAGACCTAAATAAATAGGGTTCCTAGGTGGCAGATATATTCTGGATAATATTATATTAGCATGGGAAACTGTTGAATGGGCCCAACAAACTGGTCAAAATGCTCTATTAATCAAACTCGATTTTGATAAGGCTTATGATAGAATTCGGTGGAATTTTATACTTAAAATGATGGAATGGCTTGGGTTTGGGCCCAAAATTCAGGCACATGTCCAAATGTTATTTAAGGATGCCAATGCCCAGATTCTGATTAAAAATTCCATGACTGATTCACTCTCTTTACATCATTCCATCAGACAGGGGTGTCCTTTAGCACCCTTCTTATATGTTCTTACTGTTGGTGCTCTGGCTTATTTGCTTCAAAAAGCTAATCAGATGAATCTTATATCAGGGATATCAATTCCTCAAAATGGGGTGGTTATTAACTAACATTTTCTAGATGATAGCATGTTGTTTCTTCATAATTCTGAAAAAGAAATCTCCAATACAATGGAAATCTTGGATTTGTTTTGTACTGTTTTAGGCTCACAGCTTGCTCACAGCAAAACTAATTTTTTGTTGATCCAACCTGGACCCATTCCTCAGTGGATTCCTAAAGAATGGAGACAAATCAATCATGGTGAGAACACAAGGTATCTTGGTATCCCATTTGGAATAGGAGTTTCCCTGTCAGACATGTGGAAGTGGTTCATGGATAGACTCAAAAACAAACTTTTTAATTGGGGTAATAAGTTTTTATCCTTGGCTGGTAAAACACAAGTTGCTAATAGGATTTTTATTGCTACTCATGTTTATTATTCATCTTGTTGGATGCCTTCTAACAAAGGCTATGAAGATCTAAATAAACTTATTCAGAAATTTTTATGGTCCAAATGGGATGGTAGTTGTGGATTCAAGGCTACTTCTTGGACACATTGTATTCAGCCCAAATACAAAGGAGGCCTTGGTCTTATTGATCCAAAAATGTAAGGAATTTTTTTGTCTGCCAAATGGATTATTAGAGAGATCCAAGGTGAGGGGCTGTGTGCAAGAAGTTGTGTCCACTTTTTGGCCAAAAAGTGGAAGTGTTTTCCCTGATTTTTAGAATTTGTCACATTTGACCTAAAAATTTGAAGCACTTAAAGGTGGAATCTTGGAAAAAGTCACTAAATATCAAATGTATTACTTGGAGTCTAGTTTCCAAATATGCAATTTTTTTCAATACCCAGATGATAGAAATTTAGTTTGAAAAGGCGTTTCTAAAAACCACTGTTTAAAAGTCACTTTTTTTTACTATACCATGTACATGTAAGCCATCCATATTTTGACCTAAATAATCATATTTTTCAAAATCCTTTTGGGAAAAGATTTGTAACTCACTGAAGCACGTTTTCCATATTTTTTTATAATTTTTTATTGAATTTTTTTTTATTAATTTTTTATTGGCCATTTTTGGTCTTTTAAAAAATCATCTTCTACGTCACGCATAAGATGACCTTAACATTTTTTAAATTTTTTTTTAAATTGAAAAGAATTGTCTAAAGTATGTTTTCATACAACTTTTTTTACAAAAAAATATTTTAATAAAAAGTTATTAAAATACTAAAAAACCCTGATAATTCAAGTTTATGGACCTATTTCATGAGAAATTGATTAAAAAATAGAAAAATTAATCCAATTGTAAAAAAAATTACATATTTGGAATCTACACTATCTCATCTATAATGGGTTTTAATTTCGTCAAAATATTCTGCAAAATAGACCTTCAGATATATGCCCAAAGTCACTATTTTGTTGTGACATTGACAAGACCTTCAAGTTGCAGGTCAAACCAGGTCCAGAGGTCAGGTTCGGGTCCCCAAAGCATTTCCTAAACTAGGTTACAAAGAAAAACTTGAGCTTAAAATTCAAATTTTAAATAATGAGATCCCGTTTCTTACTCCATCGGTGCAAAATAAAATGGGATCCCATTTTGTAGAACGGGATCCCATTTTGTAGAATAGGATCCCATTTATTAGTTGTCTATTTTTTTTAATAAGACTATACTGTGACTATTAGCCCTGCAACTTGCTCTACAGTACGGCCGACAGCGACATTTGAGCATTCTCTACCATCTTTTTTTCTTTTGCAGGTCCATCAATTTAGAATATTATTTGAATTTTGATAGAAGCCATCATTGAGACACCGTTTGAGTGAATTTTTTTTGAATTGCTACTTGTTTGAAGGGCTTGAACAAAAAAGAAAGGCTTTCAAGTTTTTGACATTCACTTGTACATGTTTCATAAATTTTTTAATCATGGGATCACAAAGTCGTAATAAGAGGAAAGATAGGAAGCTATTAACCCCTGAAGAAATTGAAGCAAAGAGAGAGGAGGCAAAAAGACAAAGAGATAGAAGAATAAAGATTCAATCAATGAATAATGCTGAAGCATCCAATTCCACAACTATTGAAGATAAAAACAATGAGGAGACCATGGATGTAGACGATGCAAATTTGCAAGAAGTGAATGTGGAAACTAATACGATTATACAAGCTACTCTTGGTATGTCTTCAAATCCCTCTATCAATGCTATGGAGAATGTTTCAATAGGCACAAATCCAGGTACTTCTTCAAATCCACCTTTGAATGAAATGGAAATAGTGTTGATAGGAGATTTAAAACAAGCTAGATATAACAATGTTGAGATTGATAATATTTGTAGAGATCAAAATTTGAAACAAATTGTTGTTGAAAATAAAAATGAAAATCCTTTTGTTGAAAATGAAAATGAAAACTATTTTGTTGTTGAAAATAAAAATGAAAACCATTTTGTTGTTGAAAATGAAAATGAAAACTGTTTTGTTGAAAATGAAAATGAAAACCATTTTGCTATTGAAAATGAAAACGAAAATCCTTTTGTTGAAAATGAAAATGAAAATCCAGGATGTGATGTTGAAAATGAGAAAAAAAATTTCAAAATTGAAAGAGATGTTTTGGATAATCTTCCTGGTAAAATTTCTTGGAGACAAATAAGAACACATGCCAATAGATTATATAGGACAGGAGGGCCTTCTTTCTAAAGCTACTTAGGTTTTACAGGATAATAGGGCTTTGCAAATGGACACAGATGTTCAAATGGAAGTCCAGGTAGAATCAATTCCTATTATAGTAGGGAAGAAAGGTGGTGAGGATGGATCTCCTCTTGTTTCAAATGCAGGTACTAAGGGGGTGAAGAATAATAATTCTTCTTCTTCTCATTTGGGTCTTCATCAAAAGGATCCAAAAAAGAGGTTGGGGAGAAGAATTCCAAGCTTGGTAGAAAAAAGGATTTAGAAAAGATTAAATTAATAGGGGAAACTTTGGTAGAGTCAGGGTCTGTTAAAACTTTGGATTCTCATTTTTTGAACCCCTTGAAATGACTATTCTATCCTAGAATGTAAGGGGCTTGATTAGTGGTCCCGACAAAAAGTTGTTCATGATTTGGTTAGAAGTCAAGCTCCTGATATTCTTTTCCTACAGGAGACTAAGTTATCAATGGAGTGTATGTTTGGTTTAGTGCCTAAGTTGTGGGGGAGTGGAGAGTGTCAATGTATTGGTGCTCAAGGGTCTACTGGGGGAGTGGCTTGTTTATGGAATCCTCGGAAGATCCGCCCTCTTTGGGGGTTGTCCTTTCAGTCTTCTATCTCTATGATTGCATGTTGTTTTGAGATGGGGGAGTTTGTTCTCTTCTCCAATATCTATGTGCCTACTGAACTTCCAGATAAGAAACTTTTGTGGTCCCATATCCGGTTTGTCTGAAGCATGGTTCCTTTCTATCCATGGATTATGGCTGCAGACTTCAATGCTATTTCTAAGTTGGCTGAGAAGCGGGGTGGTATTGCGAGGCTTGAGCCTTCTGCATTTCTACTTCAGGATAACATCTTAGCTTTAAATCTTGTTGATATCAGGCCCATTAATGGCCAGTTTACTTAGAACAATCAGAGGATCGGGAATAATTGCATTGCGGAATGACTTGACCGCTTTTTGGTTTCTTGCTACTGGGTTTGTGGGCTATGGTCTTCTAGCTCTAAAAGTTTGGATTGGAGGGGCTCAAATAATTGGCCTATCAAGCTGGCTATTTCTTCAGCTCGTGTGCCTCGGTCTCCTTCTTTCAAGTTCTAGCTTATGTGGTTGCGTGACTCCTCTCTCCATGACTATGTTGCTAAGTGGTGGAGGTATGGTAGACCTTCTTATGGTACATCAATGTATACTTTTTCTAAGTTACTTCAATTTGTCAAGTATCAGCTTAAACGTTAGAATCGACAATGCTTTGGAAACATTTTCCATGCTAATATTGTTGCCCAGGATGAGTTGGATGGTATTACGAGGTTGATCAGGCAGGATGGAGTGACTGAGGACCTGCTACGGGAAGAGACTAGGGCTTTGAAAGCACTGGAAGAGTGTGAGCTATGAGAGGAAGTTTTTTGGAAACAAAAGGCTCAGATTGAGTGGCTTCAGGAAGGGGATAAAAATACTACTTTTTTCTTCAACTCAGTGAAAGCCAAGAGACATGGCAATTCTATTTTTGCTCTAGTGAATGACAGGGGTGAAACTCTTTCTTCTTTTCATGAAATCACACGTGAAGCTATTCAATATTTTGCGTCATTATTTAGGGAGGACTCGCATGGGGGTTTTGATGAGGAAGCTTAGGTCCTTTCTTGTATCCTTTCTTTGATATCTAGGGAGATGAATGAGCATCTTATGAGTGATATTTTGATTGAGGAGATAGAGGGGATTGTGTTTCAAATGAAGAGGGGGAAAGCTCCTGGCCCTGATGGTTTCCCGATTGAGTTCTTTCAAGAATTCTGGGAGATTATCAAGTTGGACTTGTTGGTGGTTGTTCATGAGTCTCGAAAGAATAAACAGATGTTATGGGCTTTGAATTCTACCTTCCTTGCTCTCATCCCAAAGTGTGATGGGGCGGATAGGTTAAGTCAATTGCGTCCTATCTCTCTATGCAATGTGATTTATAAAATTATCTCTAAATTGATTGCTAATAGGTTGAAAAAGTGGCTTAAAGTATTGATCTCTGAGGAACAAAGTGGTTTTGTGGTGGGACGACAGATTCTGGATGGGGTTGTTATCGCAACTGAAACCATTCACTCTATGGCCAATTCCAAAGATAAGGTGATGTTCATCAAGCTTGATATAGCTAAGGCTTATGATAGAGTTCGATGGTCCTTCCTTTGGAAGGTTCTTGGTGCTTTTGGTTTTGGGGATGAGTGGATTTACTGGGTTATGAATTGTGTTACTTCGGTCTCCTTTGTGTTAATAAATGGTGAGCACTCTGAGCTTTTTGGTGCCTCTTGGGGTTTGCGGCAGGGTGACCCCCTCTCTCCTTACTTGTTTCTTCTTCTTGTTGAAGGTCTAGGACATTTGATAAGAAGGAATGTGGAGTTAGGTTTCATTCAGGGGTGGGGGTGGGGAGGTGATTTACCTCCACGGTCTCACTTGCAGTTTGCAGATGACACTGCTTTGATGGGTATGGCTACAATTAGGGAAGCTTCAAATTTGTGCAAGGTGTTGGATGTTTATCTTGTAGCTTCAGGCTAATTGATTAATGAAGATAAGTCTTCCATCTTTTTCTTCAATACTCTGGGTTCCATTCAGAGGCAAATTGCTCATATCTTGAGATTCCAGACTGGGGTTCTCCCTTTGACCTATCTTGGTATTCTCATCTCTGTTGGAAGACTACCCAGGGATTCTTGGGAGAATATTCTAGAGAAATTTTGTGTGAAAGTTAATCATTAGACCCATCGTTGGTTGTCCTTTGCGGGTCGTGTTTAGTTGCTCAAGTCTGTGGTACATGCCCTACCCATTTATAGATGTATGATTCAGGTGGCCCCTTTGGGTTTTGTTAGGGATTTGGATTCCTTAGCAAGATAGTTTTTATGGGCTGGTAGCTTATTGTCCTCTAAATGGAGCCTTGTTAGATGGGACATTATTTGTAGCCCGAAGCAGTTTGACATCCTTGGGTTAAGGCAGTCGTCATTGTCAGGGATGGCATTGGCTACTAAATTGTATTGGTGGTGCTGTGTGGAGCAGGATGGGATCTAGGCCAGGATATTAACACATAAATACTTCCCAGGGATCCCTCAGATTGATATTCCTCATTATCCCCTGGTGGGAAAAGGCTCAGTGATTTGGAGTACACTCAAGAAAGGGGCTACTCTACTCAAGGATGGATTATTTTGGATTTATAAAAGAGGGACGAAAGCTCATTTTTGGTTTGATTCTTGGGATGGTTTTCCTCCCATTGTTTCTCAGTTTCCTAATTTGGTGACTTTGTGCTAGAGGTTCTATGAGGCAGGATGGTCAAGGGTGAGTGACTTCAAATCCTTATCTTCTCATGGGCAGTTGGTGGTGGCGAGATGGAAGAATCTTGATGAGTGGCCTGTTGTTGGTATGGAGTGTGTTGAACTTCATAGTATCCTTTCTCGTAGACGTTGTAGCTCCCTCTAGGAAGGGGATGTTCTTTCTTGGTCTCCTAATCCTAAGGGTGTCTATACTATTGTTTCTGGATATCAGGTGTTGTTATCTCACCGGCTGGATGGGTTGGAGGTTCACTGGTGGAAGAAAGTGTGGAATAAGCTTTCTTGGCCGAAGTGTAACTGCTTTATTTGGACTTTGGCTTGGAATAGGTGCTTGACATGGGATAATATTCAGAAGCGGGGTTTTAAGGGACCTTCTATGTGTGTTTTGTGTGGATGTGGAGAGGAGGATTCCTCTCACTTGTTTTTCCATTGTTCCTTGACTTTGTAGCTTTGGCATTTTTGGTGGGAAGTTTGGAAAAGCCCCTATGTTCATGCTTCCTCCCTAGTGGATTTTTGGAGTAGTCTGGGTAGAACTCCTTCTATGGCCTCTTTCTTGCAAGATGTGTGGTATGTTGGGCCTTCCTTCATACTATGGCAGATTTGGTTGGAACGGAATTGAAGAATATTTTGAGGTGAGAAGCTGTTGATTCAACAAGTTTGGCACAAAATTATGGGTATGATTCAGGAGACAGTGGAAGCTAAGTGTGATGTGGTGTTCCCTTTGGAGAAAGGGGATGCTGAGCTGGTGGATAGATTGGGTATTCAGGGGTTGGCTCCAGCTTCTGCTTGTGTCAGGAGAGGAAGGCAAGTGAAAAAGAAAGTTCAAAGGGTGGGGAGTTGGCTACCCCCTCAAGCTGGCATTCTGAAGCTCAATACTAATGGTTCTTCAAGGGGTAATCCTGGGCCTGCTGGGATTGGTGGGGCTGGTAGGGATTTTTCAAGATCAGTGGTTTTTTTCTTTTCTATTCATGAAGGATTGTAGACTATCAACCTTATGGAAGGTTTGGCGATCCTCTACGCTCTCGAGAAGGCTTATGATTTGGGATGGTGTAAGGTTATCTGTGAGTCTGATTCACATGTTTTGATTAATTTGTTGAATAAACAGAAGGTATCTGATGTTAGTTGGCAGTGGGCTATGATGGTGCAGCAGATTCTGCAGATAAGTTCTTTGATGGAGATGGTGTCTTTTGTCCATATTCCAAGGGACTAGAATAGGGCAGCAAATTGTTTGGCTAAGTGGGCTTCTGAGCATTTAGATGGCTGGAAGATTGATGAGTGGGAGCAGGTTCCTCATGAGCTCTGACATGACTTGGAGAGGATTCTTGCCTAGGATGGGAATGGTATTGGTGAAGGATGATGTTGTTTCATGTTTTGTATGGTTATTTCTTATGGATTCCTCGGTCCTTGGCCCTTTGATGTTTTGTAATGCTCTTTTCTAAATTTCAATAAAGTTTTTACCCCTTTTTAATAAAACATTTCCCAACATTACAAAACCTGACTCAATGACAGTAGCAATGAAAAATGGGACTTAAGAACGCGCATGAATGAGGAAATATTATCAAAGCCATCCCCAATGAAATAGTCACAATAGAGAAATCACTTTCTCAACGATGGCAAATAAAAAATGGTGAATAGAATAAACCCGGTGAAATAAAACAATCATGAATGGGTACATCAATAATGATTGTATTCATTGAGTGCTTTACTCCATACATGATAGAGACAATGTTGGTGTCTAGGGAAAGCATTGTATATGTTCGGTTTGTCAAGCTATTAATGAATGAAATGCAAAACAACTAGGACCATTTCAATCATCTTGCATCCTTCTTGTGCAACGAGTATGTCGATGATGATTGTAGTTGTATAGTGTGGCAATATCTTTATCTCTCTCCCCCTATGTCTTTGTCTCTCTCTCCTCCTCCCCTTCTCTCTGTCTCTTTTTTATCTCTATTTTTCTCTATTTTCTCTTTCTCTCTATCTCTATTTCTCTCTCTTTCTCTTCTCTATCTCTCTTTTTCTCTCTTTATCCTTGTCTATCCCTCCGTCTCTCCCCATTATACCATCACCACATTGGCATCTACACTAGTGACTAACAAGTGCAATCCTAAAGTCTTCCTTATACGATCCATCACAACACTAAATCATTTCATTTTCTTGATGTATGCACCATTTTACATTAGCCATACTTTTTATTATATAATTTATATTCCATTTACATTGCACATATTTCACCATTATAACTTACACTAATCATTCTTTTTCCTAATGACATGGATTCCTATATTCATTCTTTTCTAATGATTTGGATTTATATATTAAGTATAAAATTTGAAAGTTATATGATTGAATTATAATTATTAATTATTGTAAAACATTAATTCTATTAAGAAAATAGATTAAATTTTTTATTTAATTATTAATTATTACAAAACACTAATGCTATTAAGAAAATAGATTAATTTTTTTAATGACGTAAACTAAGGTAACTAAGAAATTGTGATGTAATGTAAATTATTAAATATATTTAATATTATATTATATTATAAAATCATACTCTCTTACACTTTATTTCAAATAGAAATATTCTATATAAAACATTTATTTCTTTTAATGTTATTTAATTAATTATAATAATAACTATTAAAAATTTCTTATAATGTTATTACACCAGAGGCGGCATCCTGCAATGGTAGGAAAGAGCTTAAACAAAAATCATATAAATTAAATTCAAAAAAATAAAAAATAAAAATGACATGGAATGTGTTATAAAATAATCTAAAACAGGGCTGCTATTCAAAAAAAATTTAAATTAAATTGAAAAAAAAAATCTCACTCTAATTAATAACTCACGCTCACTCTCTCCCTGCCACATGCCCATAGCCTCATAATCCCAAGACCCATATGCACGTAGGAGCTAAGTAATTAGAGGAGAGAGGCCATATATAAAACATCTGATATCTTCATTCTCTTGAAGAGAGTCTAGAGATATTCAAAATAAAATCTTAGATTGGTAAGCTCACAAGGAGAGAGCAGCATAGGCAAAAGAGAATGGCAGAAGCAATATAGGTATGAATGAGGAGTTTTTATTTGGTTTTTGTTGAATCTCTGAATGCATGTACCAAAGCATTCTAATTAAAATATCTGATTTAAAAAAGAAAAAATCCTTTCCTTGATGCTTTAGTGTATATGCAGACCAGGTTCACATGACTTATATACATGCATTTTTTTGGGGTAAAAAGCATTCATGGTTATCCCAAACCACATATCTGCTACACATATATGAAGGTAAGCATTCATATATGATCATATATCTTGGTTTTAATCCTGTCAAAAAATTGTGTAGCAAAAACAAATTGAAATGACATGAAAAAGTAGTGTAAAGAAATGATTTTATATGCCTTTATTTCCTTTAGAGAAGTTTTATTAATTTTCTAAATTGGTATTTAGTGGACCCTAATTTGTAGTCAGATTTAAAAAAATGGCATGTTTCTATTATATTTCTTTTAATATAGTAGATTTGTATTGATGAATAAAATCTTTTTAAAGTACTTAATTTATGTGGATTTATAATACAAGTATGGATGCCATCAATAAAAAAGATTTGTATTAACCAAATATCCATATAGTCATACATCAATTTATGTCAATATAAGTATAACTTATATACAAAATAGCCATATAGGCTTACAAGAATTCCATATAGGCATACAATGTCAACTATATGCAATACAAAATATATGCCCATAAATGCCATATAGGCATACAATAAAGGAACACAATAAAAAGTCATTCCCCTCTGGCTGGTGAAGAGAATAGATCACGGGCAGTCTTTGATCTTGTAGGGGATGGAGACGCGTATGTGGGTGGTCTACTACGAACCCGAGGGTTGCTCCTCCTATTTAGTTCTTCCTACATCTTTAGCTGTTATAATAAAAAGTATGACCATTAATAAATAGAAATTACATGTTATAAAAAATGAAACATTTAACAAAATAATCACTTACCGCTACCATATAATCTATCTCCTCACTTGCTTCAATAGCAGGAATAGGCCATGGTGATGTCATGTCCTATAGAAACCATCTAGATAGAAATTAAACTTCAAATCAATAATCTTTTGATTTTTCAAAAATAAACAACTGTAACAATGAATGTAAATTGAAATTTACTAATTTACCTCATACCCCTATCAATCCCATGGAGCTATGAATCGTAGAGGTCACACCATTCTCCATTTCCCTATGAACATTAGGAGGTGTCTCCGCAGCCTACATCATCTAGAAATAAAACAACATTATTCAATTACGAAAACTATAATAGTGATGCAAAGCATGGCTCCTAACATACACACATGTTCATCTAAAAATGGAAGTACACACAATAAAGCACATAAGTAACATACATAAATCTAGTAAGTACAATTAATTCATTAAACTATTTATTTTATTACATCTGTGAAGCTTTGAAGTTCACCACCGCTGGCAGGTGTTGCCGTGAAATCTCTAATATTAACCTATTCAACATCCAAAATCAGATATTAGAATACCATTCATATAACAATTCTATTCACATGTAATGTTTATAATTGTTTACTAGTTACATACCCCAATAGTAGATGATCTAGTATTATATGCAGGTGGAGAACCACTGAAAACTGCATCAACGCTAAGACCCTGAAATTTCATTAAAATCATCAAATTAAATTAGTTAATCTTGTATTTCAAAAATAAAATTTAATAAATTAAATTCAATAAACTTGCTAATATTTACCTGAGTATCAAGGCCGAAAGTCTCACTCAAGAGGGTATCTATCATCACCATCTGCTCAGCTACAGATGTAGCCTGTGCACCTACGTCCTAACTATCCATGGGGTCATAACCACAGGCTGATCCACAAGTCTAACAAGCATGGGGTGGGACCCTACTCCTCACACTATCTCCCAACCCACTCTGTGTTGTAGGACTGGCATGCTCTATGATGCTCTGGGCCAAGGCACTAATGGACTGAAGTGTATCGACCTCAACACTCTCCTTCACAATGGAAGGGATAGAAACATGCTCATGGGCCGGTCTGCTGATTATGCATCTCACTACCCGCTGTGGGTCAACACATGCCCCTGGTCTATCTTGTGCTGATCCCCCACCTCTACCCTGGAAGTCTCGCATATCAAAATAGTTTGGCACATTATTGAGGACAAACTCACAATAGAGTTTCCTCAAAAAGTATTGCGGGACCTCATTATTATTGCATGGAGGATGGTCCAAAACCATCCACCACCTCTGCCCAAAATTGTCCCTTATCGCTTGGTTGTTGCACCAATGTATAGGGAACCTCTTGCATGTAATGGGTGGAGGTTGATTTTTTTGTGGGTTTGTGAAAATCGAACACAAGTCTAATTTTGTAATTTATAATTTTTTCACATCTTGGTATGATAGCTTGTCTGCATAATAGTCTCTAAACTCTCTCCTCTTATCTGTCCAACTAGATATTTTCTTGCTAATTAAATCTACATTTGATAACATAGATTCAAGAGATTCAGCAAGCATGGACCTATGCAAGGTTGAAGTGGAAGGATCTTTCAACCTTGCAATTATATCTTCAATTTCTTTTTTATTGTTTTCAATTTGCTCCATTAGATTTTCTTGTGTTCCAGGGACATGTCAAGGAATGGATGGAGGAGGTTGTTGTTCCGTAGGTATTTTCTCCTCAGGATTTTGTGGATTTTGAGGATGAGGAGGAGGAGGCGCATTAACATTTCCTAACAATTAACAAAATTTACATAAAAAATCAACTCAAACCTACCTATTTAGAAACAAATTCAAACAAAAACACAAATAAAACTCACTCCTTTGGTGTGCTTGACGTCGTGGTAGCATTTTGGCGATGAATTGGTAAGATTTTGGTGTTGAATTGACTTTTCCAAAATGCGAGCGTGCTTCTTAGGGTTTGCAGGCCGTGGTTATAGAGGAAAACAAAGAAATGAAATGAGCACAAATGCTCTTTTTTTTTATTTAGAGCTAATCATAACGCGCTCACGTTATGACGTGCTCGCGTTATGACGCGCTCGTGTTATGATGTGCTCACGTTATGCATTAAATTTTTTTGAAAACAATTTGGCCACTTTTTGGCCCTCCAACTCTTTGCACTTACCCCATCACAAGATGGAATTAATATTAAATAATTTTTTTAATTAAATAAAATATTTATATGAAGGGTGCAAAATCTGAAGGCTGGAATCACATAGCTTTGTGATTCTCTTTTAATAATGAAATGTAGTATAACTAATTTAATTTTTTATAGTATATGTTTCAATTAATTTTTTTTCACTTCATTTTCCTCTTTAGGTGCCCACTACAGGTAATAATTAGGTTCTTCAATTTATCATCTAAAAAATTAAAAGAAATATAGATATGAGGGGCATTACATTTATAGAAATGAGGGGCATGGACTTTTTGCAAATTAAAAGACATAAATATTTGTTTTATACTATTATGTATGTATGGCTTCACCTAGGTTGAATGCTCAATCTGACGAGGAACAAAGACAATATCGAAGGGAATATAATAGAATATATATGAGGGAGTATCGAAGATGACAAAGATAACAACAAAGGATACAAAAAAATGAGGTTGTCACATAAAGATATCATAAACATAGAGCAGATATAGTACTTGAAGAATTGGAATTACAAAATCGACAATGACCAAATATGATAATAATAAGTCATCCACAAACATCTCAATAGATCAATGTTCCTGAAAGATAAGAAAGATAGGAACCTACTGGGTCAAACACTAATCTCATTTTTAATGTTGAAGATGACAATTCAAGATCAATAGATTTTGTACTTGAAACACCAGAAAATGCACAAAGACACGACGAGGAACACAGATATGATGAGGAACAAAGACAACACCGAAGGGAATATCAAAGAGTATATCAAAGGGAATATCGAAGACATCAACACCAACAAGAACCTAATCAGTTAAATGCTAATGGAATGCTTCACACTAATTTCAATACTTTCTAAATGCATTTTCCAAATGTAACAAATAGTTTTGTTTCACCAAACATGTGCTGTATTTGTCAAGAATGTTACCTTGGAATAAGGATTTTTCAAACACCTTAAGGTCCTATATGCAATATGTGTCAACAAGAAAGAGGCAATAATCAATTTTCAACATCAAATTATATGGACCCTGGCCCACAACCAGAAGAGCTTGCAAACTTGACACAGGTAGAAGAAATGTTCATAGCACGTGTCAATCCAATCCTACAAGTGACACATGCAACTGGTGGACAATATAAATACAAGGGACACACAATAAGTTTTCCACAAGATGTAAAAGAAATTTCAAAGGTTTTGCCACATGGAATAAAAGATTTGCCAATAATTATTGTGAGAAGGAAGGATCAACGTGGCACAAATTATAACTTTACAGTTAATAGAGAGTGGGTATATAAGGCACTCAAATACAAAATTGAACATGACATGTTCTACTCTGATGTTCAAATCAATGAAAATGCTCTGTGATGTCTCACCAAACTTAGATCAAAATATCTTTGACCAACTAAATTCACTACATATGGAGTTTGATTCTGATGCAAATGAAGTTATATTTGTGGGCCCATTAATGGAGATGGATGAAGGAAATATCATTGATCACACAACATCAATGGCTTCTAAACCGCCTAATGTTCATAGAGAGATGAAATTAATCCATGCATGGGTGAATAACCTTGATGCAAATCCAGGGGCATTAATGGATTGGCCAACAATTGGTTCATCTCCTATCAATGAATATGTGACATTAGACTTACTTGATATGGCATTTCTAACATTATTTCCTAATGGTAGATGAGATTGGCTTGAACCACGCATCAAACGAGTACATCTGCACGAATATGTCAAACATCTATTTTGGTATAGGGATCACCGTTTTGGTCAACACCCACGATTTAGATATTATGTGATGAACAAGATAATGAGACTACGTGCACAAAATTCATCTGCAGTGTTTGTCAAAAGAAATCTTCAAGATATGCCAATCACCATCAATGAGCTATGTGAACATATGGAAAATGTGCCCCAGTCTCATTTAGTTGATCATCTGATGAGGTTTGGAACAACCTTACAGGGTACAAGATCATATTGGGCAAAATGTCATGCAGAGTTAACTGACATGCTTCAACAAATTGGGTCACCGACAATATTTTTCACTTTGAGTGCAACAGATATGTACTACCTGATTTGCATGCACTAATGCCTGGAACACCACCTATTGATGCAAGAGAAGCCCAAAAATGGAGAAAACAAAATGTTATTGATTATCCTCATATAGTTGCACACTACATGCACTTGCGACATACAATTTTTCAAAAATAGATTCTTGAAAAAGGAATGAAAGTAAAAGATTACTGGTCTAAATATGAATGGCAACATAAAGGTTCACCACATGTGCATGGATTTATATGGTTAGATGGAGCACCAAATATGGATAATCTTGATTGGAAAAGTGAGCAGCAACGAAAAAGTGCAGAGACATATTTCCATTATATTATTCATGCATGGAATCCTAGAGAAGATCAACATCAACGAAACATACAGGTATGTTATCAGTCTTTTATAAATTAATATTTTATATATTATATAAGAAAAATTTGTTTCAATGTAACTAATAAATTCATACATTTTTAAATCATAGGTATTGCAAAATTTTATCCAACATCCATGTCTTCGAAATACAAGACAACTTATAGAAGTGCATATGGGACATGACTATGAAGAGATTTTAAAATGTGTAGAATGACATACAATGTGTAGAGAGGGTGCATGTCTACGCAAGAAAAGAGGATGAATGGTTTGTAGGTAATATTTAAAATCTTTGCAATTATTATTTTAAAGTTCAATATAGTATGAGTACACATAAATAAAAAAGTGTTATTACTAATTGTAGGTATAATGCTCCATGGCCATTAAATCTTGAGGCATCAAAATTATATGAAGACTCTGGGACACGTGAAAACAAGTTTGAACTTGCAAGAAATGATGACAGAGTAAATACACACAATCGCTACATACTACAATTATGGAGAGAAAACATAGATTGGCAACCTGTTCTTTCCAAACATGATGTAATCAAGTACATTGCCGAGTATGCAGCTAAAGCAGAAAAGAGTTCAGAAACTTATCATCAAATGTTAATGCGGCTTGCAAACATTGAAAACCCTGATGATTTAGCATCAAGAGCATATAGAAGACTTCTTACTGAAACAATTATAGAAAGAGACATTGGGGCACAAGAAATATGTCACATGCTATTAGAAATTCCATTAGTAGAGAGTAGTAGAAAATTTGTCAATTTGAATGGTTCATGTGAGGTGTTCAAACCTATAGATAAAAATGATGAGGATGAGTATGAAGAACATACACAATCTTTCATTGATGGATATAAGAATAGGCTCTTTTGCATGGAAGATGTTTCACTTATTGAAGCAGCTAGATCATGGATATATAATCCAAAGCAAAGAACAGATAACAAATGGGCAAAAAGGGGAATGACAGCTATTGTTAGAGTGTTTCCAAGGTTTATATACATCCCTCAACATCAATCAGATAAATGGGTTGATTTTTGTTGGTCTGAGTTGTTACTTTATAAGCCATTTCGTCATATAGAAAGAGATATTGGTCTTGATAATGATGTTATAATATCAAATTGGGAGTCATTCAATTATAATCCTTGGCATGTGGAAAGAAGAAGTGTTGCAGAAGATGTTGAAAATAGTAGTGATTCTGAAATTGAAGATAATCAACCTCTTTAGGGAAACACAACAGAGCATGAATGGGAAATCATATCGAGCTACATCGTAATCAGATTATGGAAGTTTCTGAAATAGATATGTTGGGAAGAAGAGATATTGATAGACAAGCACCATGGTCTAATAAATATCAAGCTGAAGAGTACACAAATAAAGCAATAAAATTCATAAGCACCATGAAAGATAATGGATTTCTCATTAGGGATGATATATCACAAAATATCAATTAGGCAACACTAGGTGCCAAACAAAAAAAAACACTTGATATAATTATGACACATTATCATGGATCTCAAAATTCATTGCCATTATTCATGATAATGCAAGGAACAATAGGAAGTAGAAAATCATATCTAATTGGTGCTATCACTCAAGCTCTTCAAAATGTAGCATTCCCAGGGCATAGTCCACTTCTACTACTTGCACCAACAGGGGTTGCAACATTCAATATTGGAGCCTCAACAATCCATTTAGTACTTCAAATCCCAGTCACAGACTTTGGTTACTTAGAAGGAGCAAGACTCACAAGTTTCCAAGAGTAGTTACGACACAAAATACATTTTGATTGATGAAATGAGCTTCATTGGACAAAATTTGCTAGAGAAGGTGGATTGTTGACTTCGTTAAGCATTCCCTCAAAATGCAAACATGAGTTTTGGAGGTATACATATGTTTTTCTAATTTATTTAGCATTTTTACCCATTTTAAAACATATACTTGATTATTATTAAATCGAACAATTAATTGTATACACTAATGAAGGCCATCATTTTCCAATTTTCTGCAGGTGTATCTATGATTCTAGTTGGAGATTTAGGTCAATTACCTCTTGTTAATGATAGACCACCATATGATAGTAACAGACAAGGTAAACTATTATGGGAAGAATTCAAAGTTGTTGTTACTTTGGATAAAATATTTAGACAAGAAGGAGAAAGCATTGAACAACAAAAATTTCGTCAACTTTTAACAAATCTAAGAGGTGCAAAACCAACTATTGATGACTGGAAGTTGCTCATGACAAGAACCAATGTTTGTATAGATGCACCAACCAATGAAGAATTTAAAAATAGTATTCATTTGTTTGCCAAGAATGATAATGTGCATAGTCACAACAACAAAAAATATTCTCATTGAGGCATCTAGTTGCATGTAGCATTGCAACAAGTGTGGGTAGTGTCAATGCGCCACAAGTAGGTTAGATTGATGAAATTGATATGGAGTTATTACTTGCTAAGGATGCGAGAGTCATGTTAACTTCTAATCTTTGGATAGAAGCAGGCTTTGTAAATGGATCTCTAGGCTGTGCTCGAAAAATAATATACAAACCTGGAAGTGCACCACCTAAACCACCAACATATGTTATGGTGGAGTTTGATAATTACATAGGGATACAATTTTTAGATCAATCTCCATGTACAGTTCTAATTACACCAATACAAAAGGGCCAAACAATCAAAATACCCTTAAGATTGGCTTGGGCATTAACAATTCACAAATCACAAGGTTTAACTCTTTCAAAAGCCACAATTAACACAGGGCAAAAAGAAAGAACATGATTAACATTTGTGGCTATATCTCGTGTAAAGTCATTACAAGGTCTGAGAATAATTTCACCATTTACATATGATCGTTATGAAAAAATGAAAAAGGGAAAACAACTTGGTAAGAGAAAAGCTAAGGAAGAAAGACTGATATTATTAGAACACAACAGAGTAGAGAAAAGCAAAGAAGAGTAGAGCAGAGCAAACTGAAGAGAGCATAGCAGAGTAGAGCAAAGCAGACTAGAGAAAACTAAACTCAACAAAGCAGATTATAGTAGAGCATAGCATAGTAGAACAAAGTCAACAAAGTAGAGTAAAGCAGAGCAGAGAAAACAAAACAAAGTATAGCAAAGAAAATAGAATAGACCAAGACATATTACAATAGGGAATTCAAAAAATATCTTGTATATTTCAAATACTATTTATACAAATGAATATATACTTTGTGCTCTTTGTTGGTATTATTTATATTTTTTGTTACTAGACTTTGCTGATTTAATTTGTCATTTGTACAAAGATAAATTAGCAAATTCTAAGAGCAACTAAAGAAAGATTTCATAGTTTTGCTTCCAATGGATAGAAGAAGTTGTGATTTTGAGTTTGGTTAAAGTTTATTAAGAAAATGGACAACTATCTATCGGCAATTCGAATCAACTAAGTGTTCTTATTTATGATATTTCCAAACTTCAAGATTTTATTATATTATAATAATAATATAATATATTATAATATTTTTTTATCTAATAATATAATATTATATAATAAGTATATAAAAAATTATGATAATATATCTAACCTATATTTTTTCAAATCAACTAAGTGTTTAGATTTATGTTATTTCAAAATTTCGAGATTCAAGCATATTATTATATTATAATTTATAATACAATATAATAATATAATGTGATGCTACTAGTATAACCTTCTTTGATATCTCTCGCGATATATTTTTTTAAATATAGATATACTGGTTTAATTAATTATAATAATAACTATTAAAAATTAACTTCTAAATGCAACCATCACATATTTTACTTTTATAAACAAAAGTTTATTATATTACTTGAAAAAATCCGACCACTCTAATACTTATATTTCATAGACTCTTAAACTCGTCTTAAACTTATTTTTAACGAAACTAAATGTATAATGATTGCAGCAAGCAACAGGCTTTTAAAAGATGGGAAAGCCATTATAATAGTAATTACACAAATCTGTATTATCCCTGTAAGTGTTATGCATTTTTGGTTTAAGTTCAAAAAACATTTTTAAGTGATGTCCACCAATCCTTGGAACTTGCAAGGATTCACTAACGTGTATCAGCGGCCATCCCAGCGCGATGAAAAATAAAAAATAAAAAATAAAAATAAAAAGTGAAAAATTGGGAAACGAACGGTCAGATTTCTTTACATCGTTATCGACGAGTCTCAGCCGTCGATATCCTCGCCAGGCCAGTCCCTCTCACAGAGGGAACTAATTATTGCCCCCAAGTACTGGATATCAACGTGCGCAACTCTGGGCAATTCTTTTCTCAATTTTAAATCAATTTTATTATTTGGACGGATTGGACCACAATTGTGTGGTTATTGTACACAATCTGACTACTGTTATGTGAGAACAAGTTGTGGGGACAGACGAGTTAAGTTAAAGTTCCAGTTACCTAAATCAATAGTTAATATAGATTTTTGTTGAATTAGAACATCCTGGCCAGACATGTTCACTGCTTCATTGTTTATATATAGGCTATATGATGATGTTTGTTTCCACCACTCCATTTTATTAAGTAAAAAAGGCCTAAAGAGGAGGCTGAGGCTACTATAATGGAGAAGGAAAGTTCAGCAGAGTTAAATGTGAAGATTGTGAAGTCATGCCTGGTGCCACCATGCCTGCCTTCACCCAAAGCCACCCTTTATCTCTCTAACATTGATAACCAGTTAGTACTGAGAACCTTCTTTGATATAATGCTTGTCTATGAGGCTGGTGACAACATTTTGGAGGATCCTGTTAAAAAAATTAAAGAGGCTCTGTCAAAGGTGTTAGTGTATTATTATCCTCTGGCTGGGAGGCTGAGAAAGAAAGAAGATGGGAAGCTTCAAGTGGAGTGCACAGGGGAGGGTGTTGTTTTTGTGGAAGCTATGGCAGACAACAATCTATCAGTCCTGGGAGATCTGAATGACCTCAAACCATCATTTAGGCAGCTACTTTTTCAGTTTCCTCCCAATACAGATATAGAGGACCTTCATCTTGTAATTCTTCAGGTAACATTATTTTTAAATTTAATAAATTTGTTTAATTTACACTGTTAGGTTAACACTCCATATTTCTTTTTATAAATGTATTTACATTAAATTTATTACAGTTTCAGATTTTAATTTTTTTTATTAGAGATATCAAATTTCCACAGTCTACAGTGCTAGTATATTTATATTTTAAAAAATATATGTAAAGTATGCCCACTGATATCTCTTTCCCAAAGTTTATTTAAAAAAGAAATTGGAAAAAATAAAAAATAAAAACAAAAAAAGAAATTGGAAAAAATTAAAAATAAAAAAATAAAAACCAAAATAACGGTGTAGTGGTTTTTACATCAAATTTAGTTAATGAAATTTAGCTTCCAACTGAAGGGAAACTTAAAGTTGTATATTTATATTTACAAAAATATATCTATAGTACACCCAACATATCTTCCAATTTTGTTTTTTGTTTTTATTTTTTATTTTTTTATAAATTAAGTGTTACATTTCTTATTAAATATATTTCTTAATCTTGGAATTTATAAATTACTTGTTGCATTTATTGTGATCCTATCACTATGCATTGAATTTTATTTTATTTATTTGCTATATTTTTTTAATTTTTTTGGATTTTTGTTTACTCGTTTCAGAATCTGAATCTTTCAGCCCTTAATGTGAGTGTAGAATGCCTCTCTGCCTCTCTACGTAAATACAAAAACTAGTATATTTATATTTAAAAAATATATCTACAAATGGCCCAGAGATATCTTCCAATTTGATTTTTAGTTTTTGGTTTTTGGTTTTTGATTTTTAGTTTTTGGTTTTTGGTTTTGACATTTATAAATTACTAACAAAAGCATTTTGAGAGTGGTGGTGATGTATTTATTGTGGCCTTTCATTTCATTTCATTTATTTCTTTTTATTTTTATTTTTTTGGATTTTTGTTACAAGATTTTTTTTTCTCTTTTGTATAATTTTTTTGTGGAGAAAGAAAGAGTTTGAATTGGACTAAGAAAACATACATTGTAAAAAATTAATATATATATATATTTTATATTATAAATATTTAGATCATTTTTACTAATTATATTTGTACAATTATTTAATGTAGTATATGTATCTTATTTTCTAAATTTAAGTATACTTCATTTATTATTTATTGTTGGTTATTTTAATTAGTTTTTTATTTGTGTGTTTATTATATCTAGAAATGGTATAGTGTACATAGTTTATATATATCTATAACATTATATTTTTCACTTTCTTGTAGGTAACACGTTTCATATGTGGAGGATTTGTTGTGGCAGCTGGTTTTTATCATAGTGTATGTGATGGACGAGGGGCTGGTCAATTTCTAAAAGGTCTTGCAGAGATGGTGAGGGGAAATGTTAAACCCTCTATTGAGCCAATATGGGAGAGAGAGCTCCTTATGCCTAGGAATCCATTATTTTCTAATATAGAATTGATCAAAGAAACTAGAGGGGATACATTCCATCCATACCCACTTCTAAAATATGAAGAATTAGTTCAATCATCCCTAATTATAGATTTTGAGACCATAAAATACATGAAGCAAGGAATTATGCAAGAATGTGTGAACTTCTGCACTGCATTTGAAATTGTTGTAGCCTTGGTTTGGCGAGCAAGGACCAAGGCCCTTGAAATTTCGCATACTAAAACTGTGAAACTTATCTTTACAGTAGATGTGAGGAGATCATATAATCCCCCTCTTAAAGAGGGATACTATGGAAATGGCTTTGTTCTTGCATGTGCATTAGCTACTGTCCGTGAACTCCTGAATGAACCACTTTCACATATAGTGAATATTATAAGGAAATCAAAGATCTCACTAAATGACAAGTATCTAAGGTCAATAATTGATATGGACCATTTTCCATTAGATATTTATATGAACCAAGATAATCTAATAGTGAGTAATTGGAGGTGGTTAGGATTTAATGAAGTGGATTTTGGATTGGGAAGTCCAATTAATATAAGTCCTGTTCAGTGGAATGGGGATACGTTCAACAAACCAAATTTTTTTCTCTTCCTCCATCCTTCAACTATTATACTTGAAGGATTTAAGATATTGGTTTGGATGTACCCACAGGCATTTATATCATTTGAAATGGAAATAAAAAACATCATTGAAAACTATGTTACAAGTTCAAGGAGTTGTGATCAAATGGTTAAAATGTTTGGTTCCAATGGTGGAGACCCAAGTTCAAATCCCCAAAGTGGCATGTCTAAGGTGGAATTCTAAGTGGTGACTCATAGTCTTCCAGTGTTTGTTAGCTCTATAGGTTCATGCTCTTAAGGAGCTAAGCATTGTATTGCTCATAAGGAGCTTATCTCTATATGTTAATGCTCTTAAGGAGCTAAGTGTTGTATTTCTTATAAAGAGCCTATCTCTAAATGGTAATGCTCTTAAGATGCTAAGTGTTGTATTGCTCATAAGGAGTTAAGTACTAGTATTAGTTGGGTCATGCTTGTTTGAGCTATATTTAAAAATTATCACCAATATATATAAAAATATGTTACAAAGAATTCAAATTATAACAATTGAACATTTCCATAGTCTAAATAAATTTTTACCCTATTTATGACATCATTGAAACAATTACCATCATATCATTGTTGGAATTATATTACATCTTTAGTATATAAGATAAGAAAATAATAAATAAATATAAGGTTAGATAATAAATAAATAAGTTAGACTATTAGTAAATAGTTAGTTGTCTTCCCGTTGAGATAGTTCAAGAAGTTATTTGTGGGAAAGGATTTATAAGCCGATGTAATACAATGTAAAATGTATGACATCCCACAATATTATATTTTATGTGAGCAGCAATGAATTAATTTTACAATATTTGTGAATACCATTGTTTTAAATGGTATCAGAGTGGTTACTAGTCTTGGGAAGATGGAATGATTCTATGCCTTGTAACACATTTGAGATTTTGAATGCAAGCAATGTTGGATCTAGTCACATTCTATTGCAGATTGTCATGGAAGTTTATGAATTTGTATTAAAGGGAAGAAGGTTTAAGAAAGACATTTAATGAGGGATTTTATAGAATGGGTGTTGTTTACCTATTGGGATGCATTCAATACCAATGCACAAATTTTACCATGGGAATATAAATTATTTTGCATTCATTGTTGATGGCCACTAGCAAGTAAACTAAATGATGTCACATATAGATTATTGAGGATCTTTTTGTTGTGGAGTATATCACTTGTTATATTGCAAGTCTTTAGTAGAAGTACACATAGAGTGGTGGATTGAGGTTTTCTGGATTGTCAGCCACATGTAGATGTTGTGAGCATTGGATGAAAGATTGTTGTTCTTAATTTTAAAAATAATAAGATTTTCCAACCTACCAATTCCTTTCTAAGAACTGCAAGGTGAGTTTATAGTCCACAAAGAGCCAACAATGCATGGACATGGGACACCTCATGCTATCCCTTTCCTTTTTTAATATTAGTATAATCTCATCAAGAATAGATTTATATTTCTGGAGAGAGATTTTAGTTTGAAAACAAAAACAATAAATGCAAGAGCCCATGGAAGGAGCTCATAATTCTATTAACTTTATTAAAAATAAATAATATCCTCCCTTTCAAAAGTTCTTGAATAAGTTAGGGGGCTTAACACTGTACATGCAAGTTGGTTCAAACCACTCTAATTTGATATGAAAAAAATAAGGAGTATTTCTACATTTTGTTATGTATTGGAGGTATAAGTGGATTTTGTTTATTGGGGATATACAATTTTAGGGTTTGGGTATTTTTGTTATAAAGGAAACTAATGAAAAATCAAAAGTTGTTTTATTCAAAAAGCATTAAAAGAGCATGTAGTGTGGTTGGAGAGAAGAAAGGTTAGGGTATTGATATTGATATTTAAGATTATTTTTTTGGTTGGCGACATAGTTTTATTGTACAGATGCATTTTTTAGTTGAATGAGCGACATCCTATTGTATTATGAGCTTTATAAATATGTTTCAAAATATCGATGAGACTTTTGAAGATTGTAGTGCTATCTTAAGTGAATAAAGTGTAATAAGGAGATATTAGAGATTGGAGGCACTGGTGGTTGGAGGTACATTATCATCTCAAGCTAGCTTCTCTCTTAGAGATGATACCTTGCATGAGAAGTACCAGTTTCACTTTGAGTCGCTTAATGGAGCAAGGGGGCATGACAATTTATTTTTGGTTTGTGGATAGTTGAGTATGTCTCTATCCATAGATTTGCATGTTTGTATAAATGTGGATAATTGAGTGTGTCTTGATCCACAAAGGGAGGAGTGTTACTATGGAAATTTGAGTAAGTCTCGATTCATAGTTAGCTGGTGTTTTTTCTTGTAGATAATTAAGTGTATCTAAGTTCACAAGAGAGGTGGTATACTTGTGAATAATTGAGTATGTCTTGATTCACAGGTATTTTTGGATAATCAAGACATTTTCCTAGACATGAGTAATTTGGGGTGTTTTTTGGAGGATTTGTAAGTTTGATAATAAGGAAATCCACTGATAGGATCAATTTGGTATGTCTTGGGTGACTGAGGGGATTTGGTTGTGATGCTTCATCAAGTTTCCAAATGGGCTACTATTTTTAGTCCATCTAGTGTTTCGTCCCTTGTTTGGATTGATGTAATAAAGGGGCAAATGTTGGAATTATATTACATCTTTAGTATATAAGGTAAGAAAATAATAAATAAATATAAGGCTAGATAATAGTTAATAAATAAATTAGATTGTTAGTATATAGTTAGTTGTCTTCCTGTTGAGGTAGTTTAGAAAGTTATTTGTGGGAAAGGCTTTATAAGCCAATGTAATGCAATGTAAAATGAATAAACTCCCACAATATTATGTTTTATGTAAGCAGAAATGAATTAATTTTTGAATATTTGTGAATACATTTTTAAAAAATCATCTCATGTAGAAATAATCATAGTTGCTAAGTAGCTTGCAGAAAGAAATTACTCTAAGGGATAGGATAGGGTATAACTGAAGCACATATGATGAGGGCTATGTGAAGCTCTTTTTCTATTCAAATTAGTGTCTTCTCTACTTATTTATCATTGTTCCATTAAAACATATTAGCTAACTAATCTAAATTAATGTTAGTGTTGATAGTATCAACTAGATTTATCGATGACCTTCCTTTTTGAACTCATTTTGATGCTCACCCTAGAATATACACTCCTTCTCCCCAAAGGTTCTTGAGTTTTATCCACGGATATAAAAATGACTTGTGATGGGAGAATGACACTTAGCACTATTTCCTAATATGATATGTTATTTTTTGGTGTCACTATTGTATACATGCATGTTGAATCTTCTTTTTAATGACTAGATAAGAATTAAGTGGTTTATCTTTTCAATGTAATAAAGACATGCATCTCATTAAATGGAATTTATTAGTCTTCATGCCAGCTAATAATATATTAGTGTAGGGGTGACCACACAATACTGTGCCCCACCTTTGGGCCTAAGCAAAAAAATTAAAATCAACATTTTTTATCATTTTTTAATGTGTCCCACCTTTTGGCCTAAGAGAGACACACAATAACAACATTTATTAGCAATTTTCAATTTGTGTCCCACCTTTTGGTGAGACACTCAAAATCAAGATGTCGGGCACAAGTAGGACATGCTATTGTGGGATCAGCCATAGACACATTCAATTAGGGTAGTTTTGGTTGGTGTTCCTTTCATTTTCTATCTATATAGTAGATTGTAGTTTTGAAAAAAAAATAGCAATGATGAAATATTTCCCAATTAGAGCTAGATATGATGCATCAATCAATTTATTTCATTTTTGTTCATCTAAATTAGTACCACACTATATATGCAACCTAGTAATCAATTGAAAGATAATAGAAAGGATTTATTTGTGAAAGGTATCTAAATTTTTTATTTTGAATATGTTTGTACATTTTTATTTTATTGCATGCATAATACATGTCCTATATGAAGGTCTTGAGACCTATTATAGCCTCTAGGTGAGTAGTTGTTTAGAGGGATATGTTGATGTTTGGTGGTCTACAAATGCTATATATTATCAATGTAGCTAGGTAGATATTGGTAACACTTCAACATACACTTTATGATCTCTAACATTCTATGAAAGAAATGTCCACCACAAATAATATTCAATAAAACTTGTACTAATAATCAATAGGTTATAACATCACAAAATGGTTTTTTATGTTAGAATTAACATCTCTTTCAATGTTTTCCTTAGGGTAGAGTTAGCATTGCCTTTAAGATGGAATCAAATTTATATTAACATTAGATTAAATTCCTATATAAGGATCCTTAACATTAGAGTATAGTCATCTTAATATATTGTAATTTAATTCAAGGAATATCATGTTTTTTATTAAGGTAATAGGGATTTTGAAAGGACCCAGACCATTTTGTTTTTAGGTAAGTGCTCTGGAGGAGGTAGCTCCCTTTATTGAATCTTAAAAAAGGTTACATTTTCCATACGGGATCAATGATACAAGTATCCCACACCGTCAGCAATACGGGCCTTCCCTAATAGTACCTTTCATATCTTGATTTGCCAAATCCAAGATTTCCAAGTCACTTTGCTTGAACCCCATGTTAGCTAACCTATTCACCACAACATTCACCTCAAAATTAGAGGTAAGGTCCTTCAATTGTTGACATGGTAGAGGGAAACCACGTGAGGTTTGAACCGGGGTTGTTGGCACTACAAGCAAGAAGCCCCACCATTTCACCACAAGATCTCCCCTAGGTAAGGTCCCTCAATTATTGACATAGTAGAGGGCAACCCTGCGAGGTTTGAACCTAGGTTGTTGGCACTATAGGTAAGAAGCCCCACCATTTCACCACAAGGTCTCCCCTAGGGCCCAGACCCTTTTACAAAAGAAAGGATAAAGCATTGAGGCCCAACATATTACAAAGAACAAGCACAAGACACCAAAAACACAGTAGCCACACTATAACAAAAAGACTAACGAAAGGGCAGAAAAACCCAAAAAAACAACCAACCCTAAGTCAGGGTGGTTTGAAGCTAAATTGTTCCAAATAACTTTGAGTAAACACATCCAACTTGTCCATTATGCTAAAATCCTTCCATTCAAATATCTCTTTTTTAGATGCCTCTTTTCCTTGCACCTCCAACGAAGGAGTCTCAGGGTCCTCAATATCCTTCTCCCTACTTTTTTCTATCTAGATATCCTTATAATAGGGCTTGCAAGCATTATCAGATGCTTTCTCCTTTCTCCTTCGCATAGATTGATTTATGTTGAGGCTCAGACAAACACCTATAGCATGACCCACTTTAAAGAAGCAATCACATATAACTAAAGAATCCTTGAATTTAATCTATTGCACCCAATTTCCTAGCTTCAAAAGATGGAGCAATTTGAGAAGGGAGCAACCTATTAGCCTCCACATAAACACAAAATCTAGCAGAAAATAAACATCTTTTGAATTTTGTAACAACATCAGCCACAATATATTTCTCAAAAGTATATACAATGCTAGTAAATATCTACTCATCCCAATATCCTAATGGCAGCCTTGATAGCCTAACCCAAATCAAAATCTTGTTGATGTAACATTTCTCTAGGTTGAAGCCATGAGACTTTAAAAACTAACATTGTTTGATGTATTGGACATAACACAATTATGAAAAACAATATGTTGGTTTAATGTTAGATGCATGATTTCAAATATAACACTTTTACTAGTCAAAGAATTTTTAAAATAATTTCAACACAAGGAATGTGACCAAAACTTGGGCCTGTTGTAGTTCTAATTTTAAATTATGATATTTTTGTCAATACTCTAATAATTTGTATGCAATTGATTGAAACTAAGAAAAGTAACTTGAATGTTAAATTACATATTTATCAGTAATCATTGAAAGAAGTACATATTCTTAAGGATTTTTATTATCAATTAAAAAAATAGTTAGTGTTTTTATTGAAGTAGTGTTACTAAAAATTCAATCATGTTGGTCAATATCAAAGAGGTGATGGATCTTGCAAGAAGTGGTAAAAGTTTTACTTAAACTTTAATGATCTCCTTGACACTACCCTCTCCAACTCAATCATGGAAATGGGATTCAGGATAGCCTCATTCATCTCATTAGTCACCAAAGAAGGGATACACTCTAGAACCTTATTCTCCTCAATAACTATAGAGGGAGAGTCCTCTGTAAATAGAGTTGAGAAGAACCAAGTAGCCTTTGTAGAAATATCCCGACCAGAGGGCAACAGAACCCCTTGAGAAGACCAAGGAATAAATCCCACTCACATGCCTCCTATCTTTGATAGTATTGTGGAAGAAAGAGGTGTTTCTATCTCTTTCCTGAAGCCAGTCAATCCTTGCCTTTTGCTTCCAAAAAATTCCTCACACAATTCCCATTCTGCCAATGACTTCAAAGCTTTTGTTTCATCTTGGAGTCTCTCCATAGTGAGTCCCAAATCCCTAATCTGGTGGGTAATAGGACCCACCTATGCTTGGGAAGCTACCTTAGCTTGAAAGATGTTACCAAAATAATGTCTATTCCACTTCTTAAGCTGAAACTTCACATACTATAACCTTTTAACAAAAGAGTACATAACAATTCCATAAGCTGACTTTCCTTCAGTCCACCAACCAACCATAAAATCTTGAAGAGAAGGGTCTCTGAACCACATTAGCTAAAACTTAAAGGAAGAATTCTTATTTGTTCCAAACAAGGAGGTTGAAAGTTTAATAGGCCAATGGTTTGATCCCTGCCAATCTAGAATGTCTAAACTCGTAGCCCAATTGCTGCCAATCTAGAAACTAGAAACCAAAAACCTGTCTAGCCTTTCTGAGATACAATCTGCCCCACATCTTCTATTACTCCATGTAAATAAACCAAATAAACCATTGGAAGGCTTAACATCCACAAGATGAAGGTCATAAATATTATTTCTAAACATTGTAGAAGAAGAATCTAATCTTTCTAAACCCCCTTCTTCTCATCCAAACTAACAATCGCGTTAAAGTCCCTAGCCATAATCTAGGAAAAGAAAGAGGCTAAGGATCTAATATACCAAATATGAGACCAGACAGAAGACTTTCCCTGGGCATCAACCGGGGCATAAACATTGGTGAAAAGAATAGCTTCACCAGGTTCATAACTAGTCGCAATTACCGACATAAAGAATCTTCTTGAGATCCATCGAAGAGGATAAACCTTGCACATGTCCCATAAACAAAAAACTCCACCTACATTGCCCTAGGCCCCAATACACTACCATTGACTTTTAACCCATAAACCAACTACTATGGACATACTTTACACTGACAACTTTGATTCATGAATAAAGACCAAATCAGGAGAATGAACATGAATCAAATCATGAACAACCTTTTGTCTAGGGAAGTTGTTCAACCCCCGTGCATTCCATGAAAGCACGATCATTTGTGATAAGCATCAAAGTGGGGATCAATGGTTTTAACTGACCTTGATTCCACCAAATTCTCACATGTCAACTTAACTTTGTCCTGATCTTTCTTCCTACCCAACTTTAGGGGTAGCTCTCGAGCAATCTTTTTGAGATTATTTTGCTAGATCCTAAGAGAAGCTTGGGCACTTACCAATCTAAGGAGAATGAATTGTCTTTACCGAAGGAAGACAAGGGGGCTCCTGACTCAATCCAGCCTCAACTACCTCTATCTCAGTTGGCACCACCAGATCCTGATTTGTTTCCATCTGTGAACCTGCTACCACCTCCTGAATGTTGTCATAAAATTCATCATCTTTTGAGACTTCTTGAGACAACCCATGGGCCTTAGCCCTTCATGCAGTTCCTCTATGGTTAACCCTTGCTAGACTTGTGCATCTAGTGCATCAAAATGGTTGTACAAACCATCAGTCTACCTATCTTTGAGAGTTCTCTTCTGTCCTCTTCCTTTATTATGTGGCTTTACTAAAATAAACCCCTCCTTGTCTATCACTTTTGTTGCAGTTGGGGCTTTCCCCTTATCCATCATAGGAGCAAGTTGAGGAGGCTTATCAGGCTGGGTTCTTGCACGGTTAATTCTGTGGCATTTCTTTTGCAAGTGCCCATACTCATGACAGATATGACATCGGAAAGGGAGAGCCTCACAATCCAACTATTGAGCCCATGAAGAAGAACCTAACTGAATTTCTAGAGAATCTAGCAAAGGATTGTTTAAATCAATTTCAACATAAATGTGGGCAAAAGAAATCACCTTTTTATCCAACATTTTTTGTGAAGGACCCATTGGCTTGCCCAACAGCAACGCAACCATATGTAAAATATCATTCCTCCAGAATTCAAGTGGGAACCAAGGAAGTCAAACCAACACCGAGACCTTGGAAGGAAGCTCCTTCATAGGATCAAATCCGAAATTCCAGGGCTTAATAAAAAGCCCACCTAATTATGACAATACGACCCCCTCTTAAAGGCCTTATTACGATTCAACAAGTTTGAAAACACCACTAGAAAGTAATTATTCACTGCCAGCATTACCTCCATGCCACCTTTGAGATTCCAGGTACTTCGCGTCCAGGGTTCGATCAACGGCAAAGAGGCCTGGATCCCCATAAAATTACAAATAAGGGCATGATTTACTAGATAAGCCACATCTTCCTCCATAGATTCTGACTGGATCACTAAAATCAACCTTTCTTGACTCCACTTGAGGTATCCATTCATCTTGGAAACACATGGGCCACCAAACAAAACAGTGCTCTCACCATTCAAACCCTGACCATGATTTGAAGGAGGGGGATCACCTCAATTAAGAGCCCCCTAAAAAGAGATCAAAGAGCCATCTACCGACCCTCTATCAAGCCCCATAGCCAACAAAGGCAAAAAAAAAAAACCCTACACTAGAAAAATAAGGCAACACCTCTTATGCAACAAAACCACAACTCCAAAAAAACACCAAAAACCAAATTGCCACCACCAAAAACCCCCACTAAATGCTCACAGAACCCCCATACAACAAAAAAGAACCCCCACACAGATCCCATCGAAGAAACCAATCGCACCCAGTAACAACAACCAAAAAAGGCGAAACACGGAACAGACAGGCCCACTAGGGCTGAGCCCTAAGCGGCGAGGTGCAGTTGTCACTGGAGAACACCATCCTATCCCATAAATTTCGCATTCAATAATCAACATGATAATAGATTAGAAATAAAATCTAAAATAAAATTAGTGCCCTACTTCATAACTAAAAACTACATATGTCATAGCTAAAAGCTACATAATAATAGATTAGAGATAAAATTAAAATTCAAAATAAAATTATTACCTAGGTCATAGCTAAAAACTAGCTGACAATAAACTATAAACTGAAGATAAAATTCAAAATAAAATTATTGCCCCCAAATCCAGTAATTGTTAAAACGTATCGACGAATCACATTATTTGCATAGAACTATTTGGTGCCATGGCCCTTTTGTCGTATTAATATCTTCATCATATATGCCTCCAATTCATTAAAGTTGCAAAAATTTTATAGTGCACACAATTTCTACTTAAAACGTGCGGACGTGTTTTTTTTTGCGTAGAACTGTTTGGTGCCATGGCCATTTTGTCGTATTAATATCTTCATCATATAATTCACTAAAGATCCGATTTAAATCGTGCAGAACTGTTTGGTGCCATGGCCATTTTGTCGTATTAATATCTTCATCATATAACTCACTAAAGATCCGATTTAAAACGTGCAGACGAATCACATTATTTGCGTAAAACTGTCGGTGCCATGGCCCTTTCGTCGTATTAATATCTTATTGTTGTATATACATCCAATTCACTAAAATTGCAAATATTTTGAGTTTGCACAGTTCCGTACAATAATTCTAACCGGACATTTGCCCAACTTTAGGCAATTCTTTTCTCAATTTTAATCAATTTTATTATTTGGACCACAATTGTGTGGTTATCGTACACAATCTGACTACTGTTATGTGAGAACCAGTTGTGGGAACAGACGACTTAGGTTAAGTTCCAGTTACCTAAATCAATAGTTAATATAGATTTTTGTTCACTGCTTCATTGTTTATATATAGGCTATGTGATGATGTTTGTTTCCACTACTCCATTTTGGAAAGCTTATAAAGTAAAAAAGGCTGAGGCTACTATAATGGAGAAGGAAAGTTCAGCAGAGTTAAACGTGAAGATTGTGGAGTCATGCCTGGTGCCACCATGCCTGCCTTCACCCAAATCCACCCTTTATCTCTCTAACATTGATAACCAGTTAATACGGAGAACCTTCTTTGATATAATGCTCGTCTATGAGGCAGGTGACAACATTTTGGAGGATCCTGTGATAAAAATTAAAGAGGCTATGTCAAAGGTGTTAGTGTATTATTATCCTCTGGCTGGGAGGCTGAGAAAGAAAGAAGATGGGAAGCTTCAAGTGGAGTGCACAGGGGAGGGTGTTGTTTTTGTGGAAGCTATGGCAGACAACAATCTATCAGTCCTGGGGGATCTCAATGACCTCAAACCATCATTTAGGCAGCTGCTTTTTCAGTTTCCTTCCAGTACAGATATAGAGGACCTTCATCTTGTAATTCTTCAGGTAACATTACTTTTATACATTAGATTTAAACTTCATTAAATGATATATTATAAATTTTTAATAGAATACTTACATTAAATTTATTACAATTTCAGATTTTAATATTTTTGAAGTGAAATTTGTCTAGAGATATCAAATTTCCAAAGTCCATAGTATTAAGATGTGATTATTTCTAGACATTAATTATGATAATAACTGTGTAGTGGTTTTTACATCAAATTTAACTAATAAAATTTAGTTTCTTACTGAAAACAAAACGTAAAATACTAAACTGGTACACCTTCTGAACTGCATGCACATTATGAGTGCACTAATTTTTCTTTAATAAAGATTTTTTTCCTTAAATGTATAATTTTTTTAGTGGAGAAAGAAAGAGTTTGAATTGGACTAAGAAAACATACAGTGTAAATAATTAAAAGTATATATTTTTATATTATAAATATTTAGATCATTTTTATTAGTTTTGTTTGTACAATTATTTAATGTAATGTATATGTATCTTATTTTTTGAATTTAAGTATACTTGGTTTATTATTTATTGTTGGTTATTTTATTTAGTTTTTTATTTGTGTTTTTATTATAGGAGAAATGATATAATGTAGATTGTTTATATATCTTTATAATATTATTATTTTCACTTTCTTGTAGGTAACACGTTTCATATGTGGAGGATTTGTTGTGGCGGCTGGTTTTTGTCATAGTGTATGTGATAGACGAGGGGCTGGTCAATTTCTAAAAGGTCTTGCAGAGATGGTGAGGGGAAATGTTAAACCCTCTATCGAGCCAATATGGGAGAGAGAGCTCCTTATGCCTAGGAATCCATTATTTTCTAATATAGAATTGATTGAAGAAACTAGAGGGGATACATTCCATCCATACCCACTTCTAAAATATGAAGAATTGGTTCAATCATCCCTAATTATAGATTCTGAGACCATAAAATACATGAAGCAAGGAATTATGCAAGAATGCGTGGACTTCTGCACTGCATTTGAAATTGTTGTAGCCTTGGTTTGGCGAGCAAGGACCAAGGCTCTTGAAATTTCACATACTAAAACTATGAAACTTATCTTTGTAGTAGATGTGAGGAGATCATATAATCCCCCTCTTACAGAGGGATACTATGGAAATGGCTCTGTTGTTGCATGTGTATTAGCTACTGTCCATGAACTCCTAAATGAACCACTTTCACATATAGTGAATATTATAAGGAAATCAAAGATCTCACTAAATGACAGGTATCTAAGATCAATAATTGATATGGACCATTTTCCATTAGATATGTATATGAACCAAGATAATCTAATAGTGAGTGACTGGAGGTGGTTAGGATTTAATGAAGTGGATTTTGGATTGGGAAGCCCAATGAATGTAAGTCCTATTCAGTGGAATGGGGATGGATTCAACACACCAATTTTTTTTCTCTTCCTCCATCCTTCAACGATAATTCTTGATGGATTTAAGATATTGGTTTGGATGTACCCACAAGCATTTATATCATTTGAAATGGAAATAAAAGCCATCATTGAAAACTATGTTACAAGTTCAAGGGGTTATGATCAAGTGGTTAAAATGTTTGGTTCTCATGGTGGAGACCCAAGTTCAAATCCCCAAAGTGACATGTCTAAGGTGGAATTCTAAGTGGCGACTCTTAGTCCTCTAGTGTTTGCCTTCAAGTAGTTATTTCTAAGTTGTTAGCTCTAAATGTTAATGATCTTAAGGAGCTAAGCATTGTATTTCTCATAAGGAGCTAAGCACTAGTATCAATTTGTTCATGTTTGTTTCCTTCAAGTAGTTATTTCTAAGTTGTTAGCTCTAAATGTTAATGCTCTTAAGGAGCTAAGCATTGTAATGCTCTTAAGGAGCTAAGTACTAGTATCAATTGGTTCATGTTTGTTTCCTTCAAGTAGTTATTTCTAAGTTGTTAGTTCTAAATGTTAATGCTCTTAAGGAGCTAAGTTGTTAGTTCTAAATGTTAATGCTCTTAAGGAGCTAAGCATTGTATTTCTCATAAGGAACTAAGTACTAGTATCAATTGGTTTGTGTTTGTTTCAGCTATATTTGAACCTTTCCATATTCTAAATAAATTTTTACCCTATTTATGACATGTCCTAATTTGTCAATATAAAGTTAAATATAATATTTACCCAATTTATGAGATGTCCTAATTTTTCAATATAAATTTAAATATCTTTTTTGTGTTTAAAATTATTTAAGGTATAAAGTGGGCATGATGGAAAAAATAGAAGATTAAGGATTAATAGTTAATGTGGATAGATAAATATATAGCCCTTCTTTCATGAAATCATTGAAACAATTAGCATCATAATTGTTGGAATTATATTACATATTTAGTATATAAGATAAGAAAATAATAAATAAATATAAGGTTAGATAATAAATAAATAAGTTAGATTGCTAGTATATAGTTAGTTGTCTTCCTCTTGAGGTAGTTCAAGAAGTTATTTGTGCGAAAGGATTTATAAGCCAATATAATGCAATGTAAAATGTATGAAATCCCAGAATATTATATTCTATGTGAGCAACAATGAATTAAATTTACAATATTTGTGAATATCATTTTTTAAAATGGTATCAGAGCGGTTACTAATCTTGGGAAGCTGAAATGATTCTATACCTTACACATTTGAGATTTTGAATGCAAGCAATGTTTGATAGTCACATTCTATTGTAGACTATCATGGAAGTTTATGAATTTGTATTAGAGGGAAGAAGGTTTGAGAAAGACATTTAATGAGCGATTTTACAAAATGAGTGTTGTTGACCTATTGGGCTGCGTTCAACACTAGTGCCCAAATTTTACCATGGGTATAGCAATTCTTTTGCATTCATTGCTGATGGCCACTGGCAAGTAAAGAAAATGATGTCACATATAGATTATTGAAGATCTTTTTGTTGTGGAGTATATCACTCATTCAGTAGAATTACACATGGAGTGGTGGATTGAGGTTTTTGGTTTGTCAACCACATGTGGATGTTGTGAGCATTGGAAGAAAGATTGTTGTTCTTGATTTCAAAAATAATAAAATTTTCTAGCCTACCAATTCCTTTCTAAGAGCCAACAATGCATGGACATGCGGCATCTCATTCTGTCCCTTTTCTTTTTCAATATCAGTACAATCTCATCAAGAATAGATTTATATTTCTAGAGAGAGATAGATTTTAGTTTGAAAATAAAAACAATAAATGCAAGAGCCCATGGAAGGAGCTCATAATTCTATTAACTTCATTAAAAATAAACAATATCCCTCCCTTTCAAAAGTTATTGAATAAGTTAGGGGGCTTAACACTATACATGCAAGTTGGTTCAAACCACTCTAATGATATGAAAAAAATGAGGAGTCTTTCTACATTTTGTTATGTATTGCAGGTATAAGTAGATTTTGTTTATTGGGGATCTATTCAATTTTAGGGTTTGGGCATTTTTTTGTCATAAAGGAAATTGATGAAAAATAAAAAGTTGTTTTATTCAAGAAGCATTAAAAGGGTGTGTAGTGTGGTTGGTGTTAGGAATTTACAAGTCAAATAAAACCAATTCCACATAACCCATTAGGAGAATAAGATGCATAAATTAACCATAATGCAAAGATCAAATGAACAATCAATAAGATAACACAAGATATACCCTAGGAAAACCCTCAAGAGGGAAAAATCTAGCCTCCAAAAGCATCGACACTCATATGTATTAATCAGCAAAAAATATTACAATACATGCCATGAGTCTTCACAAATACCTCTCAAACATCAAGCACCTCCAATGCATCCTCCATGTGTCCAAGCATGAATCCACACATCACCTGCCATGCTTCACAATATGCACTTATAGGAGAGAGCTCAATACAATGACAGGCTCTCACAAACTTCCAATCCACCTACAATGAAATAGCCAACCCAACCCAAACCACTAACCATGTGCTTGCTTTTATAAACAAAGCTCACATAAATACAACTTGTAGTATTGGATAAAACCATGTGTTCCAAAACCATGGATACACAAAACCATTGACCCACTTATTTAATGTTGGTACTATGTTTTCTCAACAATTAAATAATACAAATAATAACCCAATGTTACATACAACTTTTACAAGTGACCTCCAAATAAATAGCTAATGTGGTTAAACACATCAATTAAGATGCACCACAAATAAAAATTTATTTTACATGAATAAAATAATACAATATTATGCAAGGTGTACAACACCTATATCCCAACATTCTCTCACTTGTTGTATACATTACATAAGGGTCAATCAATGAAATACATCATCATAGGAAAACATGAAATCACATGAATCTCTAGCATGCTCTCGTGCTCCATCAAGATACCTGCAATAAAATTGAAGTGACCACCATCTCAAGCAAGAACTCCTCTCATCCTCCAACATGCTACCTATAAAAGAAAAGTAACATGCCAACGTGAAGATGCACCAATCCAAAGAACACAAGCATCAAATCCAAGTGATAACAAAAGCCTCCAAGTTGTTGTCAAAGGTAAAAAACCCACATGACTAGAAATAGCATGCACAACATATGCTAATACATCCAACCATCCATACCTTGTAGGTATCAACAACATCAATAAATTCATGCCAACAACATATCCAACCCATATACCACAATCACAAGCTATGTGTATAAAACCTGTCAATGAAGAACACATATATCCAGGAACCCCCACTACATGGGTAATGTCAAATCTGAAAATAGATCAAAGGTATACCGAGTTTATCAATCAACACTCAAACCAAGGTGTGGCTAATCAACAAGCCAATGTAGTATCAAGAACAATCACAATGATCCACACATGCAAGATAAATTTCTGCATACTCTCTGACAACATGTCACCATAACTCTCGCAAGTCGAACCATATCAACATGATCCTCCAAGAAGTAGCCATAAGACAAAGAGTGAAAACTTGTAAATCATAACGTCCTTCTATAAACACCTCAAAGTGCTAAGCTGTGTCAAGTATGATCTCATCTACAATGCCAAATGAAAGGCCTCAACAACACCCAACCATTTAATCTCATAGATCAATTGAACATATGTAACATGTAACCAACATGGATGTAAGCCTCTCTAATCAAGGTAGATCAAACTCATAACCATTCCATAACCAAGAATAAGCCCAATCACATCTCCTAAACTCCTCATAATGAACATCATAAATCAAACCATATGAACAAGGAGATAACCATGCTAACATCCCTCAAATGAACCCTCCAGAACCAATAATTGTAGCTCAAGATCCATATCTATGAGAAGATGAAGCATAAAAAAAATGCATCTAAAAGGATGGGCAATACCTCATAGATGATAAACCTCTAAGTACACCAAGAGTGGGGAATGAGAATGCTTCTCCAGGATACACCAAGCCACAATGACTCTCTCTAAGAACAATCTCCTCTAGGTCCATATCTAGGTGTAGGCTCCTCGATCTATCTGTTGAAGCCTCCAATGAGTAATCATCTCAACAAGTGTCTCTAATCTTAAGAGAACTCTAGCCTCACCTAAGTCTCTGAGTATCCATGAGCACCTCCATGATCAATCTATGCTAAAAAGCAAATGACCATTGAAGTACTCAATACCAAGAGAACCAACAAGATCACTATCAATGCTCTAACTGCACATCTGCATAATCAAGAAGCCCATCATGATATCATGATCTAACCATCTCCTCCAAGGAGATCACATGCACTAATGTATACATCCTATCTCAAGAGAACCTGTATCATGTCAAAACTCTAACGTGCAATCAAGAGTCCATCAAGACACAATATCAACATCTCTAAACAAAGGATAAACATATCAAACTGACAAATCATAAATTGACACCTCAACCAAAGACTCAAAAAAGTCCTCCATGATAAACCAAGATGTCAACATCTCCAATCACATGAAGATAACCATCTACTAACAATAGAAATCAAGATGTCAAAGCACTCTCACTGAAACAAGAATCATAATCCAAGAGCCTCTCCAAGACACACACAACCATTGTAGAAGATCATCCATCACAAATGATGAATCCATATTTCTGCCAAAGCTCCCACTGAATCATGATACTGAGCTATCCATGGCAAAGTAACCATCTCCTAAATGAAGATTATCCATGGCCTCAAATCAATCAAGGAATCCCACTGTAACATCAATAGCTCCCAAAAGGTAGAGTAAAGCATAATCTCCAAACTAAGAAGATAAAACCATCACTGTCAAAAACTCACATAAAACCTTGTATCCAAGCTATCCATGACATCATGATAAACATGCTATAGGTCCCAACAACTGACTATCCAGGCACTCTAATCAACCATCCTCTCATCCTAATGCAACATACCAATGTACAAATGACCAAAGACAAGACCAACTAATAAAGTATGCATAAACACTGAATCAATCTCGTGGATATAGATAGTCCACATCCAAGTCATCCCACTATAGCCAAATAGGTGATTAGCCCACAAAACTACATAACTCGTAGATCCAAAACAAATGTAACATGCAAACTCATCATCACACTAGTAACATGCAAACTGAGATATCAAAGAAGATAGCCTATAGACTCCAAGACTCAAACACCATTTATCAATGCTAGATTTGATTTACCAACAAGTCCACAAACGAGTAGCCATAGTCAAGGAACTAATCAAGCATCCAAGAGATAAGAACAATCCCATAAAACAGCACCACATCACCATCTCTAATCATGAATTGAACATCATAGCCCATACCTGTCAATCACATACATGATCATGTCATGCCAATACAAAAGTGTACCTGCATATCCATGACAACATAATCATCATCATCACTATACATTTACTAAACTCCCACTAAAACTAGACTCTAAGTCTCACACACATATCAACCATGTCCTCAAACCATAAGACAACCTGTGTACCTGTTTCCATCAAAGTCCAAACTCTAAAAATACTTGTAAACCTATATTTGGAAGAACCATTTATATGAAAACCTGCTATACCATGCTGATGGTATCATAACAACATGCACTCCCACAAGTTTGTGCCCAACAATCCATCTGAATGCATTCATAAACACACTCTATATCCTAGGCTCCTACAAGTACCAATCTCTCTCTGCACACCAAACTTAAAATCTACATGATCTAAACTATAGTACACTACAATAGCTCTCCAATGCCTATCCAAAATAAAAAATCTGAATCCGTATGCAAAAGTTATGACCATAACTCTCTTGGAGCAATGCCTAGCTTCAGGCACCAAATTCTAACACAAACAAAAAAAATCTGATCATGAAACCTATACCACTGCATAGTTCTTGAAGAGACCTTTCTAACTCTTATAGGAAGTCAAAAATCTGATATCATGGGCAAAAGTTATGCCTCCCGGAAGAAAATGCCCTTCAAGGGCTAAAAGGGGACCCCTGGTGGGACCCTCAGTACCTACTGATGTGGTGCTGACATCATCACTACATCAGTAGATGATGTGGTGTTGACTGGGCATGTGGTGGTGTGTCTAGGCTGGTGCCAACATGTTTTTGATTGGTGGACTCCAAACGGAAATCAAATTTGTTTAAATGTCTCATCTTTTCCATCGGACCCCAAGGCATTAAAGTGGAGGTTTAAATTTTAATTAAGTCTAAATTTAATAACATTTCAGGTTACTGTCACTAAAAATTTGAATGCTTACAATATAATTTTTTTATTGTTTTAAAGGCCCCTGCTAGGCGCTCTCGTTGGCGGTTAGATGGAACCTGTCGGACCAGTGGGTGTCGAATGATGGGCCTAAAGGCCTCCATTGACCGGACACTATTGAAATGCATAGGACAACTGAGAGGGGGGGTGAATTAGTTGTCACAAAACTTTAACCACTTATGAATATCAACACATCAAATTCTTAATCGTTGTTATTAAGATTAAACACGAAAGCATGAAATAAGAAGCTCAACACAATAACACATGGGACACCAGAATTTTTACATGGAAAACCCTATAAGGGAAAAACCACAGTGGGTGTTAGCCGACAAAAATAAATAAGTTATAGCAATACTAAAAATTAGAGGCTCACTGCCTTAGGGCTCACTACCCAAAATGCTCACTGCAAATGTTAGGGCTCACTTCCAAGGTCGGCTCACTACCAAGGATTGGTGAACGGATTTGATAGCATCTACTTCATGCTTGGGTTCAGTTCCATTGAAGCACAATATAACACCTCTACTCTCCTCATCTTATATACACCTTTGCACTTATCTTTTCATTTTCGCACAAGGGTCTTTTTTTCGCAACTACATTACATGCTTTTATACAATTCATCAACCTTGGAATGTACATCAAGGTCGACATTACATTCATCAACCATTGGAACAATCTCCAAGGTCGGCAATACAAACATACATAGAAATAGGTTTGGACCTAAACAAGATTAGCTAAAGGAAAGATGTATGTGGATCATGTTATGTCTTAGCTAGGACTCAAATGCAATCTTCCATGCCACAACACACTTCCACATTCTTCAATGTATCTCCACAAGTAGTGAAAACAACCAGGTCAGCCAAGACTGGTGTTATCACTAAGTCTTCTAAGAATAGTCTTCATCTATGATCCATAATTCTCTTTGCAGACTAGTTCAAAGGTAGAAACATAATTAGGAGACATCCACAAGCACATTGTAATCACTAGGAACAAGTGTACAATCTATAACCACTCTGTCAAGAATATTCTTCAAATTAGAGCACATAAACAACATTGTTAGCTACTGTCATAAGGAAAAGATCGCTTGCGAACAACCAAATCATGAACCATTAGAGTTGAAGGCACTTATCATCATTACAAACTTGATTCCAGAACTACAGACTTAAATACTTAAATGCGAAGGAATGCGAAGCATAATACATTCTCCCTGTCATCACCAAATATACAAAAAAAACACTTTTCACTCCAGTGAACATAACTCACTCGAATCTTCATACCAAAGGCTCAAACTTGGAACATAACATCTTCAAAAATTTATATAAATAACTTCCAATCCATAGACAAGGATATTCATTCTACAAGAAATGCAGAGCAATCTACTGGACTGTTCTACTGTATCAGGAATACTTATTTTCTTCAACACTTAACTTATTACAAGCAAGCATCAAAACAATAGTACAGTTGACACCAATGACAACACTGATATGTCGACATCAATGACAACACTAGTTAGGCACATACTTGTAATAGACACCACTGGCCAGAGGGCTGATCTGCCCTATCGGCTATGTCAGTAGGCCTGTAGGCCTTGCCATGGCATTGACCGGGGTACGGGGGTCTATAGACCCCCGCCCCATAATTTTTTTTTAAATCTTGATTTTGATTTTTTTGATTTCTCCATAGTTTTCAATTTTTTTAATCAAAATTTTCCACAAACTATAGAAATTGCAGGATATATTATTTTTCAATTCTGCAAATCCATACGACATACTTGGGGGCCAAAATTTTTTGCTTTTTTATCCTGTGACCAAACCATGGCTATTTATATGTTTTTCTTCACCTCTCGGGCCTCTTGAATCCAATGGCAAGGTCTGTTTTGTCCTAGGAGGTCGTTTGAAAAATCCATACATCATGTAGTTTCTAAAAAATCCATCTCTTAATAACTCCTTCCAATGTTATCTCTCACTAAGTTCTTTTTGAACCTAGTCATCAATGAGTGTACAAAAGAACTAGTCAATAGTAATATATAATTTTGAGAATGTAGATATAACTCATAGACATGACATCTTATAAGTTCTTTGTCAAACTAAGCACACACATGAGCAAATCCTAGTTTGAGAGAATGCATAACCAATAGAGGAGAATGACCACACATTGTAGAGGAGATTGTAGGTCACCTAATAAAAGTTGTATTCATTTTTTAAATGACTAGGAGGCCATGACTCACTAATAATTTAGGTGGAATATGTAATCGAAGGAGAAATGAGTGATAATTGTATTGTTGATCCACCTTGCATAAGAACTTTTAGGAGAAATGTAATGTAATTTGTGCTTTAGAGTGGAATAAGTGTTAGATGTGTGTAAATGGTTTTATAAATTATATTTCATTTTTATTATATTTTTATATATATGTTTTTCTTAGTAGGTTGGATAAGTCCATGGAAATGGGGGGCCAAAAGAGGGTTAAAAGTGGCCACATTTTTCCTAAGTTCAACAAAAATTGATCTTTGACAAGTAATTCAAGATGCCTATGCTCAAATTTTAAGATGTGATAAGATCAAGATTAATATTTCTCAAAATCTAATTTCTAAACTACTATTTTTTTGTGGAGATTAAGAGGGTCAAATAGGGGGCAACACAAAGTGGTCATACTTTTATCAAAAAAATATATCATTGCATCAAGTGTGCTATCCCTAAATTATTGACTTTTTTTAAGCATTTCATAAATCCCTTCAATGGAAAGTTAGCTAATATCACATGTAGTTTATGCCAAATATTTTTGCTAATTTTTTAATGAATATAGTACATTTTTACTAATTTTCAAAGTTGACACATTTTGAGAAATAGAAAATTGAGAGTGTTTCCTCTAATTTTGAGAAAACTAAGCAAATATATTTTTTAAAACATGTACAGAATGGAGTGTAGAATATAAAAATGTAATTTGTTTCAAATTTGGATGAGAAAATAGAAGATGATGCTAAAAAAATAACACGTGTTTTTGGAAAGAATGAAGACACTAGCAAAAGTAATTGAAGATCAAAATCTTAATATATTTGAATTGAGGAAAAAAATACATAGTTAGAAATCTAAGAGAGAGCTTGACATCATAGTGGATTTTTTTAGAATAATTTCTTAAAATATGCAAACCTAATGGAGAGAATGTTTGACATTTCATTGAATTTACGTTTTATGCAAAACACAAATTTGGGCACCTTATGTGCAGGTTCAACCTTTTGGCTCAAATATCCATGCTAAATCCAAGCCTAAGGGTTGGCATTTCCCAACAAAAGATGGAAACATGCATGTATTATACTACATGTTATAACAGGGTGTATGCACAAAGATGGGGGACCAAAAAGTCGCCATGATGGGATTTTTTGGTCCAAAAGTGAAAAAACACGCGAGTGCGTTATAACGCACTCACATTTTATTTTGCATAAAAAGTAAAACAACGTCAGTTCTATTGTCATAGCCATGAGTGGTGAGTGTTTACTAGTGAAAAAGAGAGTTGAAAGCACGATCGCATTGAAGGGGAGCCTCTCCAAGTGAGTTTAAGGTCAAAAACATCAATTTCATGATGCTACCTCACCGCCAAAGACATCGTCAAGCAAATTTAGAGGGTCAAGCACAGGAAGAAGGTAGGGTTTGATCAAATTTTGTTAGTTTGAGAAGAATTTATGGTTTTTACATTGTTTGATTAGTTTTTATATTGCATTTATAGTTTTTGAGGCAAAACAAAAACTAAATCTAGTTGATGAGGGTGAAAACCCAGCTGATGAGGGTGAAAACAACCCCCAAAACCCTCCAAACCCTCAAAGCCCACCTTCACTTCCTCACAATGTAAGGGATAGTCAAGAAAACTACCTATGAATAATAGAAGAAAAAAAGAAACATCTTCAAACTATTATTCAAATGCTGAACAATCTAATTGCAAGCACCGATCGTAGGAGGTGCTTGCAAAGTCACTAGAGGAGATTGTTTCCCACACCGATTCCATGATAAAACAAATTAGCGAATTCCATAAGTATAGGGAGAGGTGTTAGAAATTCTATGCCAACAAGTTGTCATATGAACAAGTGAAGAATGAAAAAATCACAAAATCTCAATTATTTGCACACTTTATTAATCCCAAAAGTGGCCAAAGATTAGAAGAAACTTGCAAACGGTTTCCTATTCATTGGTGTAGGAATGAAGAAATATCCCAAAACTTTTGGGATAGATGGTACATGGTCTTCGATGAGTGCCCATGCAACAATGATGAGGTACCACAATATTTCTTGAGGAAACTCTATTGCGAGTTCGTCCTCAAGGAGATTCTGAATTATTTTGATATTCGTGAATTCTAGGGTAGAGGTGGTGGCTATTGGGATAAGGTGCCATTAACCTTGTAAATCTCAATGTTGTATTTATTCCATTTATTATATGTAGTTTCTAATTATCGATGAGGAGATGTACTAGTTTCACTGGCAGGGGTAATTTCGGAGTAACCAAAGGTAATTATAGAGTGACTTTTACTGTTGGCAAATATAAAAACTTAAACTAAATGAGGGTAGGTGTGCTCCCTTGGAGAATATACTATTTTTGGCATGTATGACAACTGTCATAATGTTTGGTAAGTGAATCTATGATAGCTGCAGGTTGTCATAAGATTATGAGATTCTATGACACATATGATGGATATGTTAGTTGTATATTTGCTATATTTAGCCCAAGGTTCCTATCTTGGAAAGATACTCTTTTATGGAATCTATGATGGTTATGACGTGTCATAAGATACTGTAAGAGGCCAAATTTAGTCTTGGGCACCCAACCTTTGCATGGCTACTTTTGGACAAGTGTAAGATGCTTGTAAGATGGTAATTAATGTTTATAGGTTGGAGAATCTTAGGAGAGAGAAGGTGAATGCCTAGAATGGAGTGGAAAACATTTTTATAAGTATTTTCCATGTATTTGTTGCTGCAAAATAGATTTTAGGTACTTAGGTGCTGCCGGAATGCTGTCCGATTGAAGACTTGTGGAGAGAGTTGTGTAGTTGATGTATTGTACAATCTTGTTAAGATTAATACAAACTTGTGCATTTTTTTTGGTGGAGTTTTTTACCCGCAAGGGTTTTCTCCACATAAACACTATGTCATTGTGTTGAGTTCTTCATGTTTGACATCTTTTCTATAGTGGGTTTTATGTTTTGTTACAATCTCCATTGTTAATGCACACTTAAAGATTGTTAAAATTTATCTTAAATTAGATTTCCATTGAAGTTGTGTTGCTTTCATTTCTAACATTTTGTATCAGAGCTTAGCTAGCTTTGACTCTTGGGTGGTAGTGTGGAAGCTGTAGCTATAGTGGGAGATTTGGTTGCAGATCTTGTGTTGATATTATGGCTGCATCCACCATTGCATCAACCTCTCGATTGGACATTGAGAAGTTCAACGGAATGAGGTATGGGTTGTGGAAGCTAAAAATGGAAGCTTGGCTGGAAGAAAGAAACCAATGGTTGGCTATCCAAAAAGAGAAGAACCCTGATGAGGTCTTTCAAGATGTGTGGGATAGACTGGATAAGAAGGCACGGGGAATCATCCGTTTGTGTCTTTCAAATTTTGTGATGTTGAATGTCGCAAAGGAAGAGACTGCATACAAATTGTGGGATCGATTGGGTGGGATCTACCAAGCCAAGAGTATGGTAAATAAACTTTATTTAAAAAGAAAATTATTTTCCATGAAAATGTGAGAAGGTGAATCAATTGCAGAGCATTTAAATTTTTTTAATTTGTTGTTGAGTTAGCTTGATTCAGTAGATGTTGAAGTTAGTGAGGAAGATAAATGTATCTTACTTATTTGTTCTTTACCTGAGTTTTGGGAGAATGTTATCCTTGCTATCAGTGCTAACCTCATGGATATGAAGTTGGATGCTCTTGTTTTAATGCTACTGTCACAAGAATTAAGGAAGGAGAGTTCAGATAGTTTAGGTGATGCTCTCAGTATCGAGGGAAGGTCTAAGGAAAGGGGACCTAAGGGAGATCAGAAAGGGGCTAAGGACAAGTCCAAGGGCCAGTTTAAAACTCCTGGTAAAAAGAATAGAGTTAAGTGTTGGAACTATGGTAAAAGGGGACATGTGAAGAAGGAGTGCAAAAATCCCAAGAAACAGTGGGAGAGTGCTTCAAATAAGTCCTCGAATGCAAGTGAAGAAGTTTTACTTTCTGCATGTAATCTTGTTTCTAATGATCACTGGTTGGTTGACTCAAGAATCTTGTTTCATATGACCCCGCATAAGGAATGGTTCTCCACATATGAAGAATATGATGGAGGTAATATTTACCTTGGTGACAACTCTTCATATCTGATTGTCGGGAAAGGAAAGGTATTGTTGTGTTTCAGTGATGGGAGGATTAAAACCCTCCCTTATGTTTTGCATGTTCCTGGATTAGCTAGAAATCTAATTTCAGTTTCGAAGTTGAATGATTTGGGAATGCATGTGACATTTGACAAGTATGGATGTAGATTGGTGAGAGGGAATGTGGTGGTAGTGAAAGGGAAGAGATTCAGGAACTTGTTTAAGCTTGAAGCCACTACAGTTTGTAATGCCTCCTATGTATCTGAGGTCACTACTAAAAATACATGTACATGTTGTGGCACCATAGATTGGGCCACACAAGTAATAATGTATAGAAAACTATTAAGAATAAAGAATTGTTGGATGATTTCTCTTATTCTGATGAGCACTTTGATTTCTATGAGCATTGTGTGTTTGGTAAACAAAACATAAACTTATTTCCTTCAGGAAGTAATAGAGCAAAAGAGAAATTAGAAATTATTCATAAGGATGTGTTTGGGCCTGTGGATAATGAATCTATTGGAAAATCTCATTATTTTGTCACCTTCATTGATGATGTATCTAGATTTACATGGATTTATTTTATGAAACATAAATATGAAGTTTTCACTAAGTTTAAGGATGTCAAAGTCTTAGTAGAGAACCAATTAGGTTTAAAGATAAAAATATTAAGATCTGACAATGGAGGGGAATATTGCTCTAAGGAATTTGATGAGTTTTGCAAGCATGCAGGTATAATCAGACAAAAGATAACTCCATAGACACCACAACAGAATGGTGTTGCAGAAATGATGAACCAAACAATTATGGAAAGAGCTAGAAGTATGCTTAGTGATGCACAATTGGATACATGCTTTTGGGTAGAGGTTGTGTGTACTGCTTGCTACTTGATAAATAGATCTCCTTGTAAGGCTCTTGATTCAACACCTTATGAAGTGTGGACAGGTAAGAAACCTTTTGTTTCACATTTAAGGGTTTTTAGCTGTGAGGCTTTTGTTCATGTGCCTAAGGAAAAGTGATCTAAGTTGGATCCAAAGGTTGAAAAGTGTACATTCATTGGATATGGTGATAATGTCAAAGGTTATAAGCTTTGGAATCCACTAAACCGCAAGATTATCTTTTCTAGAGATGTTATTTTCAGGAACTTAGAGCTATTTCTAAACCCGAGCAACCAAAAGAAAAAGAAGAAAAGGTAAAGAAGGTGCACTTTGATTTAGAGCAGCAAGATGCACCTAAGGAAGAACAAAATGATGGATTGGGGGGTGAAGAAGAAGAAGCAGATTTGAGTAGTTTTGATGAAGATGAATCTGTTGTGACAGAAGAAGTTGGTGCAGATGATCATGCAGAAAAATGCCTTGATGAGATCCACAAGACAATGTAATCTAGTTGACAGGTATAGCCCACTAGATTTCTATTGTGTATATGCTTTATTGAGTACTAATGATGAACCTAGATCCTACAGGGAAGCTATTTCTGTAGATGATAGTGAGTCTTGGTAGTTAGCCATGCAAGAAGAGATGATGGCTTTAGACTCTTGTAACACCTGGGATCTTGTTCATTTGCCCAAAGGAAGAAAGGCCATAGGATGTAAGTGGGTCTTCAAGAAGAAGTTTGGAGTAGATGGGTCATTGGAGAAGTACAAGGCTAGACTGGTAGCCAAGGGCTACTCCCAGAGAGAGGGAGTTGATTTTGTTGAAATATTATCTCCTGTTGCTAAATTGACTTCTATTAGATTTCTTTTATCCATTGTTGCAGCTTATGATTGTGAGATTGAGCAAATGGATGTTAAGAGTGCATTCTTGCATGGAGATCTTGAAGAAGAAATTTATATGCAACATCCTATAGGTTTTGAGGTAAAAGGAAAAGAACATTGGGTTTACATGTTAAAGAGGTCTCTTTATGATCTAAAATAGTCCCCCAAAATGTGGTATCAAAAGTTTGACTCATTTGTTTTAAAATTTGGTTTTGTTAGAAGCGATAAGGATCACTGTGTTTACATTTATTGTGTTGATGATTCTATACTAGTTATTGCTTTGTATGTTGATGACATGTTGTTTTTCAACAATACTAAGGGTATGATCAGTGAGCTTAAAGCCCAACTTTCAGGTGCATTTGAGATGAAGCATCTTGGTGCTGCAAGGTATATTTCGAGAATGGAGATCAAGAGGGATAGAGTTAACAGAAAGCTTTGGTTGTCACAAAGTATGTAAATACTATTTTGCAGAGGTTTACTTTGTAGGACTCTAACCTAGTTAGAGTTCCTTTACCCATTGGTACTAAGCTTTCATTAGATATGTGTCCAAAGACTAAGGATGATCTTGAAGATATGTCTAATGTGCCATATGCTAGTGCTGTAAGGAGTTTGATGTATGCAATGGTTTGCACTAGACCAGATATTGCCCAAGCAGTGGGAGTTTTGAGTAGATTTATGTCTAACCTTGGTAGACATCATTGGAACTATGCGAAGAGGGAGTTTAATTATCTTGTAGGTACTCTTGATCATTATTTGGTTTATTCTGGTACTGACAATGTTGATAAATCTTTGGACATATAGGGTTTTGTTGATGCAGATTGGGTAGGTGACTTGGATAGTCGAAGGTCCACTAGTGGCTATGTGTTTACTCTATTTGGAGGTACAGTGAGTTGGATGAGTAAGAGGCAGCCCACAGTTGCTTTGTCCACCATAGAAGCAGAGTATATGGCTGCTACTCATGTCTCTTAGGAGGCAGTTTGGTTGAGGAGACTGTGTACAGGTATTGGTTTTGATTGCAGGATCATTTAGATTGGTTGTGATAGCTAGAGTGCTATCTGTTTGATCAAGAATCCCATGTATCATGCTCAGACTAGCCATGTTGATGTTCAGTACCACCTTTTTCAAGAGTTGGTTGCAAATGGAGAGATTGATTTGAAGAAGATAGACACTCAGGAGAATGTTACAGATTCATTAACCAAGCTTGCGAGCACAGAGAAGTTCGTATGGTGCAAAGAGGCCATGGGCCTTGTTTCTAGTGCCTGATTATTTTCATTTGATTTCCTATGGGTTGATTTACAATGTATAATGTCAAGTGGGAGAATGTTGGGATAAAGTTCCATTAACCTTGTAAATCTCAATATTGTATTTATTCCATTTATTATATGTAATTTATAATTATCCATGAGGAGATGTACTAGTTTCACTGGTAGGGGTAATTTCAGAGTAACCGGAGGTAATTATAGAGTGATTTTTACTGTTGGCAAATGTAAAAACTCAAAGTAAATGAGGGTAGGTGTGCTCCCTTAGAGAATATACTATTTTTGGCATGTATGACAACTATCGTAATGTTTGGTAAGTGAATCTATGACAATTGCAAGTTGTCATAAGATTCTGAGATTCTATGACGCATATGATTGATATGTTAGTTGTATATTTGCTATATTTAGCCCAAAGTTCCTATCTTGGAAAGATACTCTTTTGTGGAATCTATGACTATTATATGTGTCATAAGATGCTGTAAGAGGCTAGGTTTAGTCTTCAACACCCAACCTTTGCATGGTTGTTTTTGGACAAGTGTAAGATGCTTGTAACATGGTAATTAATGTTTACAAGTTGGAGAATCTTAGGAGAGAGAAGGTGAACACCTAGAATGGAGTGGAAAACATTTCTATAAGTATTTGCCATGTATTTGTTGTTTCAATATAAATTTTAGGTACTCTGGTGCTGCCCGAATGTTGTCGAATTGAAGACTTGTGGAGAGAGTTGTGTAGTTGATGTATTGTATAATCTTGTTAAGATTAATACAAAATTGTATCTTTTTCCTGGTGGATTTTTTTACCTGCAAGGGTTTTCTCCATGTAAACACTATGTGATTGTGTTGAGTTCTTCATGTATTACATCTTTTCTGTAGTGGGTTTTATGTTTTGTTACAATCTCCATTGTTAATGCACACTTAAAGATTGCTGAAATTTATCTTGAATCATATTTCCATTGAAGTAGTGTTTCTTTTATTTCTAACAGTGGCTCTGCCCAAGATAAATCTAGGGCTTAGAGAGATGAAACCCATGTGCCTGTACCCCTGGTGAAGCCTAAAAGTAGGTCACTCACTTTGACTTTGAAGGAGAGTGCTGAGGTGGAGACATTACACTCATTGACCACTCTCACCCAATCTCTATCATAGCATGCCAATGATCTTACCCAGGCTGATGAGGGTGAGAGCAGTAGGTGTCATGTGTTCCCACATTTGTGTAGTTCATGTGGGAACCTGTGTGATTATGGGACACGGGAGGCACGACAAGATGCACAACAGGACTCTCCATAGAATGCTGTGACACAAGGGCAGGATGATACGATGCAGGGGTAGCATCCATTGATGGGGCATCCATATTGGATGATATTGTTCTCAGTGATGATCTCTTACATCATACATTTGGAATTGACTCTCAGGTAATTTTTTACAAGTTTCGTTATGATTTAATATATTGTTATTTGAAATTTGTAATTATTTTTATATGATTATCTATGTTATAAGTCAAATGTATGTAATTATCTACACAATGAATTTCTAGGGTTAGAGTCTTCATCCTACCTCTGTTAGCCATCCACTAGCAGGTTATGAGAGGAGGTCAAGACAACATGTATGTAATTTATTACATGATTGTAATTATTTTAGATATGTCAATGGTAATATTATTTTGTGACAATTTGATGATTTCAATAGTCATCAACAACTACACTATATCCTTGGTCCCCTGGACACCAACCCACCAGTTATATGAAGGTAAATTTAACCATTTCTAATCATTATGCATTTTTAAATTAATGTTATGTATTTATTTTTGTCAATTAATCTTGAACTTGATTTTCAGATGCTGAATCTGGAGAATCCTCATGTTCGTGATTCAGCACAGAGAGGCATTGATGCAGCCATAATGTCTCCAAATCCTTTGACTAAGGTATGAGCCAATAACATGAAAATGTCATAATTTTGTATTTCTTGTTTTATCTCATGTCATTTGATGTACATAAATGATATTTATGTTTAGTCAATTTTGCTTCTTGATGCTTCTTACAGTAGGTCACAACTCCAGTCCATCCAACTACAGATGAAGAGAGAGACAAGCTGATGGAGAGTGAGCATCGGTTGGTGGTAAGTGATCAATTACATATGTGATGTTATATATTTCATACATTTTCTATACTAATGTGGATATTGTTTGTTTGTATTAATAGGTGCAGCTGGATGAACTTTATTTGAAGAGATCTACTCGATGACAGAGAGAGGATGTGTCATTGACTGGCTCTCCATCTTCACAGTCAAAGAAGGGCCACCAATTATTTCATAAAAGTCCATAGAAAACTAGTTTTTGGGACATTTTTTGTATGCCTAGATGGATTTGTATACATACTTTTGTATGTTAATCCGATGCATATTTTTGTATATTTGTCTGTATGACTTTGTTTGGACATGCCTATATTGCTTTTTATATAAACTAGATGTTATGTTCATGACATCATGTATATGATAGTTTATATTAAATATTTAATATGATAATCAATTATTGTTATAGGAATTCAGTTTTACATGTGCCAATTGCATTTGCTTGAAAGTTTATAAATCATTTTCAAATAATCCATTGTGTGCATATCTTGCAATCATTGAATTCTGTGGGACTGCATTTCTTTGAAGCATCATTTCAAATAGTTCACGTGCCTTGTATGCTTCCATACTTTGCATACATGTCTACAAGGGAAACTTTGCAAATACAATACATGTGAAAAAATTCCTATATCATTTATGCTTTGATGGTTGTCCACACCATGTTCTCTAGATCCCATTATAGCATAGGCAAGGAGGAAGTTGGTTAATGTTGTACAATTTGGGTTTAGATGTGCCAAAATTTGCGTAAATGGTTGAAATTTATTTTTGTGCATTTGCTTGAGAGTTTTTAAAGCCTTATGAAAAATCCATTCCGTGCATATCTTGCAATCATTGTATTCCATGAGACAACATTTCTTTGAGGCATCGTGTCAAATAGTTCATGTTCATTGTATATGCTTCCACACAAGTTGCATACATGTCTTGCAGGTTACTTACAACTATGACATCTGACAAAATTCGTATATCCTTTATGCTTTGATGGATGTCTATACCATGCTCCAAACATACCATTTCTAAGGTTTTAGAATTTGGATTTACACTTGCTAATTGCATTTTCTTGAAACTTTCTAAAGGCTTATCAGAAAATCTATTTTGCTTATATCTTGCAATCATTGTATTCCATGAGGCGACATTTCTTTGAGGCATCATGCCAAACAGTTCACATGCCTTGTCTATGCTTCCACACTTTGTATACATGTCTCTGAGGGCAGTTGCAACTACAACATCTAACAAAATTCCCATATGTTTTATCCTTTTGATGGATGTCCATTTGGCATAGGCAAGGAGGATACTGGTTAAGGTTGTGGAATTTTTCTTTACACCCACCAATCACATTTTCTTGAAAGTTTATAATGCCTTATCAAAAAATCCATTTTGTTCATATCTTGCAATCATTGCATTCAATGAGGTGACATTTCATTGGGGCATCATACCGAACAATTCACGTGCCTTGTCTATGCTTCCACACTTTGCATACATGTCTTTGAGGGCAGTTGCAACTACAACATCTAACAAAATTTCCATATGTTTTATCCTTTTCATGGATGTCTATTTTGGCATAGGCAAGGAGGATACTGGCTAAGGTTGTGGAATTTTGCTTTACACCTGCCAATTGCATTTGCTTGAAAGTTTCTAATGCCTTATCAAAAAGTCCATTTTGTTCATATGTTGTAATCATTGCATTCAATGAGGTGACTTTTCTTTGGGGCATCATGCCAAACAATTCACGTGCCTTGTCTATGCTTCCACACTTTGCATACATGTCTACAAGGGTAGCTGCAATTACAACATGCGACAAACTTCCTATATTCTTTATGCTTTGATGGATGTCGATACGTTATTCCAAACATTCTATATTGGTGTAGAGATAGGGAGGATGTTGGTAAAGGTTGTGGAATTTGGCTTTACACGTAGCAATTGCATTTACTTGTTGAAAAGTTTCTAAAGTCTTTTCAACAAATCCATTTTGTACATATCTTGCAATCATTGCATTCAATGAAACAACATTTCTTTGAGGCATCATGTCAAATAGTTTGAATGTTCATTGTATATGCTTCCACACTTTACATACATGTCTTGCAGGGTACTTACAACTATGACATTTGACAAAATTCCTATATGCTTTATGCTTTAATGGATGTCTATACCATGTTCCAAAGATACCATTTCAAAGGTTTTGGAATTTAGATTTACACCCACCAATTTCATTTTCTTGAATGTTTCTAAGCCTTATCAAAAAATCCATTTTGTTCATATCTTGCAATCATTGCATTCAATGAGGAGACATTTCTTTGGGGCATCATGCCAAATAGTTCACATGCCTTGTCTATGTTTCCACACTTTGCATACATGTCTACAAGGGCAGCTGCAATTACAACATGTGAAAAATTTTCTATATCCTTTATGCTTTGATGGCTGTCCATACGCTATTCCAAACATACTATTTTGGTGTACAGAAAGGAAGGATGTTGGCAAAGGTTGTGGAATTTGGATTTACACGTGCCAACTACATTTACTTGAAAGTTTCTAAAGTCTTTTCAACAAATCCATTTCGTGCATATCATGCAATCATTGCATTCCATGAGACAACATTTCTTTGAGGTATCATGTCAAACAGTTCATGTTCGTCAAGTATATGCTTCCACACTTTGCATACATGTCTTGTTGGGTACTTACAACTACAACATTTGACAAAATTCATATATGCTTTATGCTTTGATGGATGTTTATACCGTGTTCCAAAGATACCATTTCAAAGGTTTTGGAATTTGGCTTTACACCCACGAATTTCATTTTCTTGAAAGTTTCCAAAGCCTTATCAAAAAATCCATTTTGTTCATATCTTACAATCATTGCATTCAATGAGGCGACATTTCTTTGGGGCATCATGCCAAACAATTCACATGCCTTGTCTATGCTTCCACACTTTGCATACATGTCTACAAGGGCAACTGCAATTACAAAAGTCCTTATAAATGATGATGATGAGCCTCATCATGATTATTCTATTGCTTCACATCCAAATGCACAAATATCATGCACCTCCCCTTGTGGTGAAAAACTAGCTTGATTTAAACCCATTTTCTCAACCAAATCTGCAACTTGTTCTTCATGTTCATGGCTATTGTAGGTTTGATAAAACTTATTTTTATGATGTCCAGGTTGTCCTAGACATGCATAAGGTTCATAACTTCTGAAAAATCAATCTGTAGTTCATTTTCTTGACCCATGGAAAAAGTTATAACCGCTATCCCAAAGTCTAGAGGAAGACATGTGAAGACAACAATCATGACTTGAATGAAGCCCTTTGCAAGTAGTTTCAAATTGGACATGGAGTTTACCTTCTTGGACCATGGTAGATGTTGTGATGACTATTTTTAAGCTTCAAACCCCCATGATGACAATCCCTCATATAGTCGATCAAGGTAACCACCATCATGTAGTAACAAAGGACAATTAGGAAATTTTGAAATATTGTTGTGTCATGCATACAAAGCATCATGAATATGTGCATAAGGAATGTCCTAGCCCAAGACACTAAAGAGGACTATTAAACTGATGAAAGACCATGTTGAGACAGTCATGATGTCAAGGCATGAAGGGCTAAAACAATGTGGAAACATGATGAATTTGGAGTCTCTTTGACTGAACTAACTGATATACCTACACATGCATGGATACAATGGTCAATTATGATAGAAAAATATGTTAAAACTAAAAATAGATGATCACATGGATCTTTTACCTAATTTCTTAGCCTTATATGTTACTGCTACACCATTATCAAGGTCCTAATTGGTTGGATTAGTAAGAGGAAACCATGGAAAGGCCTTGAAAATATTTGAGTGATGCAAGAAATAGAAGCTATGATGTAGAATAATGGATGTACAAATATCTCCCAACTCAAGATCAGCCTTGTTACAATATCATATTATTGTTTTATGCATGAGGAAGGATAAAATGGGTGTAGCCCTTAAGATCCCTAAGACGAAAAAATTGCAAAACTTTGATGGAGCAGTTCTTGGAATTCATTGTAGCTGAGAATGTTCTGTTTGGACTTGCAAGTGCATGTGGTGTCCGTTCACAATAACCTCTCTCATTTTCGTTCCACTCTAGTATAATTGACTGTGTCAGAATCAAATGCATTCTTGCAAAATGCTTCAGTTTCATGTAGTGGAAAGGTGCTAGGAGTGACATTTTGCATTGCATAGCTCGTTGGGCCAAACGGACTTCGCCAATGCATCGAGGTGGGTGGGTAAATGATAGGGGAGGTCTTGTTTCATGTGCCAAGTACCCCAGTCATTCAGGGTAGCAGGCTTCCGGTAAAGTCCCTTAACATCCCTAAGACAAAAAAATTGCAAAACTTTGATGGAGCTGTTCTTAGAATTCGTAGCAACTGGGAACATTCTGTTTAGACCTACAGGTGCATGTGGGGTCCATCTACAATAACCTCTCTAAGTTTCATTCAACTCCTCTCTATTTGACCGTGCCAGAACCAAACACATTCTTGCAAAAATGCTTCAGTTTCATGTAATGGAAAGGTTGCCAGGCGCCATAGTTTTTTATTTTCTCATCATGGGGGTGAACTGACTATGCCAACACATTGGGGTGGGAAGGTAAATGGTAGGAAAGGTCTAGTTTTGTGTGCCAAGCATCCTAGTCGTTTGGGGTTGTAAGCTACCAACAAAGTAGAAAGTTCCTAATGCTAAAAATTTGCATTCCATAGGTCTTGGGGGAAAAATGACTCTACCAACATGTCTGGGTGGGTGGTTAAATGCTAAGGGAGGTCTCATTTCATGTGCCAAGTGTCTCAGTCATTCCGGGCTGCAAGCTATCGACAAACTTGAAAGGTGCTAGGAGTGACATTTTGCATTCCATAGCTTGTGGGGCTGAACATACTTCCCCAATGCATCAGGGTGGGTGGGTAAATGCCATGGGAGGTCTCGTTTCATGTGCCAGGAGCCATAGTCATTCAGGGCAGTAGGCTATCGACAAAGTCCCTTAAGATCCCTAAGACGAAAAAATTGCCAAACTTTGATGGGGTAGTTCTTAGAATTTGTGGCAGCTGGGAACATTCTATGTAGACCTATAGGTGCATGTGGAGTCTATCTACAATAACCTCTCTTGGTTTCATTCAACTCCTATCTATTTGACCGTACTAGAATCAAACGCATTCTTTCAAAATGCTTCAGTTTCATGCAATGGAAAGGTTGGCAGGTGCCATGTTTTTTGTTCTACTCATCATGGGGCCAAACAGACTATGCCAACACATTGGGGTGGGTGGGTAAATGCTAGGGGAGGTCTCATTTCATGCACCAAGTGTCTCAGTCATTCTGGGCTGCAAGCTACCGGTAAACTCGAAAGGTGCTAGGTGTCTGTAGCTTGCAGACTAGAACAACTGGGATGCTTGGCACATGAAACAAGACATTCCCTACCATTTACCCACCCACCCCAATGTGTTGGCATAGTTTGTTCAGTCCCATGATGAGCAGAACTAAAAATATGGCACCTAGCAACCTTTCCATTACATGAAACTGAAGCATTTTGTAAGAATGCATTTGATTTCAGCATGGCTAAATGGACAGGAGTTGAATGAAAGAGAGAGAGGTTATTGTAGATAGATTCTACATGTACCTATAGGTCCAAATAGAACATTCCCAGCTACCACAAATTCTAAGAACTACCCCGTCAAAGTTTGGCAGTTTTTTCATCTTAGAGATCTTAAGGGACTTTGTTGGTAGCTTGCTGCCCTGAATGATAGGGGCACTTGGCACATGAAACAAGACCTCCCTTGGCATTTACCCACCCACCCTGACATGTTGGGAAAGTCTATTCAGCCCATGAGCCGTGGAATGCAAAATGTCACTACCAGCACCTTTCCACTACATGAAATTGAAGCATTTTGCAAGAATGCATTTGATTTTGGCACGGTCAAACAAACTAGAGTTGACCAAAACCAAGAGTGGTTATTGTGGATGGACCCCATGTACACTTGTAGGTCCAAATGAAATGTTCCTAGCTGCCATGAATTTTGAGAGCTGTTGCGTCAAAGTTTTGTAATTTTTTCATCTTAGGGATATTAAGGGACTTTGCCGATAGCCTACTACCCCAAATGATTGGGGCACTTGGTACACAAACTGAGACCTCCCCTAGCATTTACCCACCCAGCCCAACATGTTGGCATAGTCCGTTCAGCCCCACAAGCTATGTAATGCAAAATGTCACTCCTAGCACCTTTCCACTACATGAAACTAAAACATTTTGCAAAAATGCATTTGATTTTGGCATGGTCAAACAGACTAGAGTTGACCAAAATTGAGAGAGGTTATTGTGGGCGAACCCCACATACACCTGTAGGTCCAAACAAAGTGTTCCCAGTTTCCATGAATTTTGAGAACTGCTTTGTCAAAGTTTGGCAGTTTTTTCATCTTAGGGATCTTAAGGGACTTTACCAGTAGCCTGATGCCCTAAATGGTTACGGCACTTGGCACACAAAACAAGACCTCTCCTAGCATTTAACTACCCATCCTGATGTATTGGCATAGTTCGTCCAGTCCCACGAGCTATGGAATGCAAAATGTCACTCCTAGCACCTTTCTACTACATGAAACTAAAGCATTTTGTAAGAATGCATTTGATTTCAACACAGTGAAACAGACTAGAGTTGATCAAAATTAAGAGAAGTTATTGTGGATGGATGCCACATGCACCTATAGGTCCAAATGAAATGTTCCCAGCTACCACAAATTCTAAGAACTGCTCCATTAAAGTTTGATAGTTTTTGCTTCTTAGGGATCTTAAGGGACTTTGTTAGTAGCCTACTACTCCGAACGATTGGGGCACTTGGCACATGAAACGAGACCTCCGCTAGTATTTACCCACCCAAACCGATGTGTTGGAATAGTCCATTCAGCCCACAAGATATGAAATGTAAAATGTCAGTCCTAGCACCTTTCTACTGCATGAAATTGAAGCATTTTGCAAGAATGCATTTGATTTCAGCACGGTCAAATGGACCAGAGTTGACTAAAACTAAGAGAGGTTATTGTGGACGGACCCCAAATGCATCTGTAGGTCCAAATGAAATGTTCCCAGCTACCGTGAATTCTGAGAAAACCTCTATCAAAGTTTGGTAGTTTTTTTTGTCTTAGGGATTTTAAGGGACTTTGTTGGTAGCTTGCTGCCCCGAATGATTGAGGCGCTTAACACCATATTTTGTGATCAACATCAACATCATGAGGACACTAAAGAAATGTTTGACACATGAAGACACTAAGAATACTAAAGACATGGAGGACAAAGAAGCATGAAGACATGAACAAACTCCTGTCACGAGGAAGAACCACAACCCAATCCAATTCTTGAAAGCATGACAGTTATGATGAAGAACCACAATCAAATCCAATGATCCAATGGCATGAACCAATGACATAAGCAACTATGTCCTACTATTGTAACATGATAAACATGAATGTTATGAACTAACATCCAAACCTTGTGACATCAATCTTGATATGACATGAGTGAAACATGAGTGAACAGGATTAAGACCAATAAGGATCAACTTCATCCATTACTTAGATCTAACTGCATGAAGCATAACATGATGATGATGCAAACATCAAATTTATACCATAGAAAACAAATCAAAAGAAACATGAGGCCTTCACTACTCAAGTTCATACCACTACTTGTCCCAAAACTAGTTTCCTATGGACTTTTATGAAATAATTGGTGGCCCTTCTTCGACAGTTCAAGCTCATGCAGCTCCACTTATTAATACAATCAAACAATATGCACATTACTATAACAAAATGTACATGAAATATATAACATCACATATGTAATTGACCACTTACCACCATTTGATGATTACTCTCCATCATCCTTTCTCTAGCTTCTTTGTATGTAGTTGGACAGATTGGAGTGTGACCTCCTGTGAGAAGCAAAAAAAAGAAAAATTGACTAAACATAAATTTACTGGAGGGAAGCAATTCATACTACTATTTATATACAAAATAAAGTACAAGTAACCATCTAGGAAAATTTTATGCATACTTACAAATTAATCCAATGAACCATCTTGGTCATCTCTACTATTTATTGTGTCAAGTATTGCCTCATGGTCAAACTCACACACCTTCCACAAGGTTTTGTCCAAAGGTCTACCTCGATATTGTATCAAATGAACATTGGTTTCCATGACAAGGTTAGAGTAATGAAGAATCTTTTGATGTGTGTCAAAGTCCTCAAATAGCCAAACATTAACACTCTTATGTGGGTACCTTCTAAGCCATGTTCCAGTAACAACCATTGAGCCTGTAGGGTATTCGATGTTTTCTCCATCTATAACTAGGGCCTCCAATTTCTTTTTGGTCTCAACACAACGACACAAGTAATAATATATTTCCTCTTTGTTATCTTCATCTACAATAACTGCATAAACATGCCCTACAATGATATGTGCAGCAAATTAGATGAAATTAGTCAACATTAGGAATTTCAAAAACTATGCAAGTAGATATATTACCTGGTTGAACTAGATCTGATATGTGGTCAAAGTCAATTGATGATTCCATCTCTGTCAGTTCCAGTGTCGTTGTGGGTTGATACGTGTCAAGTGGGCTAAGTTAACTTAACCACCATTCGTCAACCCACTCTTTTGACTCGCATTCATTCCATGCTTAAATTGTACATGAAGAACAAAAGCATGCCGTCTTGCACGTATTGATACTCCATTAACCTCTGCAAATTCGATGACTGAAACAATGCTACCAACTAGAAATGTGTCCTTGCATAACTTGAATTGCAAGTCCAACCATCGAGCTCTATGGGCATGCCTTACATACTCATACACTATACTGTCACAAAATATAGACATAAACTAATACACTAGAATCTTTTAAATAACATAGTCACACCTCTTTGCTTCTTTACCATCTTTTGTATTGTATGCCACTATTTTATACTTTCCAAACACTACTAGTTCATTTCCAACTGCATGTGTTCTTTTCACATGTTCACATATTGGCATACCTTGCAAGCCACCGCAATGCTAACATGTGACACCCAAGCATAATTTCCTGTAGAATATTTGACCTTCCTCTCTATCACATAAAATTATTGATATGAAGTCTCTTGAAGTAGTTGGTGGGGCACGTATGCTACAATCCTGCAAAACATTGTTAGTATGCAAATCTAAACATATAGATTGATAAACATCAAAATGGTTAGAAAATTCAATATGTAATCTACAACAACAAGTAGTGTGTGTGTGATTTACTTTGACAAAGAAAGGTTTTAGCATTTCAAAATATCTTTGAGAAATTTTAATTTGAGGATACATCTCTAGAAATTTACCAAAAAATTGTGTTTGAGTCATATCCAAAAAATGCTTTGGATGTGGCTCATGGTTTCAACTACTGATTCTCCTACTTACCACATCCTTTTGATTCAGAGATACCAATGTGTAATTCTTCTAGAAGTCTTCAATTAGTTATCTCAAAGCTTCAACAACAACTGTCTTTTTGTGGGAGTCTCTTAGAGAATGCCCACAATTCATTAGTGTTTGGATCCTCAACTCTTTGACATCTTCCAACAGCTCTTATAAGAGTTTTTCTATGTATTTTCAATGCTTGACTTGTCTTTCTAATGAGGCAAGTTTTTTTGTTTGTTTGTTGGCTTAATATTGTTAATGTAATGACACGTCGTGTGACATTACTATCCTTTGTGCCTGAGATGGAACCCACACTCTCATATGCACTCATTAGATTCTTGAAAATTGATTTTTCACTTGAGGCATTCGATGTTCTTAGGCCAAGAATCTTCATAGTGGGCCTAAATTTTAGATTTCTCATCAATTCAACAAAGAGTTGACATCTTCTAGTTTCATTTAAATTCTCAAGGAATAATTTCCATATCTTATTCGCATATCTTTGGCAAGTGTGCATAGGAATCTTATCCTACATGGGCTCCAATACATCCTCATCAATATCAATTAGAAAATTAGGCTTCCTATGCAAAATTCTAGGAGACTTTTTAATTGGTAAAGTAGAGTCAACATTAGGAATTTCTTCAATATTTACTTGAGATGGGATAGATGACATACCTTCAACTTGAGGTGTGAATAATGGTGTGCCACCAACTTAAGAAGAAAATGTAGATGTACCTTCTACTTCACCTGTGAAAGATGGAGTGTCTCCAATTTGAGAAGATAATGATGGTGTTCCTTCAACTTGACCTGTGGACGATGGAGTGCCTCCAACTTGGAGATTCCCTTTCCTCATTGCATAGAGGTTTTGCATTCATTCCCTTTGTGCTTCCAATTCCATCTCTCTCTTAGCTCATTAGACATGTCATGTTCCTCTTCAATTGGCAATGGTGGAATATCTTCTTGTATGGTTGACAATTTCCTACTTTCTTGTATTCACCTTATTATTTCTCCTTTCCTCTCATTATCAGCTTCTCGCTCTTCTAGTGTTAGAGTCTTTGTTTGTTTCCTTGGCATGATGATGATTTCTACAAGCATGATGAATAAGACAATGATAATTAGAAATTTTATAATGACAATGAATAGCACAGTCAAAATGAATAACAAGGTTCTACAAACTTCTGAATAAGACACCTTGTATCAAGATAACTTGAACATACATAATTGATGGAGTATGCATTTGAACACACATATAAGTCATGTAGTATACACTTGAACATACAAAGTCATAGAGTATATACTCACATACAAAGTCATAGAGTTCATGAAAATAGACCCAAAAGACAAATTGTTCTTGCATGTTCTCCATTGCTGCTCCTATGTACACCTTCCTATATGACTTCAATGAACTAAGGCAAATCCACTTGGAATGCTTTCAAAAACCTCAATACAGATTTGGGAGCCTCTTTCAAACATTCTAAAGGTGATTCCAATATGTATTAAACACCTAGACTCAAAAGCAAACCCTAACTTGCTTGGGTCAACACTTACTCAATGATTGTAAAACTAGTCCTCTTGGGACAGTCATAATAAAACTTGTCTAACCCTTGAAGAATGATCTAAAATCCTTTGTTCAGGTCTGTAGGACCTTCTAAGACCCCTTCCCAACAAGGAATATGCACAAACAACACTTTTAGACTTAGATTTGTTGAACATCCAATTGCTGCCCCAACACTGTCATATACAATCATTTAGGATAGTCATCACACTTTGTTAAATAATGGCCATGAAAGCTTCAAAACTTCTTGAACAGGTCTGAAAGACCTTCATATAGATTCTTCACACCTTTTTCCCAATCATGAAATGCACCAAGTATACAATGGAATACACAAAGTCATGGAGTATACACTTGAATACATAGTCATGATATACACTTGAATACAGGTCATAGAGTATACACTTGAATACAAATACAAATTCATAGAGTATACACTTGAATACCTAATCATGAAGTATACACCTGAATGGAAAGAGGACATTTAATACACTTGAATTATGGACTATGAATCTTACGAAGGAGAAAGTTGGGAAGGTTTCCAAAAGACTCTAATACTATGATGGTCATAGTGGACTGATGTACATAAATAGTTTTGTTCCTTCAAGACTGTTATGAGTATTTCCATAAAGGAAAATAGGGCTGCCAAGAGACTTCAAAATTATTTGAAACCATAAGGTGGTGAGAGATCACTATTTAAAGATATATCTCTAATACTAAGCCTCACTTTGATCCTATCAACTTATAAGAACATCACCTTGACTATTCTTGACTGTCTTGTCCCTTGAAGGCCATTGTTTAGACTCTTATATGAGTATTAAATCATTATTTTAGGTTTGGAAATCGTGAATTGTATGGTTAATTTTTTACATATATGAGTTGTATGGAGGTGATTTTGAAGGATGAAAAAATGAATGCCATCGAAGGGGACTATTAATCAACATAAATTGACTATCCTAATAGTCTTAAACTAGTCCAAAAACTTTGTAATAGTCAAAAGAACATTAACCCTTGAAGATAACCTTCTAAATACTCATGACAAAAGATCAAAGACATCTTAAGTGATGCATAAATTAAAAATTTCATGATGGTCATGACTATGATAGTGAACTGTTATATAGACTTGTGACTGTCCTACACTCACGAAAACCTCCTTTTTAGTGTTTTATCTCCTTATAACTCCCTCTGTATCATCATGTGTATACCCTAAGACAACCCCTAAACCTCTTTTTCATGGATATTTCTTAAATAATGGACATGATACAAATTGTATATGACTATCACAATGGAAAATCTAGCCTAAAAACCCTTTATGTAAATTGTCTTCTTCTCCTTTACATGGATTGTCCTCTCTATCTCTAGTTAATGGTATCTTCAAATTTTATCTAAAATGAATGATACAACCTAAATTTATACCCTACTAAGATCACAACCTAAATTTATAACATAAAAAATGATCCTGAATGAATTATGGTAGCCGCTTAATATGACAACATAGTCATGAAGGGTCAAGATAGTCATGGTAGCCTCTTAATGTCCCAAAATTAGAAAGCAGGGCAAATTTCACAATGGTCATGAAGGGTTGGGATAGTCATTGATCCTAGAGAACTATCATCTGACCTCTATGATAGATGATTCATGTCAAACATTATAGGGGTTGGATATGTTGTATGTTTGGATTCTCTATTTGAGTATGATTATTAGTGATTTTTTTAGTGGCTAATATTTGCCAATTGGCTAATAGTTGAAAGTGGGGATTCAAAATTTGGCTAATAGTAGAAGCTGTAATGCGACGTGAATCACAACATTTTTATAGAATTTCATTTTAGTCCTAGCTAAATTACCAAAACATTTATTTTATTAAACTTTTAAACTCAAAGATTTGCCACAATATTCGATACCTAATTAGATTAGATTTGCCTAAATTTTATAAGTTATAGTAGAAAATTGTAAGAAATGAAAGCAACACTACTTCAATGGAAATCTGATTCGAATAAATTTCAGCAATCTTTTAAGTGTGCATTAACAATGGAGATTGTAACAAAACATAAACCCACAATACACAAATATACCAGAAGCAAAATGAAGCACATAACACAAGTGTTTAACATGGAGAAAACCCTTTCGGGTAAAAAACTCCACCAAGAAAAGAGGCCAAGTTCTATTATCTTCACAAAAGGAGATTACAAATACATTCACTTCCTCTATCCTTCAACTTTCACTCTGGCAGAACCTGGGTACCTATAAACTGTTATATGCATCTCATCTACTATGCTATGATTTATATAGAATTTACACAACCTCAAGACATTAAATGACTTCTTACAAGCTCATAACACATGTCAAGAGTCAACAATACAACATTGGGCGTCCATAATCAAGAATAGGCTCTTATAGGTTCATAAATGATGTCATACACGCATCCTACACTTGAAAAAATGTGCCCATGCAAGCTTGTACACCTTGTTGCCAAAAATAGCCACTTACAACATCTTATGATGCGTCATATGCTATTATTAGTGTCATAGATTCTTATGACAACTTACAGTTGTCATAGAATCTTTTATACCTTCTTAAAACATCTATGACGTATGTCATAACACTAAAAATAGATTATTCCTCCACATGTGCACCCCACTTTGACCAATTACCATTCAGCATAGTAAATGCCATCCCATAACTACCACCGGTAACTCCAGGACTTACTATGCAGTAACTCTATAATTACTATGGACAATAAATAATTTTGACTTCTACCGGTGAAACTTGTACATCCCTTATGGGTAATTACAAATTACAAATAATAAATGGAATAAATACAATATTGGGATTTACAAGGTTAATGGAACCTTATCCCAACATTCTCCCACTTGACATTATACATTGTAAATCAACCCATAGGAAATCAAATGAAAATTAATTAGGCACTAGAAACAAGGCCCATGGCCTCTCTGCACCATATGAACTTCTCTGTGCTCACAGGCTTGGTCAATGAATCTACAACATTCTCTTGAGTTTCTATCTTCTTCAACTCAATCTCTCCATTTGCAACCAACTCTTGAACAAAGTGATACTGAACATCAACATGCTTAGTTCGAGCATGATACATGGGATTCTTAGCCAAACAAATAGCACTCTGGCTATCACAACTAATCTAAATGTCCCTGTAATCAAAACCAATACCTGTACATAGTCTCCTCAACCCAACTACCTCCTTAGAGATATGAGTTACAGCCATATACTCTGCTTCTATGGTGGACAAAGCGATTGTGGGCTGCCTCTTACTCATCCAACTCACTGCACCTCCAAACAGAGTAAACACATAGCCACTAGTGGACCCTTGACTATCCAAGTTACCTACCCAATTTGCATCAACAAAACCCTATATGTCCAAAGATCTATCAGCACTATTAGCACCAGAATAAGCCAAACAATGATCAGGAGTACTTGCAAGATATTTAAACACTCTCTTCGCATAGTTCCAATGTTGTCTACCAGGGTTGGACATAAAACTGCTCAAAACTCCCATTGCTTGGGCAATATCTGGTCTAGTGCAAACCATTGCATACATCAAACTCCCTATAACACTAGCATATGGCACATTAGACATATCCTCAAGAACATCCTCAGTCTTTGGACACATATCTAATGAAAGCTTAGTGCCAATGGGTAAAGGAACTCTAACTGGATTACAGTCCTGCAAACTAAACCTCTGCAAAATAGTATTCACATACTTACTTTGTGACAACCAAAGATTTCCATTAACTCGGTCCCTCCTGATCTCCATTCCCAAAATATACCTTGCAGCACCGAGATCCTTCATCTCAAATGCACCTAAAAGTTAGGCTTTAAGCTCACTAACCATACACTTAGTATTGTTGAAAAACAACATGTCATCAACATACAAAAGCAATAACCAATATAGAATCATCAACACAATAAATGTAAACACAGTGATCCTCCTCGCTTCTAACAAAACCCAATTTCAAAACAAATGAGTCAAACTTTTGATACCACATTCTAGGGGACTTTTTCAGACCATAAAGAGACCTCTTTAACTTGCAAACCTAATGTTCTTTTCCTTTTACCTCAAAACCTATAGGCTGTTGCATATAAATTTCTTCTTCAAGATCTCCATGCAAGAATGCAGTCTTAACATCCATTTTCTCAATCTCCCAATCATAATCTGCAACAATGGATAAGAGAAATATAATAGAAGTTAATTTAGCAACAAGAGAGAATATCTCACCAAAATCAACTCCCTCTCTCTGGGAGTAGCCCTTGGCTACCAGTCTAGCCTTGTACTTCTCCAATGATCCGTCTGCTCCAAACTTCTTCTTGAAGACCCACTTACATCCTATGGCCTTTCTTCCTTTGGGTAAATGAATAAGATCTCAGGTGTTATTAGAGTCTAAAGCCATCATCTCCTCCTACATGGCTAGTTGCCAAGACTCACTATCATTTGCAGAAATAGCTTCCCTATAGGATCTAGGTTCATCGTTAGTACTCAATAAAACATATACACAACAAAAATCTAGTGGGCTATACCCGTCAACTAGATTCCATTGTCTTGTGGATCTCCTCAAGGGTAGAGTAAGAGACTACTTGTTCTTCTGCATGATCATCTGCACCAACTTCTTTCGTAACAACAGATTCATCTTCGTCAAAACTACATGAATCTTCTTCTTCTTCTTCACCCCCCAATCCATCATTTTATTTTTCCTGATGTGCATCTTGCTGCTCTAAATCAAAGTGCACCTTCTTTACCTTTTCATCTTTTTCTTTTGGCTGCTTAGGTTCAGAAATAGCTCTAAGTTCCCTGAAAATAACATCTCTAGAAAAGATAATCCTGTGGGTTAGTGGATTCCAAAGCTTATAACCTTTGACATTATCACCATATCCATTGAATGTACATTTTTCATCCTTTGGATCCAACTTAGATCGCTTTTCCTTAGGCACATGAACAAAATCCTCACAGCCAAAAACCCTTAAATGTGAAACAAAAGGTTTCTTACCTGTCCACACTTTATAAGGTGTCGAATCAAGAGCATTACAAGGCGATCTATTTATCAAGTAGCAAGAAGTACACATAACCTCTGCCCAAGAGAATTTATCAAATTGTGCATCACTAAGTATACTTTTGGCCCTTTCCATAATTGTTCAGTTCATCCTTTCTGCAACACCATTTTGCTGTGGTGTATAAGGACTTGTCTTTTTTCTGATTATACCTGCATGCTTGCAAAACTCATCAAATTCCTTAGAGCAATATTCCCCTCCATTGTCAGATCTTAATATTTTTATCTTTAAACTTGATTGGTTTTCTACTAAGACTTTGAATTCCTTAAACTTAGTGAAAACTTCAGATTTATGCTTCATAAAATAAATCCATGTAAATTTGGATACATCATCAATGATGGTTACAAAATAATGAGATTTTCTGATAGATTCATTATCCATAGGTCTAAACACATCCGTATGAATAATTTCTAATTTCTCTTTTGCTCTATTGCTTCCTAAAGGAAATGATTTTCTATTTTGTTTACCAAACACATAGTGCTCATCAGAATAAGAGAAACTGTCTAACAATCTTTATTCTTAATAGTTTTCAGTACATTATTACTTGTGTGGCCCAATCTACGGTGCCACAACATACATGTATTTTTAGTAGTGGCCTCAGATACATAGGAGGCATTACAAATTGTAGTAGCTTCAAGCTTAAACAAGTTCCCTAATCTCTTCCCTTTCGCTACCACCAAGTTCCCTCTCACCAATCTATAGCCATGCTTGTCAAATGTCACATGCATTCCCAAATCATTCAACTTCAAAACTGAAATCAGATTTCTAGCTAATCTAGGGACACCCAAAACACCACGGAGGGTTTTAATCCTCCCATCACTAAAACACAACAATACCTTTTCTTTCCTGACAATCAGATATGTAGAGTTGTCACCAAGGTAGATATTACCTCCATCATATTCTTCATATGTGGAGAACCATTCCTTATGTGGAGTCATATGAAATGAGCATCTTGAGTCAACCAACTAGTGATCATTAGAAACAAGATTACATGTAGAAAGTAAAATATCTTCACCTGCATTCAAGGACTTATCCGAAGCACTCTCCCATTATTTCTTGGTGTTCCTGCACTCCTTCACATGTCCCCTTTTACCGCAGTTCCAACACTTAACTCTATTGTTTTTACTAGGAGTCTTAGACTTGCCCTTGGACTTGTCCTTAGCCCCTTTCTGATCTCCTTTAGGTCTCCTTTCCTTAGACCTTCCCATAACACTGAGAGAATCCCCTGAACTATTCAAACTCTTCTTCCTCAATTCCTATGATACTAGCATTGAAACAAGAGCATCCAACTTTGGATCTACAAGGTTAGCACTGATAGCAAGGATAACATTCTCCCAAGACTCAGGTAAAGAATAAAGAAGTAAGATACATTTATCTTCTTTACTAACCTCAACATCTACTGATTCAAGTTGACTCACTAACAAATTAAAAGAATTTAAATGCTCTGCAACTAATTCACCTTCTCGCATTTTCATGGAAAACAATTTTCTTTTTAAATAAAGTTTATTTACCATACTCTTGGCTTGATAACTCTCACCTAACCATTTCCATAACTTGTATGCAGTCTCTTCCTTTGTGACATTCAACAAGACAAAGTCTGAAAGACACAACCAGATGGTTCCCCATGCCTTCTTATCCAGTCTATCCCACTCATCTTGAGAGACATCATCAGGTTTCTTCTCTTTTTGGACAGCTAACCATTGGTTTCTTTCTTCCAACAAATCTTCCATTTTTAGCTTCCACAACTCATACCCATTCTGTTGAACTTCTCAATGTCTAATTGAGAGGTTGATGCAATAGTGGATGTAGCCATAATAATGAAAGGAAGCTAGGTGTGTGGAAAACACTTCCTACACTAATCTAATGAGGAGAGTGCTATGCAAATTCAACTTTATCCTAACTATTACAGCAATGTTAAACCATTAACATGAGATATTACAACAAAACACAAGAACCAGAAAGAAGACAGAAAAGAGAGAGACAAGATATACGTGGGGAAAACCCTTATAGGTGAAAAATCCCACACTTCAAAACATAGCTCAAATGTATTACAGTAAACAATAACATATTACAATACAGTTTCAGAGCCAATGCTCTTTCAGGAGTCTTCAAATGTCAAATTTGGAGATATTCCGGCAGCATAACAGTACTTGTACCAAAGTTGTCTATCTCCCATCCAAGCACCTGTTTATATAGAGTTTATAAGGCAAATATGGAACCTTCTAGAGATGGGCGTCCATCTTGGACTCATACCCCAAAACCCATGCCTAAGGACACTTGTCCAACATCCCATCTCGAAGTGGGTGCCTAGTCCCAAGATAGGTTATGGCAAATGCTCTTACACACCTTACAGCTGTCAGAGAATCTGTCATACACTAACTAAAAATATCATATTCCTCTTACATGTCATAACCTCCCTTGACCACCCAAAGATGCCTTTCTCTTGTGTAAAGATACTCACTGACACTTGTCATTAATTTAAAAATTGTTTGAGGTTTCAGGGGCATTGCCCCTCGCCCCCGCCCTATACCATGATAGGGAGCCTCCAGGGGTTCTGCCCCTAGACCCTGCAAGGGGCTACACCCCTTGACCCTGTCTTGGGGGTGCTGCCTCCAAATCCCCATTAATTATTCAAGGGGGAAACTGCAGCTGCCAAAGTCACCAAAATTTACCCTGCTGTATATACACAAGGTGCTGACTATGCCAACTCAACATGGGATAAATAAATACAACATTAAGAATTTGCAAAGGTTGAGACACCTTAATTCCCAACATTCTTGCACTTGTCAAACACCTTGCAAGGGTTGAAAGAAACGACAAGATTTAACTGCTAGGGGCCAAGAGGCCCATAGACTCCGAACACCATCTGAACTTCTCTGTGCCCACTGGTTTCATCAATGCATCTACAACATTCTTCAAAGTATCTACCTTCTCCAAATTTACCTTTCCATCCTCAACCATGTCTCGCACGAAGTGAAACTAAACATCAATGTGCTTTGTTCTAGCATGGAAAGTTAGATTCTTTGCCAGGCAAATTGCACTCTGACTGTCACAACTGATCGTGATCTGACCTACATCAACACCAATATCAAAACACAATCTCTTAAGCCAAATGGCTTCCTTACAAGCATGAGTTACTACCATATACTCAGCTTCTGTCATGGACAAAGCAACAACAGGTTGTCACTTACTCATCCAACTAATAGCACCACCAAACAATGTAAAAACATAAGCACTGGTGGATCTCCTGCTGTTAATGTCACCTACCCAATCTGAATCCACAAATCCATGAATATCAATAGAATGCGAAGGTCATGAAACATTACCATGATAACAAATGGAATACTCAGAAGTACCCCTCAGATATCTGAACACTCGCTTAACTGCATCCCAATGAACCCATCCAGGATTAGCCATAAATCGACTAAGGACTCGCACTGCTTGGGCAATGTCTGGTCTTGTGCAGACCATAGCATACATCAAACTGCCAACAACACTAGCATAAGGTACTCTGCTCATGTCATCCACCTCACTAGGAGATTTTGGAGAATCTTCAATAGACAACTTTGTCCCCAAGGAAATAGAAACACACAATGGTCTACAATCTCCCATGTTGAATCTGTCCAACACGGTCTTAACATACTTACTCTGACTTAACCAAAGTTTTCTGTTGGTTCTATCTCTTTTGATTTCCATTCCTAAAATGTACCTGGCTACCCCTAAATCTTTCATTTCAAACTATGCTGACAACTAAGATTTAAAATTAGAAATCATATTTTTACCCTTCCCAATGAGCAACATATCATCAACATACAGTGCAACACTAAGAATATGATCACCATCAAACTTATAATAAACATAGTGATCTGATTTCAATCTCACAAATCCAATTGACAACACAAAGGCATCAAACTTCAAATACCATCTCCTAGGGGATTGCTTCATACCATACAAAGACATCTTAAGTTTGCAAACCAAATTTTCTTTACCTTTTACCATGTAATGCTCTAGCTGTGACATGTAGATTTCCTCCTCCAAGTCACCGTGAAGGAAAGCTATCTTCACATTCATCTGTTCTACCTCCAAGTCATAAGCTACTGTGAGGGACAACAGGAATTGAATGGATGTTATCTTTGCAACGGGAGAGAAGATCTCACCATAATATATACCCTCTACTTGTGAATACCCCTTTGCAACCAATCTGGCCTTATACTTTTCAATACTGCCATCTACACCAAGCTTCTTCTTGAACACCCATTTACATCCAACAGGTTTCTGTCCAGGAGGCAAAGGCACCAAGTCCCAAGTTTGATTCTTTTCCAAAGAAGCCATTTCTTCCTCCATGGCCTCCTTCTAGGAACCTACATCCTTCATATCCAAAGCCTTTGATACAATTCTAGGTTCATCACTGTTAGTGAGCAAATCATAAGCACAACTAGAATCAAGCAATGTAAAACCAAACCTTTCAGGTTGCTTCCTTATCCGTGTAGACCTCCTCAAGAGCTAAGGCTGAGGTTCAGCTTCTTCTTCTAAGCCCTCAAAGTTGCTAGAGCTCTCCTCATCATTAGGTCCAACATTGTCTTTATGTTCAGTCTTCTCAGAGGTGAGAGGAAATTGAACAACATCCTCTTTCTTTTCTTTTTCTTCTGGCTTCAAAATAGTGGAAGAAGGTGTAAGCTCTCTGAAGATGGCACTTCTGCTATACAACACTTTTTCAGCCACGAGATGCCAAAGCATGTATCCTTTCACACCAATAGAATAGCCGATGAAGATACACTTAACAGCTTTGTTCTCCAACTTTGACCTCTTCTCCTTAAGCACATGTGCATATGCCTCACAACCAAAAATACGAAGATGCCTTACTGAAGGCTTTCTACTAGACCACACCTCCATGGGTGTCTTTCCAATAAGAACTAATGTAGGAGATTTGTTTACCAGATAGCAAGCAGTGGCAATAGCTTCAGCCCAAAACTTTTGTTCTAGACCAGCTCCACTAAGCATACTCCTAGCCTTCTCCATCAGTGTCTTGTTCATCCTCTCTGCAACTCCATTTTGTTGCGGTGTGTATGGAGTTGTCTTATGTCTTTCAATCCCAAGTTCCTTGCAATACTTATTGAATTCTATAGAACAAAACTCACCACCATTGTCAGTTCTCAAACATTTAATCTTTTTACTAATCTAATTTTTAGTAAAGGCTCTAAACTCCTTAAACTTGCTATAGACTTCAGATTTGCTTCTGAGAAAATAAATCCATGTCCTTCTACTGTAATCATCTATAAAAGATACAAAGTATATAGATTTTGATAATGAAGGAACATTAACAAGACCAAACACAATAGAATGAATGAGGTCCAACACACTAGAAAACTTATGAGAACTTGAGTAAAACTAAACATGGTTTTGTTTTCCATAAATGCAATGTTCGCAAAAGTTGAACTCAAGATTACAATCATCTAACCCTTCAACAAGGTTCTTGTTTTTCATGGTATGTAGACCCTTCTCACCAATGTGGCCAAATCTCTTATGCCATAACATTGTCTTTTCTGCAGGAAGTTTAAATTCCAATGCATGTTTACAACCATCAAGATTAGAAACAAAAATTTCTTCACTACTCATTCAGATGGTGGGGATGAAGTGACTGCTGCCCTCTTCCTCGAGTCAAAAGAACTATTGCATTGTGCAATGCATGCTTCCAGCTAAAACAGAGTACCTCTCTGAGTACTGTTAGCAAGCACCATAGATCCTCTAGTCATCTTGCATCCTTCTTTTGAAAAGACAACCTGCACACCTGCATCATTCAAACTACTTACAGAAAGTAGGTTCCGTGCTAAGCCTGGGATGTGCATAACCCCAGAGATCCCCTTCACTCGACTATCAGGGAATCGGATAGAGACTCTTCCACGACCAACAATCTTTAGATGAGAGTCGTCACCCAAATACACCTTTCCACCATCAAACTCCTCATACTTAGTGAACAAGTCTCAATGTGAGGTCATGTGGAATGATGCACCAGAGTCGATTAGCCACACATCATTAGATGCATGGGTTGCCAGGGCTGGGATGAAGGCATCACCATCATCTTGTGATTTTTTAGAATCTGAATTAGGAGCTTTCTTCTTTTTCTTCTTATCCTCTTTTCATTCCTTTTGGAAATGCTCTGTCTTGCCACAGTTCTAACAAAGAGCCTTGGATTTTCTAGGAGATTTGGATCTCCCACAAGATTTGGATCTACCCTTCTCAGCTTTCTTGTCCTTCTTCTTCCCTTTCTCCTTGGGTCTTCCATGAACTGCAAGGGCATCTTTAGCTGCCTCAGAAGACTTTCTCCGCATCTCTTTAGATAACAACAAAGAAACCACCTCTTCCATTTTGAATGTGGATGTGGTGCTTTCGATTGCCATGACAAGATGATCCCATGAGTCCGGTAGAGAACAAAGTAGGGTCATACACCAATCCTCCTCCCCCATCTTTACACCGATAGATGTCAATTGTGCAACCAACATGTTAAAGGCATTCGTATGCTCAGCCACAGATCCTCTGTCCTCCATTCGAAGAGAATACAACTTATTTTTCAAGAAAAGTTTATTGACAAGGGATTTGGCTTGATACACATCCCCCAACTTCTTCCAAAGGAGTGTTCAAGTAGTCTCCTCATGGACATTTAACAACACAGAATCGGCAAGACTAAGTCTTATGAGACCCTTAGCCTTCTGATCCTTGAGATCTCGATCAACTTGTGACATTGTAGCTAGTTTAGTTCCGTTCACACTTTCCCAAAGGTCTCGATCAACTAACATGTCTTCCATCTTGAGCTTCCATAGCTCAAAATTACTGCCGTTGAACTTCTCTACTTCAAACCTTCCTGATGTGCTTGCCATCTCCTTGCTGCAACAAGATACAGAATGCTCTGCATAGACTCCCACTCAACCTAAGATTAGCTCAAAAAACCCCTACCCTACAACTAGGACCAAAGGTGATCAAGCTCTGATACCAACTAAAAGGAAGCTAGGTGTGCAGAAAATGCTTCCTACACTAATCTAATGAGGAGAGTGCTATGCAAATTCAATTTTATCCTAACTTTTACAGCAATGTTAAACCATTAACATGAGATATTACAACAAAACACAAGAACCAGAAAGAAGACAGAAAAGAGAGAGACAAGATATACGTGGGGAAAACCCTTATGGGTGAAAAACCCCACTCCAAAACATAGCTCAAATGTATTACAGTAAACAATAATAGATTACAATACAGTTTCAAAGCCAATGCTCTTTTAGGAGTCTTCAAATGTTGAATCTAGAGATATTCCAGTAGCATAACAGTACTTGTACCAAAGTTGTTTATCTCCCATCCAAGCACCTATTTATATAGAGTTTACAAGGCAAATATGGAACCTTCTAGAGATGGGCATCCATCTTGGACTCATGCCCCAAAACCCACGCCTAAGGACACTTTTCCAATATCCCATCCCGAAGTGGGTGCTTGGTCCCAAGATAGGTTACGATAGATGCTCTTACACACCTTATAGCTATCAGAGAAGCTGTCATACACTAAGTAAAAATATCATATTCCTCTTACATGTTATAACCTCCATTGACCGCCCAAAGATGCCCTTCTCTCGTGCAAAGATACTCACCGACACTTGTCATTAATTAAAAAATCATTTGAGGTTTCAGGGGCATTGCCCCTGAGCCCCCACGAGGGTGCTGTCCCCCGACCCCACCCTATACCACGACAGTGAGCGCGCCAGGGGTGCTGCCCCTGGACCCCGCAAGGGGCTATGCCCCTTGACCCTGTCTTGGGGGTGCTACCCCCAAACCCCTGTTAATTATTCAAGGGGGAAACCGCGGCTGCCAAAGTCACCAAAATTTACCCTGCTGCATATACACAATGTGCTGACTATGCCAACTCAACATGAGATAAATAAATACAACATTAAGAATTTGCAAAGGTTGAGACACCTCAATTCCCAACAAATAACAACACAAGATCTAAAAACAAATGCAACCAAATCTCCCATTGTAGCTACAGTTTCCACACTACCACCCAAGAGTCAAAGCTGGCTAGGCTCTGATACCAAATGTTAGAAATGAAAGCAACACTACTTCAAAGGAAATCTAAAACAAATGCAACCAAATCTCCCACTACAACTATAACTTCCACACTAGCACCCAAGAGTCAAAGCTGGCTAGGCTCTGATACCAAATGTTAGAAATGAAAGCAACACTACTTCAATGGAAATCTGATTTGAATAAATTTCATCAATCTTTTAAGTGTGCATTAACAATGGAGATTGTAACAAAACATAAACCCATAATACATAAATATACCCAAAGCAAAATGAAGCACATAACACAAGTGTTTAATGTGGAGAAAACCCTTTCAGGTAAAAAAACTCCACCAATAAAAGAGAACAAGTTCTATTATCTTCACAAAAGGAGCTTACAAATACATTCACTTCCTCTATCCTTCAACCTTCACTCTGGCAGAACCTAGGTACCTGTAAACTGTTATATGCATCCCATCTACTATGCTATGGTTTATATAGAATTTACACAACCTCAAGACATTAAATGACTTCTTTCAAGCTCATAACACTTGTCAAGAGTCAACAATACAACCTTGGGCATCCATAGCTAAGAATAGGCTCCTACCCAGTTGTAAATGCTATCATACATGCATCTTACACTTGAAAAAATGTGCCCATGCAAGATTGAATGCCTTGGGGCCAAAAATAGCCACTTATAGTATCTTATGACGCATCATATTCTATTATTAGTGTCATAGATTCTTGACAACTTACAGTTGTCATAGAATCTCTTACACCTTCATACAACATCTATGGCATGCGTCATAACACTAAAAATTGATTATTCCTCCACATGTGCACCCCACTTTGACCAATTACCATAGTAAATGACATCCTGTAATTACCACCAATAACTCTAGGACTTACTGTGCAATAACTCCGTAATTACCATGGACAGTCAATAATTTTTACTCTGCCGATGAAACTTGTACATCCCTTATGGGTAATTACAAATTACAAATAATAAATAGAATAAATACAATATTGGGATTTACAAGGTCAATGGCACCTTATCCCAACAAAAACAAAATTAATTTTTCAATAAAATTATATAATTACTTATTACTTTAGGGCCATATCGCTAATTTTTAATCACCACAATTGAATTTATTTATAATCTAATGATTGGGATTGTATTCCATGGGTTAAAATGTACCCACGGAGCTCTAATGCCCACTGAGCCCAAAATTGTATTTGGGTGATTGATCTCAATTTGTAATCTAATGGTTGGGGTTAAATTCCATGGTCCAAAATGTACCCATGGAGCTCCAATGCCCATGGGGCCTGAAATTGCATTTAGCCCATTGATCTCCATTAAGATCAACAACCTAAATGTAATTTTGGGCCGCATGGGCATTGGATCTTCACGAGTACATCTTGGCCCATAGAATTGAACCCAAACCATTAGATTATAAATAAAATAAAGGTTGGTGTAAAATAATTTAGGACTGATTTAAATTATTCAATAGTTGATTTAAAATATCAATGAATTAACGAATTATAGACATGAGCACTACACCTTAAACTAGTTAATCGCTACCACCCTTAGGTGCTTACTTTTGCACATGAATTTAATTTTTTTTAAAAGGAAGGATTCACCATGGTAATCAATGCATTTGCCTATTTTTTGTCAAGATTCCCCAGGATTTTCTACAAGTTTCTAGTGATTTAAAACAATTCGCCAATAAAATTAATATTCTTTTCAAAAAATAGTGAAGATTCACCAATAGAAATTAATATTTTTTTCAAAAAAATGAAAGATTTGCCAGGATTTTATATCTTTTGTCAGGGAGGATTTCTTAAAGTTATCACTGATGATTATGATAGTAGGGTTAAAGAAGAGGATAGTCACAATCTAAAATGGTTAAGAAAACTATAAAAAAACTCATAAAGTAAGCATTAAGATGATCTAAGATCTAGGTTTGCATGGATTGTTGTAGCATCTAACGTGAGCAACATCTGGTATGAGTAGTTTACGAATAGTTGAAACAAGATGAAAATCCTAAAGTTGAAACAAGATGAAAGACATATATATATATATATATATATATATATATATATATATATATATATATATATATATATATATATATATACATATATATATATATACATATATATATATATACATATATATATATATACATATATATATATATATATATATATATATATATATATATATATATATATATATATATATATAAGTGAATTAAAATCGATATAATTTAGAACATACCTTAAAGACTTCACTATTGGAGTTGACGAATTCTACAAATTTTGGCTTCAAAATCCTTGAATTCTTCTTTTTCGCAGGTTTGATTATGAATTCTATATAACTCTAGAATAGGATTAGTGAATTTATGGAAAAACAAACATATATATCATAAAATTCAATCTATATATCAATGGTAATTAGCTTTGAAACAAAATCACACATGAAACATGAAAGTTTATGTTTAAATAATCAAACTTTCTCCAAAAACATGAAAAATCAGTTCCTCTATGTTGAAAAAATAAAAAAGGTGGTGGATTGATCTAAAAATGATTGTTATTATGTCAACAAGCATGAAAAGCATTTTCTTGTCCAATATACTACATGAAAAGTAGGAATAATAGGCATGTGGGGTCTGAATCATGGATCCCACATGCTTTTTGCCCCTTTTTTTGCTTCCCATAACGCACTCATGTTATAACACAAGCGCATTATGGGAAGCATAAAAATATTTGCCTCTCTTACTCTATATCTCTCTCCCTCTCTTTGTCAACCCCTTGGAATGTGAAGGAGAGAGATATAGAGATGTGAGGTAGAGAGATATACATATATGGAGAGATAGAGATAGAGTTAGAGAAAGGAAAAAATATAGAAAGAGGGGAAAATAGAGAGATACAAAGGGATAGGTGGAGATAGAGACAGGGAGAGGGAAAGAAGGGAATTGAGATAAACAAAGGGTTCTAGATAGAAGGAGAAAGATAGATAAAGAGGGAGAGATGGATAGGGAAATACAGAAAGAGGTAGAGAGGGATATATTAAGAGATAGGGAAATAGATGGAGAGATGTCCAGAGACATACCTGGAGAGACATTTCAAGAGGTAGATGGATGGGGAGAGAGATAGAGAGGAGGAGAGAGATAGAGAGGGAGGGAGAGAGAGGTAAAGAGGGATAGATTAAGAGATAGGGATCTATGTGGAGAGATAGAGATAGGGAAAGAGATCTTGAGAGATGTGGACAAAGACATACAGAGATAGATTTGAGGTAGAGGGATTAAGAGAGTGATAGAGAGGGGGAGTGAGATAGTGAGGGACAAAGAGATAGAAATGTACAGTTAGAGGGGATCGATAGAGAGAGCAACTCTAAACCCCTAAACCCTAAACCCTAACCCCTAAAACCTAAACATGAGCAACCCTAAACCCCTAAACCCTAAACCCTAAACTTGAGCAACCCTAAATACAAGAGAGATAGAGAGAGAGTTTCTAGGGGTTAGGGTTTAGGGTTTAGAAAGAGATAGAGAGAGGGGACCAATAGATATTGGGAGAGATAGAGGAGACAGAGGGGAGGGATAGGGAGATAGAGAGTGAGAGTGAGAGATAGATAGTGTTTAGGGTTTAGGGGTTTGGGGTTTACAATTTAGGGGAATTATTTAGGGTTTAGGGAGAGAGAGAGAGAGAGGAGACACATAGGGAGAAATAGTGGATAAAGAGGGGAGAGATAGGGTGATAGAGGATGAGTGAGATGTCTAGAGAGATAGGGAGATAAGGGAGAGATAGGGAGATTGAGGTTTGGGGTTGCTCAAGTTTAGGGTTTAGGGGTTAGGGGTTATGATTTAGGGGCATTATTTAGGGTTTAGGGGTTTAGAGAGAGGGAGAGAGAGAGAGGGACTACTTTTGACATGCAACCCTAAACCCCTAAACCTTAAATAATGCCCCTAAACCCTAAACCTGAGAAACCCTTAGCCTCTAAACCCTAAATAATTCCCCTAAACTGAAGAAACCCTAAATCTCTATCTTTCTATCTTTATCATCCCTCTACCTCTCAATCTCTCTGTAAACTTGAGCAGTCCTAAATAATGCCTCTAAACCCTAAACCTCTCTCTCTATAGCTCTCCCTCTCTCTCTCTGAGAGGAAGAGAGAGATAGGGAGAAAGTGATATATAGGGAGAGAGAGATAGAAAGAGAGTCATAGTTTTCTTTTTTCCATTTCCTTCATCGATAAGGGAGAGGGAGAGATAGGGAAATAAAGGAATGATAGGGGAGGAGGTAAGAGATATTGAGATAGCAAGAGATCTAGATAGACCTAGAAAGATAGGAGACAAATAGGGACAAATAGAGAATAAAGAGGGGAGAGATAGGGTGATAGAGAGCATGAGTGAAATGTCTAGAGAGATAGGGAGATAAGGGAGAGATAGGGAGATAGAGGTTTGGGTTGCTTGATTTTAAGGTTTACGGGTTACAATTTAGGGGCATTATTTAGGGTTTAAGGGTTTAGAGAGATTTTTTGACATGCAACCCTAAACCCAAGCAACCCTAAATAATGCCCCTAAACCCTAAACCCTAAACCCTAGAAACCCTAAGCCTCTAAACCCTAAATAATTCCCCTAAACCCAAGAAACCCTAAATCTCTATCTCTCTATCTTTATCATCCCTCTACCTCTCAATCTCTCTCCCTAAACTTGAGCAACCCTAAATAATGCCCCTAAATCCTAAACACCTCTCTCTCTAAACCCTAAACCCAAGCAACCCTAAACCTTTATCTCCCTATCTCTCCATGATCTCTTTATCTCTATCATCCCCCTACCTCTCAATCTCTTTACCTATGTCTTTGGCCATGTCCATCACTCTCTATCTCCCTATCTCTCCCCTCGGTCTCCTCTAGATATCTCCCTATCGGTCCTCTCTCCCTAAACCCTAAACCTCTAAACCTTAACATCCAAATAATGCCCCTAATCTCTATATTAAGAGGTAGAGGGATGATGAAGATAGAGAGATAGGGGAGATATAGAAAGATAGAGTTTTAGGGTTTCTTGGGTTTAGGGTTTAGGTGTTTGGGGTTTGGTGCTTGGGGCTTTAGAGTTGCTCAAGTTTGGGGTTTAGTGTTTAGAGATTAGGGGCATTATTTGGATGTTAAGTTTTGGAGGTTTAGGGTTTAGGGAGAGAGGACCGATAGTGAGATATAGAGGAGACCGAGGGGAGAGATAGGGAGATAGAGAGTGATGGACATGGCCAAAGACATAGGCAGAGACATTGAGAGGTTTTAGGGTTTAGGGTTGCATGTCAAAAGTAGTCTCTCTCTCTCTCTTAACCCCTAAACCCTAAATAATGCCCCTAAATCATAACCCCTAAGCCCTATACTATAAACCTAAGCAACCCCAAACCTTTATCTCCCTATCTCTCTAGACATCTCACTCACTCTCTAGCACCCTAGATCTCTCCCCTCTTTCTCCTCTATCTCTCCCTATCTATTTTCTCTCTCTCTCTCTCTCTCTCTACCTATCTATCTCTCGCTATCTCCATATCTCTTACCTCCTTCTCCCCTATCATTCCTCTATTTCCCTATCTCTCCCTCCCTTATCGATGGAGGAAATAGAAAAAAGAAAACTATGACTCTCTCTCTATATATATATATATCACTTTCTCCCTATCTCTCTCTCACACAGAGGGACAGAGAGAGTTGTTTTAGCTCACCATAACACGAGCGCATTATAACACACTTGCATTATGGTGAGCTTGATTTGACATGTTTTTACTAGTTTTTAGCAAAATCTAGAGATAATCTAGAGTGTGCTCCCCATCAGGATGGCACTTTTTTCAATGAAAACTAAAAAAAACTACCATCATAATCTTAAGCTTTCTGTTAGCTATCTAATCATATATTTTTTACATTTAGAGTAGGTTAAGGGTTTCATCTTGAATTTCTTTTGTTAGTGTACATCTATTTTTTTGTCAAAAACCACTGTCTAGTATTTTTGACTTGTTTTTTTAATCGTTCATCACAATTTGAAATAAGTTACTTTTTAGAAATTAGGCTCCATTCTACACGTATTAAAAAAAATTGATTTTTGATTAATTTTCAAAAAAATTAGGGGGAAGTACACTCAAATTTCTATTTTTCAGGATGTGTCCACTTTAAAAATTACTCAAAAATTAATTATTCATGAAAAAATTATCAGAAAAATTAAGGATAAACTACATGGTGTTTGCTAATTTCTCACTGGAGTGATTATTGAAATACTAAAAAAAAGTTAACATTTTAGGGAGAGCACACCAAATGTTACGTTATGTTTTTTTGAAAAAAATAGGACCAATTTGTGTGCTCCCCCTTTTTGAACCCCTTAATCTCAACCATTTTTGGAGAAAATTAGTAGTTTAGAAACTAGATTCCGAGCACTACGACTCTTGTTTTTGTTTCATCTTCAAATTTTGATTGTAGCTATCTTCAATTTCTCATCGAACATCAATGTTTCTTGATTTTAGAAAAAAAGTGGCATCTTAAGACCCCATTTTGGTCCCTCATCTTTGTGCACTTACCCAACATACACACATTTTTCTTGAGATGACAAAAATAAAGTGTAATACCCCAAGCTTTCACTCAACACATTAACAAACAAAAGATGACTAAACAATTTATTTGAAGAATAAAAGTGGTACTAAGAAACCACATAACATATTGCATGCCCAATAAAAGGTGTCATAAGCAACCATGATAACACACTTGACATTCACACCAATACATATATGCAAAGTGATAATATGAGAAGACTTAACCACACCATGGGACAAGACACCATGGTTGGCATAGAAAACAAGGTATGGAGAAGAAGAAGGATTTCCAAAACCATTTAAAAACCCTCATAAAATCCTTACTAAACCACCCTCTAGATTTCACAAAGATATGACAAGTAGAAAATCTATAACTATCAAAATTAAGGTTCCACTAAGGACTTGTAGGTGGGTCAAACTTTAGACCTAGGTTGTACCTCATAACTGTGCATAATAGTTTAGACTCAGGTTTTGGGCTACAATCGCAATCTGCACCCTCATAGACCTTGGGTTTTATCTACAAAATACAATGTAAAAATGACATGCCAAACAAACAACTCCACTCGCACTGGGTAAAAGCACAAACCTGTGTCACACTTTATAAAGGAATCAGCCAACAGCAAAAAAAGATTTGAACTTCGACCACATAAAAGTGGTCTTTATGTTTTGAATTTTAAAATGATGTAAACTAATGAAATGTAGAACTTTTGATGAAGTTTATTCCTGTAATTTTTTAGATTTTTTTAAAATTGTTTTAAAATTATTTTTTTATCAATTCAAGAACAAATTTTGGAATGCTGAAAATTTCAGGAAAAAGTGACGTTCACGGGACGTCAAGAAACAAATTGAAAAAAAATTCATTTATCCCTAAATTTTTTTCTCCAAATAGGTAACTTCAATATCTAGTGCATGGAAAAAAAAAAATCAAATTTTGATGTATATGTTTCTCGTAGTAACATTTTAAAGTCAAACTTGTCAGAATTTGATAGTTTTCATGGGACATCAACTATTGTCTATTTTATTAATGAATTTCAAAAAAAAAATTATACCCTTTTGAAGAGGACTCTCTCCTCTAGCGTACCATATATTTTTAAATTTTTTTAATATGTTTTACTATTTTTTTAAATTTCTAATCAGCCTCTTTTTTAACTTTAACAACCTACTTGCATTATTTTAAAAATAAAATATATTAAAACTAATCAAAATATGAAAAAAATTTACATATTTTGATTCATCACTCTGAGCTCTACAAAAGGGTATTTTTCTTTTTTGCAGAAAATTCATTATGACCAGAGAAATACCCTGTTAAAGTTCATTGTTTCAAAAAAATTGTGAAAAAAGGTGAGTTGGCTGCCAAGTAGGCAGCCAACTAGACATACTCGATCAAACAAGTTATGGTTGACAAGGTTTCAGGGGTAAATTTATCGGCCAGTACCAAAAATAATCCATATATATTTAAAAAAAAAAATCAACTCAAGAAAATTTGATTAAATACAAAAGACGACATATTTCGACAAAGGAAGGCTTATTTCGACAAAAGAAGACTTATTTCAATAAAAGAAGGTTTATTTTGACAATTTAGAAGATTTATTTCGACAAAAGAAAACATATTTTATAATAGGAGAGCTATTTTTGAAGGTGCATTGATCTTCAACTTATAATTTTTATTACATGTCACTCTTTTCATGAGTGCATTTGAAGTTTGTTTTCACTATTTCTCATTTGAATATGGTTGAGAACTAGGGTTAAATTAGGTTATGGTGTACATATGTACAAAGACCCATAATTTTGGATCATTAAAGTGCACTTACAAATTTGTACTATGAAAATTTGTAAAAATATGTTTAACTTCACCTAGTGTGTTTTAGATAATCATTAAATATATTGTGATACTTTTCTCATGTTTTTCCACATTATTCTTTGACTATTGATTATTTTCTTTGATCCTAAATATGTTCATGTTACACTTTTAGAGTTACCACATAGAGTAGAGGGCTCCATGCATTCCATTACATCTTATAGGTCTTCATCATGTTGCATCTTCATAGTATGGGAAACATGTCTAAATATCTCTTTACATCAAATGCTTATATGTTTATATCCTTACATTTTAGGTCATTAATTCTTCCTCCTTAACATAGTGTGATTTTATTTACATCACATCCTTGCATTTAAGGAATCATAGGTCTTCCCCTTTGTAATCTCATCCTTTCATTGCTATATACCTTTTTATAGGAGATATATCATGTTTTCTCTCTTTCACATCATATAATTCTTTTATTATGATATATTTAAATTAGAGGTATCATGCCTTTCCCCCCTCATGAGTAAATCATTATATATACTATCCTACTCATCTAGGGAAAACTAGCTTTATGCATGGGCACAATCATGTTTTCCCTTGCACCTCTTCTCTTCTCTACTTTTCATTTATTTCTCATGTGTGGGTTCCATCCCTTGTTACATTAGTATTTAACAAATGAAATCAATTACATAGTGCAATTTTATTTGTCACATCCTTGCATTTAAGGAATCATTTGGTCTTCCCCTTTGTAATCTTATCCTTTCATTGCTATATACCTTTTCATAGGGGATATATCATGTTTTCTTTCTTTCATATCATATACGTCTTTTATTACGATATATTTAAATTAGAGGCATCATGATATGCCAAACATGCTCATGATACTAAATTTACTCATGATAGGTTTGTAATTTGAATGTTTTTTTTTACTTTGGCTTTAACAAAAGAACAATTTATAATTTAGTGTTCTATTTATGAAATATTAATTGTGCATTCATTGAATGCATGTGTGTACATTTGTATGTAGGTAAATTCAAATTTGAGTGCAATTTGTGATGGGGAATCCAAGGAGTAGATTGAGGAAGTATGATCAAACAAGAGAGAGGAAGAGAAAAGTGGGTGAAGGAACATCTACTGAAGAACAACCCATGGAAAATATTAATGACTAAGGTGACATAAAGGTACAAGAACAAACTGTACCTAGTAATAGAAATTTTTTCTATGGTATGGAAAATTTGATGGAGATGGATGAGGATTCTCTTTTCAATAATATTTCATCTGAAGAAATGTTATCTGGAAGCACAGTAAAATTACACTCTAAAAGAATATGGGATGAATTTTTTGAAGAAAAATCTCTAATTGGAAGAGCATAGTTAGTTGCAAAGTTATTTAGACGAAAAGAAATGACCCCTATTTTGGAGTTGTTAGGGGTTGATAATAGGAAAAAGTCATCAGGGTTATTAAAACAAATAATTGTTGAAAACTTGTAAGAATATTGATAACAAGAATCGAGCTAGTGATCCAAGTGTTGCACATAGAGCATTGATGATTGTAATTTCTAGTAATAAATTATCACGTAGAAGACAAGTTCAAGCAATTTATGAATTACTAAATGTTTCTAGGAGAACTATTCAAAGGTATATTTAAAAGAGAAATGAAATAGACAAAAAATTTGAGAAAAATTGGGTGAATATTTGTAGGGTTCCTCGAAAAGATAGAATTTTAGAAGATGTAAAGAAATAGGTGGTTGAATATTGGACCAATCACTCTCGTGTTTCTTCCAATAGAATGGAGACTATACAAATAATAGGTGAAGATGGTACAAAAAATTCTCATCCAAAACATTTTATAGATACAACACAAAGTGAACTTTTTGAAGCATTCAAGTAAGAATTTTCAAATCTGAAGATTTGTCAAATGATGTTTGAGACACTATGACCATCATTTGTATGTATAAATAAAGTACGTGAAACTTGTTGTTGTCAAAATCATGTGGAATTTGATCTATATCTACAATCATATAAAAAACTATGGCAGTAATTGATCGAAATATAGCCATCCCTGGAAGCACAACACAATTTGTGAAGTCTCTTTTATGCGAAAAATTAGAAGATTTAGATGAATTCAATGTTCAGTGTATAAAAAATATATGTAATGATTGTGGAAATTTGAAGAATCTTTTACAAGTTGACAACATTGAAATGCAAGTTATTTGGAAGAGATTTGAATATGAGACATACTTAACGAAGTCAAGAGTCGAGGCCAAAAAAATTGTTCTCAAAGAGAGTGGATAACCTTACAATGAATTTATGAATAAATTTTGCAATATCATATATCCACATATCCAACATTGTCATGGTGCAAGATGGCAAGCTAAGTAATTTTGTGATTTAAAGAACTGTTTTCCACTAGGTTGTATTCTCTCTATTGTAGATTTCTCTGAGAACTATACATTTAGTCATCAAACTGAGATTCAAAGTCAATATTATCATTCAAAGCAAGTTGTAATCTTTGTGCAAGTTTTCTATAGGCATGCCGATTTTCAGGTAGATGGTATGCAAAGTAGCAAAGATGATCGAATTATCATCAAAGAGGTTCACTTTTATATCAGTGATGATACGAGTCATGATAGAAGTTATGTAGCTCATTGTTTGAAAATGTATTTTGAAGACCTGAGATGGCGTGACATAAATCAAGAACAACATTGGATATGGTCTGATGGATGTGCTAGTAAGTACATTGTTTAGGGTTTAATTTTAAATTTTTATTTACTTTTAACTTTGAGACTTAAATTGTTTAATTACTTATAATATATAATATGTCAAGTTTTTTGAAGATAATTTAGTTTGAGTGTAATTATTTGTAACTTCATAGGACAATTTAAGTCTGCAAAAGCTTTTGTTTGGTTAAGCCATCAACATGCTAGACGCAACACCAAATTCTTGTGGAATTTTTATGAGAGTGGACATGGAAAAGGAGAGCACGATGGAGCAGGAGCATGTGTGAAGTGTGCACTTTGTCAACATGAACTTGTAGGTAGTTCGTGCCACATATATATATATATATATGGAATCTAGAGATATTTTAAAAAAATTAGGTCTATATTTAAACTTTAAATTTTAAATTCTTAAATAAACCTTGAAAGTAACAGGTGACAAATTTTACCAACATGTGTACTTGCAGGTAATGCTATATGGAATGCAAATGAAATTGTTGAATGGTGCAAAAGTTATTTTTCTACGAGGTGACTCAACATATAACACATGATATTTTTGGGAAGTTATAGGCACATCTAGTCAAAATTTGTTAAATTTGAATTTTAAAGTGTGTGTACATGATTTAATTGAATTTTCAAATATATATATATATCACTTGGATGTTTGTAATTTACAGATATTGATTGATCAAATGCTATTAATTATCAAACAATTAATGGTATTAGAAGTCTGCATCAAATCATGACAATGGGAGGTAGCAAGCCTTATGTAATTAATGTGAGAGAAAAATCATGCTTTTGTGTTGATTGCATCGAGGACAATGCAAATATTGTTCAATGTGAGAATATTAGAGATGGGTATGTTTCATGATGGGAAATGAAATCATTAATATCAATGCCTCCTTTTGAAGAAAATGATAATGTCGATGTCTACGATCCTCTATATTTAGATGATTACGAACGTGTATCTAATTTAGTTATTACAGGTATGTAAATTGATTAACTTAACATTGATATATATATTCTATGTACAAGTACTTGATTCAAGCATGTTTATATATATAAATTTATATATTAAAAATATATTTACAACTTTTGTAAACTTTACATGGTGTGTGTACAAGAGATATTTTCATTATATTGTTGCAGATCCTGACAATGTGGAAGCTATAGATTACTATCTACCAAGATGTATGCAACCAAAAAGCAAATTGGTGGAATCAATGACAGATAGTGATGTACAAGAGTATCCCATTGGATCAATCATTATTGAAGGCACATATTATCAACAAATAAAGATAGATAGACATCGTATTATATTTGTTGATTATATGCCAAGACAAAAGGTTCTACATTATAGTCACTTAGTTATAGCAACAAAAATAAATTTAGAAACTTTACCTAAAAGAGGACGTGCCAAACAAAAGTGGAGGTTACCTATTGAACATCATGAAAAGATTTTAGAGATAATTAAAGATAGAGAGGATCCAAATTATATGTTCTAGGAGCTTTAAGTTGTTTTTTGGATATATGTACATACATATGACTGGATATATATATATATATATATATATATATATATATATATATATATATATATATATATATATATATATATATATATATATATATATATATATATATATATATATACTCAAACTTTTTATAGATCTATCTAGATATCTATATTGATTGGACATGTGACATGATTTAGAATGGGTTTTTTTCAAAGGCTTGGTCATTTATTTCTATCCAATTGTATTTAAATTTGTTCCATGTGGAATTCATAATTTACATTTGATACTTCATTTAAATGTACATGTTAGATCATATATATGCTTTCAATACAAAACCTAGTGACTTTAGATCATATATTTTGCCTAAATTCCTTTAAAAATCATAGATATTTCTAATTGCATTTTTTGTTGGACACATGGAATTCTTTTAAGTTCACTTGAATCTTTGATTTCATTTGTTGAATTGTAGATCTCATTTATATATAATTTACAAAACATAGTGATTTTTAAAAAGTTCACATTTTGCCTAAATTCCTTTAAATCGTCTATTCCAATTGCATTTTTATGTTTGACATGGAATTGTTAAGTTCACTTTCATTTAATCTTCAATTTCATTTGTTCAACTAGACATTTATATGCTAGATCATGTATATATGCAATTTACAAAACCTAGTTTATATTCCAATTTTGCATAAATTTATGTTCCATGGAATTCTTAAGTGAACAAGTATCTTTCATTTCATTTGTTCAACTCCATATGTATATAGTGCATCATATGCAATTTACAAAACATCTAGTACAACTTTAGAAATTCATTTTGTCTTTTAGAATATGTAATTTATGATATATTGTAATAAATTATGATCATATATTCTACCACATCTAGGTTAGGAGCCTAAACAATGCACATAAAGATTTAAGACTCTTTTCGCCTAAACAATGCACATAAAGATTTCAAAAATTATAAATGTACAGTGCTTGGCCAAAAATATTATAAATATCCATGCTTATTAGCCATATATGTGATCATCAATCTAAGTCAGCATAAGAAAAGGATTTTAAGGTATTACATTTGAAAAAAAATCAAATGCCCAACTAGCATATAGAATTCAAATAACATACATAAAGTTCTGTAATGCAAAGATTACTTTAAAAATTGTCCCCAAACTCTCATGTAATCTCTCTACCTACATAGTAATTGAGGCAAAAACCCTGCCAAAATACAAGCAAACAAAATAAACTCAAACCTGGCATGACATTCATAAAAGAATTGCAGCAGGTAACTCTTTATAGTTTCAAAAATTAGTATCACTCATACCTAAATACTAACAAAACTTAAATCTAATCTTCATATTCTACCTCATTCTTAGCAATGTTGAAATAGCGTAGCTCCTATACATTGTGATCCTTATTGGAAGATATCACTCGTAGCCAATCCCTGACATTATGCTTTTTCAAATACTTCTTTGTCAAGTAAGTTTCAAATATTTGCAAATATGCGAATCAATACTTTGGTTAACTTGAGTAATTAGGTTGATACTTACATATGTAGTCATGTCACTAAAAAAACAAAGGACTAAGTGTCATGAGCTCAGGTATAAGTTTAGAGACATCATAGCATATTTAAGCATCCACAGATATAAACATATCATTAAATTAAAAGTAAATAATCAATGTAACATGGAATGTGCTCGAGTGACCTTCACAGTGGAGACTTGTGCTCAAAACCCCAAGAGATGTGTTACATGTTTATATTTACAAATCTTGAATGTTTAATACAGTAAAATAAATGTAAATAACCAATGTAATATGCAATTTACAAAACATCTAATACAACTTTAAAAATTCATTTGGTGTTTGAGTGGTGAAGAATAGATACATGTTGTCTCTAGTTTTCTTTATTTTTTATGTTACTAATTTATGACATTAAATTTTTTAATTATATTATCCAAGATCTATAGGCATGTTGTAATTTGTTTTCTTTCATTTAGAGTAGCAACCATGATTTTCTTCAACCTTTGGTATGTTACTTATGTGTATCTTTTTGTGAATTGTTCTTGTATGGGTTCTCTTGGATTGGTCTTTCTTGTTCACCTTGGTGCATTGGAATTTTCATAATGATGTATAGCTTGAGACCACATGTAATGGGATCTTTGGTAATTATGTGGATTGATCACTTTTTAATATATAGTTGTCATGGGAAGATCTCTAGATACTTATATATTATGTGCATAGTGAGATTTTATCAATTTCCAATTGCATATAAATGTTCCATCTAGAATTCTTAAGTTCAAGAATAGATTTGATTTCATTTACATTCAATTGGACATAAGTATAGTTCATCATCTAGTTTGAATTCTTTGCATGCACAATCAAATTCATGTGTATTAGATTATATGGAATTCTTAAGTTCAAGAATAGATTTGATTTCATTTACATTCAACTGGACACAAGTATAACTCATCATCCATTATGAATTCTTTGCATGCACAATCAAATTCATGTGTAAATATTAGATTATATGGAAGTCTTAAGTTCATATAGCATCATATATATCCACAATTTATAGAGTATTAAACTTTATTCACCACCACTTAATTTCAATTACATACTTTCAATATTACACTTTACCTATGAAATAGTGATTTGAACCTATGAATCCTTCTATTGCCCTCTAGATGGGTGTTTATACATGTTATATAGACTTGAACAATCTTGTCAATGATATTAGAAGTCATTATAAACCAAAAAAAAAAAAGAATAATTCAAAGTTTTCTTAAATTTTATTAGCCATATAAAAACATGTGACAAAACTATCAAATTAAATGTAGTGGACACATCCAATAAGAGACTAATTTGAAATAAAAATATTGTATAAAACCTATATTTTAATTCACAAGATTCAATAGATATAAATTAAATTAAATTATTCATCATTTTTAAAAGTTATTACACAACATAATTTATCTATTTTTCCATACATGCCTAAATATTTTATAAAAACTTTTCCTATCAATGCCTAGGGTGTTGACATCATTTCTCAATCATTAATAACATCACATCTACAAGAAACATTTCAAAAACAAATTGATATTTTTCCATAAAACACAATTTAATTTTAACATATAATTTATACATACATAGAAAGTTTCAACTATATGTATATATGTGCAAGTGAATATATATACATAGGTACAAGTAATTTTATATGCATCTACAAGTAAACATATATACACATTTAAACTATAAGTTAAAACTTGATTTTATCCAAATTAAGACTCGTATATTTCAAGGAAAACATCCATACAGATCTATATAACTAAACATCTAAATGTGCATATATACATATCATATATATAAAGAAATAACATAAAGTCTAACTACAACATGTAAACTCAACAACATCTAAACTCAATAACATCAAGTCTAATTGCAACATCATCAGAGTTCAGGCTAACATAACAAAGAACATGAATACATCTAATTGCAACATCATGACTCATGCCTCCTATCGGCGGGACGGGCCTCACTGAACCCAAGACTAGAATGATGAGCTGAGCCCTGTATTGATCCCCATCCCGAGCTCTATCCCAATCCCTATCCTAAACCTTGTGTATCTAATCCCATCCATCTATGAATATCTGAGTGATGTGTAGATCCATGAACATAAAAATTATCTCTATTAAATTAAATTTATATATATTAAAAAATATGGAATCTCAAGTACATGTTCAAATTTTATACAATTAAATACTAAATACCTCGTATCCAGCCTCAACCACATCCGTTGTCTATTGCATAGTGTCATGTCCTAGCACCACTCTCAGACCAGTCTCTAATGTAAGATTGATTAAATAAGAGTCAACACGTGCATGATGCACAAGACTAAATTTTGTAATTTAAATATATATTATTTATTTAACAAATAAATTATAGTAGAGATTAAACACAAAATTTAAAATGTATACCTTGTCATTAGCAACCTATGTAGCTACATGGATGACCCTCCCAATCCCACTAAGGTTAGATGAATCGAGGGTCATTGCAATGTTATCCTTAAACAAAAGTCCATGGAATGATCCTGGTGGGTAAGGTGGCACAATACCAGCATCAGGCTGTGATGGAATCTACTATGATGGCACTGTGTTAGTCATATGTGTAGCTCGGTGATCATAGCACCCTCTCCAGAAGTCTGCGCCACATCACGTGGTGAAACTATGTCAGCACATATGTAAGGATCATAATTGGTGAAAGTCAAATCAATCGATCCTATGTTAGTGTGTGGTCATAACATATATCTACCAACGCAATCTGATGCCAAGTGGTCAATGTCACTGGCAATAGAACCTAAACTCTCAAAAATGCGTTGTCTCGATGATGCAACTACCGCCTTAGCTGATCATCCTAGATTCAACCTTTTGGGAAGTACCAAAAGGTTGCGACCCACTAATGCCCTCTTATCAATGGGTGGATCCTAATTAGGACGTCAGTATTTCTCTAAAAACCTCCCAAAACCCTATCCCGCATAAGAAGGGATAGATGTGAAATCAACATCAAGTCATAAATGAACTGCAGCATATAATTGTTTGCAAAAATATAAGGGCAACTCATCATTGTGTGGCCATCTATGATGTGCTTCTAACCACTTAGGATATATAAGTGGTGCAACAACAATATATATACACCTGGTGACAAAATAGCCCTGAACTTTGTTCTATCCCTGGTATTGTGGAAACATAGAATGTACCATATCCAATGAAACAACCCTATTAACTATTGGCCATTTCACTGTCCCAGTAACAGTACTAGAAAGTGACACATAAAAATCCTCAATACTCAAATCATCATAGGGATTATATGATTTGACTGTGTCAATCATACGCGCAAACTCTGCTCTAATCCCCACCAACCTGTCTCTATTAGACAAGTTTGGTGTACTATGGATCATCTGATCTAAATGTGTTAAAGCATTATTTAGTCTATCGAGAGTGGAAGCATATAAGTCACTCCTAACACTATGTGCATCAGCACTATTATGCTCACTATGATGAGACGCCATATTGGATGCCATGTAATCTATGAAAAAAATATGTACACGTGCATGTATGCAAATTTCTGCATTTAAAAATTTTTGAACATACATTTAATTTATAAAATGAAAATACATTCAATTTTTATGTTTAAATTAACAAAACTAAAAACATTTAAAATCTAAGAATTATATACACACGAACAATCTACACATTTAAATTAGTTACAAAACTATATAAACATTTAAAATTAAAAAATTAAATACATTCAATCTAAACATTTATATTAAATCAAGACACAACAAGGAGTATAAAACATGAAACAGCCTACATGTTCTTAAATACTAAATTAGTTATTGGGGGTCACATACACCAAGGCAAGCAGGTATCAAGTATGTGCACATATTTCAAATACATAGCCAAGTTCAAATCCACATTTACATCAAGATTAGTTTTGTAAATACTAAAGTGAATCAAAGTGAAAGAAAAGAGTTTATTGATTCAAAGGTGTTAATCAAATTGGTAAATCAACTAGCAACATTTGTCACAACATATCTTCATTAGATTTCTAGCTACATATCATTATTTATCCATTTAATTTTTTAAGCATTTAATTTAATAATTTATCAGTCCCAACTCATTTATCTAGGTTAGATTCTAATGTGATTGAATTAATTATTAAAATTTACCTTAGATATATAAAAAATAATCTATCTATAAAAAGGATTATAAACCTAATGTAGATATATTAATGCTTGATGGAAAGAAGAGACATGCCCCCTTTGATTTCACCTCCTCAAAGGAAGGAATAATTAAAGTAGATCTAAAACATGGATATTAAGGATAAACCATAGATTTGATGCCAAGATCCATAATTGGGAAATTTTGGAAGTTATGGTTGACTAAAGAGAATTTGATGAGTTGGGTTGAAAAGAATTGGGGCCAATCCATCAACATTTTTTATTCCTTAAGGTGTATTTATCGTAATGTTTTAGTGTAGAATGCAACAAGATGATCATTAAAGAGGGCCTAAGGATTCGTAATGAATTTGTAATTTTCTTGTAGCATCAAGGCTTCTAAAATTTCATCCATGTATGGAAAACACAAGACTTACTCGTATGTGGCTAAGCCTCCATAATCTATTGGCCAAATATTTGGACCATTCTATCTAATTGGTGGATGGGAATTCTATTAATGGTCCTTTGGGGATCTTTACTTTGATTTGTGTTGAGGTAGATGTCTCCCAACCCATTCCTACATTTATATTGCTAAATTCAAAGAATGGTATTTGGAAACAAAATATTTAGTTGGAAGCTCCAAGCCCTACAATGCTATCTCTACCAAAAGTTGGACACACTGAGATGTTTTTCGCAACAAAAGGAAAGATTAAATACTATCTAGTGAAGGAACAATCTCAAAATACTTCAAGTATGAAATTATGGGATAGAGCAAGGATGTTCGATAGATGCCAACTATTTATTTTCAATCCTTGGAAAGGAAGGAATCCCACATAGAGGTGGCTATTAAGAACATCACCCCTAATAAAGTCCTTAGTGATGAAGGGGTGGTTGGGAGTCTTGATGTTGGTTTTCTAATCTCAATGGCTGAGGATATTCTTATATATGTGGGGGAAGAGTTTATTTTTGAGGTAGAGGAGAAAATCATGGGGAAAGACAATAACTTGGAAAATATGGAGAATTTGAGAATATCCCAAATTGAAGCCCTAATAAAAAAGCAAGCTATGGGTAGAAGAAAATAGGTGTAGGTGGAAAGGTTTGTTTACAAAATTAATTCAGGCCTCATGTGGTTTTGGGATTCTTTGGTCCCCCTACTTTGTCAAAGTTGATTTTATTGCATCTAAACCAAATTGGTTGCTTTACAAGGTACAAAAGTATGCCTCTAATTTGGGTTTTTGGATGATCAATATATGGGATAACTAGATATATATTCAAGAAGTTCATCCTACTTCAAATATCTTAGTTCTTACCCTTTTACCCTTTTTCTCTTGTACTAGAGATACACCAGGAGATGGATTAATAAATAAAATGTAATTTTTAATTGGTTTCAATTTTCTCACTCCGAGAATGGGCACTATGTTCCAGCACCATAAACCACATTTAATCTAATAGCAATTTCTATCATAGATGTAATACCTTCCTAACATTCAAGAGACTTGAAACTACTCATAACCTTTTAAACCAAATTGGGTTGTACATTTCGAGAGCCTTATACCCTTTACTTCAATGTTGATTTTGTAGAGTCCATACTTATAGTGCATAAAGGCTCTATTATCATAATTTATCTATAAACAGAGAACTACTGTGAAAATTCAAGTTATGTGCAAGAGCTTTCAGGTTCACTTGTCTCTTCCAAAATATTGTTTGTGACTATGGATAAAATAGAACAAGGTGCATGGGCTTATAGTAAGCATTTAGAGACTCAAATTGCAAACCAGGAGTTGGGGAGCTTAAACAATAGCACATCAAAGAGATGGACTATAGCAAATGTTTCTATCTCAAAAAACTCAAAAGGCTCAACAGTCCATTATCCTATATGATTTTGACAGTTTGTCCAAAGTCTCTCCTTTCATAATGATACAGTCTTTTAACAAATTTAATCCTATATGAATTTTGACAATTTGTCCAAAATCTCTCCTTTCATAATGATATAGTCTTTTAACAAATTTAATCCTATATGAATTTTGACAATTTGTCCAAAATATCTCCTTTCATAATGATACAATCTTTTAACAAATTTAATCATATATGAATTTTGATAGTTTGTCCAAAATCTCTCCTTTCATATAATGATATAGTCTTTTAACAAATTTAACCCCATATGAATTTTGACAGTTTGTCCAGAATCTCTCCTTTCATAATGATATAATCTTTTAACAAATTTAATCCTATATGAATTTCGACAGTTTGTCCAAAATCTCTCCTTTTATATGATACAATCTTTTTAAAATCTCAATTGTATTTTACAGTAAAAATGCCTAAATACAGCTATATAGTTCTGTCATATTTAAGCGCTAACCTTGTATAGCTATATTTAGTCATTTTTAAAAAGACTATATCATATGGAAGGAGAAAAGACTGTATCATATGAAAGGAGAGATTTTGAACAAACTGTAAAAATTCATATATGATTATGATGATATATAATTTTTATACGATTTATTTATACTTAGGCATGTCATAGTAGAATTAGGGTTTTGTATTTTACACTATGAGAGATTTTTTGCCATTAGAAAATATAGTTAACTAGTTGGAAGTTGCATCCTCGTACTTGGAGGTGGTGTAGTATAGTCAACAGGTCTGTGGGCTCGCTAGTTGTTGTGGGCTCGCTGGTTGTTGTGGGTTCTATGAGGAACACTTCAAAACTGTATCAATCTGGGAAAAAATGACATTTTTGCCTTTTTTTATTTTTATTTTCTATGGTTCCACCCGAAACCTAGCTGGACGTAAACTTACCACCCGATAATGTTCTGCCCAGAAACGTACAACTACGTAGGTGCCACATAGGCACAACGTGGTTTCAGGCATAACAAAACTGGGCAAAAACTTACTACCTAGAAACTATCTACTTAGAACTATTTATTTGGTCGAAAGTGTGACACACTATTGTGCTTTTACCCCACTTCCCTGGGCCCCAATACACTGCCACTAACCTCTTACCCATAAACTAGCTACTATGTTAGACATACCTTCCATTGACAACTTTGATACCTGAATGAAGACCAAATTAGGAGAATGAACATGAATCAAATCATGAACAACCTTTTATCTAAGGATGCTATTCAACCCCTGTACATTGCATGAAAGCATGATCATTTGTGAGAAGTAGCAAAGTGGGAATGAATTTAGTTTTAACTAACCTTGATTCCACCAAATTCTCATCTATCAACTTAACTTTGTCCTGATCTTTCTTCCTACCCAAATTTGGGGGCAGCTCTTGAGCAACCTTTTTGAGATTCTTTTGCTAGATCCCAAGAGGATCCTAGGTACTGCTACCAATCTGAGGAGAATGAACTCTTTGCCGAAGGTAGACAAGGGGGCTCCTAACTCAATCTAGCCTCAACTACCTCTACCTCAACTGGCACCACCAAATCCTGATTTGTTTCCATCTATGAACCTGCTACCACTTCTTGAATGTTGTCAGAAGATTCATCATCTTTTGAGCCTTCCTAAGCCAATCCCATGGGCATTAGCCCTTCATGCAGTTCCTCTGTGGTTAACCCCTACCAGACTTCTACATCTAGTACATCAAAATGGTTGTACAAACTATTAGTCTGCCTATCTTTGAGAGTTCTCTTCTATCCTCTTCCTTTATTACAGGGCTTTACTAAAATAAACCCCTCCTTGTCTGTCACTTTTGCTGTAGCCAGGGCTTTCCCCTTATCCATCATAGGAGCAATTTGAGGAGTCTTATCAGGCTAGGTTCCTGCACGATTTAAAATTATGGGGCATTTCTTTTGCAAATGCCCATACTCATGACATATACAACACCGGAAAGGGAGAGCCTCATAATCCAACTGTTGAGTCTAGGAGGAAGAACCTAACCGAATTTCTAGAGAATCTAGCAAAGGATTGTTTAAATCAATTTCAACACAAATGCAGGCAAAAGAAATTAGCTTTTTATCCAACGTTTGTTGTGAAGGACCCACCGGCTTGCCCAACAGCAACACAACCATATGTAAAATATCATTCCTCCAGAATTCAAGTGGGAACCAAGGAAGCCAAACCCACATCGGGACCCTGGAAGGAAGCTCCTCCGCCAGATCAAATCCAACATACTAGGGCTTAATAAAAAGCCCAACCTGATTATGAAAGTGCAACCCCCTCTCAAAGGCCTTATTATGATCTGACAAGTTTGAAAACACCACCAAAAAGTAATTATTCGTTGCGAGCATTACCTCCATGTCACCTTCGAGATTCTAAGTACTTTGCGTCTAGGATTCGATGAAGGGCAAAGAGGCCTGGATCCCCATAAACTTACAAATAAAGGCATGATTTACCAGATAAGCCACATCTTCCTCCACAGATTCTGGCTGGATCACTAAAATTGTTCTTTCTTGACTCCGCTCGAGGCATCCATTCATCTTGGAAACATGTGGGCCACCAAACAAAATAATGTTCTCACCTTTCAAACCTTGACCACAATTTGAAGGAGAGGGATCACCTCGATTGAGAGCCCTCTGAAAAGAGATCGAAGAGCCATCTACCAGCCCTCTATCAAGCCCCATAGCCAACAGAGGCAAAAGAAAATAAACCCTACACCAAAAAAAGAAGGCAACACTTCCTACGCACCAAAACCACAGCTCCAAAAAACACCAAAAACCAAATTGACGCCACCAAAAAACCCCACTAAATTCTCACAGAACCCCCGTATAGCAAAAAATAACCCCCACATAAACCCCACCAAAGAAACCAATCACACCCAGCAATAACAAACAGTCAAAAAAGATGAATCACCAAGCAGATAGGCTTGCTAGGGTTGAGCCCTAAGCGGCCAGGTGCAACTGTCATCGGAGAACGCCATCCTATTCCATAAATTTTGCATTCAATAATCAACATGATAATAGATTAGAGATAAAATCTAAAATAAAATTATTGCCCAGTACGTCATAGCTAAAAACTACATACGTCATAATTAAAAACTACATAACAATAGACTAGAAATAAAATTCAAAATATAATTAAAATTCAAAATTAAATTCATAGCTAAAACTAGCTGACAATATACTATAAACTGGAGATAAAATCCAAAATAAAATTATTGCCTTAAAAGGACGGATCACATTAGTTGTCATCATATATGCATCCAATTCATTAAAGTTGCGAAAAATTGCTTCAAATAAATCCAAATCCATTGATTCAATTTAAATGTGGTTGGTAATTAAAAGAAAAATGCAAATCTATGTAGATTCTCAACACTCAACCAAGAACAAAACAACATTCATGCTAAAGTTTAACACTTTGCAGTGTTTGAATTCTTTAAGTTTCATATTGTAATTATAGGCAAGAATATTGTTAGTTCCATCAATAGGAAGACTGAGAAATGACAGTCACATTGAGAAGTTGAGTCTTCTTATTGTCTATCTATCAAAGTGACATTTCTACAAGAAGATATACTACAAAGTGTATGCATTTGCAAAAGGTGGGTTACATATCAAAAGCTATGTTTTGTATTTTTTGTGGATACTTTATCTACTGAAATAGATTCAAAGTAGGAAATAAATGAGCAAAGAAGATCCATTGTAGTTAAATTTATTGTAAATCAAGCCAATTACCAATAGACCTGTGTCTGTTTGTGTGTGAATCCTCTCGTACAGTGAGGACTGGGAACCAATGTTCATAGTGTTGTTTGCCTCCCATAAGGGATTGTGACACTTGTCTAGAATCTGGTTAACTCGATTGGTGTTTATGCCAAGCCATGGGTGCCTACATGACCTATGAATAGGATAGCTCGGTTACATAAAGGTAACTATAATTTACCTAGTCAATTTTCCACATAGCATAGGTAACTATAATTATAGAGGTAACTATAATTTACCTAGCATACCATGGATGTTGCAACAATAATATTTGCCTAAGATCCACGTTCAAATATGCCTTAATGTATATTCTTACTCTATTTAGCACAGGTAGGAACGATGTTCGCATTTGTATGTGGGGCATAGGTTGCAGAAGCACACTAGCATTTTGCAAGTTTATGCTTATGTGCAATACAAGTGCTTTCTTTATATTATAATATGCCTGCTTGGCAGAGTTGTCGAGGGTGGGGTCAATTCAATGGTCAAATCAACGTTTTGGATGAAAGTGCAAATAAACTCCATGACCTATAGTGTTATATATTAAGAACCTTTCTAATTACACTTGATCTTTCCTTTGGGGTATGGCAAGGTGCGAATGCATGGAAGCATTTTGCAAAATTGTGCATGGTTGCGCTTCAAGTTCGCTCCCCAACTTTTTACATTAAGTTGGTAGATTTCTTTGTCGCACATGCATAAGAATTTCCTACCATTTGAATGCCTTCCAAGTTTGAAAGTAAAATCTTGAAGTTAACTCGTGGTTTCCATGAAATTGTTTTAGGGCTTTAACTATGCCCTGTACCATTCTTCCTACATTTCCTTGTTGGAATGAGGTAGGAAGAATGATATAGGGCACAGTTAGATGCAGTTGTTGTTCACTTTTCCCTTGTGATATGTTTCAAATTTATGATAAAACATTTTCAATTAATACTGCAAAGTAAGAGTTTACTGGTGCCTTCTATGAAATAGTTTTAGGTATTTCTTCTAATAAAACCTAATTTTCCTTAAACAAAAGCACTTAAATAGAAATACCTATCGGCGTACCCATTGCACATCAAGCGCGATTGCTAGTTTTGTAGTGCACACAGTCTGACGAATCACATTATTTGCGTAGAACTGTTTGGTGCGATGGCCATTTTGTCGTATTAATATCTTCATCGTATATGCATCCAATCCACTGAAGTCGCGAAAATTTTGTAGTCCGCACAGATCCGATTTAAAACGTGCGTACGAATCACATTAATTGCGTAAAACTGTCGGTGCCATGGCCCTTTCGTTGTATTAATTCTAACCTGACACTTGCCCAACTTTAGGCAATTCTTTTCTCAATTTTAATCAATTTTTTTATCTGGACCACAATTGTGTGGTTATCGTACACAATCTGACTACTGTTATGTGAGAACCAGTTGTGGGAACAGACGACTTAAGTTAAACTTTAAAGTTCCAGTTACCTAAATCAATAGTTAATATAGATTTTTGTTGAATTAGAACATCCTGGCCAGACATGTTCACTGCTTCATTGTTTATATATAGGCTATATGATGATGTTTTGTTTCCACCACTCCATTTTGGAAAGCTTATTAAGTAAAAAGACAACAATGGCAGACAACAATCTATCAGTCCTGGGGGATCTCAATGACCTCAAACCATCATTTAGGCAGCTGCTTTTTCAGTTTCCTTCCAATACAGATATAGAGGACCTTCATCTTGTAATTCTTCAGGTAACATTACTTTTATACATTAAATTTAAACTTCAAGAAATGATATATTATAAATTTCTAATAGAATATTTACATTAAATTTATTACAATTTCAGATTTTTATTTTTTTACTTGAAATTTAACTAGAGACATCAAATTTCCAATTGCTTCTCCATATTAACTGTGTAGTGGTTTTTACATCAAATTTAGCTAATAAAATTTAACTTCCAACTGAAAGGAAAACTTAAAATACTACATCTCATGATCTGCATGCAACATTATGAATGCATTAATTTTTCTTTAATAAAGATTTTTTTTTTTTTCATTTGTATAATTTTTTTTTTTTTCCTTTGTATAATTTTTGTAGTGGAGAAAGAAAGAGTTTGAATTGGACTAAGAAAACATACATTTAAAAAATTAAAAGTATATATTTTTATATTATAAATATTTAGATCCTTTTTATTAATTTTATTTGTAAAATAATTTAATGTAACATATATGTATCTTAGTAGACATGATATTTCCACAGTCCATGATATTGTATAGAGCTTTTGGGAAAACTATGTGTAGCTTGTTTAGGATCGACGTTTCGGATCGCACTCCATGATCCATCATCAGGAAGAAAGAGAGAACATTGAGTCGTAATTGCAGAGATAGTGACTTTAAAAAGAGAGGGGGAGAGGGAAGGGTGGGCACGGAGTGCTAAAATCTAGTTAGGATAAAATCTCCAACTATTATCCTAACTAGATTTTAGCACTCCGTGCCCACCCTTCCCTCTCCCCCTCTCTTTTTAAAGTCACTATCTCTGCAATTACAACTCAATGTTCTCTCTTTTCTTCCTGATGATGGATCATGGAGTGCAATCCGAAACGTTGATCCTAAACAAGCTACACACAGTTTTCCCAGAAGCTCTATACAATATATGTATCTTATTTTCTAAATTTAAGTATACTTCATTTATTATTTATTGTTGATTATTTTATTTAGTTTTTTATTTGTGTTTTTATTATATCTAAGATAGTTTATATATATATATATATAATATTATATTTTTCACTTTCTTGTAGGTAACACATTTCATATGTAGAGGATTTGTTGTAGCAGCTATTTTTTATCATAGTGTATGTGATGGACGAGGGGCTGGTCAATTTCTAAAAGGTCTTGGAGAGATGGTGAGGGGAAATGTTAAACCCTCTAACGAGCCAATATGGGAGAGAGAGCTCCTTATGCCTAGGAATCAATTATTTTCTAATATAGAATTGATTGAAGAAACTAGAGGGGATACATTCCATCCATACCCACCTCTAAAATATGAAGAATTGGTTCAATCATCCTTAATTATAGATTCTGAGACCATAAAATACATGAAGCAAGGAATTATGCAAGAATGTGTCGACTTCTGCACTGCATTTGAAATTGTTGTAGCCTTGGTTTGGCGAGCAAGGACCAAGGCTCTTGAAATTTCACATACTAAAATGGTGAAACTTGTCTTTGTAGTAGATGTGAGAAGATCATATAATCCCCCTCTTAAAGAGGGATACTATGGAAATGGCTTTGTTGTTGCATGTGCATTAACTACTGTCCATGAACTCCTAAATGAACCACTTTCACATATAATGAATATTATAAGGAAATCAAAGATCTCACTAAATGACAAGTATTTAAGATCAATAATTGATATGGACCATTTTCCATTAGATATGTATATGAACCAAGATTGTCTAATAGTGAGTGATTGGAGGTGGTTAGGACTTAACGAAGTGGATTTTGGATTGGGAAGCCCAATGAATGTAAGTCCTATTCAGTGGAATGGGGATGGGTACAACATACCAAATTTTCTTATCTTCCTTCATCCTTCAACAATAATTCCTGATGGATTTAAGATATTGGTTTGGATGTACCCACAAGCACTTATATCATTTGAAATGGAAATAAAAACCATCATTGAAAACTATGTTACAAGTTCAAGGGGTTGTGATCAAGTGGTTAAAATGTTTGGTTCTCATGGTGGAGACCCAAGTTCAAATCCCCAAAATGACATTTCTAAGGTGGGATTCTAAGTGGTGACTCTTAGTCCTCCAGTGTTTGCCTTCAAGTAGTTATTTCTAAGTTGTTAGCTCTATATGTTAATCCTCTTAAGGAGCTAAGTACTAGTATCAATTGATTCATGTTTGTTTCCTTCAAGTAATTATTTCTAAGTTGTTAGCTCTAAATGTTAATGTTCTTAAAAAGCTAAGCATTGTATTGCTTTCTAAGTTGTTAGCTCTAAATGTTAATCCTCTTAAGGAGGTAAGCATTGTATTGCTTTCTAAGTTGTTAACTCTAAATGTTAATGCTCTTAATGAGCTAAGCATTATATTTCTCATAAGGAGCTAAGTACTAGTATCAATTGGTTCGTGTATGTTTCCAAGTTCAAGTAATTATTTCTAAGTTGTTAGCTCTAAATGTTAATTCTCTTAAGGAGCTAAGCATTGTATTGCTCATAAGGAACTAAGTACTAGTATCAATTGGTTCGTGTTTGTTTCAGTGATATTTGAGAATTATCACCAATATGTGTGTGTGTGTGTATGTGTGTGTGTGTGTATGTGTGTATATGTATGTATGTATGTGTGTGTACATACATACATACATACATACATACATATATGAGTTTAAACTATAACAATTGAACCTTTCCATATTCTAAATAAATTTTTACCCTATTTATGACATGTCCTAATGTTTCAATATAAATTTAAATATCTTGTTTGTGTTTAAAATTATTTAAGGTATAAAGTGGGTATGATGGAAAAAATAGAAGATTAAAGATTAATAGTTAATGTGGATAGATAATTATATAGCCCCTCTTTCATGAAATCATTGAAACAATTATTACTATCATTGTTGGAATTATATTACATCTTTAGTATATAAGAGAAGAAAATAATAAATAAATATAAGGTTAGATAATAAATAAATAAGTTAGATTTCTAGTATATAGTTAGTTGTCTTCCTTTTGAGGTAGTTCAAGAAGTTATTTGTGGGAAAAGATTTATAAGCCAATGCAATGTACAATGTAAAATGTATGAAATTCTACAATGAATTAAATTTACAATATCTGTGAATATCATTTTTTAAAATGGTATCAAAGCCTTTACTAGTCTTGGAAAGCTGGAATGATTTGAGATTTTCAATTCAAGCTACATTGGATAGTCACATTCTATTGCAAACTATCATGTAAGTTTATGAATTTGTATTAAAGGAAGGAAGGTTTGAGAAAGGCATTTGATGAGGGATTTTATAGAATGAGTGTTGTTTACCTATTGGGTTGCGTTCAACACCAGTGCCCAAATTTTACCATGGGAATAGCAATTCTTTTGCATTCATTCTTGATGGCCACTAGCAAGTAAAGAAAGTGATGTCACATATAGATTATCGAGGATCTTTTTACTATGTAGGATATCACTCATTACGTTGTAAGTCTCCAGCAGAAGTACACAAAGAGTGGTAGATTAAGGTTTTTTTGGTCTGTCAGCCACGTGTGGATGTTTTGAGTGTTGGAAGAGAGATGATTGTTTTTAATTTCAAAAATAATAAGAGTTTCCAGCCTGCCAATTCCTTTCTAAGAATTGTAAGGTGAGTTTACAATACACAAAGAGCCAACAACACATGGACATGTGACACCTCATTCTGTCCCTTTCCTTTTTCAATATCAGTACAATCTCATCAAGAATAGATTTATATTTCTAGAGAGAGATAGATTTTTTTTTTTTAAGAATAAGGAACCAAATCTATATTAATAAGAAAATAGAGTACACATATCCACAAAAAAGGGTGGGTGGTTAAAAGGCACACCCCATAGTCACATGGACAACCTCCAAAAAGTCACAATGTCATGGCAAAAGCCCAGAAATTAGAAAACATAACAAAAACAATATTAAAAAGAAGGCCATTAAGCGGCCAAAGCAATGCCAATAGATGGAGGATCCTTGTCATCCAGGTTGCCCCATACAGTAGTGGGCTTCGGGATGACATCAAGAGGAGCCCAACCATCGTCATCCTTTTCTTTTTTTGTAGTGTTTTCTTCATGGCGAGGTGAAATTGCCAGATCCAAATGCGGGACCCATTTAGAATTATTTGTCAGCCAACCAGAATTGCTGCCAAGAATGGAACCACCAGAGGACCACCCAGAATCTCCACTTCATCCCCCTGGAGCTCTACTAGAAGGCCACCCTAGGGTAGTCCACAGAGGGGGAGAGGACAACCGTCGCTGGTAAGGGTGAGAGCCACGATGAGAAGGAGGTTGAGCACAGGGGCAAGAGTCCCTGGTAGAGCCACTTCTCTGTCGGCCTCGTGAAGGCGACCGGCCCCTGGAGGAAGTGGGAGAGGGAGGCACATGAGCCACAGTGCAAGGGGCATTGCCCCAGTGGTCCAGTAAATCCTGAAGGTGAGAAACTTCAAGTGCAACTTTGTTATCTCTCACTTGAATTTGTAGGAGAACATTAGAACAAATAATAGCTTTAGATTATAAAGAAACAATAGTATCCATCTTACTGTGAGAAAAGATGTATGAATTTCTATCTTTCCACAGAGTGAAGAGGATTTCCACCCTAAAATTGTGCCAAATATGGGTATACTTTTCAGGAATCCTAGGAGAGTCTCCCAAGAGAGCCATATGCCAAGAAAAAGGCTTTGGCCGAAATGGCCGAAAGAAATCATGGATCCAAGTCCACAGTTGCTATGCTCTGGCACAATACCAAAAGAGATGCTGGAATGATTTAGCCTGCCCATAGAAAGGGCAAAGAGGGTCCTGAATCCCTGAATGAAATAGCCAAGCTCCCACTGGTAAGCCTTGGAAAAGAATACACCAAACAAAGTGGGAAAGCTTGGGTTCAACAATTACAAACCAAACAATAGAAAATCTTTTATGCCAAACAGCTATTGAGGACTGAAGAAGCCATCATTGATTGAGGGCATCAATCATGGGAAAATCAGGCAAAATCCATTGATATCCAAGTTGAGGCTTGTAATTTCTGAAAGGGGCTTCTAGAAACCATTTCTAGTCCTTCCACCATGGTTTATTGGAATAGATACCCACTTTATGAAGCATATCGGCTGGGATGGCACTCACCAGGCTGTTGTAGGTTTCACGGTCATGGTTTTGAAAGCTGAACTGGGTATGAAATCTTCCTAGGATAGAATGCGCATGGTGGACCTATGAAAGATATCTTGTAAGGTCTAGATACCCTTCTTGTGAAATCTGAGAACCTTGAGCCAATGAAGCTTAGCCAACGGCTGACCAATACTAGCAAGAAGAGGAGACCACCATATGATCTGTCCATTAAGGGAGAGCCCATCATGAAAACCATTCCCTGACCAGTGGATCCACGGCTTTACCACCTCCCAGGCATGCCATATGCTTTTGGTGACAAAGGTACCCAAGATCTGAATAGGCTCCTAGATAATAAAAAGGGTAGCTAAGAGACCAATTCCCTTCCAAGATGGTTTGTGAGTGGGAAAACCTACTTCAATATTGTGCATGAGGAGGATTTTCCAAGCCTCATTACCAGTAAGAGCACAGATGATCCATTTGACACAGAGAGCAATGCCTTGCCACTGAGTAGAGAGAAGGCTAAGGCCACCATAATATATTGGGAGACAACAAAACTCCCAGTCAACATGGTGAAATCTGTGATGGGTCTCAGAAGATGCCCAAAGAAAATCTTTGAGTAATTTCTCTAACTTAGTATACGAGGCCTTAGAAGGGCCCCAACAAGAAGAGTAATACACATGAGTCACTGCGAGAAATTTGGAATAGACCTGAAATTTCCTAGCCAGAGAAAGTGGTTTAGTAACCTAGAAGGCTATTTTCTGCTCAATGTGAGAGAGAACAGCCTACCAGAGATTAGTAAAAGAAGCCTGAAAGGCAAAGGGAATGCCAAGAAATCGAAAGATTTTACTAGGTGCAATCCATTTCCACCCATACTATTGAATCCAAAGGGGGTTGGGAAGAACCAATTGTCTATAACATAAGGTTTTGTGCCACTGAACGGTAGAACTAGAGGCCAAGAAAAAGGTCTCAAGATAACCCAAAGTGGCTTTGATAGTATTCTCTTCTTCCAACAAGGTGAGGAAGGAATCATCGGCAAAGTGGCCATTGACAAGTTGAGTGGATGAATTAGGCAAGGAGATCCCGTGAACCAATCCCTAGGAAATGGAGTGAGCAAGAAGATAGCCAAACCCTTCAGTAGCCAACACATAAAGGGAAGGGGCAAGTGGGTAGCCTTGACAACTGGAATGGAACAAACCAAAGGATTGGGATTGGCAGCCATTAATGGCGATGCAAGATGAGGCATCAAAAAACAACATATTAATAGACTAGAGGAATTTGGGGTTGAAACTGAGCTTTGAAAGCATGGCTAAAATGAAAAGCCATTCAATGCGGTCATAAGCATTGGCAAAATCAATCTTGAGGAAAATGGCCGGTTGATTAGAGCATCTCAGCCATTCCATATCCTCCCAGATAGCAATGATGTTGTCCAAGATGAACCTAGATTTGATGAAACCAGTCTGCTCAGGACACATAACTTGGGGTAAGACATGGCAGCTTTTGAAAGCAAGGGCTTTGGAAATGATTTTGTAGGAGATATAGAGGAGTGTGATGGGCTGCTAGTTACAAATATCCTCAGGATCACCAGCCTTAGGTATGAATTTTATATTACCTTTATCGATATAAGATTACCTAGGGATTTAGAATGAAAGGCTTCAAGGTAAACTTTATGCCATATCATCAACTCCCGGAGCCTTATCATCTGCCATAGTGCAGACAGCTTCTTTTAGGTCTTCAATAGTGAGCAACTGCTCACAAAAGGTTGTCTAGGCTGAGGAAAGCCTATTTGGTACAATAGCAAGACAATCTTGGAGCACATTTGACCACTTAGGAGTATATTCTTGGGTTGTAAAAACCTGCTCATATGCTTAACAAAAGCCTTAAGAATATCAGGTAATTCTGAAAGCACAGTGGTACCTTCTTTGATGTGCTTGTTGCTAGGTGAGTAATGTCTGGCTCGAAGTGCCATAAAAAATTCTTTTGAGGCACGATCCTCGATCTTGAGCCAGTGTAACCTAGCTTTGAGTTGTGCCCCTCTAGCTGCATAGTTGTTAACAACTTGCTTGTGATGTCAAAGTTTGGTAACCATGACTTGCAGAGATGGGGAGAAAGGGTTGGCTACTAAAGCCTCTGTGGTAGTACAGAGGTTAGTCATTGTGGCTGCATAAGACCACCTATGAAAAATGGCCAACTGGCACCCATAGATGCGGATAAATCTTGCAGTCCATATGATAGCATCATTCCACCATTGGATCCAACATGTTGAGCGAGGTAAAAGGCACTCAAGATTCTAGATGGTGAAGATGTGGGCCAGCATGGGTTGGTGACTCAACAAAGAGATATTAAAAAAAAATTGGGTCCTACTGGCATGGCCTTGTCTGACGTGCCATTCAATGCAAAACAAAATGGGAAAGTGGTCTAATAACGTCACGTCCACTAACGACATTATCAGGAGTGGTGAAGATTTGGTAAAAGAGAAAAAAGATTATGCTGAAATCATCTCTTGATCAAGGCATTTAAATATCTTGTCACACCCAACTCAAAAATTACACCAAGTATGCCAGAGAGAATGAGAATGGCAACAACTAATGTTGGGATCAAGAAGACCCAATTTATGTCACATGTAAAACCATGCCTCTTTTTCACCAGCTGCCCAACGAAACGGTAGGTGACCATATTTATCATATGTCATTTCAACCATATTGAAATCCCCACAAAGCACCCATGTGGCAACTAGTAATGATTCGGCAATCCAACGCCAAAGGCGAGATCTTTCAATAGCATTATTTGAGGCATAAACATTAATAATCCCAAAGGAATGATTATCAATGTTCAGAAGAATCCAGGTAAGTCAGTGCGTGGGGTTAGACCCATGAGCAACCACCAAAGTGTGCCACCATGGGGACAAAAGGATGACTGCTTCACCACGCCCGGCCTCATGATTTGTATAGAACATCTGACTGGAAGACCAAATAGAATGGCAAGCTGAAGAGAGCAAAAAAACTAGCTACTTTCACTTCCCGAAGACACAAAACATCAATACTAGCATACTTCTAAAGAGTATCCCTAATAGAATACTTCCTAGCTAGGTCGGTGAGACCTTGAACATTCCAGGAAAAAAATTTGATTTGAGAACCTCCACCATGGCATTAGAATCTAGCTCTTCCAGAGAGGAATAACAATTCTGCAAAACTTTTGGTGACATTGTTCCAATATGAAAGGGAGGAGATGCATGTCTCCATTTCTCATGAACATATTCTCCCTCCTCAAGAGGTTGAGAAGGGTTGCGAGAGCACTTGAGAGAGCCTGACATAGGAGGAGACTCAGTAGGCTGAGTGATCATAATTGAAACAGGTTGGGGCATAGCCGAAGGCCTGGTTTGAACTGAAGTGCTAGGAGAAACCTTGTGGGTTTCCTTCTCCTTCGCAGAAGGGTTTGAAACATCTTTTATCGGCGTAGGGGTTTTGGAAACTGCCCTAGATCCATTGGACTTATTTTTCTGGCTAATAACCATTGACCATTTTTCATCTAGTTTAGCAGTAGCTCCGTCTGCCAGACGGAGCTTGTTAGTTTTCTGTGGTGGAGATTGAGTACGGGGGATTGCAAGAGGACAATCCTTGATCTTGTGTTCAGCGGACTGACACTGATAGCAGGTATTTGACAGATTGAAATAGGTGATCTTCTGGGTATGACGTAAGAGCCAATTTGAATATCAATGGACTCTTTCAAATCCTATGAAAGGTCCACTTCAACACAGACTTACTTTTGAGGGCAAGTTTGAAAGAACCTATCAAGTTTGACACAAATAAATCTCCCCAGGGAGGAAGTAATCGCTTGTAGAAAATGCAAGCAAGGCAAGGGCAGATTAGGGAACTCAACCCATAGTGGAACCCGCAACTTGGTGTCATCTAAGACAACAAAGTCCTAGGTCTAAGGCTGGAAGACTAGAAAAGAGGACCGGACATACCAAGGACCATGATTTAGGATTGCCTGGACATGACTAACTTCCACAAAGTGAAAAAGGAAAAAACCCTTTGTCAAATTTTTGACCATATCAAGATGGACCCCATGGGGGACCCAGGCCTTTTGAACCCATTCTTTAAGCACACTTTCAAGGGGAGTCCTCCCAACAAAATAACTAACAAGAGTATGTTGTTCTAACCATTGACATGTAGAATCAAAATATTGTGTGGGTAAAACCACATCTGCAGGAGAATCAAAAGACTTACCTTGTGAAAGACTTTTAGAACAAATTTTTGGAGATGCTTGTTCAAGGGAGGAGCCATTGAGCATAGCTGTCGAACCACCAACACTAGCAAGAACTGCTGGGTTATAGCCTGTTGGAGGCATTATAAACCCCTAAAACTGTAGTAAATGCAGTCATACTCATAGATGCAGCAAAAAATCCTGCGCCAATGGCACGATATGATGCAAGGGAGACCAGGGAAAAATGTAAACACAAGAAACCCTAGCAGAGCGCATTCCACCCATTCAGTTTTCTTTACACCTAGTCAATGAGTGTCATAAGATTTTAGTTTGAAAACAAAAATAATAAATGCAAGAGCCCATGGAAGGAGCTCATAAATATATTAATTTCATTAAAAATAAATAATATCATCCCTTTCAAAAGTTTTTGAATAAGTCAGGGGGCTTAACACTATACATGCAAGTTGGTTCAAACCACTCTAATTATATGAAAAAAATGAGTCTTTCTACATTTTGTTATGTATTGGAGGTATGAGTAGATTTTGTTTATTGGGGGATCTATACAACTTTAGGGTTTGGGTTTTTTCTGTTATAAAGGAAATTGATGAAAAATAAAAATTTGTTTTATTCAAGAAGCATTAAAAGGGTGTGTAGCATGGTTGGAGAGAAGAAAGGTTAGGGTATTAATATTGATATTTAAGATTAATTTTTTGGTTGGACACAGTTTTATTGTACGGATGCATTTTTCAGTTGAATTTGACATCTTATTATATTATGAGCTTTATAGATATGTTTCAAAATATTGATGGAACTTTTAAAGATTGTAGTGCTATCTTAAGTGAATAAAGTGTAACAAGGAGATATTGAAGGCTGGAGGCATTGACAGTTGGAGGTACATTATCATCTCAAGCTAGCTTCTCGCTTAGAGATGATACCTTTAATGAGAAGCACCAGTTTCATTTTTGAGTCCCTTAATGGAGCAAGGAGGCATGAAAATTTGTTTTTGGTTTGTGGATAGTTGAGTATGTCTCGATCCACAAACTTGGTAAGTTGTACCTATGGATAGTTGAGTATGTCTCTATCCATAGATTTGCATGTTTGTATTTATGGATAATTGAGTATGTGTTGATCCACAAAGGGAGGAGTGTTACTATGGAAATTTGAGTAAGTCTCATTTCATGGTTGGTGTTTTTCTTGTGGATAATTGAGTGTATCTCGATTCACAAGAGGGGTGGTGCACTTGTGAATAATTGAGTATGTCTTGATTCACAAGTATTATTGGATAATCAAGACATTTTCCTAGACATGAGTAGTTAGGGGTGTTTTGAGGAGGATTTGTTGGTTTTATAGTAAGGACATCCACTGATAGGATCAGTTTGGCATGTCTTGGGTGGGTGAGGGGATTTGGTTGAGATGCTTCATCAAGTTTCTAAATGGGCTACTATGTTCAGTCTGTGCAATGTTTCATCCTTTGTTTGGATTGATGTAATAAAGGGGCGAATTTCAGAATTATATTACATCTTTAGTATATAAGATAAGAAAATAATAAATAAATATAAGGTTAGTTAATAGTTAATAAATAAATAAGTTAGATTGTTAGTAAATAGTTAGTTGTCTTCCCATTGAGGTAGTTTAGGAATTTATTTGTGGGAAAGGCTTTATAAGCCAATGTAATGCAATGTAAAATGTATGAAATCCCACAATATTATATTTTATGTGAGCAGCAATGAATTAATTTTAAAATATTTGTGAATACATTTTTTTAAAATAATCTCATGTAGAAATAAACATAGTTTCTAAGTAGCTTGCAACAAGAAATAACTCTAAGGGATAGTTGGATAGGGTATAAATGAAACAAATATAATGAGGGGCTATGTGAAGCTCTTTTGCTATTCAAATTAGTGTCTTCTCTACTTATTTATCATTGTTCCAATAAAACATAGTAGCTATCTAATCTAAATTAATGTTAGTGTTGATAGTATCAACTAGATTTATCGATTACCTTCCTTTCACAACTCATTTTGATTCGAACCCTAGAATATACACTCCTCCCCAAAGTTTCTTGAGTTTTATCCATGGATATAAAAATGACTTGTGATGGGAGAATGACACTTAGCACTATTTCCTAATATGATATGTTATTTTTTGGTGTCACTATTGTATACATGCATGTTGAACCTTCTTTTTAAGGACTAGATAAGAATTAGGTGGTTTAGCTTTTCAATGTAATAAAGACATGCATCTCATTAAATTGAATTTATTAGTCTTCATGCCACCTAATAATATATTATTGTAGGGGTGATCCCACAATAGTGTGACCCACCTTTGGGCCTAAGCAATAAACTCAAAATCAATATTTTTTAACATTTTTTAATTTGTGTCCCACCTTTTGGCCTAATCGAGACACTCAAAATCAACATTTTTTAGCAATTTTTAATTTGTGTCCCACATTTTGGTGAGAGACTCAAAATCAAGATTTCCTAAAAGTAGGAAATGGTATTGTGGGATCACCCATAGACACATTCAATTAGGGTAGTTTTGGTTGGTGTTCCTTTCAAATTCTATCTATATAGTAGATTGTAGTTTTACAAAAAAATTGGTAATGATGAACTATTTCCCAATTGGAGCTAGATATATATTTTTGTTAATATAACCCTAGTTATGGACTAGGGACCGAAGAAAATACTCGAGTTGAGCTCTGCATAATCAATATCATGTATTCATATTAAAAAATTGTATATACTATGATTTTATCACCTTTATTCATAGTCTATTTCTATGCACTATATCTATCTAAAATGTCTTAACCGAAAACAAGAAAACTATAGGGGAAGGAGAAAATTACATAGGCCCCTTCCCCTCAATATTAAGCTTACAACATTTTTCAACCTCTTGACCTTCAAACTGTTAGAATCCGTCAAATAGATTATAACCCAGAATCAATTGAAAGAGCTAGAAAAATAAACTATAAATGCAAAATCAATTGAAACAACATAACAACGATACCAAGAGATTGATGTGAAATGCTTGAATGGAAAAATAGCATCAAATAACTATCTCCAATATCGAATGAAAATACAAGCTAGGTAGCATGTTTATATAGACCAAGGAGAGGGAGGAGGTGGCAACACCGACCAAGGAGGAGCAACCATCTATTAGACAAGATAGATAATGGATGCTCACATGTAGGAAGGTGACACCTCATAATCCTCTCACCTAATAAAACATGCTTTATTAACCCTAAGAAAGATTAAATAAATGTGTAGGAAAAACCTTATAATAAGGAATAAAAAACCTACAGTAACACCCCCCTTAACCATAGCGTAGGTGGGTAAAGAGATGGGTCCCGACAAATGAAGCCTAATGAGGTACCCATGTACAATGCATTCCCCCAAAAAGAGAAGTAGCACCCCACAAAAGAGAGTACACCCCCTAGAATAGAGAGAGAAGGAAATGAAGGAACTAAGAAGTCCCCTCAAACAAGGACACCTGTCGCACCCCAAGCAAAGCTTGCAAATGAATGAACTTGGTCTCAGTGAAAGGTTTGGTGAAGATGTCTGCAATCTGATCTGATGTTGAATAGTACTGAAGATCAAGAACCTACTCATGAGTTAGCTCTTGAATGTAGTGCATGTGAATCTCAATGTGTCTGGTCTACTGATGATGGACCAAATTGTGAGAGATCTGAATAGCACTCTGGTTGTCACAAAAAATGACTATAGGCTTCCTGAAAGAAATTCCAAACTCGGTGAGAATGTGCTGAAGCCAAATGGCCTCAGTAGCAGCATTAACTGCTCCTCGATACTCAACCTCTGTAGATGAAAGAGCAATAGCAGACTACTTCTTGCTTGACCAAGAAATTAGACTAGAACTAAGAAAGAAGCAATACCCTGAAGTAGACTTGAGATTTTGAGAATCACCCACCTAATCTGAATCTGTGTATCCCACCAAGTTAATATCCACGATCGTTGCATAATGAATCCCATAACTATGAGTACCCTGCACATAGTGAAGAATCCACTTAGCTGCTTTCCAATGCAGCTCATGTGGCTCCTGCATGAACTTGGAGACTAGACCCATGACATATAAAATATCAGGCCTCATGTGAGTCAAGTATATGAGACTCCCAACCAATTGGTGATACAAGGTAGCATCTACCAAAGGTGAAGAACAAGAAGCCTCAAGTTTGACCCATTACAGAAATGGAGTCGGTGCAGGCTTACAGTCAGCCATGTGAAATCTAGAGAGTATATCAAGAGCATACTTGGACTAAGAAAGAAAGATACCAGCTGAAGACTGTGTAATCTCAATGCCAAAGAAGTAATGAAGAAGACCCAAGTCAGACATCAAAAATTGATCATGAAGGGTAGTTTTCACTACCTTGATGATGGATGAGGAACTCCTTGTAATAAACAAGTCATCAACATAGAGAACACAGAAAGTGAGAGTATCATCCTATTGCAAAATGTAGGCATTCAGATCAGAATAGCACTGAGTGAACCCAACTGATAGAAGAAAGGAGTCCATCTTGGCAAACCAGGCTTGAGGGGCCTATTTAAGGCCATAGAGAGACTTCCAAAGTTGGAAGACAAGTGAAGGATCCTAGATGAACCCTTGTGGCTGCACCATATATATCTCCTCCTGAAAGTCACCGTGAAGAAAAGCACTCTTCACATCCATTTGATGAACTTCCCAGTGATGGGCTGCAACAATGGCAAGTACAAGTCAGATTGAATTCATCTTGGCAACAGACGCAAAAGTCTTAGAGTAGTCAATCCCAAGAACCTAGGAGAATCCTTTTGCGACCAAGTGAGCCTTATGTTTATCAACTGACCCATCTACAGCAAATTTTGTTTGATAGACCCAATTGCATCAAACAAGTTTTCTTCCCTTAGGAAGTGGGACTAAATCCCAAGTATGGTTCCTTTCCAAGGAATTGAACTCTTCCTACATAACAGCATCCCACTTGGGGATACCAGAAGCTTCCCTAAAGGACTATGGATCAGAAGATGAATGAAAGAAGAGATGATGAGCCTACTCAAATTGTGACCTTGTTCTTCTTGCATCTGAAGGATCACCAACCCAATCAGCTACTGACTCCAAAGTCTGATGAGCCCAAAGAGGCCCAGTGGTAGGAGAATTAGGAGAATCTAGAGGAGAATCAACATCCTCTAAATGATGACTAATAGAGGAGGAAGATGAGCCCTCATCATCTCCATTTGAAGTGGAAGAAGAAGACTCCTCAGGAGGATTAAGATCCTTATAATAACTATCATCATGAAGTCACAGTGTCTCCATGGGAATGAATGATGGAGAAGTGGTAGAAGAAGTATCCTCCTCAAAATGAACACTCCTCTCAATAAAGAGCTCATGTGTGGTAGGGTGGAGTAGCCTATAGCCTTTGACACCATCTGGATACCCAAAAATATATGCAAGGCCTACTCTGTGGATCCATTTCCTTGCATTTCTTTGCTAGAATGTGGGCCCCTACAGGAGACCCAAACACTCAAAAGTGCTTGACTATGGGTTTCTGACTGGTCCAATCTTGAAAAGGAGTTAACCCCCTTCACAGCTCAGTGAGGAACCCAGTTTTGGATATAACACGCACAGTTGATGGCCTCTGCACAATATTGAGGTGCCAATGATTTGGAGTGAATCATGCAATTGGCCATTTCCTTCAATGACCGATTCTTTCATTCTACAACTCTGTATTATTGTGTACTATAGGGAACTGTGTGCTGAAGATCAATGCCCTCTAAGGCACAAAACTGCTCAAACCTCTAGTTGACATATTCCCCACCATTATTGGTGCACAAAATCTTGACAATCTTCCTAGATTGTTTCTCTACAAAAGCTTTGAAGTCCTGAAAAGACTCAAAGACTTTAGACTTTTTTTTGAGAAAGTATACAAAGGTGCATTGGGAAAGATCATCAATGAAGGTCAAGACATATCTAGCTCTATTGAATGAAGGATGCTAAAATGGACTAGCCAAATCACTGTGTACTAACTCTAAGAGCTGTGTGGCTCACCATGCTTTGCCTTTATCAAAATTTTCTTCAAGGTGCTTGCCAATAATGCAGCCTTGACAAACTCCATCAGAAAATTGAATAGAAGGCAACCTTGTAACCATGTCATGCTGACTGAGCTGCTGCAAGTAGCAATAGTTCAAGTGGCCAAACTGTTGATGTGGCAAATGACTCACCTCATCTGAGTGAGTGAGAAATGCAAGTGAAGGAGAATCAGGAACAAAATGAGAAAAGTGATAGAGCCGTGAACAGTTATCAACTTTTCCTACAACTGTAGAACCACTGTGTAGATCATTGATAACCACTGAGTCAGGTGTAAATTCAACTCTCTTGCCAGAACTTGTATGGGTGATCTAGTAGACAGATAGGAGATTAGTTGACAAAGAAGGTACACAAATAACATCATGGAATGTCCCATCACCAACATCAACAGACCCTCTCCCAAGAACTTCTTCTGGTCTCTCATTACCCATAAGAATATTAGGCACAGAGCATGACTCCAAGGATGATAAACTTTCCTTTGTATTGGCCATGTGGTGAGAAACATCTAAGTCAATCACCCACTATCTGGCAGTGTAGCTATTGCAACAAGGGCCTTGCCCTTCCCCTTACTATTTTTCATGTCCTTTGAGAATTTTGAAGAATCTTCCTTAGCTGAATCTGGCACTTTGATATTATTCTTCTCAAGAAGATAAGTGAGATAAGCTATTTGCTTTTTCAAACACTTATGCTCATCGTGACCAGATTTCTTACAAAAGGCACACTTTGTCTTCTCCTTTTTAGACTTGTTGTCTTTAGAGGAAGACTCAGGAGCTGCATTGGTTGCATCTTGTTTTGGACCTTGTTTCTTCTCTCCTTGATCATTTTATTTCTTATTTTTCTTTCCATTACCTTTCTGATCTTTAGTGCCTTGATTTGTAGCCAAGGCATGAGACTTAGAAGGCTTAATAGTGCCCATGTGAACCAATTTATCCCATTCTTTAGTGAGTTCAGCAAAAAATTCATTTAAAGAAGAGATTTTGTAGGTAGTCCCAAGAGCACTTTTAGTGGTATAAAAGTAGAAACAAACACTGAGTAGTTAGGACCAAGCTTAGAAAGAATACTTAAGATCAATTGTGTGTCTTTCTTCTCAATCCCACATTGTTCTAGCTATAATCTAATGGCCTTTAGCTTTGTGAAGAAGTCTTGTATTGTATCAAAATTATATGGATTTAACCCTAATATCTCATTCTCCAATTGATGTCCCCTTAATTCATCTTGTTTACCATAGATATTTTCCAAAGTAGTCCATACATCATTTGGTGTTGTAGTAGATTCAACATGAAAAAGAAGATCAAGAGATACAAACATGCATAGAGTTTCAAAAGCTCCATCTAGCCTATTATGAAATTTAGGCCTTTCTGTAATTAAGGTTCGTTTAGTTTCTAAACCCATAGTTACTCTATATAGTCTTAACTTCTTAAGTTGGATAGTCATCTTCAACTTCCACTCATAGTAGTTGTAGGGTGTTAGAACATGCACTATTAATTGATCCATCTTAAATGCAGAAATAGTTGTTGTTGTTGTTGTGAGGAAAGAAAAGATGCAAGAAAGAACACACAAGACACTCCCCCTTTTCTACTCAATCAAAGAACCCCCCCCAAAGAAAATTTTATTTGGCACTTTAAATTTAGTGCATTTACAATTGCCACCAGTAAGAAATACTGAGTGGACTTGATCTCAATGCTATTACAAATCCTCAAAAGAGAGTATATGCTAAAAAATCCAACTTAGGCACAATAACCAGTGAAATAAACATCACCACTACAAGTTACATGATAAAACATCCACTTTCAAAAAAAGAATCACCTTGATTCAAAGTTTTCTGCAAAAGTCATACTTCTTCGAAGTTCCCAAAATGAGAACTGTGCAGTGTCATGACTGAGAATCTATAATTTCTAAAAATTTTCTACATCAAAATAAAAAAATGTCTACACTAGTGCATAGAGAATGAAAAAATAGCCAAAATAAAAAAAATTCTTGAGAAACGGAGTCTATATCAGCAAGAATGGAGTGTTTGAAAATTGTCTTCAAATCTGCAACTGCCAATGGAGAGGGGTCTTCTTGTATCTTTCTGAGTTCATTTCTACAAAATATACAGGCTACATGCAAAAACTAAAAGATACGCAAATGGTGTTTCAATGCTGTGAACAAAACCCAGAAGGCATTTTTCTTGCCTGTGTACAGAAGATGTGGATCTAATGTAAAAAAAACACCTTTAGCAACAAAAAATGACCCTAGCAACCAAAAAACAACATTCAAAGGCTAAATTAGCTACCTAAGACAAGAAAAGGCACATTGTAACTTGCAATATTGATTAAAACATAAAATATGCAAGCCAGTTGTTAGATTTGAGCATCAAAAACCTCGTTTGCATGTATGGCCAGTGATCTCCAAAAAGAGTGAAACAAAAGCCAAAAATGACTTTCAAGAGCCTCCCAGATGCAATGGAACAGTAAAAAATGCTTCCAAACGACTTGAAGATGCTGCAATCACCTAGATCTCATACATGCAAAAATAAGATTACTGGATCTTCATAAATCCTTTCTCATTCTCCAGAGCATTTGAAAATGCAAGAGGAGCATACATGATTTTGCAAGATCTCTACAAAGAATCTAACCTTACAAAACTTGTTCTGATACCATGTTAGAATCCGTAAAATAGATTATAACCCAGAATTAATTGAAAGAGTTAGAAACATAAATTGTAAATACAAAGGCAATTGAAACAGCATAGCAATGATACCAAGAGATTGATGTGAAATGCTTGAATGGAAAAATAACATCAAATAACTATCTCCACTATCAAATGAAAATACAATCTAGGTAGCATGCTTATATAGACCAGGGAGAGGGAGGAGGTGGCAACACCAACCAATGAGGAGCAACCATCTATCAGACTAAAGATAGCAAAGTATCTTCCCAAGATAGCTAATGGATGCTCACATGTAAGAAGGTGACACCTCATAATCCTCTCACCTAATAAAACATGTTTTATTAACCTAAGCAAACTTAAATAAATGTGTAGGAAAAACCTTATAATAAGGAATAAAAAACCTACACTAACACAAACAACATCACCACATCAGGTTCCTCGCCACAAGAATCCATTTCCACTCTCAAACAACATTTTGAATCTGTAGAAAAGGAATGGGCACCAAAAGAGTCACTTGTAACCCCTTTGTTAGAGCTTCCACCGCATTCTAAAGGTTGGCCATTCTGTGCTTGATGTCGTGCAAATGGTCCAACAAGAAGTCATGATACATATCCATGTGGTTGTCAACCTCAAGCATATCATCATGCAGAAGGAAAGAGGTAGTCATCATCACCATGATCATGGTGTAGGCAAGGGACTACGCACCATCAAAGGTGCTCCGTCGACCCCTAGTCTACCTAGGGTCCAATAGAAAACTAGTTAGAGCCTCCCTCAATCTTGTCTCAGGTAAACCATCAACATCTTTCGCCACTCCCCACATTCACACCATCTACCTACACAAACAAGGATTTTAAATTTCTGCAACCACAAATTGCATGAATTCATCCACCACCTCACCTCCCATCACCCTATGCTTACACTTCCAATTACATTTTGTCCCCGTCTAGCTTTTACCTTCATCGGAGAGCACCAGTCTGCCTCCTACGTGTCGCTTCCCCATTGTTGAAGCCATTGCCACCTACCACCTCAACTCACAACAACCAACTTACAGAAGACAATTTGTAAACTACCAAAATGCCAGAGCATAACATTAAGAAATGTGAGAACTCTAGAATTATCTATTGCACAGCTTAATGAAACATCAATACTCTTGTCCCATCACTTTGGATGATGCAAGCATCGGATGCCGTCACCCATGACACTTCAATTAATCATTCTATTGTCCTTCTCCCTCGTCACCCTCCTTCACTTGTCTAACATGGATCTTACCCCTTATGAGGTGAATTGGAGCTAGATATGATGTATCAGTCAATTTATCTCATTTTTGTTCATCTAAATCATTATTACACTATATATGCTACCTTATAATCAATTGAAAGATAATAGAAAGGTTCTATTTTGGAAAGATATCTAAATTTTTATTTTAAATAGGTTTGTACATTTTTCTTTTATTGCATGCATAATACTTGTCCTATATGAAGGTCTTGAGACCTATTGTGGCCTCTAGGTGAGTATTTCTTTGGAGTGGGGTGGGTGCAAAACATTGGGGGCCAAAAAGTGGCCAACTTAAAAAAAAAAAAAAAATCTAAGCCATAACATGAGCACATTATAATGTGCTCGCATTATGGCTTGGTGATGCCAAGCCTAAGGCTCAGCAACACCAATCCATAACGCACTCGCATTCTGCTATTAAAAAAAACTTGCATTTCATTTCATTGTTTCATTACATTTCATAGCAAACCCACTGCTTGCAGACAAAGGAGAGTGCACTCGCATTATCAAAGGGCATATCATCAACAATTTGTCACCAATTCATCATCAAAATGCCGCCACGACGTCAAGAAGGTGAAGGAGTAAGTTCTATTTTCTTTCTTGTGTGAATTTGTTGCTAAATAGGTAGGTTTAAGTAGTTTTTTTAATGTAAATTTCTTTAATTTACAAGAGTTGATAATGCACCTCATCCTCCTAAAAATCCTCAAAATCCTCCATCACCTGAACAACAAATACCTATTGAAGAACAACCCCAACAATAAACACCTCCATTCATTCCTCAATATGCCCCTGGAACACAAGAAAATATAATGGGGCAAATTCAAAACAATAGAAAACAAATTGAGGACATAATTGGAAGGTTGAAAGTTCCTACAACTTCAACATCACATAGATTCGCGATTGCTCAATCTTTTGAATCTATGTTATCAAATATAGATTCAATTAGCAAGCAAATCTCTAATTGGTCAGAAAAGAGGAGAGAATTTAGAGAGTTCTATGCAGACAAGTTGTCCTATGAACAAGTTAAAAATGAACAAATTACAAAATTAGACTTGTGTTCCATTTTCACAGACCCACGAACAAATCAACCTCTACCCCTTACATGCAAGAGGTTCCCTATCCATTGGTGCAACAACCAATCGATAAGGGACAATTTTGGGTAGAGGTGGTGGATGATTTATGACTATCCTCCATGCAACAATAATGAGGTCCCACAATACTTTTTGAGGAAACTCTACTACAAGTTTGTCAAAAATAAAGTGCCAAACTATTTTGACATGTGGGACTTCCAAGGTAGAGGTGGGGGGTTAGCACAGGATAGACCAGGGGCACATGTTGACCCATAGTGGCCAACGAGATGAGCAATTGCTAGACCAGCCCATGAGCATGTGTCTATCCCTTCCGTTGTGAAGGAGAGTGCTGAGGTCGAGACACTTTAGTCCATTAGTGCCTTGACCCAGAGCATCATAGAGCATGCCAGTCTTGTAACACAACATGGGCCAAGGGAGAGTTGGACGAGTAGGGTTCCACCCCATACTTGTCAGGCTTGCGGATCAGCCTATGGTTATGACCCCATGGATAGTCAGGATGCAGGTGCGCAGGCTACATGTGCAGCTGAGTAGATGGTGATGATAGATGCCCTCTTGAGTGAGAATTTCAACCTTGATACTTAGGGAAATGTTAGCAACATCATTAAATTTAATTTATTAACATTCATTTTTGAAATGCAAGATTAACTAATTTAGTTTGATGATTTTAATGAAATTTCAGGGTCATAACATTGATGTAGTTTCCAGTGGTTCTCCACCTGCATATTACACTACAACATCTACTACCAGGGTATTTAACTAGTAAACAATTATAAATATTACATGTGAATAGCATTGTTATATGAATGGTATTCCAATATTTTATTTTGGATGTTGAATAGGTTAATCTTGGAGATTTCAGGGCAACACTTGCCAATGGAGGTGGAGTTCAAAGCTTCACTCAAGTAATAAAATAAATAGTTTAACTAATGAATTGTACTTACTAGATTTTTTATTTTATATTCATATCATTGATTACATTGCATTGCACATCTTTCAAACTCAAAGCATTACTAGAAATTGCATAACTAATAACTAGATGTTGATAGATGAAAAAATTTCAATTACAATATAGTTATTTGAAAAAATGCCTCAAAGAAATGTGGTCTCATGGAATGCCATGACAAGCAGATGCATAGACAAGGACATCACCATGAGACCACATTTCTTTGAGGCATCTTTTCAAGAAGCTCACTGCCTTGTCTATGCTACCACATTTTCCATACATGTCAACCAAAGCTTGTTGACCCCCTCCACACTATTCTTTGACAAATTCTCTGTAATAAACTCATCCAATTACCACCAATTAGACCCCAAGACATGACACTAGAGAGGGGGATGAGCCTATGACATCCTATATAGCATATGATTGACTCCAACATCATCTAGGTTTTAGGTATTAATTATGGGGGCAACAAGTCACCCCTAACCAAAATCTTCAAATCTACACTAACCCATTCCCCTACAAACTATGTCAATCCTATTAGATCAATTTCTTCCATCCCTACTTCTGATCCTACATCTAACCCACCTGAGTCTAATGACGACCCTTCATTTAATACTACTATATTCTTTGAGATGAAAGAGAGCACAAAATCCTCCAAGAACTCACATAAACATGTAACAAAAGAGCACAACAACAATGGAGACTTGAGGAAGCATAAGAAATAGCTATAGTATATCACCAAGAGAGCCAAATCTTCACAAGAGTTCACAACTAGTTGAAGAGCCAAGAGAGTTCACCATAGAATGCATGAGAATCAAAAGTGAAATTCAAAAATCCACCACATGAGATGGAAAACCTAGAGGTAGAGTCTAAATAGAGACATTATGAGCTGTAAAGAGGTGTTACTAGAATCTTGAATCATGAGCCTAATATATTCTAACAATGGACCATGACCATTTCCATTCTTGCAACCTAATAATGTTTCATTAGTTTGATATGTTTATAAATGAAACTTGACTATTTTGACACAAATATCTTCACCAATGAACCACCATTGTTTTGAGCCTATAATTTAATAATTGCTTAATAGGTTGATAACTTCACCAATGAACCATGATTATTGCAAACTTGCACTCTAATAAAGGTCCATGTAATTTATGTCTAAACATCAATAAACCATGACTATTTCAACACCTAAACTAAACAATTTTTCATGAACCAGTATATTTTCCAATAAAATAGAACCATTTCAATGTCTACAACCTAGTATTTTCTTTTGCTAATTTCTAACTTCTTAAGGGAACCATGAACTTTTCTTAAAATTATCAAACTCCTCACTTCAAAATTTTAAAAATATTCAACCCACTAAAGCTTAAAATTTAATATTTTTTTTATCAATAACACTATGTTTAAACCAATCAACCTAACTAACATTAATATCCACAACTTAATAATCAATATTAATAGACCAAAAAGCACAAGACTCTATAAAACCTTAGGGTTAAAGTAGCACAACCCCTTACCCTAACTAAACATACTACAATATTTCCAAGGTGTTGATATCATACAAATGCTCATGGCTCCTTTATTCTTAAGGGCAAAGTAAAACACCTCTTTAAATACACAACCACCTTTTCTATGGACCTCTTACCCTTTGAAATGATCAAAGTTCCCTCATATAATATACTTTACATACTTGGATCCTAGTAGGGTTCTAATTTCTATCCATAAGGGAGTCGATCCTATCTTCCCTATCCAAAATAAGAAAGAACTTATTTACAATTTCAATGATTGTTACCTCCAACATTCATAGTTCTCAACCCAAGAAGCTAGATCAATAAATTAAACTCTTGGTTGTGATGTTTTTTATGCCCATACCCAAGACTTTACTATGGGAATTGATGGTGAAGAATGTGTATTATGTGTCTAGTCGTATCATAGCGATGCATTGGTGGCAATGAATATCTTTTTTTGGTACAATACAAAGCTTCATTACAATATCTAGACAAAGTACATTTTGCATAATTTGATACCTTCAACATGTTATTTGTAGAGTTAGATCATGTTATGTACTTAGATGGAGCCCTTTTACATTTATCTGCTTGGTTGGAGTACTTTCCGCATAGTCAGAGTTTTTATCACTTTTAGTATAATTTAGGTGAACATGACTTGTGTGCTTTATTGTGTGTACTTCCATGTTTAGGTGAACGTGTGTGTATGTTAGGATCCATGACTTGCATCACTATTCTAGTTTTCATAATTGAATAATATTATTTTATTTTTACAAGATGCAGGCTGTAGAGACACCTCCCGAAGTTCATAAGGCAATGGAGCATGGTGTGTACTCTGTGATTCATAGCTCCATGCCTTTGATGGGGGTATAAGGCAGATTAGTAAATTTAAAATTACATTCATTGTTATAGTTGTTTATTTTTTAAAAATCAAATGATTATTGATTTGAAGTTTAATTTCTATCTAGATGGTTTCTATAGGACATGACATCGCCACAACCTTATCCTAGTACTAAGGCAAATGAGGAGATAGATTTTCTAGTAGTAGTAAGTGATTATTTTGTTCAATGTTTCATTTTTTATAATGTAAATTCTATATATTAATGTCAATACTTTTAATTGTAATAGCTACAGATCCATGACCAACTAAATAGGAGGAGCATCCCTCGGGTTCATAGTAGACCACCCTCATACGCGTCTCCATCCCCTCAAAGATCAAAGGCTGCCCATGATCTATTCTCTACACCAGACAAAGGGGAATGACTTTTTATTGGGTTCCTTTATTGTATGCCTATATGGCATTTATGGACATATATTTTGTATTGCATATAGTTGACATTGTATGCCTATATAGTATTCTTGTAAGCCTATATGGCATTCTTGTAAGCCTATATGGCTATTTTGTATATATGTTATACTTATATCGACAGATATTGATGTATGCCTATATGGATATTTGGTTAATACAAATAATTTTTGTTGATGGTGTCCATATTTGCATTATAAATCCACACTTCAATGGATATTTGTAGATGGTTTACTTCAAATATTTAAAGTCCAATTGTATTACATAGTAGGATTTTTTAAAATTCAATCCTCTCTATGGCTCTCATAATCCACTTAGCACACAAAGCTAATCCTTTGAAGACACCACACAAAAGAGTCCTTTAAAATAAAAATGAATCATCATGTTGAATATCAACATGAGATTGTCTATTAAAGTCATAAAAACTTGGGTTGTGTGTGGTGAATTTAATATAGTGGAAGTGGTATCAAACAAGTATGGTAATTTCTCCCCATGTAATAGACAACTATTGAGATGGAAGCTTAGTCCTACATGCACAATAGATTCAGGCTTTCTTATCTCGATATTGTATGATGTCACAATCACTCTCCATGGTATATGTGGAATAATCTCTACTTAGAATATGTAAGGGTTTTCAAAGGGCTTGAATGACCATTTATGACATGTTTACTAGAATTTGGAGCCACATCCTCCTCATTAGACTAGTTAGATTAAATGGTGAAATAATACTATAAAGCATACATGGCACTTTATTCACATTTATGGGTGCTAGTTGGTGCATTTTCACTATTGTTCATACAAGGTCACCACCATAAAGCTCTATCATGTCACTTCTCAGTTGAAATAGCAACTATTGAAATAGTAACAAATGAAATTATCCTTTCTTGATAAGTTGAAAGAGCTTGACCCTTAAGAGGGCTAATGTCTTTTACTAGTATGTGAAGTGCTACATGAATGGTTCATGCATTGATGTTGAAAGCAACCCAATTTATTGGGGTAAGAAATAAAAAGGATGATAATGCATGGAGAACATTTGCAGAAAGTGTTATCTTGATGTTCTCACGAATACTAATGACATTTCAAAGGCGAAAAGTTGTGACCCTTCGAATAGGAAAGACTATGGCCCTTTTATAATGAAGGGCAGTGACCATGTGTAGCATGTATGTGCCCAATTAGACATGTTACCACTAATAGTTTTGCCACGAAGAACAAAACAAAATGTAGCCTACCTTGCGACTTTACACTACATGCTTTTGACAATTTTTGGAGCAGCAGAAAATCTTTCACCATGGGAAAATTCCTCAGAGATATCAAAAACTGAGAGAGGCTATTGTAGAGAGCTTCTATGTGATCACATAGCCTTAGATGGAATGTTTCTAAGTGACATAGTTCCTGAGTAACAACTCGTCAAAGATTGCTACCTTTTTGCACTTTGGTCTCTTAAGGGATATCATCGACACAATGTAGCTCAAACTGTTTCGGCATGTTTGGGTGTGAAACAGGACCATGCCTAGCCTAAACGTACACATCTAAATGTGTTGGAACTGTCAGTTTGGCTGCACGAGGAGTAGAATGAAAGTTACACCCCTTTACAACTTTACACTGCATGCACTGACCATTTTTGGAGTAGCATAGAAACTTTCACCATGGGAAAATGCCTTAGAGATATAAAAACTGAGAGAGGTTATTGTAGAGGGACCCTACATGATCCTGTATCCTTAGACGAAATGTTTCTAAGTGACACGGTTTCTGAGTAACAACTCGTCAAAGATTGTTGCCTTTTTGCACTTTGGTCTCTTGAGGGATATCGCCGGTACAATGTAGCTTGGATTGTTTCAGCATGTTTGGGTGTGAAACAAGACCACACATAGCCTAAACATACCCATTCAGATGTGTTGGAATGGTCTGTTTGGTCGCATGAGGAGCAGAACAAAAGTTACACCCATTTACAACTTTACACTGCATGCATTTGACCATTTTTGGAGTAGCAAAAAAACTTTCACTAGGGGCAAATGCCTCAGAGATATAAAAAAATGAGAGTGATTATTGTAGAGGGTCCCTACATGATACTGTAGCCTTAGACAAAATGTTTCTAAGTGACACAGTTTCTGAGTAACAACTCGTCAAAGATTACTGCTTTTTTACACTTTGGTCTCTTAAGGGATATCGTCGGTACAATGTAGCTCGAATTGTTTTGGCATGTTTGGGTGCAAAACAAGACCATGCCTAGCCTAAACATACCCATCTAGATGCATTAGAACTGTTTGTTTAACTGCATGAGGAGAAAAATAAAAGTTATACCCATTTTCAACTTTACACTGCATGCATCTGACCATTATTGGAGCAGCAGAAAAACTTTCACCACAGGCAAACACCTTAGATATATAAAATCTGAGAGAGGTTATTGTAGAGGGACCCTACTTGACCCCATAGCCTCAGACATAATGTTTCTAAGTGACACGGTTTCTAAGTAACAACTTGTCAAAGATTGCTGCCTTTTTGCACTTTGATCTCTTAAGGGATATCACCGGTACAATGTGTTGAAAGTTGTTTGTCATTGATGTCAAAAGGTCAGGAGGTGTTGATCATATCCCTATTGGTGTTGTTGTCAAAGGATTAGGATGCTCAATTATGGTCTTCATGTTTCATGGTATGGTCTTCACAAGATGCCTTCATTCACAGAGCTCACATGCCTTTCATGCTTTAGGATGGTGTGTTCATGTTTCACAAGAACCTTGCAAGACATGTATGCAAAGTGTGGAAGCATATACAATGAACGTGAATTGTTTGACACGATGCCTCAAAGAAATGTTATCTCATGGAATGCAATGACTCCAAGATATGCACGAAATGGATTTTTCATAAGGCTTTAAGAACTCTCAAGCAAATGCACAAAAGTAAATTTCAACCAAACACAAATTTTGGCACGTCTAAAACCAAATTGTACAACCTTATCCAACTTCCTCCTTACCTATGCTAGGATGGGATCTGGGGAACATGGTGTGGACAACCATCAAAGCATAAATGCTATTGGAATTTTGTCACATGTATTGTATTTGTAGCTGCCCTTGTAGACATGTATGGAAAGTGTGGAAGCATAGACTGGTGCAGGAGCACCCGCACATGATCAGGATATAGGTCCGCATGATGACATACATGATCAGGATGTAGGATAATTATCAGCATGATGACAGGATAGTCTATTTTTAGTATGTTTGACTTCTTCATGTAATAAGGTCCACTGGACCGATGCTATGTATTAGTTCAGCCTAGGAGTATGTGTAGGCAGTTAGAGATCGGGATAAGATAGTCTGAGTTGTCCTCTCTCCCAGCCGCTTGGAAGCTCCCAACCGCTGGGAAGTGAAGTTAGTAGTACTCGAAGGATTTGTTATATATACCTTCGACCTGTTAGGGTTTAGACACAGTTCATATTGACAGTTCATTTTGATTTTGATAGTTGTTATGTTCAGGAGAGTAGTACTGGTGATATGCTGTACTGGTGATCAGTCCAGATATTGTGAAGTAGAATTGTAAAAGCAGGACATTTGAATCTCAATTGAATAAGATCTCATCTTTTGCAGTATTTGAGTTGATCAGTTGTATCTGTGTTGATTTCCTTTTCTGTTTGCAAGTTAATGGGCACTTTCAACCCTTCCACCGGTTGATCCTGCAAATCGGTGGAATGGTCCTGTATCATAGTTTAGTTTGCATTTGTGTTTTCTGTTTATGCATTGCATTGTTCAGGAGATCAGTTAGGAGCATGCTGTGAATCAGCCTAGCATCCTCATGTGCTAGGTCTAGAAGATAAGTTGTTAGATTTTGGTTTGAAGGTGATCCGGCCCGGTCGTCACATGATCTTTGTGAAATAGAGCGGTTCGGAGTGCTTACATGCAGTGGAAGGATACACAGGAGTCTGCATGTGCGTTTCCAGTCGGAACGAGCCGCATCATCAACTGCGGATCCATCACCATCAGGATCGGGTCATGAAGTTGTTGAAGTTTGCATGTTGCAAGTGCATCATGATGTTTTGAGTTGGATATATACTCAGTGTATATATCGCAGTCAGGATCATCTCTCGGGGAAGTTCACCATCCGCATATCGCTAATGGATGCGGGTGTGAAAGTTAAGTTTTTTTGGCTAAGTGTTGAAGAGTTCATCAGGATGATGTGTGACGTCATCGTCATCAGGATATGATGTCATCGTCATCAGGATATGACGTCATCGTCATCAGGATATTAAGAAATCCCTCAATGCGAGTTTATCCTATTGTCACTAAGTGGTAAGGTATCGGCATAGGCAGGAAGTTGTATTAGCATCATCAGGAGGTTTCGAGGAACCGGATGAACAATATCATGATGCTGTTGCTTGTATCGTCAGGCAGTGGAGCATCGAAGGCAAGTTGTTGAAGTGCAACGTCATCAGGATACTTGGAGCAATCGGATATTTGGATATCCTGCTGACGAAGGTGATATTGAATATCATGATGATGCCGCTTGTATTTGGCACCCGATGAACAGTGCAACCGGAGGATGTTTGCGCCCGTTGATTATCATGATGATGATGATAGGCGACAAACGGAGGAGGTAAATAGTAGTCGACAGGAGGATATTTGCGATCATCCGAAATATGATGATGCTGTTGAAATGTGATGATGCTGTTGGTGTCTCTAGGAAATATGATGATGATGTTCAGCCGATAGAGAATTTTATCATGCTGTTTGTATTGTGGGCTACTCCTTCCTGTTAGTTAGCCTCCGTTGCGTCTCGCTCTGCATCATAGTGGTATCAGAGCAAAGGTTAGGATCTTCTGGAAAGGATAAGCAGGATGTCAGACGAAGAAGGAACATCTGAGGTTCCAGCAAGGATGACCAACGCTGAGTTGGTAGTTCTGGTGAAGAAACAGATTGCAGAAAGCAAGGCCGTGAAGGCTCAGAATCAGGAGTTGAAAGATGAGTTAGCAAAGTTGAGGAGCAGGGTAGGTTCTGGTAGAGAAGATGATAGGGAAGAAGAAGAGATCCCTAATTGGAGTGAGGAGGTCGTTCCTGCAGACCAGAGGCCACTGTTGAACGCCCTCAAGGCCATGGAGAGGAGAACCATGGATGTGAAGCTGGATTTGCCAGTATTTACAGGTAAGATGGACCCTGATTCAGTAATGGAATGGATAGATTGTTTGAACAATTTCTTTGTAACAGAGGAGATACCAGAACAGCAGAGAGTGAAGATAGCACAGTCAAAGATGAAAGAAGCTGCCTTGACATGGTGGAACTTTGTTCAGGATGATAGAGTACAGGAGGGAAAACGTAGAGTTGCCACATGGAAGAAGATGATGGAATTGGTAAAGGAGGCTTATATTCCTTTGGATTACAGTATCCAGTTACACAAGAGGAAGCAGAACCTGAAGCAGAAGGAGCTAGATGTCAGCTCATATACAGAAGAGTTCATGAAACTCTGTATGAAGACCAAGGTGAAAGAAAGTGAAGAGGAAAAGGTAGGCAGATACCTTAATGGATTGAGGTTTAATATTCAGGAAGATCTCAGTCTGCATAACCCATATACAGTGCAGAAAAGCTTTCAGTTGGCATTGAAAGTGGAAGAAAAGCTGAAGAGAAAACAAGATCAGAACAACAGAGGAAGAGGAAGACAACAAAGAGGTGGAAGAGGTCCTTTCAGAGGCAGAGGACATGGACAGGGATATCAAGGAGAGTCTAGTCAAGACAATAGCAAGGGCAACAATAGTCAGAATCAAAGAGAGAATTTCAGTCAGCAAGGAAACTTCAGAGGTAGAAGACCCTTCAGAGGAAGATCCCAGGGCAGAGGATCCATCAGATGCTACAACTGTAACAAAGAAGGCCATATAGCCAGCAGATGTCCAGACAAGGCCACAAGCTCAGCAGGAGAAAGGAGGACAAATCTGGTCAATGAACCTGATAATCAAAGTAGGACAAGCTCTAATGATTTTCAGAGTGTGAATGGTCCTGAGAATTATGGATATCCAGAAAGTGGAGAGTCCCTGATGATGAGAAGAACAGTGACTACCATGAAGGTACCTGATAAAGAAGCCCCTCAGAGAAAGTCTCTTTTCAGAACCACTTGCAAAGCAGGAGGTAAGGCTTGTAAAGTTTTGATTGATTCTGGTTCTACTGAGAACTTTGTGTCTGAAGAAATGGTGATAAAGCTGAAGCTTAGGAGATTGCCTCACCCAGCTCCATATAAAGTCTCATGGCTTACTCAAGGTCAGCAGACAACTGTAGAAGAGCAGGCTTGGGTAGAATTCCAGATTGGTGGATATAAGGATAAGTTGTTGTTTGATATTACCAAGATGGATGCTTGCAACCTTTTGTTTGGTAGACCATGGCAGTATGATCTGAAGGCACAGCATGATGGTGTTAAAAACACCTATAAAATCACTAAAGATGGTATAGATGTAACACTATTCCCACTGAAGGAGAAAGAGGAGAAGTCTAAAGGAAAAGAGGTGAAGGTCATGCTGATGGAAGGCAAATAGTTCATGAAAGAAGTAGCAGCAGAAGATGCAGTTGCATATGCCCTGATCCCCTGTATGAGTGTGAATAAGGAACAACAGCAGGCAGGCAAGAAAGAGAAGAAGCCAAGGTTGATAGACCCAGCTGTCCAAGAGTTATTGGATAAGTACAAAGGTGTCATCTCAGAGGGAATGCCAAGATCCCTACCACCTGTCAGAGATATCGGTCATTGCATAGACTTGATTCCAGGGTCTACACTTCCAAATAAAGCAGCTTATAAGCTTACCCCAGAACAGAATGCAGAAGTAGCCAGACAGATTGAAGAATTGATGAATTCAGGTCTGATTGGAAAGAGTTTGAGTCCATGTGCAGTACCAGCTGCACTAGCACCAAAGAAGGAAGGCACTTGGAGGCTTTGCACAGATTCCAGAGCCATCAACAAGATCACAATCAGGTATAGGTTTCCAATCCCCAGAATTGAGGATTTACTTGATTGTTTGGGAAGTGCTAAGTACTTTACAAAAATAGATCTGAAGAGTGGATACCATCAGATCAGGATTAGACCAGGTGATGAGTGGAAGACAGCATTCAAAACAAATGAAGGGTTATATGAATGGAAGGTTATGCCTTTTGGTTTGTCTAATGCCCCTAGTACTTTCATGAGGCTGATGAATGAGGTTCTGAAGGAATTCATTGGTAAGTTTGTCATAGTCTATTTAGATGACATTCTGATTTTCAGTAACACCAGAGAAGAACATCTCAGGCATATAGATCTGGTTCTCAAGAGGCTACATGAAGAGAAGCTGATGATAAACTTGGACAAGTGTCTGTTCATGAAACAGGAGATCACCTATTTAGGTTTTGTCATCTCACAAGGAAAGCTACAGATGGATAAGGAGAAGGTGAGTGCCATATTGAATTGGCCAACTCCACAGACCATGAATGAAGTCAGACGTTTCCATGGGTTAGCAACCTTCTACAGAAAGTTCATCAGAGGGTTCAGTCATATTTGTGCACCCATGCTGGATACCATCAAAGGAGGATAGAAGTGCAGGTTTGTTTGGACTCAAGGAGCAGATGATTCCTTTGAGGCATTGAAGAGGAAGGTGGCACAGCAGCCAGTCCTTGCACTTCCAGATTTTAACAAGATCTTTCAGGTAGAGTGTGATGCCAGTCACATGGCCATTGGAGCAGTACTCAGTCAAGAGGGTAGACCAATTGCATTTTTCAGTGAAAAACTCAATGATGCTAAGAAAAGGTATTCATCATATGATCTGGAAATGTATGCTTTAGTTCAGTCCCTTAAGAAATGGAGGCATTACCTGATGCCAAAGGAGTTCATAGTATTCACAGATAACCAGGCTTTGAGTTTCATCAACAGTCAGGAGAAGCTGAACCACAGACATATGAAGTGGGTAGAGACCTTACAGGCTTTCACTTTTACCTTGAAGCATAAGAAAGGGGTTAAGAACAAAGTTGCAGATGCTTTGAGCAGAAGAGTTCTCACAGTCAATCAGATTCAGTTAGAGAGTGTTGGTATTGATTCACTCAAGACCATGTATGAGTCTGATGCTGATTTTGGAGAGATATATCAGGTCTGTACTTCTTTTGGGGAGAAATACCATGCTGAGTTCTCTGAATTCCTGATCCAGGATGGATTGTTGTTCAAGGGTGGACAGTTGTGTATCCCAAGGTGTTCCATGAGATTAAATATAATCAAGGAGAAACATTGTGGAGCCATGGCAGGTCATTTTGGTCTAGACAAGACTCTTGATCTGGTCAGGAGGCATTATTTCTGGCCTAAGTTGCAGTTAGATGTCAGGAAATTTGTAGAAACCTGTGTAATTTGTCAGAAGGCTAAAGGCAGGTCAACTAATGCAGGGTTATATCAGCCCTTACCCATTCCTTCCAGACCGTGGGAAAGTATCAGTATGGATTTTGTTTTAGGTTTACTAAGGACCAGGAGAGGATTTGACAGTGTTTTTGTTGTAGTGGACAGGTTCAGTAAAATGGCACATTTCTTGCCATGCAAAACCACTGCAGATGCCTCATATATTGCAGATTTATTCTTCAGGGAGATTGTCAGAATCCATGGGTTGCCTTTGAGCATAGTTTCAGACAGGGATGTGAAGTTTGTGGGTCACTTTGGGAGAACCCTATGGAGGAAGCTGGGAACCAATTTATCTTTTTCCTCTGCATATCATCCTCAAACGGATGGACAAACTGAGGTTGTGAACCGTTCCTTGGGGAATCTACTTAGATGCTTGACAAAACAGCATGGAGAGAAGTGGGACAATATTCTGTCTCAAGCTGAGTTTTCATACAATGATACTGTCAACAGGAGCACAGGGAAATCACCTTTTCAGGTAGTGTATGGAATGCATCCCAGGGGAATTTTGGAGCTGCGAGATCTACCTACAGCAGATCCTGTTAGTGCAGATGGCGAGGCTTTTGCTGAAGCCATCAAGGAAGTTCATGATCAGGTCAAGACCCAACTCCAGCAAACCACTTTGAAATATAAGGAATATGCTGATAAGAAGAAGAAGGATGTTCAATTTGCTGTTGGAGATTTGGTTTGGGTTCACTTGAAGAAAGACAGGCTTCCTAAGGGGAAGTATACTAAGCTCATGCAAAAGAAAGTTGGACCATGTCAGATTTTGCAAAAGCATGGACAGAATGCTTATGAGATCCAACTCCCACCTGATCTTGGTTTATCTCCTATCTTCAATGTATGTGATTTAACTCCATACAAGGCTACTCCAGATGCAGATCAGGATATCCTCCAGGATACAGTTGCTGAAGACATTCCTCAACATGATCCTCCACAGATACAGCAGATTTTGGACACTAGAGTGGTCAAACAGACCAGGAACAAGAAGTACTTGGAGTACCTCGTCTCTTGGAAGGGACAGCCGACTTCTGAAGCAGTATGGATGACTGCAAAACAGATACAGAAGCATGGTGCCGACCTTGATACTCTCATCTCAAGTGGACTTGAGATTTCTTCTTTTGGGGAGTATGGTGCAGGAGCACCCGCACATGATCAGGATATAGGTCCGCATGATGACATACATGATCAGGATGTAGGATAATTATCAGCATGATGACAGGATAGTCTATTTTTAGTATGTTTGACTTCTTCATGTAATAAGGTCCATTGGACCGATGCTATGTATTAGTTCAGCCTAGGAGTATGTGTAGGCAGTTAGAGATCAGGATAAGATAGTCTGAGTTGTCCTCTCTCCCAGCCGCTTGGAAGCTCCCAGCCGCTGGGAAGTGAAGTTAGTAGTACTCGAAGGATTTGTTATATATACCTTCGACCTGTTAGGGTTTAGACACAGTTCATATTGACAGTTCATTTTGATTTTGATAGTTGTTATGTTCAGGAGAGTAGTACTGGTGATATGCTGTACTGGTGATCAGTCCAGATATTGTGAAGTAGAATTGTAAAAGCAGGACATTTGAATCTCAATTGAATAAGATCTCATCTTTTGCAGTATTTGAGTTGATCAGTTGTATCTGTGTTGATTTCCTTTTCTGTTTGCAAGTTAATGGGCACTTTCAACCCTTCCACCGGTTGATCCTGCAAATCGGTGGAATGGTCCTGTATCATAGTTTAGTTTGCATTTGTGTTTTCTGTTTATGCATTGCATTGTTCAGGAGATCAGTTAGGAGCATGCTGTGAATCAGCCTAGCATCCTCATGTGCTAGGTCTAGAAGATAAGTTGTTAGATTTTGGTTTGAAGGTGATCCGGCCCGGTCGTCACATGATCTTTGTGAAATAGAGCGGTTCGGAGTGCTTACATGCAGTGGAAGGATACACAGGAGTCTGCATGTGCGTTTCCAGTCGGAACGAGCCGCATCATCAACTGCGGATCCATCACCATCAGGATCGGGTCATGAAGTTGTTGAAGTTTGCATGTTGCAAGTGCATCATGATGTTTTGAGTTGGATATATACTCAGTGTATATATCGCAGTCAGGATCATCTCTCGGGGAAGTTCACCATCCGCATATCGCTAACGGATGCGGGTGTGAAAGTTAAGTTTTTTTGGCTAAGTGTTGAAGAGTTCATCAGGATGATGTGTGACGTCATCGTCATCAGGATATGACGTCATCGTCATCAGGATATTAAGAAATCCCTCAATGCGAGTTTATCCTGTTGTCACTAAGTGGTAAGGTATCGGCGTAGGCAGGAAGTTGTATTAGCATCATCAGGAGGTTTCGAGGAACCGGATGAACAATATCATGATGCTGTTGCTTGTATCGTCGGGCAGTGGAGCATCGAAGGCAAGTTGTTGAAGTGCAACGTCATCAGGATACTTGGAGCAACCGGATATTTGGATATCCTGCTGACGAAGGTGATATTGAATATCATGATGATGCCGCTTGTATTTGGCACCCGATGAACAGTGCAACCGGAGGATGTTTACGCCCGTTGATTATCATGATGATGATGATAGGCGACAAATGGAGGAGGTAAATAGTAGTCGACAGGAGGATATTTGCGATCATCCGAAATATGATGATGCTGTTGAAATGTGATGATGCTGTTGGTGTCTCTAGGAAATATGATGATGATGTTCAGCCGATAGAGAATTTTATCATGCTGTTTGTATTGTGGGCTACTCCTTCCTGTTAGTTAGCCTCCGTTACATCTCACTCTGCATCATAGACAAGGCACGTGAGCTATTTTAAATGATGCCTCAAAGAAATGCAAGAAAGAATAGGACTATTCAAGAAGCTGCAAGGACAATGGTAAGAGAAGAAAACCTACCGGATGTATATTGGAGGGAAGCAATTCATACTACTGTTTATATACAAAACAAAGTACAAGTATTTATCTAGGAAAGTTTTATGCATACTTACAAATTAATCCAATGAACCATCCAGGTTTGCTCTACTCTTTATTGTGTCAAGTATTGCCTCATGGTCAGACTCATGCACCTTCCACAAGGTCTTGTTCAAAGGTCTACCCAGATATTGTATCAAATGAACATTGGATGCCACGACAATGTTTGAATAATGAAGAATCTTTCAATGCATGTCAAAGTCTTGAAACAACCAAACATTAACACTCTTATGTGGGTACCTTCTAAGCCATGTTCCAGTAACAACCACTGAGCCTGTAGGGTATACGATGTTTTCTCCATTTGTAACTGGGGCCTCCAATTTCTTTTTGGCCTCAACACAATGACACAAGTAATAATCCATTCCCTCTTCATTTTCTTCATCTGCAATAACTGCATAAACATGCCCTACATTGATATGTGCAGCAAATTAGATGAAATTAGTCAACATTACAAAAACACTACAAAGTAACATAACATTAGGAATTTCAAAAACTATGCAAGTAGATATATTACCTAGTTGAACAAGATCTGATATGTGGTCAAAGTCAATTGATGATTCCATTTGTGTCAGTTCTAGTGCCATCAAGGGTCGATATGTGTCAAGTGGGCTAAGATAACTTAACGATCATTCATCAACCCACTCCTTTGACTCACACTCATTCTAGGCTTGAATTGTACATGAAGAACAAAGTGGAAATGTGTCCTTGCATAACTTGAATTGCAAGTCCAACCATTGAGCTCTATGGGTATGCCTTGCATACTTGTACACTATACTGTCACAAAATGTAGACATAAACTGATACATTGGAATCTTTTGAATAACCAAATCACACATCTTTGCTTCTTTACCATCTTTTGTATTGTAGGCCACTATTTTATACTTGTCAAACTCTCCTAGTTTATTTCCAACTGCATGTGTCTTTCCATATGTTCACATATTGGCATATGTTATAAGCCACCGCAATGCTGACATGTGCCATCCAAGCACAATTTTCTATAGAATATTTGACCTTCCTCTCTTTCTTATAAAATTGTTGATATGAAGTCTCTTGAAGATTAAAACATTCTTAGTATGCAAATCTAAACATATAGACTGATAAACATCAAAATGGTTAGAAAATTCAATATGTAATCTACAACAACAAGTGGTGCGTGTGTGATTTATTTTGACATAGAAAGGTTTTAGCATTTCAAAATATCTTTGAGAAATTTTAATTTGAGGATACATCTCTAGAAATTTACCAAAAAACTATGTTTGAGTCATATCCAAAAAAATGCTTTGGATGTGGCTCACGGTTTCGACTACTAATTCTCCTTCTTACCACATCCCTTTGATTTGAAGATACCCTTGTGTAATTCTTCCAAAAGTCTTCAATTAGTGATCTTAATGCTTGAACAATTGGTTTATCTTTTCATGGTAGTCTCCCCAAGAACGTCCATAATTCATTGGCATCGGTGTCCTTGATTCTTTGGTTCCTTCCAATGGCTCTTGATAATTTTTTTCTATTAATTCTCAATGCTTGAATCATCTTTCTAATGAGATGAGCTTTCCTCATTTGATTACTTACTATTGTTGATTTAATGACACATCATGTGACATTACTATGTTTTGTGCATAAGGTGTTGCCCACACTCTCATATGCACTCATTAGATTCTTGACAATAGATTTTTCACTTGAAGCCTCTAATGTTCTCAACCCAAGAATCTTCATGATGGACCTATACTTTATACTTTGCATCATTTCAATGAATAGTTGACATCTTGCAGTCTCATTTAACTTTTCAAAGAACACTCTCCAAATCTTATGAGCGTACCTTCTACAAGTGCATTTTGGAATGTTACCTTCTATTAGTTGCAAAATATTCTCATAAATATCAATAAAATACTTTGGCTTTCTATGCAAAATTCTAGGTGGTGTTAAGAAAGGTAAATTCATCTCAACATTAGGAATTTCATCAATATTTAAATGAGACGGGCTAGATGGCATATCGTCGATTGGAGATGGAATATATGACATACCTTGAGGTTGAGGAGGGAATGATGACATACCTCCTTCCTCACATGTGAGTGATGATGTACTCTCAACTTGAGATGCGGTAGATGGTGTCCCTCCATCTTGACTTGTAGTAGAGGACATGTCTCCAATTATGGTATTTGAATATCTCATAGCACAAAGATTTTGCATTCATTCCCTTTGTACTGCCAATACCATATCTCTATTGATGGTTGAGGTTCCTCTTCAATTGGCATGTCTTCAACAATTGTGTCCAATTTCCTCTTCTCACGAAGTTCTCTCATAGTTGTTTCTTTCTTTCCATTCTTATCTTCTTTCTCTTCCTGTGTTGGTTTAATCCTTGATCGTTTCCTCGATATGATGGAGAATTTATCTGTAGCATGATAAAGAGAAAAATATTAGTTTCTAAGAAATGAATATGGTTCCAAATTTTAGGTCTGTTGCCCTCAACATTTCTAGCACTTCCCACACTTTCCTTGCAGTCAAAGAAGAGTTTTCAATCACATGGTGGAGGATTTTCAGCCCATTACCATTGTTGAAGTGTTCTCAGTGAGTCAAAGAAGAGTTTTCAATTCACTTTTAAAGCGCTCTTGCTAAAATTCAAGGTTAAAGCACTTTGCATAGGAGGCCCTATAAATTGGTGCTAATTTTATGTCTATAAGATATCAACATTGTAGGTGCATACTCAACTAAGTTGTAGATTTTATGGTAAACTTTTGGATGGACAAAGAGCCCCATATAGCACCCTACAACCATCAAACCAATTCTTGGGTTGGAATATACATATTCATTTAAGATATATGCCTTATTAATTTTATGCATCTTTGAAGGCCCTTATAAATTCCCCTTCCAAATTCAAGGTCAAATTGTGACCATTTTTAATCTTTCAAGCCCTATAAATCAATTCCATTATGATGTTTTTAGGGCTCTTAGAGTTGATCATGGTGAGTGTACTAATCTTCCCTATGCCAACTTAACTTCTCATTTCAGCTTTAAGTTAGGGTGTGTAATGCAAGTATTGACATTAATTGTAAAGTGTGATATTTTCTAAAAATTAAAGCACTAAATTTTTTAATGGTGGTTTCAAATTGATTAGTTGAGTAGTGGTTGTTGGGGGTGGTTCTTGTGGCTTATTATTAGGTGGATAGGTGTAATGTCTCTTAACTCTAATGAAGGTAGACCTCACAACTCTTTTAGGAAATGTGTAATGTCAAACAATAAACTATCTTTAATTTTTAATTGCTCCTCTCTAGCTGCCTTAAAGTTTGTCAAAGCTATCTAAGGAAGGGGTGTGGATGATGAGTGTATTGAGACTTAAACCATATATTAGAAGTGATTTTGTGGAAAATCTAGCTACTTTCATCCCTTTAATGAAATGGTGGTTAAGGTTTCTCAAGTTTGTACTCCCAAGCCACTTTGAAGGTATGTGTTCAGCACCACTAGAAAATATCTTCACATGTAAGAACTTAGTTTTGGTTGTATGGAAATTTTATAGGTTTTTCTATTTCTTTGGTTGGAAGCTATGTTTGTTTAATATTTGTCATATCATTATTACATGTTCGATGGTTCTCTTGACTAGTTTATGTTGGAGAGGAGTGTATTGTAATCCCATTTTTTTACTTTTTGAATTTGAATAAAGGAACTCAATTTTACAGCTAGGATACTATGTTACTATTGATCATTTTGATAAATTCATGTTTTGGATTGATGATATCCTTCATGAGTAGCTACAGGTCTATAAGTATAAAGAAGAAATTCAAAGCAATAGAAATTTACAACTGTTTGGGAAGAAATTCAGAGCTCGGGCTATAAATTCCCTATTAGACATGTATGCAAAATGTGGAAGCATAGACAAGGCACATGAACTATAAACACAAAATATAAACACAACTGATATAAACACAAAATATATAAACCATACAAGTGATATAAACATGTATTCAATGATGCATGATAAAGTAATTCAAATAGAATTAAGGAAAATGTAACTTAGAACATGTGTAAAGACTTGACATACCTAAAAAATGGAGATTTGAATGGAGAGAGTACCCAATTATGTAGTCTTTTTTTCTTCTTCCATCAAACTCCTCAACATTTTAAGTTTTTCACCACTTGCTTCCTTTTCAATGTTCAATTGAATAACACTCAGATAGAATTACTAGTTACAACAATACAATTAACCTATGTATAATGTTAAATTCCTACAATTCAATCACAATTAACATTGCAACACTACAAAACTTGAAACTTGAATTGATATATATCAAATTCAATATGAAAACTATGTTATTTCCTCCTTCTTAAGTTGGTAAACAAGAAAAATGTGATGGAAAGTCCATGCAAAGGTGGTAGAATGTGAAAAATGTGCATGTGCACTTCCCAACAACATGAAAACATTTTTATTTTGTCAGAACTTGTGCATAACCAAAAGAAAATAGAGCATGTGGGCTTGGATCACGGCTATCTTGGCATTTTTACTAGTTCAATAGTAAGAAAAAATGTACTCTCATTATAACGCGAATGCGTTATGGCTTGATATACAAAACTCTATATTATTCACTCTCCCATGTATTTCTTCTATCTCTCCCTTAACCCTAAACCCTAATCTCTTATCCCTAAACCCTAAACCCTATCCCTCAACCCTAATCCCTCAACCCTAAACCCTAAACCCTAATCCCTTATCCCTAAACCCTAAACTATATCCCTAAAGCCTCAACCCTCAACCCTTAAACCTCAAATTTTAAACCCTATCCCTAAACCCTCAACCCTTAACACTATACCTCAAACCCTAATCCCTCAACTGTAAACCCTAATCCCTTATCCCTAAACCCTAAACCCTATCCCTAAAGCATCAACCCTTGACCCTTAAATCTTAAATCGTAAAACTAATCCCTCAACCCTCAACCCTCAACACTATACCTCAAAATCTAATCCCTCAAACCTAAACCCTATCCCTAAATCCTTAACCCTCAACACTATACCTCAAACCCTAATCCCTTGACCCTAAACCTTAATCCCTTATCCATAAACCCTAAACCCTATCCCAAAAGCCTCAACCCTCAACCCTTAAACCTTAAATCCTAAACCCTATCCCTAAACCCTCAACCCTTAACACTATACCTCAAACCCTAATGCCTCAACACTAAACCCTAAACCCTATCCCTAAAGCCTCAAACCTCAACCCTTAAACCTTGAATCCTAAACCATATCCCTAAACCTTCAACCCTCAACACTATACCTCAAACCCTAATCCCTCAACCCTAAACCCTATGCTTAAATCCTCAACCCTCAACACTATATCTCAAACCCTAATCCCTCAACCCTAAATGCTAATACCTCAACCTTAAACCCTAATCCCTTATCCTTAAACCCTAAACCCTATCCCTAAAGCCTCAACCCTCAACCCTTAAACCTTAAATCCTAAAGCCTATCCCTAAACCCTCAACCCTCAACACTATACCTCAAACCCTAAACCCTAATCCCTCAACCCTAAACCCTAAAGCCTCAACCCTCAACACTTAAACCTTAAATCCTAAACCTTATCCCTAAACCCTCAACCCTCAACACTATACCTCAAACCCTAATCCCTCAACCCTAAACCCTATCCCTAAATCCTCAACCCTCAACACTATACCTCGAACCCTAATCCCTCAACTCTAAACCCTAATACCTCAACCCTAAACCCTAAACCCTCAACCCTCAAACCTAATCCATTATCCCTAAACCCTTAACTCTATCCCTAAAGCCTCAACCCTCAACCCTTTAACCTTAAATCATAGACCCTCAACTCTCCTCACTAAACCTTAAACCCTAATCCCTCAACCTTAAACCCTAAACTCTATCCCTAAAGCCTCAACCCTCAACCCTTAAACCTTAAATCATAAACGCTATTCCTAAACCCTCAACCCTTGACACTACCTTAAACCCTAATCCCTTATCCCTAAAGCCTCAACCCTCAAGGTCCTTAAACCTTAAATCCTAAACCCTATCCCTAAACCCTCAACACTCAACACTATACCTCAAACCCTAATCCCTCAACCTTAAACCCTAATCCCTCAACCCTAAAACCTAATCCCTTATCCCTAAACCCTAAACCCTATCCCTAAAGCCTCAACCCTTAAACCTTAAATCCTAAACCCTATCCCTAAACCCTCAACCCTCAATACTATACCCTAAACCCTAATCCCTCAACCCTCAACCCTCAATACTATACCCTAAACGCTAATCCCTCAACCCTAAACCCTAATCCCTCAACCCTCAACCCTAATCCCTAATCCCTAAACCCTAAACCCTATCCCTAAAGCCCCAACCCTCAACCCTTAAACCTTAAATCCTAAAACCTAATCCCTTAACCCTAAACCCTAATCCCTTATCCCTAAACCCTAAACCCTATCCCTAAAGCCTCAACCCTCGACTATTAAACCTTAAATTATGAACCCTATGCCTAAACCCTCAACCACACTATACCTTAAACCCTAATCCCTTATCCCCAAACCCTAAACCCTATCCCTAAACCCTCAACCCTCGACCCTTAGACTTTAAATCCTAAACCCTATTCTTAAACCCTCAACCCTCGACACCATACAATAAACCCTAATCCCTTATCCCTAAACCCTAAACCCTTATCCCTAAAGCCTCAACCCTCAACACTTAAACCTTAAATCATAAACCCTATCCCTAAACCCTCAACCCTTAACACTATACCTTAAACCGTAATCCCTTATCCCTAAACTCTTATCCCTATCCCTAAAGCCTCAACCCTCAACCCTTAGACCTTAAATCCTAAACCCTATTCCTAAACCCTCAACCCTAGACACTATACCTTAAACCCTAATCCCTTTTTTACTAAACCCTAAACCCTATCCCTAAAGACTCAACTCTCAACCCTTAAACCTTAAATCATAAACCCTATCCATAAACCCTTAACCCTCAATACTATACCTTAAACCCTAATCCCTCAACCCTAAACCCTAATCCCTCAACCCTAAAGCTTTAAACCATCAACCCTTATCCACCCCTCTCCTCTCCTATCTGCCTCACCCCATCTCTCCCCTATCTCTCAACCCTTAGCTATCTAGGTCTCTCATTTATCCCTAAAGCCTTAACCCTTAAACCTTAAATCCTAAAACATATCCCTAAACCATCAACCCTTGACACTATACCTGAAACTATAATCCCTTATCCCTAAACCCTAAACCCTATCCCTAAAGCCTCAACCCTCAATGCTTAAACCTTAAATCCTAAACCCTATCCCTAAACCCTCAACCCTTGACACTATACCTTAAACCCTAATCCCTCAACCCTAAACCCTAATCCTCAACCCTTAATACCTCAACCCTTAAACCCTAAACCCTTGATCCTTAAACCCTAAACCCTTAAACCCTCAACCTTTATCCACCCCTCTCCTCCCCTATTTTCCTAACCCCCATCTCTCCCTTATTTCTCTCACCCCTCTCTCCCTAGGTTGTAGGTCTCTCACTTGTATATCTCTCATGGCTCTCTAGACATTTCCCTTCCTCTTCACCTCTCTCCCTCCTCCTTACCCATCTTTCCCTCAAGTTGTCAACTTCACACTCTCATTTTATTATATCTCTCCCCTCACCTCTCTATCTCTCACCTTTGTCTCCCCCTCACTTCTCTACCTCTCCCCTCTCTACGTCTCTTAGTCACTCCTTGTCTGCCTCTCCATCCATCCTTAGCCATCTAGGTCTCTCACTTAACCCTAAATCCTAAACCTTATCCTAAAGCCTCAACCCTCAACTCTCAGCCCTTAAACCTTAAATACTATACCCTATCCCTAAACCCTCAATCCTCAACACTATACCTTAAACCTTAATCCCTTCACCCTAAACCCTATCCCTAAACCCTCAACCCTCAACCCTCAACCCTTAAACCTTAAACCCTAAACCCCATCCCTAAACCCTCTACTCTCAACACTATACCTTAAACCCTAATCGCTTACCCTTAGCCTTAAAGCCTCAACCATCAATCCTTAAACCTTCAACTCTAAACCCTATCCATAATCCCTCTACCCTCAACATTGTGCCTTAAACCCTAATCCCTCAACCCTTAAACCCTTAATCCCTCAAATCTTAAACCCTTAAACCCTAAATTCTCAACCCCTAGATACCCTTAAACCCTATACCCTATACACTTAACCTTGGACACTAAACCTTGAACATTATCCCTCAACCTTCAAACCTCTACCTATACCCTATACCCTCAACCCTATACTTATGCCCTAAACCCTCAACCCTCATCCATATGCCTTATACCCTTAGCCTTAAACCCTAAACCCTATATCTTAGACAATCAACCTTGAACATTATCCCTCAACTATAAACTCTCAACCCTCTACCCTATACCCTCAACCATATACTTAAGACCTAATCCCTCAATCCTCAACCCTATACCTTAAACCCTGAAGCCTACACCCACAAACCCTCATCCCTATACCCTATAACATCACCCTTATACCCTAAACCCTGAATATTGTGCCTCAACCCTATACTTAAAACCTAAACCATACACTCTCAAACCAAGTCACCCTATGCCTTATATACCCTCAATCCATATCGTAAACCCTAAACCCAATATCCTAAACCCTAATCCCCATCCCTTACACACTTAATCTTATAAACTCAACAAGCTGAATATTATCCCTCAATTGTAACCCTCTACCCTCTACCCTCTACCCTCTACCCTCTATGCTCTACCTATTACTTAAGCCCTAATCCCTCAGCCCTCAACCCTATACCTTAAACCCTAATCCCAAAAAACTCAACCCTCAACCCTGGAAACTATACGGGCTCAAGTCCTTATATACCCAAAACCCTTACTTACATACATACATACATACATACAGGCATACATACATACATGTACATACATGCATACATGCATACATACATACATACATACATACATACATACATACATACAAGCATACATACATACATGTACATACATGCATACATGCATACATACATATATGTACATACATACATACAAACATGCATACATATATACATACGTACAAGCATGTTTACATGTACATACATACATACATACAACCATACATACAAGCATACATATATACATACATCAAACATACTTAAGAAACTTGAACAAAATCACTCAAAGGGAGACATAACACGAGCGTGTTATAACTGGGCAAACATCAGGCAAACTTGCAAAAAAGAAAAAATGTAAAACATATTGCGAGCTCATTATAATGTGCTCACATTATATTTTTCTTTAGGAATCCCATGTAGCGCCTGTCATGGAACTCTAGAGAACAACACAATTACACTAAATAAACAAGATAATTTTTTTTTAAATGAACAAGATAACAAAGTAATGTTAAACATTTCTATACATATCATTAAACTAAGTATTATTCTCTAAGGTTCCATAGCTGCATTACTAACAAAAGCTAACATACATCATGAATTAACTAACATCAATAATTCATTCTAAATCTATTGCATGACATCAGATAAATAATCATCAAGATCAAGTACACATATACAATGTTCCTTACATGAGTACATCATTACATTGTTTACACTATCACCTTCTTGATTACATTGGAATACATACATTATGATTTAACTAATACACAAGAATGGTACATAAGCATAAATAACTGTCTCCTCAAACTAGTACAAGATCTAGAATCTATCACATGAGATACATCCTCCTCGCATACGAATAACAACAAGGGAAAACCAATGGAGATAAAGCACATCCACCTGACCATGTGGAACCCTGAGGTCCACCCCCCGTGCTAGGAGATAACATAAGGTCCCACTACAATAAACAGCTAGGTAGACAGTGGAATAATAGGTGCAAGGACTACACATGACTCCAAAACAACACCAGTCAATAAGGACATCACAAGTAACTCAAATATTACTTCTAGAGGCAACCACACATGAATGGGAAGATCTCAACTAGGGAATGCTAGGCTGCAGTAGGGGTGAGTGTCATCACATGGTCCTAACATGGGTTATCCTAACAGTCTCTAGCTAGACGCTGACCCCCATCCATGGGTTACCCTGACAATCTCTCACTAGGTGCTAACCCCCATCTATGGTTATCCTGACAGTCTCTCACTAGATGCTGACCCCATAGGGTGACACATGTGAAACCAACATTCTTTTCATGAGGACAAGGAAGTTGATTTGCCAACCATGGCCTTCTCATCCTATCCTTAGCCTGAATGAGCACTCCAGGCATGGGTGAGGCATCCAATTATCTTTATTCATGTGGAAACTACCCAACCCTCTAAATTTATTATTAAGTTATCACTAGATTAACAACTTCCAATGGGTTATCCTGACAAGCCACTTTGGGTGCCGGCCCCACATTGAAAGCCACTCCCCCTTCACTGCATCTAGAAGACCCTATCCATCAAGCAAGACAATTACCATCATAATGATAAGTACACATACTATGCAAGGCATTTACCGTCTTGCATACAAATCATAACCACATGAATAGGTACACTGAGCAAGGCATTATCCATCTTGCACATGTATCATACCAACATGAATAGGTACACTGAGTAAGGTATTATCCATCTTGCATAGTCATTATAACCACATGAACCCATAAATAGAGGGGAGTCAACATTACATATTCAAGCATTAGCAAGATTTCATATTCACAAGAGTCATACACATGACTACCTCTTTTGGCCTCTGGAATCAACTTTCCCCATAACACAGACACTTGACACCACTATAACACAATAGTCTCACATCAACATTCACTCTCAAATGCACATCATCATCTAATAGACCAAACTAAGATCCTTTATCTATAATTCAATTACAACACCACAATTGCAACATATAATATAATGCACTAATTATGAGTCTTGACTAACTAATATTTACCCAATTAGGTTAAGAAAGTGATAAAGATTATCTTTAGAGAAATATTATATATAAGATATGGACAAGGACATATGTGTCATTTGAACAATACACAATTATCACTTTAAGTAAATAATTCAATTATTCCATGCAAAATTAGTTAACAATCAAGCTTAGATGCGATAGTTCACATTTGCACATATTTTATGATTAGACATTAGTAACTCTAACCTTTTACTTAAATAATGATTAACTAATAAATATACTTTCATCCAATTATCAAAATAGATTTCATATAAAAAGACCTATAATATTGATAATTTAGGATATAATAAATATGAGATAATCTTCTCAATAGATTCTCCTTAAAAGAAACAAAACTATATCTTTAGCTTGATAAAATAGAATGACCATCAAATCCAAAATAATGACATAGTTTATATTCATTACATCGAACACCAAATCATTTTACATCTAAAGACCATAAATAGTACTATCTTAGACTAATTCTATCATTGTAGAATTTAGGCAATCATATCACAAACCTTTATTAAACTAACTACATGGTTTACAGTTAGTAATAAACCCCATGGTCTCCTAAAAGTAATTCATTATTCTTATTATAGTGGAAAGAGTAGCTCAAAAGCACTGAGACATAACCTCACAGATCTATAATGTCAACTCTAACCATGTAGAAACAATCCATCTTTAATGTCAACTTTAGCCATGCACGCCATAGTATATTCAATCTTTTGAAGTTGACATGTCATTGTCCATCAAACAATAAAATTATAAGGAAGACCGTTTGATAAGTTCTTAAATAAAATTGTTAAAGCAACGTATAATACTTCAATTATAAGCATTTCTACTATCACTATAAACATCAAGGCTTGATATGTAATGGTAGCTAAAAACAAATATCAGATTAAAAGCTATGGGTGAGAGCAACTTTAACAACTTTTATAGAAGGTTGGTTAAATGATTGTGCAACATAGGTTTTGCATGATCTTAGTGGTAGTGGTAGTTGTATATATGATTTGGGAATTATTGGCATGGTTGTTTTAGGTACTTTCTCACTCTAGGCCAATTTGTTTCTTGCAAATCTATATATTATAGATGGCCAATGCTTTATCAGATACATAGATTTAGTTGGTCATGTATTTGGTGAGTACTTAAACACTCACCCTTGTAATATAGATTATATACATAACTATGTGATGTTATAGATCATTTGTTTAAGCTCAGCCTGATGGGACTTGATAAATTTATGATTCCAGTGCAATTGAGTATCATGTGAATTATCTATCTTAACTCTTTAAACATTTTTTTTTTAATAATAGTATTTGAAAACATAATAGATGCTATTTTTACAATGAACTTCATATTTAACCAACTTCCTTCAATGATTTTGGAACACTTAGAACTGTATTCTATTTTCTGCAAAACTAGCAGTGGTGGGATTGTATATTATTTACCATGCAGGGAAAAAAATGTACGATATAACCTGGGTTATTCAGTTTGCACATTTCATACTTTGCAATATGGGGTTCCTACTATTCTGTGAGAGCTCTTAAGGTACTCCGTTTTGGTAGAATGATACATTAAGTGAATTGTTTCAAAGCATAATGCAATTAGTAGGTTTATACCCAGACCTGTAATTCTTTACTAGCATCCTCCCAGCTTGTGTGCCAGAATGGGAGTTTTGATCGATACTATAGTTGTAACTGCTTGGTAAATCTGTATTCAAATGAGGTAGCAAAGATAAGGGACATGAACTGATTGACAGAATTCCTCAAAAAGACATCATCTCATAAAATACGACAGTTGTAGGATTGGTACAAAATGGATTACAAAAGAGAGGCTTGATAGAATGGGGCATGAAGTTGACACCCATACCTTATGCTACATAAGCTAACCGTATATACTAATCTGGTCTTGATGTTTCTAATTGCTGTTTCTGATCAACCAATTATTGAGAAATGGCAGGTAAGGGTGGCTAACAATGCAGACTATAACAGTTCCATTTTTTCCATAGTTTGCACTATCTGATTCAGAGTATACTCCCTCCATTCTCAGACCACCCAGTGCCAGTAAATAAAGATACCAGTAATCCAATCTATGGCAAAAAAACACCCAATATGACAACCAGGGAAAGCAAAGTGATTAAGCGTATCGGATAAAAAATTGAAATCAATCTATGGGGAATGTTGAATGTAGAGTTGGCTAATGTGGGTATGAAATTATATAGAGATTGTTGCTGCTATCTCTGGTGTAGATGAGCCATGGCCTTTAAGTTTAGTTCAGATTTCTATGGTCCATTGACGAAAGATCTTCCATGTGGATTGCTTCTATAAAGTGTTATGATCTGATTTGTGGGGATATATTTCTTAATTTTGTGGCATTCATAAATACCCATATTCTTCGATGTGTGCCCTCAATGACTCACATTAGACCTAGATAGAAATAACCTTTACGGCCTAGGACCATTTCTTGCATTTCTTGAGGTTTTACACAAGTTTAGTAGCCGATGTCTCAAAAGGACTAGAATAACAACTTGCATCTATCTATTTCTCCTGTAGGATACTCAGATAATGCTATATTGCCATTGTAATTATCTATTCTCCTTGATGTGCCTTGAGGGAATGCTTTAAAAGTGAACATTTTATATTCTTTACTAACAAAGACTTGCATGAAGTTAGGCAAGACACGTGAGTTGTTGCCCTAAAAGAAATGTGACCTCATGGAATGCTAAATGATCGCAGGATATGTGCAACACAAGTCTATTGAAAAGGCTTTAATGATTCACTAAAATTTAGCTAATGATTTCATTGTTTAGAGTTGGATGCCCAATAACATTTAACACCTTCCCCTCAAATAAGCAAACAGAGATGCAGAGCAAACCTTCATGTCCCCTTGGATCTCACTTGAAATTATGTTGATGATTATCTCCTACAATGGTAAATTTGTGCACAACGATGTGGAAGATGTATTTATTGGAATCACTGAAAGAGAAGATATCAATATGATTCTTTGTACGAAAGAAAAGACTTTTAAAAACTTTCAAGTAGTTGCAATTGGCAAGAGTAAAGCTAATTTCACAAGCTAACATTGTATGTTTTTCTTGATCTGGGGCGTGTATCACTACTAATAGCAAGTCTAGAATTATCACCCAATACTTTATAAGCATCAAGGAATAACCCAAACATCACATCACAAATAGCATTGACAATGATCAATTACAAATGCTGTCAATTATTTGAATAAACATCGAACCAGGTGGAACACCAATAGAAATGCATTTCCAATGCCTACCATCTGGACTATGGACGATGCCATGACATAAATTGTCCACTATCTTATCCTAGAGGTTGTGAAGCCTACCTAGTTTGAGGATCTTGTTCATGGGCTGATCACCGACCTAACGGTAATGGTTGAAGTTCATATAAAATCAAAGAATTTTGAAAGCTTCATGAATAAGTGAATGTTGCAAAGAATATAGGATATATACGGAATGGATTTATTACATACATCAGAAACTCAACAAAACAATCGACAGGAAAACTAAACCACATGCAGATTCAAAGGTTCAGAGATAAAATTTAAAAGAAATAATGGAACTTGGATTGCAATAGCTTGATTAGCTGAGGGGTTGATGTTGCTCCCAGATTCTATCCTGTAGCTCCAGTCTCTCCAAAGGCCCGTGTTCTCCCCTTCATCAATCCTCCTTTTTTAGAGAGAGAGATCCCCCAAATTTTCTAGAACATTCTTCCACCTTTTTAGGAGGCTTGACACATGATCCAATGCCAACTCCATGACAACTGTTTCTTTATTAAATTTATAACAATGCAACCTATATCTCATTTATAACCATGAAACTTTATTTTTATTTATTTCAATATTCACTATATATATTTTATAATAAATTATAATTATAAATAAATTTATTTTCATATTAATCTTATTAATTATATTCCAATTAAGTTGTTTATATTTAATAAACAACTTCATAATTCCACCTCATGATATAAATTTATCTCCTTGTTATTACTATATTTTTAACTTTAGTTTTGCATTTAAATTTATTTTAATGTTGCAATATCCCAAATCAAACAATTACTACCTAATTAATCCAAATGCTGAATGATGCCTGACCATTTTGCATAATCGACAAGCAAGACCACTACAAGAAAAATAGACTATCATGCCCATACTGACGATACTAACTGGATACAACACCGAATACTCATCCTCTTCAATGATGGTGGCTGACTCAGGACCTTATGTTAACTTGGTTCAACAAATTTCCATTGGTTAAGGCATGCTCAGACCTATTAATTTAGGTGGAGTCGATGCCTGGTGCTTGGACCCTGCTGCAAATAACACAGTCAACATGTAATATATATAATCACACAATCATACACACTGTGAAAGGAAATCACAATGTAGCAGGGTACTCATGCATGAGTAATGCAACACTGTTCCTTTCATAGGATACATCAAACAAGTAACTACAATACGTATAATAATCAATAGCTGATCAACTAGATAAGAAACATCATCAGATAATCATGTGATATACATAATAAGATTGATCCCCTTAATCAATTAAGTCCATAAAGTTGTCATAACATATGCATAACTCAAATAAATATCAGTGTCACAACAAAGATTATCAATAAAACATACTAACTGTCATATGAAACTACATGAGGATAATCAGGAATGTCACCAACATGAATGTAACATCTACCAACATCATATAATGTACATCAACTGTCTAACATACCCTAAGTATTCTAATTATTTTACCTCCATCTTCATGCTCCTTAGCCTGATCACTTGCACATCCAAGGTGAGAATGGAGGGGCACTACATCCCAAGCCTTAGTCTTGTGATTTGCTTTGGATTTCCAATCCAAAGGCTTGGAGTGCCTTCCCAACATCCAAAGAAGTGTTTTTGCATATTCTACAGGATTTCACATAATTTTGTTTGTGTTAACCCTCAGATTTGCACATGTTTCAAGGTTGAACAAATCAAACACCTAGGTAATGTTAGGCTTTCACTTAGCTATTTAGCGATGTAATTTTTTTCACATTTTGACAATGTTAACCCTTTCATCTTTAATTTCTTTTGTTTGTGTGTTTGCTTTTGGAAAAAACCAGTGTTTGGTCTTTTTTTCATTATAAATTAACCATTCATTGAAATTTCAAATAAATTACATTTTTATAAACTAGACTCCATTCTACACATATTAAAAAAAATTAATTTTCAATTAGTTTTCAAAATTTACAGGGTTAAAATGGCCAAAATTTAGTTTTTAAGGATGTGTCCACTTTGAATATTCGTAAAAAATCAAATATTCGTTAAAAAATTATCAAAAAAATTGGGCATAAACTACATGCTGTTAGCTAATTTCTCACTAAAGAGATTTTAAAAATACCAAAAAAAGGTTAACCTTTTGAGGGAGCCACAAAACATGCTATGTTATTTTTTTTGGTAGAAACAACACCGATTTCTGTGGCTCCCTTTTTTGAACCCCTTAATCTATACCATTTTAAAAAAAAAATAGTAGTTTAGAAAGTAGACTTGGATCACTATGAACATTGTTTTTGTTGCATCTTAAAATTTTGAGTGTAACTATGCTCAATTTCTCATCCAAGGTCAGTATTTCCTGATTTTAGAAAAAAAGTGGCCACTTAAGACCCCTTTTTGGCCCCCCATCTTCCTGCACTTACCTAGTGATATGTTGATGTGTGGTGGTCTATGTTGGTTATTTTCCCAGACTAGACGCTTATTCCCAGTTATCCCTACAAAGTAGTCATCATTGATCAACAGGATTCCCGGGCCAAGGGCCAACAGTACAGGAGAGACTCTATAAATATCTCCTCTTCTTCTTTAGGCTCTGCAGAACCAAGGGGGTATTCCCTATTCAACATCTATGAAATGCAGCTACAAGTTAGCTGGGATGTTGACACAAAGCAGATAAATCCTCTCTTATGCAGACCAAAACTATGAGATAAGTGTAAAGGGGCTAGCTTTGGGCTTATGTTCAGTTGTGAAACAGAGGATTTTAATCCTAAACTACTTCTAATGTCCTAAAGGTTTGTATTTAAAGTTTTAATTTGATTTTGGTATTTGGATGCAAAACTAGGACCTGGGGTGTAACCTCAATACAAGACTAGATCAGTGCCTATCCAAAGCTCGGAGTCAGTAGATATACACATGTGAATGGTCAGGATAAACCTATATTAATGACTAGATTTCAAGGGGGCTTGTTTAGCACCTACCTTATAGATACTTCCCAAAACTAGGTGTTTAGTCATTCATACTTAATAATATCCCTACTGCAACATGCCTTCTCAATGATTAACCTGAAACATTTAATTTGTTCCTTGAACAAAGGTAGGAGATTAAACATTCAGTATAGAAAAAACTATATTCTTGAATCATGAACAACCCTCAACTATCTTGATTCAGAAGAAAACATGCCCACAACTTGGAGACAAATGATTAAACACATGTACAGAGCATTTCTCATATAAAATAGCATGAAACCAAATAATTATTTATGAAACATACAACATGAGACTCATAAACTCACAAAACATCAAGAATAGGGCCACTGATGAAGTTGTATTTTATTATAGTACCAAGATTTTGTCTAGTTTTCAACAACCAATGAATGACACAGTTTACCCCTTATATAACCAAACTGTACATCCAACAAATTAATTACAAGGTAAATCAAAAATCTGCCAAATACAATGCATGAGAAATGGTGCTCAGAAATAGTAAATGCAGCAGAGAGACAAAGAGGAATGAGTAGGTGAACTCGAGATTTACACCGCCACCTAGGAATTTTTGTCATCAATTGGGTGGTTGACCTGTCAACTCCATCGATCATCCTCTACAAATCTGCCATTATTGCCTCACCTACCCACAGGCCCCTTTGAAATGTAACAGCGGATGCATCTGCTATTTTCCCCCTCAAAAATGAGTGCAAATACATAGGAAAAAACCTTTGCCGCGGGTTCAAAACATGGCCGTCGATTTGAATTCCACTGCTGAGACAACAGTCCCAAAACATACATGAAAAATCACTAGCCAGTGATATTGTGCCACATGGGCACTTCAAACCTCTATTGCTGACTTTTTGCCTTTTCCATTTTGCCATTTAGCCCATTGTATATGCAAGAACAGATGCATATACAATTACCGCTATTTGCCCTTTCAAAATCCCTTGTATATGCAAAATGCATATACATGTAACAACTGAATATACAAAGCGGACCCCAAACTATTATAGAGCAAATTGGAATTTTCAATCAGGTCTGACATGTATCTTTTCTAATGCACATTAGCTTGTATAGCGGCATATACAAGTGCTTTATACAACCCACAGACCCCAAATTATTATTTGTTGTGTTTCATTCCTCCATTACATCCAGGTTGTATGTCTTTGTTGGTATATCAGCTTGTATGTGCAAACATACAAGTGAATGCACATACAATTGGTGGGCCCCAATTCTAATGTTGACCGCTGCTGGCCTGTTTGTATATTTTCCCTATTCATTTCCAAATGTATATCGCATATACATTCTCCTTTGTATATGAGATACAAAGTCCCTTGCATGTGAGGCAGACCCACCAAATGTATATCGGCCCCTGCATATTTTTCCTTGCACATGACCCTTGTATCTAACCATTGTATATTAGAACATACAAACCAAATATACATGTAGACCCAATATACAAGTGGCGAATATTCTGAGAATCTACAATGTATATTTCATCCTTGTATATCCCTATGTAACCTAATATACAAACTGGGAATATTCTAAAAATCTGTGAAAGATTCCCACTTTGTATATGCACATTCCTTAGCCCAATATGCATTCAGAAATGCATATAACTCCATTCCTTATCTTTTTTTGGAGGCCAATAGAAATTTTACAAGCCTGCCAACATACAATTCACCTTTGCATATACAGAATTTAGCATTCTTCTTAAGTGCGACAGGAGCAAGTGGTAAAACACTGCATGTAGGTCGAGGAACAATTTATACCCAGGCACTAAGGGTTTGAAGGAATAAACACAGAAACCTATAGACCCAAATTCAGAACCCTAACCCTAGGTGAACACCACTAGTGGCTCTGACTGGGATGTGCAGACACAAGGCTGCAGTGAGAACCAAGCTACTCCAGGGCAGACTAGGCAAAACACAAAACCCAAAACACGACTGACTATACAAGGCATGTATAGAATATTGACATCTAATTTACATTGCGAACACAAGATAAGCATTTATGAGAAGTAGAGCTTTAGGAACTGACCATGCACAAGCAATTCCAACAATTCACTACTTAGGGCCTAGAGAAAATAGGAATCTTCTCTATGAGTGTCACTAATTTGGTATGGGCCTACCCATAAGGGCTCAAATTTACCATGTTTGCCCTTATCCTAGTTTCTTGCATTCCATACAAGGATCAAGTCACCTATCTGAAACTTTCTCTCTGTATCCCTTTTATCAAACATATATTTTACCTTTTGCTGTCTCTTGATGTTTGTCTTCTATGCCTCCCTTCTCATTTCATCTAGTGCAACCAGCTAACTTATTCTTTCAGTCATTGTGTCCTTAATTTCCCCCTCATTTTCTTGTATGAATTTATAAACTGGTAGGAGGTTGTTCATAGGCAATTTAGCTGCTGCACCATACACTAATTCAAAAGACGATCTTCCCATTGCTTTCTTCACTATTATTCTGTTAGCCCATAATGCCATTTTTAGCTTTGAATCCCAACCCTTTTGTTTCTGTCTACCATCCTTTTGACAATTTTCATGAGGCTTTTTTTGCTTGACTCTGCTTGACCATTTCCATGTGGGTGATATGGTGATGCATGTAATAAATTTATTCCATAATTGTTGCAAAAATCAATAAATTCACCAGACCTTAAGCACATTGCATTATCTGTGATCACTTTGGCTGGTACTCCAAATTTGATAACAATATTTTCTAAAATAAAATCCATCACCACTTTGCTTGTAGCCTTTTTAGTTGGAGTGGCCTCAATCCATTTAGTGAAGTAATTAGTAGTAACCAAAATCCAACTATGTCCTCCACTTGATTTTTCTGAGATTTCCCCTATAAAATCAATTCCCCATTGCCAAAATGGAGCTTCTACAATTATAGTCCTAAGGGGCATTGCACCTTCATACTTTAGCTTTCCTGAGAACCTTTGACAAGGGTCACATTTTCTTATCATTCTTTGTGCATCTAAGAAAAGAGCTGGCCACCAGTAGCCTGCTTTTTGAATTTTGTGGGCTATAGTCTGGGTAGCATAGTGTCCACCACACAGTCCCTTGTGCATGTCACTTAGAATATCCTTAGCCCAATCCTCATTCACACATCTAAGTAATACACCATCAGGATTTTTCCAATACAGCTCTCTTTCAACAATGATGTACTTAACAGCATGCAGCTTCAAGGTCCTCTTCTGATTATCACTGAGATGGGAAGGATAGTTCAAATTCTGCAAATAATGTATTATGTCCTTATACCATTCAGATTCTGACATATTTATAACTTCATTATGCACTACATTCACTTGGCATGCCTCTAGATTTGACTGTGTCATCAACTTTGCCAAACCTTGTCCTCTTACCAATTTTGTGATCTGTATTTCAATGTTGAACTCTTGCAATTTATTCATCCATCTGCATCTTCTTCCAGTTACCTCCTGTTGAGTAAAAATATCTTTGATTGCTACATGAGGCACATATGCAACTATCCGAGAGCCTACCAAATATGGCCTGAAACTTTTGACTGCTCTAACCAGTGCATATGCTTGCTTCTCCATGATGTCATACTTTAATTCAGTAGCCTGCAATGACCTGCTAAAGAAAGCTAAAGGTTGTTCATAATCTTCTGCATTTTTTTGCAATAAACATGCAGCAATAGCGTGGAAAGAAGCAAATGAGAACAACTGAAATGGCTTAGAAAAATTAGGAGATTTCAGCACATGAGCCATCTTTATAGCCTCTTTTATGTTCTGAAATGATTTAGTTGCTTCATCCTCCCATATGACAGTTGTACCTTTCTTCAATATCTTGGAGATATCTTTTGTTGTCTCTAGGGACAAATCTCCTAACAAAATTAATTTGTCCAAAGAAGGACTGAATACCTTTCACTGTTCTAGAAATCTACATTTTGTCAATTGTAGCCACCCTTTCAGGATCAATCCTGACTCCATCCTTGGAAACAATGTGACCAAGCAATTTTCCTTCCACTACCCCAAAAGCACATTTCTTTGGGTTGAGTGAGATGCCATATTCGAATGCCCTAATAAAGATTTGTTCTAAGTGCATACATTGTTGCTCCTATTTTCCTGATACATAGGTTCCCCATGGAGTGGTGCAGGCAGTTTTGAACTACTCTGATTTTTTTACTTTCACTTGATTGTATCCCAAAAATCCATCCATCATGGATAAAAGTTCACAGCCAGTCACCTTCTGCAACATGGCCTCCATGTTAGGCAATAGATAATTGTCCTTCAAAGAAGATACATTGAGATTTCTAAAGTCCACACAAAGTCTTATGTCACCATTGTTCTTTCTAACTGGGACAAGGTTAGACACCCAAGTTGAGTGTCTAATGGGCATAATTATTCCAGCTTCCCTAAGCTTTATAAGCTCTTCTTGCATTTTTGGAGCTAAAGTTGGGTTGATAGGTCTTTGTTTTTGTCTAAATGGTTTAGCTTCAAGCTTCAAAGGGATTTCATGCTGGAATAAATCTTCTTTATAAGCTTTCAGGTCCTCATATGACCAAGCCAAAACATGCTTATATTTTTTTAGAAGCGCAATCATCATAGTCCTAATGTGTGGCTTGAGCTGTTTGCCAATGTATACCTTCTTGGGGGCATGAGATGTCCCCAAGTTTATCTCTTCTAAATCATTCTTGTTTGTTGGAGATGCCTTCGTAACAAATTGGTCCCTATTGTCAAAAGCTCTCTCTAAAGTGACCAACCCTCTAGGGATTTTATTTGTCTTGAGTTGAATTACATCCTTCCCTAAGAAAGTTTCTTTTCCATCTACAACCTCTACAAAGTTCTAAAAATCCATTTCTTGGTTCTCATATTCATCAATGCAATGTAGAAATCTCAGTAAATCCTTATCATCATCAAACACTTGCCAGCTGCATATATTATCTGGTACTGCAGGTCTAATTTTAACCTCAACATTTGTAACATCTGTTAGAGTAACATCATCTGGCCTTATGGCTACATTAGCTAAAAAATCTACCTTGACATTTTTCGATCTCTCTATCCAGCTTATTGAAAAAGCATCAAACAATTCAATTGTATCCCATACAACATGCTTATACTATTTTAACCTCTTATTTTTTATGCATACTTATCTCTGACTTGGGAGACAACTAACTCTGAATTCCCAAATACTTTGAGCATCTTAATCCCATGCTTCAAAGCAACATTCAATCCTAATAACAGAGTTTCATATTCTGCAATATTATTCATACAAGAAAACTTCAACAAGAATGAGAAATTTAGAAGCTTACCAACCGAAGACAGAAATACAATCCCAGCACCAGAGCCTTCCTTCAAACAAGCTTCATCAAAATACATGGTCCAAAGACCCTGTTGGTCCAATTCTTGAATGCAAACATCTCTCCATTTACCCCCTGATCATCTGAAACAACTTTGAAATTATCACAGTCAGTATCCACAAAACATATATGCTCCTCTGATTCTTGATCCTCAACTGTGTCTAGTGACCTTTCTTCTCTAATCAGTTTGACATCCCTGCCATTCATTGGGATCATAGCATATGATAGATCTAATTGCATACTTCCACCAATCAGTGTTGCCCATCTTCTTGATAACAGCATACCATATTGTGGCTTGATATCAACAACTGTTATGTTCATTTTGTAGGTCTTTTCAGGATATGCTGCTAGTCTGAAATCTACATCCTTCATAATTCCAATGACAGGTACCTCTCTAGCATCCATGGCATATCATTTCCCACATGCCTTATCTATCTTTAACCCAGCTTGCTACATGATGGCCAAAGGCATGATATTCGTTGATGCTCCTGAGTCAAGCATACAATTCTTAATCACCTTTCCATTTATGACAAGGGGGACATAGAATGGCTAAACCTATGAAGGGAATTTTGCCATGGTCATCCCCAAATAAACTTTAGGGGTCTCATCCTCATCAATACACATGGCTTGTTTCTTACCCCGAGTCTCAATATTTTGATTAGCTTGACAGGGTACTCCTGAAATCAGGGATAATGTTTTATTTCTAAATTCTCCAACCTTCATCAGCTCCATCAATGGAATAGAGACCTTCACTTAGGACAAGACCTGAGTTATGTCAAATGGAGCATAATTTTGTATAATAGTTGTAGCCTGATCTAAGGTTTTACTTTTATCTTGGTATGATCCAGCTTTAATTTTCGTGGGTCCTTGACTGTCATCTTTCATCTGAAAATCTTTGTTTTGATCCTCAAGCTGGGGAATTCTATTTTCTAGTCCTTGAGAATCATGACACATTTTTTTCTTGAAATTTTGCTTATTATTGCTCCATTTCTTCTTTTGTGTTTCAGTCCCTTTATGATTGTGCATTGGTTGGTTCACAAAAGTATTTTCTGGTTGGTGCGAGTTACTTACCTGAGTTTTACCCCTGAGATTGTAATTGCTTTTGACTTAAGCAACTGTTGCAGCTATGAAGGCTCTAATTTCTTCATCAGATGGTCTCCTCAAGTTATTCAAGAAATTGTGTGAGTCCTAAGCATAAGCATAATTATCCTCATCATCTTCCTCATAGGGAAATTGCTGGCAGACTTGAATCTCATTATTTGTGTTTGTATCAACATCTTGAGAAGGATACTCCCTGTTTGTAGACAACATATTGACATTGTCATCTTCCATGCAATGTTGTTCGTTGCATTCATCATAGGCCACGACATTATTATATAGAGACTGAGCAATCATACATTGTGACTGTGAGTGAGGCATCTGGCATATTATACACCATGGGGTGTCATTAACACTATTAATAGCCTTCCTCAAAGGATTAGGTGTCTCCTTAACATTTTGAGTCCTTGAATTTGTGTTACTGTTTGGAAGAATGGGTTTACCATTACGCCAATTGGTATTATATGGCATATCATGTAATGATGGTCTTCTTTCTTGCTTTTGGTAAACTTGCATGTCAGGACCTACCCCTTTTTCATTTTTAGCCATTCTATAGCTCAGGTCCTTGACAATAGTTGTCAATTTATCTAATTTATCCTTAGAAGTAGATGCATTGCCTTGAATGCTTTGAGATTTAGTATTTGGATTTTACAAAAATTTTATATCATCTCTTCTGTTTGTCTTACCAGACGCTTTTCTATTATTTTCAATATTTGTTGCAATTTTGAAAGCATATATGAGGCTATGAGGACCCTTATCTCTTAATCCATAAGTTGTTTTAGCATCAAAAGCATTTATGTACAACACTATGCAGATAGGTTCATTAGGCCTCAGGTGATGTGGCAATTTGTTCAACACCTTAGTGAATCTAGCATTGAAATCAGCAACCTATTCATTTGATCCTTTGGTAATTCCAGTAAATTCATTTATGAAAAAACTAGGATTAGTTTTGTCACCATATTGTTCCTTGAATATTCTCCTGAAGTCCTCCCATGATGAAACACTTCTGTTAGGTAGACCCTTGTACCATTCTCTGGCCTCATCAACTAAGGATTGCATGAATAATTTCATAAAAACATCCTCATGCTCAACCTCAAAGTTGTCCATGATATTTTGAAAAGCTTTTAAGTGGTCTTCTCCTGACACAGTACTATTTCCTAAATTTTTTGGCACTTGCAGCCTCACATGTTTGTCAATAGGATTGGGGTACCCAAGAATGCCATAAAAAATTAGTTGTCTGAATCCATCCAGCTGCATAGGCTGTCTACCAAACTAATTTGCATTTACATTTCTATTTGCATTATGATTTCTTACATTATTCAATGGTATTCTAGCATTATTTGCATTTTGTCTTTGATCGTTATGCTGATCTTGAACTTCATTTATGTGCTAGTTCCTTAACACATTTATATTCTCAAGGGTGGGAAATGAATCATTCTGAGCAGTTCTAAGAGCATGGACTTTCTGTCTCTTATCATCTCTAATTTTTACTACTTGCAGATATTCTAATTCTGCCCTCAGACTTTTGATTTCTTCAGCTAATTCCTCCTCCCTAGGCAAAGAGGAGGATGGTTTCATTACATTTTGGTCATCATTATCATCCCTTGGGGATTTAACTTCTTCAAATCTATCAGGGGAATCAAGGAAAGGGCGTTCTTGAAACACCTCTGACCTCATTCTCAATCCGCTACCCTATTGTCTTTCATAGACATTGTAGATCTCAGCCTCAGTGTTTGAAAGATAAGGTATTGTTTTCTTTGAAGATCTTGGATTGTCCTGCATATTATCATTACTTCTGGGAGAACCCTCTAAATATCTCCTCTTCTTCTTTAGGATCTGCAGAACCAAAAGGGGTATTCCCTATTCAACATCTATGAAATGCATCTACAAGTTAGCTGGGATGTTGACACAAAGCAGATAAACCCTCTCTTATGCAGACAAAAACTGTGAGATAAGTACAAAGGGGCTAGCTTTGGGCTTATGTTCAGTTGTGAGACAGAGGATTTTAGTCCTAAACTACTTCTAATGTCCTAAAGGTTTGTATTTGAAGTTTCAATTTGATTTTGGTATTTGGATGCAAAACTAGGACCTAGGGTGTAACCTCAATATAAGACTAGATCGGTGCCTATCCAGGGCTTAGAGTCAGTAGACATACACATGTGAATGGTCAGCATAAACCTATATTAATGACTGGATTTCAAGGGGGCTTGTTGAGTACCTGCCTTACAAATACTTCCCAAAACTAGGTGTTTAGTCATTCATACTTAATGATATCCCTGCTGCAACATGGCTTCTCAATGATTAACCTAAAACATTTAATTTGTTCCTTGAACAAAGGTAGGAGATTAAACATTCAATACAGAAAAAACTATATTCATGAATCTTAAACAATCCTCAGCTATCTTGGTTCAAAAGAAAACATGCCCACAACTTGGAGACAAATGACTAAACACATGCACAGAGCATTTCTCATATAAAACAACATGAAACCAAAGAATTTATGCATGAAACATACAACATGAGACTCATAAACTCACAAGACATCAAGAACAGGGCCACTGATGAAGTTGTATTTTATTACAGCACCAGGATTTTGTCTAGTTTTCAACAACCAATGAATGACAAAGTTTGCCCCTTATATAACCAAACTGTACATCTAGCAAATTAATTACAAGGTAAATAAAAAATCCACCAGATACAATGCATGAGAAATGGCGCTCAAAAATAGTAAATGCAGCAGAGAGAGGAATGAGCAGGTGAACTCAGGATTTGCACCACCGTCCAGGGATTTTCTTCATCAATCAGGTGGTTGACCTGTCAACTCCATCGATCATCCTCTACAAATTTTCCATTATTGCCTCACCTACCCACAGGCCCCTTTGAAATGTAGCAGCGGATGCATCTACTATTTTCCTGCTAAAAAATGAGTGCAAATACATAGGAAAAAACCTTCGCCGCGGGTCCAAAACATGGCCGTCGATCTAGATTCCACCGCTGAGATCAACGGTCCCAAAACATGCACGAAAAGTCACTAGCTAATGATATCGTGCCATGTGGGCACTACAAACCTCTATCACTGACTTTTCACCTTTTCTGTTTTGCCATTTAGCCCCTTGTATATGCAAGAATAGATGCATATACAATTACCGCTGTTTGCCCTTTCAAAATCCCTTGTATATGCAAAATGCATATACATGTAACAACTTAATATACAAAGTGGACCCCAAACTATTATAGAGAAAATTGGAATTTTCAATCGGGTTCGGCATGTATCTTTTCCAATGCACATCGGCTTGTATATCGGCATATACAAGTGCTTTATACAACCCACAGACCCTAAATTATTATTTGTTGCATTTCATTCCTCCATCGCATCCAGGTTGTATGTCTTTGTTGGTATATCATCTTGTATGTACAAACATACAAGCAAATTTACATACAACTGGCAGGCCCCAATTCTGACATTGACCGCTGCTAACCTGTTTGTATATTTTCCCTATTCATTTCCAAATGTATATCGCATATACATTCTCCTTTGTATATGAGATACAAAGTCCCTTGCATGTGAGGCGGACCCACCAAATGTATATCGGCCCCTGCATATTTTTCCTTCCACATGACCCTTGTATCTAACCATTGTATATCAGAACATACAAACCAAATATACATGCAAACCTAATATACAAGTGGAGAATATTCCAAGAATCTACAATGTATATTTCATCCTTGTATATCCCTATGCAACCTGATATACAAACTAGGAATATTCTAGAAATCTGTGAAAGATTCCCACTTTGTATATGCACATTCCTTAGCCCAATATGCATTCAGAAATGTATATAACTCCATTCCTTATCATTTTTTGGAGGCTGATAGAAATTTTGCAAGCTTGCCAACATACAATTCAGCTTTGCATATACAAAATTTAGCATTCTTCTTAATTGAGACAGGAGCAAGCGGTAAAACACTACATGTAGGTCAAGGAATAATTTATACCCAGGCACTAAGGGTTTGAAGGAATAAACACAGAAACCTGTAGACTCAAATTCAGAACCCTAACCCTAGGTGAACACCACCAGTCTACAAATGCTATATATTATCAATGTAGCTAGGTAGATATTGGTAACACTTCAACACATACTTTATGATCTCTAACATTCTATGAAAGAAATGTCCACCACAAATAATATTCAATAAAACTTGTACTAATAATCAATAGCTTATAACATCACAAAATGTTTTTTTATGTTAGAATTACCATCTCGTTCAATGTTTTCCTTAGGGTAGAGTTAGCATTGCCTTTAAGATGGAATCAAAGTTATATTAACATTATATTAAATTCCTATATAAGTATCCTTAACATTAGGGTATAGTCCTCTTAATATTGTAATTTAATTCAAGGAATATTATGTTATTGATTAAGGTAATAGGGATTTTGAAAGGGTCCGGACCATTTTACAAAAGAAAGGATAAATCATTGAGGCCCAATAGATTACAAAATACAAGCATGAGACACCAACATCACAACAACTACAATACAACAAAAAGACTAACGAAAGGGCATAAAAACCAAAAAAAATAACCAACCCTAAGTTAGGGTGGTTTGAAGCCAAATTGTTCCAAAGGACTTTGAGTAAACACACCCAACTTGTCCATTATGATAAAATCCTTCTGCTCAAATCTCCCTTTTTTGGATGCCCCTTTTTCTTGCACCTCCATTGAAGGACTTTAAGGGTCCTCAGAATTCTTCTCCCTACTTCTTTCTTTTTGAATATCCTCATAAGAGGGCTTGCAAGAATTATCTCCTTTCTCCTCCACACAAATTGATTTATGTTGAGGATCAGACAAACAACTGCAACATGACCCACTTTAAGACAACAATCACATATAATTGAAGATTTCATGAATTTAATCTATTGCATGTAATTTCCCAGCTTGGAAGATAGAGTAATCTGAGAAGGGAGTGCCCTATCAGCCTCCACATAAACACAAAATCTAGCAGACAATAAATGTCTCTTGAATTTTGTAACAACATCAGCCGCAATGTACTGCCCAAAAGTATTTACAATGCTAGTAAATATTTGCCCATCCCAATATTCTAATGGTATCCCTAGTAGCCTAACCCATATTAGAAACTTGTTGATGCAATCTTTCTCTAGGTTGAAGCCAGAAGACTTTAAAAACTAACATTGTTTGATGTATTGGACATGACACAATTATGAAAAATAATAAGTTAGTTTAATGTTAGATGCATGAGTTCAAATATAACACTTTTACAAGTCAAATAATTTTTTTAATAATTTCAACACAAGGAATGTGACCCAAACTTAGGTTTTTTGTAGTTCTAATTTTAAATTATGATATTTTTATCAATACTCTAATAATTTGTATGTAGTTGATTGAAACTAAGAAAAGTAACTTGAATATTATAATTGCACATTTATCATTAATCATTGAAAGAAATACAATGTTCTTAAGGATTTTTATTATCAATTAAAAAAATAGTTAGTGATTTTATTGAAGTAGTGTTACTAAAAATTCAATCATGCTCAATATCACATAGGTGATGGATCTTACAAGAAGTGGTAAAAGTTTTACATAACTTTAATGATTCTTTGGCACTTGATTTAAATGATACAAATTAAATTGGAAATTATAATTATGTATTGTTCATGGATCATTTTAACAACTTTTCCATTCATAAGGATGTACATAAAAATATAGAGAATTGTGACTAAGGTGACTAGAGTTTTAAAATTGTAGTTAGGTGCATCATGGATCATTACACAAATTACTAAATTCTTGAGGATTTGCACATTCAATTGGAAAATTATGATTGATTTGATTCAAGTGTTCAAAATTATTTCAAGTGTATTATCAAATGGGGCATGGATCATTGCAAGAAATACATGATTCTAGAGTATTAATGCAATTAATTAAAAAATTGTGACTTCAAACCCAATAAATGAACATTGTTTTAGTGATTTTCAATTTATCCTCTAATTTAAGAATATGCAACATGTTACTTATGCCTAGAAACCATTCATAATGTAGTTCCTAAAAAACCCATCTCTTAATAACTCCTTCCAATATTAGCTCTCACTAAGTTCCTTTTGAACCTAGTCATCAATGAGTGTACAAAAGAACTAGTCAATAGTAATATATAATTTGGAGAATGTGGATATAAATCATAGACATGACATCTTATAATTTCTTTGTCAAACTTAGTATACACATGAGCAAATCCTAGTTTGAGAGAATGCTCAACCTATAGAGGAGAATGACCACACATTGTAGAGGAGATTGTAGGTTGCCTAATAGAAGTTACATATTCATTTTTTAAATGAATAGGAGACCATGAATCACTAATAATTTAGGTGGAATATGTCCAATTATTGAAGGAGAAATTAGTGATAATTGTAAATTGTTGAATTGGACAACTTGCACAAGAACTTTTAGGAGAAATGTAATGTAATGTGTGCTTTAGAGTGGAATAAGTGTTATATGTGTGTAAATAGTTTTATAAATTATAATTCATTTCTATTATATTTGTTATATATATGTTTTTATTAGTAGGTTGGATAAATCCATGGAAATGGGGGGCCAAAAGAGGGTTAAAAGTGGCCACCTTTTTCCTAAGATAAACAAAAAATGATCTTTGACAAGTAATTCAAGATGCCTATGCTCAAAATTTTAAGATCTGATAAGAACAAGATTAGTAGTGCTCAAAATCTAATTTCTAAACTAGCATTTTTTTAGTGGAGATTTAGAGGGTCAAATAAGGGGCAACACAAAGTGGTCATATTTTTATCAGAGAAATATATCATTGCATCTGATGTGATGCCCCTAAATTGTTGACTTTTTTTAAGCATTTCATAAATCCCTTCAATGGAAAGTTAGCTAATATCATGTAGTTTATGCCAAAATGTTTTACTAATTCTTTTTTTTATTGATCAAAGGTACTAAGCACCTAAACTAAAAATATATATTCATAATAGCAAAATTCCTGTGAAGGGATTACAGTAAGGTTCCCCAAAGGGATTAGATAGATGCAGTAGATTTATAAACCAAAATATCTATTCAAAAAATATAAAGATTGATCAAATATTGGATCAGCAGAGAGCACCAAAAACGGCTATGGTATATATAATCTAAGGCTATCTAAAATATCACATTAAATAAGCCTAAATAGAGAAACTAAAACATAGGTCTTCCACCAAAAAACCATGTTGTTCTATATCAACTAGCGCAACAACAACAACAATATTTTGAGGAGGGAGCTGGTAATGAAGAAGAAAGGACCAAGCATTGTATATGTCCTTGATTGTCTCTGTAAAATTAAAACCCAACTCATCTAAATGACAAAATAGGGAATTATTTACAATAATTGAGCAGTCATTTTGGAGACTGTGGATAACATAATTGAAGGCACAATGGAAAGATGGGAACCTTCAAATATCATTATGCAAGAAAATGCCTCTCATAGGTGCTGACCCAAGATGGAGATCATAATTAGTGACTGCTTCATTGAATAACTCCTCCGAGAAAATATATTCATTGACAAATGTTTTTGCAAATTTTTAATGAATATAGTATTTTTTACTAATTTTCAAAGTTGACACATTTTGAGAAATAGAAAATTGAGAGTGTTTCCCCTTAATTTTGAGAAAACTAATCAAAACTCTTTTTTTCAAAACATGTATAGAATGCAGTGTAGAATATAAAAATGTAATTTTTTTCAAATTTGGATGAGAAATGAAGGAATAATACTGGGTCAGATTGTTGGATTAGATCAATAGGAAAAAAACTCGCTCTGTAAGGAGGGCCTAGAGGTTGTTTGAGGATTTGTGTGTTCCTCCATGAACAACTTGGTTGGGTTCTCTCCTTGCCCTGGAATGAGTCTGCTTCCTCATTTGCTACTCCTTCATACTTTTGGTCTAATTTGTAAAATCTAAAGTTTGGTTTTATTGCCATTGTTGTTCTATTGTGTGCCTTAAGTTATTTGCTTGCTCTTTGATTTGTGTCAATAGTAATTCATATTTCCTAATTTTGAATGCTTTCTCGCCCTCCGCATAACCTCACCCGACATCACCTAGCCAAGTTGTTTTCTTGGGTACCATTGGGAGTAAATCCTCATAGGCAAGAATTAATGCCACTCGGGAGAGAGTTATGGAAGGCAATAATGCTCCTACCGAGGGTTTAATAGAGGCAAATGGAAAATATTATTGTGAGGTAGTGAATAGAGACAATGCCCAAACTCTAGATGAAGATGTTGGCTTCAAAGTGCAGTGCTCGCTTGGAGCCAACGATGGAGTCTCTGGTGAAGCGCAATGAGGAGTTGATGTAGGAGCCCCCAAAAAAGGTGAAGATTTTCTGTTGCCAAGGAAGTTGTCATTTTGTCCTAATGAAAGTATGCAAAGATCCATTCTCAATGAAGAGAAAAGACAAAAGAATGTTGCAATATTTTTCACTTGTGTTAATATAGATAAATTACCTTCAAGAAATTTCTTTGATAACTAGCTTGCCACTATTTGGGGGAGAAAGCTAGGTATTCAGGTCTCATTCTGTTGAATGGTAAATCATGGTCTATTTATAATCTTTATAAGAAACCATAACATGCAGAAAAGGGTGCTGGAGAGGAATTTCTAGAGTATTGGGTAGGCCCTATTCAAAGCATTCTCTTGGGCCCTTGAAATCTCTAAGGATGAAATTCAATTTTGTTCTATCCCTAAATGGAATATTATCAAAAATATCCCTGCACAAATTTGGGGGTTTTTACCTCAACTGGTCAAATCCTTTGGGAAGGTTTTAAAAATTAATGAAACAAGAATGTCTTTACCCCATATGGATGCAAGAGTTTTAATGACACTAAACACTGGATCCTCTATCCTGGAGGGCTTGGAGATTTAGTTGGGAAACAAAACTATAGCCTGTGAATTGGTAGGGATTGGTGGTCTTAACTCATGTTTCCTTTGCAAAAAGGAGGGTCATTAGAAGAGGGATTGCCCTATTTTGAATTCCAAAACGCATAAAGATGACATCAAATTTGAACCTAGGGTTGATGTTAGTAACCCTAAAGAGAATCCCAACTCTAGCTCTGCTTCCCTTGGTTTGGGTAGGGCCGATAAAAATGTTGAACCTTCTCTTAGATTTGGACATATTTAGTGCCTTCTAATGAAAACTCTCCCATAAGTGAGAATGAGGTGTCTCTCCCACCTGCTATTAATAACAAGGGGGTTGTGGGGCCCTCCTCTACCTCTTCTTGTTTAGAGGGCCAATTGGTTAACAAGGTCTCATTAGAGTCACATGGAGATGTTGAGGCTGATTGTGAGCCTAATGACAAGTTTTTAGATATGTATGATTCTGATGAAACTACTGAAGAACCCCTTGATAATCAAGAGCCTAAAATTAACAATGGAGACAACATGGTTTTTGAAAATCCCTATTTTGTGTCTTAAGTTTTGGACACTTAGCCTGGTCCCATAGAAGCTTTTGATGTTGGCAGTCCCTCTGCAGAATGCAAGGGTGCCCTTGTGGAGATGCCTTCTATCTTTGTTGATCCTTGTAAGCACCTTGAGGTGAATATCTAGTTAGGTAAAAAAAAGAAAACTCAAGAGTTAGCCCTAGAAAAAATTAGAGAAATTGCTACGCAAAGAGAAAAGCTTGATTTGCTAAAAGAGGATTTTATTAAAAAAAATACTTCAAACCCTAAGAGAGTGGCATTAGGCCTTCTTAAAACAAATGATATGAAGGCTAAAAGTTTGTATGAAAAAGGAAAAGTCAAAGAGGCAATTCCAAAAAGTGATAAATTGTCCCAAGAAGGGCTAAATAAGAAGGAAGAAGAGAATAAGAAGAGAAAGGTAGTGAGCAAAACCAACTCCACTAAGCTAGGAAAAAGAGGTAAAGATGATAATTTACCCAAATGTTTTGACAGACTGTGTAATGGGAAAAAACATCATTCTTCTTGAATCACCTAAATGAAGAACTTACACTGTTTCAGTTGGAATGTGAGAGGGTTAGAGTCCCCTGATAGAAAATATGTGGTTAGGGACTTTTGTAATAAAAACAAGATAATGGATATTCTATTTTTCAAGAGGTGAAATCAATAGGGTTTACTCTAGAAAATACTTTAAATTTTATTTGGAAGGAATCTGTTGCTCTCTCTTCCAAGCATGAAGGGGGAAAGGGGGTAATGTCATCCTGATTAATAAAAGATGGGAGTTGTTCATTTCACAGTCAGGGTCCTCTCCTTGTGGAAGGTGTGTTTGGGTGATTTTAGAGGTTGGTGAGTTGAAATTTGGTCTCTTCTCCATTTATGCTCCCAATGGTTACCTCCAAAGGGTGGGGCTTTGGGATTGGATGGCTATGATCTACCTAAAGTGCCATGTGTCATTGGAGTTGATTTCAATATGATAGAACATAAGGATGCTAAGAAAGGAGGCATCTCTTTGGAGTATAAAGGGAATGAAAATGTCTTCTAGGTTAGATTAAAGAATTCTTTGAAACTTTTTGACCCAATGGAAGGGTTCAAAGTAGATAGCAAATGGATATGGTTTTCTTGGTGCAACAGTTAGAAAGGTTCAAGAAGGATTCATTATAGATTAGATATATTTTATGCTAGCAAAGGTTGTTGCAAGTATGTGCCTAACTAGTGTTGTCATCATATTAGTGTAGTCATTGGTGTCAATTGTGCTCTTCTTTTGATGCTTTCTTGTAATGGGTTAGATACTTTGTATTTGCCTATGTAAGTATTGGAGATCCTGATATTGAGGATATTGAGAAAATTTGCTTCTCCAATGGAAACAATATGTTGCAGAATATTTTTATCTACAAAAGAACAGTCCAACAGATTTCTTTGCATTTCTTGTAGAATAACTATCTTTATTTGCAGATTGGAAGTTATTTAGATACATGTCTGAAGATGCTATATTCCAAGTTTGAGCCTCTGGTATGAAGATTTGAGTGAGTTATGTTCACCAGAGTAAAAGCTACTTTTTCTGAGTATTCACTGGTGACAGGGAGAATGTATTATGTTTTGCATTCCTTTGCATTGAAGTATTTTGATCTGCGGTTCTAGAGTTAAGTCTGAGATGATGTCATGTGCCTTCAAAAAGGAAAAGTCAAAGAGGCAATTCCAGAAAGTGATAAATTGTCCCAAGAAGGGCCAAATAAGAAGGAAGAAGAGAATAAGAAGAGAAAGGTAGTGAGCAGAACCAACTCCACTAAGCCAGGAAAAAGAGGTAAAGATGATAATTTACCCAAATGTTTTGACAGACTGTGTAATGGGAAAAAACATCATTCTTCTTGAATCACCTAAATGAAGAACTTACACTGTTTCAGTTGGAATGTGAGAGGGTTAGAGTCGCCTGATAGAAAATATGTGGTTAGGGACTTTTGTAATAAAAACAAGATAATGGATATTCTATTTTTCAAGAGGTGAAATCAATAGGGTTTACTCTAGAAAATACTTTAAATTTTATTTGGAAGGAATCTGTTGCTCTCTCTTCCAAGCATGAAGGGGGAAAGGGGGTAATGTCATCCTGATTAATAAAAGATGGGAGTTGTTCATTTCACAGTCAGGGTCCTCTCCTTGTGGAAGGTGTGTTTGGGTGATTTTAGAGGTTGGTGAGTTGAAATTTGGTCTCTTCTCCATTTATGCTCCCAATGGTTACCTCTAAAGGGTGGGGCTTTGGGATTGGATGGCTATGATCTACCTAAAGTGCCATGTGTCATTGGAGCTGATTTCAATATGATAGAACATAAGGATGCTAAGAAAGGAGGCATCTCTTTGGAGTGTAAAGGGAATGAAAATGTCTTCTAGGTTAGATTAAAGAATTCTTTGAAACTTTTTGACCCAATGGAAGGGTTCAAAGTAGATAGCAAATGGATATGGTTTTCTTGGTGCAACAGTTAGAAAGGTTCAAGAAGGATTCATTATAGATTGATATATTTTATGCTAGCAAAGGTTGTTGCAAGTATGTGCCTAACTAGTGTTGTCATCATATTAGTGTAGTCATTGGTGTCAATTGTGCTCTTCTTTTGATGCTTTCTTGTAATGGGTTAGATACTTTGTATTTGCCTATGTAAGTATTGGAGATCCTGATATTGAGGATATTGAGAAAATTTGCTTCTCCAATGGAAACAATATGTTGCAGAATATTTTTATCTACAAAAGAACAGTCCAACAGATTTCTTTGCATTTCTTGTAGAATAACTATCTTTATTTGCAGATTGGAAGTTATTTAGATACATGTCTGAAGATGCTATATTCCAAGTTTGAGCCTCCGGTATGAAGATTTGAGTGAGTTATGTTCACCAGAGTAAAAGCTACTTTTTCTGAGTATTCACTGGTGACAGGGAGAATGTATTATGGTTTGCATTCCTTTGCATTGAAGTATTTTGATCTGCAGTTCTAGAGTTAAGTCTGAGATGATGTCATGTGCCTTCAACTTTAATGGTTCATGATTTGGTGGTCAACAAGTGATCTTTTCCTTATGACAGTAGCTGACAGTGTTGTTTATGAGCTCTAGTTTGAAGAATCCTTTTGACAGAGTAGTTAGAGGTTATGTGGTTGTTCCTGATGATTTCAATGTGCTTGTGGATGTCTCTAGATTATGTTTCTACCCTTGGATTGGTCCGCAAAGAGAAATTTGGATCATAGATAAAGACTGTTCTTGAAAGTCTTAATGTAAACACCAGTCTTGGCCGACTTGGTTTCTTTCACTATTTGCGGAGATGCATTGAAGATTGTAGTAGTGTGTTGTGGTGTGGAACATTGTATTTGAGTCCCAACTAAGGCATAGTGTGATCCACATACACCTTTACATCTTTCCCTTAGCAAATTTTTGTTTAGGTCCAGACCTATTTCTATGTATGTTTGTAAATGCTAACCTTGGAGTTTGTTCCAATAGTTGATGAATGTAATGCCGACCTTGATGTACATTCCAAGGTTGAGGAGTTTATAAAAACATGTAATGTGGTTGCGAAAAAGGTATCAAAGTGTGAAAATGAAAAGATAAGTGCGAAGGTGTAAAAGAGTAGAGTAGAGGAGATATACTGCACTTCAATGGAACTGAACCCACACATGGATTAGATGCTATCAAATCAGTTCACCAATCTTAGCAATGAGCCACCCCTTGGTAGTGAGCCTAAACTTTTGCAGTGAGCATATTGGGCAGTGAGCCTCTAGTTTTCAGTATTGTTATAACTTATACATTTTTGTGGGCTAACACCCATCGTGGTTTTTCCCTTATAGGGTTTTCCACATAAAAATTTGGTGTCTCATGTGTTGATTGTATTGTTGTGTTAATTTTTTCAATTCATGCTTTGATTGTTAAATCTAAATAGCAGTAATCAAGTGTTTCATGAGTTAATGTTCATAAGAGGTTAAAGTTTTAGAGACAACTGATTCACTCCCCTCTCAGTTGTCTAGTGCATTTCAACAATTGGCATCAGAGCAGGTTCCTTGGAAGAAAGCCTAATAGCTTGAGGAAGATCCAGGATGTCTTTTAAGAAGGAGGCTCCACAGTTTGATGGGACAAATTATGCTCTATGGAAGTTATGAATGAAAATCCATCTCCTTTGTCTTAGTTATAAAGTGTGGAACATTGCAAAAACAAAATATACCATTCCTTAAAATGGTTTAACAACTAAATATGAAATCAAAGAATATAAGTTGAAAATAAAAGCTAGAGATGCCCTATTAAGTACCTTAAATGACACTGAGTTGATAAAAGTCATGGATCTAGAATCTACAAATGAAGTTTGGGAAAAGTTGAAAAATCTGTATCAAGGAGATGATTCTATAAAAGAAGCCAAGTTGCAGGGCCTAAAAGTGAAATATGAGGGTGTAAAGATGAATGAAGATGAAAACATTACAACCTTCATGCAAAAGGTTGATGAACTTGTCAATGGAATAAAAGGTATGGGAGGAACTATTGGTGAGAAGAAAGTTGTGATGAAAATTCTTAGGTCACTACCAAAATCCTACAGTCACAAGGTAGTTGCAATTGAAGAATTAATGACTGTAAAAACTATTGACAAGGATCAATTACTTGGAAAGCTTACAGCCTTTGAGATGAGAGAATTTGGTGATTCTCTACCAAAAGTTGAGACTACTTTCAAAACTAGTACTTCTGAAAAGATCTCCAGAGCAGAAAAATATAAAGTGGAGCCTATTTATGACTTTGATGAAATTGAAGATAACTTTGTTGATAGATTACAAAGAGGTTCCGGTAAGTTCAAAGGAAAATTACCTTTCAAATGTTTTTCATGTGGTAAATTTGGTCATTATGCTTCGAGATGTCCTGAAAGAATTGAAAGGAATAGAAAAAGATTTGAGAATAGGTCTGGAGCTCCAAAGAAATGCTACTATGTTATGGATCTTGATGATGAAGGTGTGATTGATGATGAATCTGATGATGCTAGTGCTAGTGCAAATGAATGCTTTTTTATTGCTATTAAAGAAGAACCTTTGTCTACTAATCCTGCTAGCTGTGTGAAGGAAGAAAAACTAGTGGAATAAAGTACTTTGGTTGTTCAGGTTGAGAAAGATAAGGATGAATGGATTATTGATAGTGGATGCTCACATCACATGACTAATGACAAAAGTAAGTTTGTGAGTTTGGAAAAGTATGATGGAGGACCGGTTAGGTTTGGAGACAATGCAACTAGCAAGATTTATGGAAAAGGATCTATTTCATTTGATGGAAAGAACAATACTAATAATGTCCTATATGTGAAGGGTTTGAAGCATAATCTTTTGAGTGTTGGTTAGATGTGTGACAAAGGTTATGATATGAGATTCAAAGACAATGGGTGCAAGATCATGGAAACCTAAGGAACAGTGATTGCTACTGGTAAGAAGACTAGTGGTAACTTTTACCAGTTAAGAGGAACAAATGACTACTGTTTATTGGCCCAAGTAGGTGAGAGTTGGTTGTGGAATAGAAGGATGTGTCATATAAACTTTGATAATTTGGTGAAGATAAGTTCAGGTCAGGCTGTGAGTTATTTACCAAGGCTTATAAAACCCACAAATACTGTTTGTAAGGAATGTCAGTTGGGGAAGCAGACAAGAACAAGTTTCAAGAGCAAAGAGCAATTTTCTACCAGTTTGCTGGATCTAGTGCATACAGATCTCTGTGGTCTTACAAGGGTGAGAAGTCTACAAGGTGACATGTACTTCATGTTGCTTATTGATGACTATTCTAGAATGAATTGGGTTACTTTTATAAGAGACAAATCAAAAGACCTAGAGAAGTCCAAATCTTTCATGGTGATAGTGGAAAATGAAATAGAACTAAAAATCAAATGCTTGAGGTCTGATAGAGGAGGTGAATTCACATCAAATGAATTCAACATTTTTTGTGAATAGCAAGGGATAAAGAGATAGATGTCTGTACCTAGAACTCCTTAGCATAATGGAGTTGTGGAAATGAAGAACATGACAATTCAAGAGGCTGCTAAGACAATGATGAAGAAACGAGATCTACCAGAAGTTTTCTGGAAAGAAGCTATACATACTGTTGTCTACATTCAAAATAGGGTTCAAGTAAAAGGCAATGGTACTAAAACTCCCTATGAACTTTCTTTTTGGGTAATAGATTGGTTTCATGGTTGAGCTAGAAGAAAGATTCAATCTCTTTGTCAACTGCAAAAGCAGAGTATATTGTAGCAACATGTTGTTGTACTCAAGTGTTATGGATGAAGCTGACATTGAAGGACATAGAAGTTGTGTATGAAGATCTAGTTGCAATCTTCTATGATAATACAAGTGCTATAAACATCTCAAAGAATCTAGTGATGCACTCAAGAACAAAGCATATATCTATAAGATAACACTTTCTGAGAGAAAAAGTGACAAAGAATGAAGTAAAATTGGAATATGTATTCACAAAGGATTAGATTGCTGATATTTTCACTAAGCCTCTTCCTAAGGATGCTTTTAAGTATCTCAGAGAAAAGTTAGGGGTTATTACCCTCCTGGTCTAAAATAAGATGCATGGGAATGCATCAGTCCAGAAGTGCTCAAAGTCTCATTCTTTGATCTGGATTGATGTTTTGAGAGCTACCTCTTAGGGGGAGTAGCTAGATGTTACCGGTATAAGTTCATGATAAAGAAAGTATTGATCACAGAGAAAGTTTAGTTGGATCAGAGTAGCAGAATGCAAGTATGTGCCCTTTTCCATTGATGTCAAAGGGGGAGAGAAATCATGTGAAAAACTTAGAGAAGAAAGAGTGCATTTGTGTAAAGAGAAAGGGGGAGAATCTTCTCTTGATGGCCTTTACAATTTTTCACATCAATGTTGCCATCAATGACAAAGGGGGAGATTGTTGCAAGTATGTGCCTAACTAGTGTTGTCATTGATGTCAACATATCAGTGTAGTCATTGGTGTCAATTGTACTCTTGTTTTGATGCTTTCTTATAATGAGTTAGATGCTTTGTATTTGCCTATGTAAGTATTAGAGATCCTGATATTGAGGATATTGAGAAAATTTGCTTCTCCAGTGAAAACAATATGTTGCAGAATATCTTTGTTTACAAAAGAATAGTCCAATAGTTTGCTCCGCATTTCTTGTATAATAACTATCCTTATCTGTGGATTGAAATTTATTTAGATACATGTCTGAAGATGCTATATTCTGAGTTTGAGCCTCCGGTATGAAAATTTGAGTGAGTTATGTTCACCAGAGTAAAAGCTACTTTTTTTGAGTATTCACTGGTGATAGGGAGAATGTTTTATGCTCCACATTCCTCTACATTGAAGTATTTTGATCTACAGTTCTAGAGTTAAGTCTAAGATGATGTTATGTTCCTTCAACTTTAATGGTTCGTGATTTGGTGGTCCACAAGTGATCTTTTCCTTATGACAGTAGCTAACATTGTTGTTTATGAGCTCTGGTTTGAAGAATCCTTTTGACAGAGTAGTTAGAGGTTGTGTGGTTGTTCCTGATGATTTCAATGTGCTTGTGGATGTCTCTGGATCATGTTCCTACCTTTGGATTGGTCTATAAAGAGAAATTTGGATTGTAGATAAAGATTGTTCTTGAAAGTCCTAATGTAAACACTAGTCTTGGCTGACATGGTTGCTTTCACTATTTGCAAGGATGCATTGAAGATTGTAGTAGTGTGTTGTTGTGTGGAAGATTGTATTTGAGTCTCAACTAAGGCATAGTGTGATTTGCATACACCTTTACATCTTTCCCTTAGCAAATTTTTGTTAAGGTCCAGACCTATTTCTATGTATGTTTGTAAATGCTGACCTTGGAGTTTATTCCAACAGTTAATGAATGTAATCCCAACCTTGATGTACATTCCAAGGTTGATGAGTTGTATAAAAACATGTAATGTGGTTGGGAAAAAGGTATCGAAGTGTGAAAATGAAAAGATAAGTGCAAAGGTGTAAAAGAGTAGAGAAGAGGAGATACACTACACTTCAATGGAACTAAACCCAAGCATGGAGTAGATACTATCAAATTAGTTCACCAATCTTGGCAGTGAGCCAACCCTTGGTAGTGAGCCACCCCTTGGTAGTGAGCAACCCCTTGGTAGTGAGCCTAAACATTTGCAGTGAGCATATTAGGTAGTGAGCCCTAAGGTAGTGAGCCTCTGGTTTTCGATATTGTTATAACTTATACATTTCTATGGGCTAACACCCACCATCATTTTTCCCTTATAGGGTTTTCCACCTAATCAAGTGTTTGATGAGTTAATGTTCATAAGAGGTTAAAGTTTTGGAGACAACTGATTCACCCCCCCCCCTCTTAGTTGTTTGGTGCATTTCAACAAAGGTTTCTTTCATTTCTTGAGTGGCAATAGATGCAACTTGGTTTAGGTCTTGCCTAATGCATTATCGGATCACCATCCTATAAAAACTGTCCTCTCTATGGCTAAGTAACATGAGGTTTCTAAGTCTATAAAAGATTCTAGCTTTAAGTTGAATTGCTCCCTATTGTTGGATGAGGACTGTATGAAGGGTATCTTAACCCTTAGAAATTTGTGCAAGACCAAGCCCTCCATCTCAAATGCTATTGAATTCTGGAACAATCTTGTTAGCTCCTAATGTATTGTCTTTAGGACTATAGGCAAAAAATATGCTCTTGACAGGAGGAGAGAGGAATGTCTACTCCAAAAAGATTTATAGACTTAGAGTAAAAGGTGCAAAAGGATCTAGGTGTAGATGATTTGGTATTGGAGCTAGGAGAAGTAAAACATAGGCTAAGGCAGCTTGAGATAAGAAAGGCACAAAGTGCTAGGGTTAGATTTAAGCTAAATTGGCTTAGGGATGGAGATAGAGGATCTAAATATTCTTTGATCTCCTTAAGTTCAAAAACTTAAAGGAGAGAATTGGACCTGTTTTAGAAGATGGTAGATTTCTCTAGAATGATGAGGTTATTAAAGAAAATTTTAGATCCTTCTATGAGAATCTCTTCAAAGCTGAAGATAATACATTGGGGTGTAAAGATGCTCAAGACCTGTGCATGATAATTTGTGAAAAGAAAGTGGATGCTGAAATGTGCCAAAGGATTAATGCTAAAATAAGAAAAAAAGAGATAGAAGTAGAAATTAAATCTATGGACAATGACAAATCTCTTGGCCCTAATGGTCTGCCTATTGAGCTTTATAAAGCTAACATAGATTGGATAGTTGATGACTTGTGGGAACTTTTCCAAGAAGCATTTAAGCAAGGTTCCTTGGGGAAAGAAATTAATAAAGGCATTATTAAGTTGTTTCCCAAAGATGGGGACAAGGCTAGTATCAAGAACTAGAGGCCTATTACATTATTGAATGTGTCTTACAAAATTATTGCTAAGGTGTTAGCCTTAAGACTAAAGGAGATCTTGCTTAAGATCGTCAATAATACTCAAACGGGATTTATAAAGGGAATGTACATTTTAGAGAATTTGATTACCAGTTGGGAGGCTCTAAATTGGGCTAAAGAAACAAAATAGAATGTAGGGATTCTGTTATTAGATTTTGAAAAAGCATATGACAGACTAGAATGGTATTTTGTTCTCAAGATGCTAAAGGCAATTGGCTTCCCTGAGTATTTTTGCAAGATGGTCAATATGTTATTCATGGATGCCTTTGCCTAGGTTGAATTTAATGGCTCACTCTCTACACCTTTCCCCTTAGGAAGATCCATTAGGTAGGGTTGCCCTCTTCCTCTGCCTTGTTTGTGATTGCCTCAGAGGCCTTGTATTAACTATTGAGATATGATGTCATATAAGGTAGGCTCTTTAGCATCTCCCTTCCCAATCAAGATAGACTTTTGAATGTTTAATTTGTAGATGATACTATTCAATTCAGAAGCTTGGAAGATACATTGAATGTTTTTTGCCAAGCCCCAAGGGCTAAAATTTCCCCTACCAATTCTATTCTTCTATCTTGGGAGGAAAATAGTCCTTGCTGGTTGAAAGGGTGCAGGTGGAATTGGGGAGGATAGCAGAAAATAACAAGGTACTTGTGCATTCGTTTTGTAGTTAGCCCTTCTTTAAAACTTATTTGGGAGTGGCTTTACTTGAAGATAGAGAAAAAGTTGAACAATTGGAATAGGAATTACTTATCCCTAGCTGGCAGGCTGCAAGTATATCAAAAGGTACTCTCAGCCTACTGTATATACTACTCATCAACGTGGTTGTTCTCTAACTATCAGTTTGATCTTATTTAGAAGGTAGTAAGAAAATTCCCATGGTCTGATGGAAAAGGTAAAAGTAAGAGGCATGTGGTTGAGTGGGATTGGTGTTGTCTGGATAAGAATGAAGGAGGGTTAGGTCTTAAAAACTTGAAAATTTAGGGCATAGCATTAGCAACAAAATGGATTATTAAGGATCTTAATGGAGATGAACCATGGAAAATTTTGGTCAGGAATAACATAAGTTTTTCCTTGCCTGGCAAGTGTAGGGGTTGGGGAAGTCTGCATATCTAGGATATTTTGTTTAGAGAGTTCAATGCCAAGCCATTAGGGTCTGCAGTATTTCTTTGTGTATGGAAAGCATGGAAACAAGCCAAAAGCCTAATTCTAAATAGAAAAGCATTTGATATCAGTAACAAAATGGTGATTGGGCATAGATCTATCTAGTAGAATGTTGAGCACAAGGGCATATCACTTGCTCTACTTTAGGGGTGTTCAACTAAAAAATGGAACAGTCAAGGATTGAGGGTTCTGGGAAATCTTTTTGACAATAACTATCCTAAATCATGGGAACAACTTAAAGAGGAATATAATTTGGCTTCCACTCAAAAGAGAACTATCTATACTCTTTCTAGGGCCTTCTTGTGTAGTCTTTCCCAAGATGTCTATGTTCTTGGTGAAGACTGCATTGAAAGACTTGTTTGGATGGATGGAACAAAACTATTGAATGTGGATCCAAAGAGATTGTACAAAATGTTCACTAACTCCTAGATGGCATTCCATCATATCAACTTGGCATGGAATTGTACCCTAGAACATAAAGAATTGTCTAAAACCTTTAGGTGGATTTGGTCTAGGTATGCTAAACCTAAGAAAAGTTCTTTTAGATGGCTCCTAATCCATAACAAACTCAGCCTTGGTTTAGACAATGATTTGTGTTCTATGTGTAATACTGTAGAAAATTGTTGGCATATATTTTTTGAATGAAAATATGCTTTGTTTATTTGGTCATTGTTTATGAGTAATATCCCCAATTGGTCTCCTAAAAAAGTAGTTAACTGGAAAGAAATATTATGTGGCTATGTTGAACATCTTAACATGAAATCTAACAAATTTTGGCTTGTTTTGTCTACTGAAATTTTGTCATTTTTGTGGAAAATGAGGAATGGAGATAAGTTCTAAGGCAAAAGGAGAGACCTCACTAAGGCTTGTTTAAGACTCAAAAAATCTAAACTATTTGAATAGGTAGTGGTGACATTGGAGGTGATAGAGGACAAACTTAATGAAATCTTTGAAGGAAGAGCCATGATCTATAAAGAAGATATTCAAAATGCACCCCAGTGGAATTAGGACTAGAGGAAATATGAGGAAAGCTTAAAAAAGGAACATAAGGACTTCAAGAAAAGTACTGTTCACACCACCATATTGAAAGGAGAGAGGAGATGCATAGAAACATAGATATACCTAGTCACAAACTCAATTCTAACAATGGGCAAGTGAAGATTGGCAATCCTAGTGGCAGAATACATGGTCTAGACTCATACAGGGACAGTGATAATAGGAACTATGTTAGGCACTAGAGGTATCAGAACTCCATAAGACAACAGAAGGAGTTCTTGATCTCAACAGGGGCTAATTAAAAGGATTTGGGAACAGAATTGGATGATACACAAGGTTTTTATTTTGGAGGCTATAGGCAAGGCATAGAGGGCACTCAAGAGTGGCAGAGCATAGCTACAAATATGAACATAGGTGGTGAAAAAGAAGAAAAGGGCAGAGAGGCTTCCAAGACATCTCACAATAGAGCGATTACAATGGATCAAAATTAAGTGGAATTACATGTGAGGATCATCAATCTGTATTTGAATATATTTGTCTAAATCTGTCTTTGTTATTTCTAGACCGATATTACACTCTATCACATACTGTAGTTTTTGTTCCTATTTTGGCAAACTTATAGTATGTTATAGACTAGGTTTTGGATTGATATAGGTAGTAGGGGAGATTTTTGGTGTGGCCTTCTTAGCCACCAACTTGTACTACAACTCTTTTCCTTTTTGAATAAAACTTTGTGTATGATCTTCAATCCAAAAAATTTGGATGAGAAAATAGAAAATGATGCCAAAAAAGTAACACATGTTTTTGGCAAAAATGAAGACACTAGAAAAAGTGATTGAAGATCAAAATCTTAATATATTTGAATTGTAGAAAAAATTACATAGTTAGAAATCTAAGAGAGAACTTGACATCACAGTGGAATTTTTTAGAATAATGTCTTAAAATGTGCAAACCTGATGGAGAGAATGTTTGACATTTTATTATTTTTATGTTTTATGCAAAACACAAAATTGGGCACCTTATGTGTAGGTTCAACCCTTTGGCTCAAATATCCATGCTAAATCCAAACCTAAGGGTTGGCATTTCCAAACCAAAGATGAAAACATGCATGCATTATAATACATGTTATAACATACACACATTTTTCTTGAGATGACAAAAATAAAGTATAATGCCCCGAGATTTCACTCAACACATTAACTGACAAAAGATGACTAAAAAATTTGTTTGTAGAATAAAAGTGGTAATAATAAACCACATAACATATTGCATGCCCAAGGTGTCATATGCAGCCCTGATAACACACTTGACGTGAAGTCCAATACATATGCAAAGCAATACTAGGAAAAGACTTTAACCACACCATGGGACAAGACACCATGGTTGGCATAGAAAACAAGACCATTGAAAAACCCTCATAACATCCTTACTAAACTGCTCTCTAAATTTCATGAAGCTATGACAAGTAGAAAAATTATAACTATCAAAATTTAGGTTCCACTAAGGACTTGTAGGCAGGTTAGACTTTAGAGCTAGATTGTAACTCATAAATATGCATAATAGTTTAGACTCATGTTTTGGGCTACAATCACAATTTGTACCCTCATATACTTTGGGTTGTATTGATAAAATACAATGTACAAATGACATGCTAACCTTAGAATCCAACCTTCAAATCACTTTAGGCTTTGAAAAACTTCTTCAGTTTACGTGTTGCAATGTGTAAATGAACTTTGGTTCCCAAAATTAAAGGATGTTTGGACCCTAGAAACCTCTTGCAATTTCTATGTCTACAAAGAACACTTGAGTTCTAGACTCCAAACCAACAACATGCCAGACTTTAGGATTCATTGGCAATTTGTACATCTGCAAAGTGCAAGTAGATGATGAACTCTAAACACTATGACAAATTGAACTTTTGAAAACATGACAAGCCACACCATGTAAAGTGTAGTTGACTTTTGAATCCTAGACTACCAACTACCTTGAGCTCTAGAAGCTAGATGCAACTTGCACTATGCGATGTGCACTGGGTTTCTAAGATTTAGTTGAACTACACTTCAAGGATAGGACTCTATATTTAATTAGAAACTTAAATTGGCAACCTTAGTTTGCACTATAGTTGGGACTATAACTTCAACTTACAAAATAGAACGTAGAAAAGAGTTAAGGTAGGAGAAACAACAAGTCTATTTACCTCACTCTATGAGGTGTATCTTCCTTAATTTTTAAGTTATTTGGAAATGGTCTTTGGGCTACATTCATGGGGTTGTGGGCTCTGACATGGACACATAAAAACCTCCAAAAGTACATGGATCCCAAGAAAATGAGAGATAAGTGAATCTCATTTTTAAAACCAAGAGTTAGCAAAATAAATTGAAAATGAAATAATGAAATACCTCAACACTAAGTACTCACCATGTCATCAAGATAGGAAAGCTCTCGCCACACAAACCAAATATATTAGAAATCTCTAAATCCCCAATAGTTGTGCAGTGCCACCCAACCACGTGGTACCCTTAAGCCCACCCCACTATATTGAGAGGTGAATGCAAGGGTACAAGAAGACTCATGCAATACAGAGTATAGCACACACATGTCAATCAACATGCATAACATAATACTACAACACGAGTATACAAAATGCAATATCCTATCACTAGTAGAATTCTGGCAAATAAATGACTAAGTGACTAAAACTTTTAGTCACAACAACTAAAAATGACTAAATTCTACTAATTTTTTACAACTCAGCTATAAATGAGTAAATAAATGACTAATTTGGTCATTGACTAAAAAATTATTTAGTCACACATAAAAATGACGAAATAGTTAGTCATTTATTTAGTCACAATCCATTTGAATAAATCATTTAAGGAATCAAGAATCAATAGCCCACCAAAATACTCTAAAATGTTAATAAACATACTCTAAAACTTTCGTCCAAATCTTATTTTTAGGTGTAGCCCACCAAAATGGAGTTTTCATTTTAATAAACATACTCTAAAACCTTGGTCAAAACCTAATTTTCAATCGTAGCCTGCAAAAATGGAGAAGTGTTTCAGTAAAGAATGATAGAGAATGGTAAGGAGATGTGTGTGACAGGAGGCATAAGATTCATTGATGCTTATCTCATTCCTGCTCTGCTCAAGAAGGGTTCATTGTTTGTGCTACTATTTATAATCCACGTATTTAATTTACATATATTTTCATAAGTTCAAATTCCTTCAGATGCTTTTGAAGTATCAATGTATCCTATATAGGGTTTAGAATGATTTATTTTAGTTTAAAAAATAAATAAATTATGTATTTGCCTATGATTAGATAATGTGGAGATCTCCTAAATCTATCCTAGCTCACTATCCTCTTTGGCATTGTATTCATTACTCTAGCTGCTAGGGTTTCGCATGTGACATCTTTAATATCTTCATGACAGTGGCTTTTAAATAGATCCCAGTCTTTTCTTTAATCTTTATCATGGTAACCTAATAAATCTAGAGCATTTTTTCTTTCAGAGTCAATCCTGGTGTTGGAAATTGATGATGAAGTTCCTAGATAAATATTCCAGGGCAGTTATTATCTATTTCAACAAATCTTCTAAAGCAAAGTCACCAGGAAACTTTAGTTCTACCCCTGTAGCTCTACCTACAACTTTAGACTCTTATATTTAAATGGGATATAACATGTACCATTATTCATATATTCATGTATCCTATTTTAAAAAGATGCTCTTGTCTCCATATGTCATATTTCCATATGACTGGCTATAATATTTGGATAAATAACTAAATTATCGTGTGTTATTGATAAACCAGTGGCCATATATAATGTCAAACTTAGACAAATAGAGAAATGGCTCTCACTGATACAATTCATTAATAGGATAGCCACAAGTCTGAGAAATCAAATAATAATGGCCACACATTATTGCCTTGGAAGGAAAATACAGGCCAAGAAATTAGTAGATACTTTGATAGATTGATACCACTTGGTATGCTCCTAGGACATTTTGATAAACCCTTAGTAGGTAAATATAAATGAATATAGTACTTTGGGTCTAGGTTGATTGGGGTAGTCTGCTTACTTTTGCACTTGTAAAAAAGGTTGACATTTGGGCATAAAGTTTCAACATATATGGCGAATGTTAACACGTTGGCACCTGACTTTTAATTATAGGGTTGCATAATAAGAGAATTAAGGAATGTGGGAAATACCTAAAGTGTTGTAGTCTAATAAAGTGTAAATTTGAATAACTGTGTGATTATTTTTGGTGCAGAAAGATGGTCCTGGGGCACCAGGAGGTCAATCATGGATAGTAGTGTGGCTTAAATTTGATAATTCTTATATCAAGGTACAGAGTAGAGCTGAATTGAACCTCATGTACTAGAATATACCTTGATCATGAATGAGCAAAAGTTTTTTTCTTAATTTTGTGAAGGACATAAAAGAGAGGAGGGACCTAGATCTTTTGGTATTGTCAATTGACACTATTCTTTTTGAAGATCTTGGATTTAATGTGATTCTTTAATTGGTTATACTTTAGAGTCCCCATGGACCTACTCTAGCCATTTGTGGTAGTTAATATAATTTCCTTCTTTCTTTTTGTTTCTTCAAGATCAAAAAGAATACTCCATTTTAACCTGCCCTTATTTTTGCAAAACTAGGCATTTTAAAATCCATCTTGAACTCCAACAAAGCTTGATGTCAACTTACGCAAGTTCAAAGAAGCTGAAGAATATTGATGAAATATGTCAAAAGAATCAATCTTTCCATTGACATAACATACTAATAATGCTAAGCCAATATCTTAAGTCTTGTAGGAAATCTTTTTCTCCTTTTTGAAAATTTTGAGAAACATTTTACTAGATAATTCAACTCAGTGAAGGATATATGCATCTCAAAATAAAGTTTTAGAGGATGCCTATAGTTGATTTCCTTTCAATAATAAGTAAAGTGCTAATTGGATTTTAAATTTGTTTACAAGTATATGCTGAGAAATATGTAGTTGATCAAGATGCATCTTTCAAGGACTACGTAGAGGCTCATGCAAAACTTAGTAACCTTGGTGCTAAGTTTGATCCCCTTGATGTAAAGTAACTCAACTTTTGAACACTCTCTACTTGTCATATTCATTTTTCATTTTTCTGTTGTTTCATGATGTTCATGTGATAAGCTTAAATTTATGAGAATATTTATTTGGTGGATCAGAAATGATAAATTCACATATCATGGTATTAGTCGAGGTTTGAAAATATTATTTTAAAAGTTGTCTTAAAAAGTCTCTTATGCATGATGCTGAAAGAAATGGAACCTCCAAAACAAGTAGGAAAAAAGAGTTCTGCTATGGTTTTTTTATATTTTATATATCATAATTCACACGAGCTTTACGTGTTTTGATAAAATGCCTGTCTATGGTCATTTTGTTAGTTGACATCTTGAACATTGGAATTTTGCCACTAAGTCAACACTTAAGCTACTTTGGGTGTAGGTGGATTAGTAAAGTTGGGTTTAGTATGCATATATGTTCATATACAATAGGGAGGGGATACATCTCCAAGCTCATGAGGGCTATTACATGCAAATGCCATGACAAGAAAATTGCTATGGATTGTGATGGCATTCCATCACCATGAGACAAGGCAGTGAACTATTCAAAAAAATGCCTCAAAGAAATGTGGTCTCAATGTGCTTGTCATAGCATTCCATCACCATGAGAGCACATTTCTTTGAGGCATTTTTTCAAACAGTTCATTGCCTTGTCTATGCTTGTTAGAGTCATTGTTAGAGTCTTCCAAGGCATTGTTAAAACAATAAATTCTTTTGAGTTTTGAATTTATTATTTGCCTTGTCTAACAATACAAGGAAACAAGGATTACAACCTAGTTTGAAGTCTTTCCCAAAATTTTGAATCAGGAGTAAACCACTAATGATAAGAAACAATAATAGGAAACATGGTTTACAACCTGGTCCCCATAAATTGTTGACACAAAGCAACCTAAAGAAAAAAGAAACTAAAAGATGACATTTTTAAATAATCAGAGCTCTATAATTGTTTAAGTATGATTAAGTATGTGTACATGCTAAGCCTTCTCTGTACGATGCAGAATACTGGCATGCCAATGTGTTGATGATTACCACCACCATGAGGATGCTCAACAGGATTCATTGCCACACTGCGAACCTTGGGCCAACAGTTTCTTTTGACCCTATATTTGTGATATGCATTGCCATCTTTGAGAATTGGCTTTTCCATCCTTCCACCACCAATAACCTAACCAATCATGGCTCTGCAACTACTTGGCACAATCTTCTTAGCTCCATATGGAAGCTTTACCCTATAAATTGAAACCAATTTCCAAGACTCATCAAACAAGGCTATTAAAAATCGCAAAATCAAAAATTACACAAATCTAAACATTAAGAGAGAACTTAGATAATTGTTCCAAAATTATTTCCATTACCTTTGAAATAATTGCATTTATCAGCTCACTGTAACCTTGGAAAAAAATTAAGCATAGAAATATGCCATAAGTCTCAATAAGGTGTACACCTAGAACTCAAAATAGTTTGAAAATAATTTGGAAAAATCCACCATCCATAAGACATCACATGTTTGTTGCTAGCTACTAAAAGAAATGATAATGAGTCAAGGGGAACATCAAGAAGCAGTACATTCAAATTAAATTTCAACCAGCTGCTAAATGAGCACAACCCACTTTGACTTGTCATAAGTTCAAAATATTAGAATGGGTACATTTTTATGTCTGTAAACATGACAACAATCAAGCAATGGATGAAATGTTTTATATTTGAATGCAATAGAAATACATTGCAAATGACAGCAATCAAATTTGAAATTACTCAGCTCATAAAAGAATAGTGGAGAAAAGGCAAAAAAAGTGTTCTTTGATTTGACTGGGCCAATGAGAAATATTGTCTCAAAAATTTAACTATATCACCATGTCTTTGGCAACTTCATTACCAATACCTTGGCCAACATTATTACACAAATGAAGAGCATTATGGGCAAAAATAAAAACTAATTTGAGGCTTCACTAAGATATCTTGACAAAGAGAAATGATATATCTTACTAAGATAGGCATATGACCCCATAGATGTGATAATACCAAAAGGTAAAACAGATCATACATCTAGATACAATCCACAAAATGCTATTAATGGTGATATCATCTAGGATACAAATAGCATTGAAAAATGAGATTAGGAGTGATTGTCTGCTATTTGACTTATTTTAACAAATGAGTTTCCAATGTGAAGTGTCAACCAAGGATTTTATTACCATTCTATTGACTGTCATTTTCTAAGTCATGACTATCAATTTTGAACCAAATGAGGCCTTCCAATGCTTTGGCTTTGGGGGCTTGTGATTTTATCGATTGCCTGTGATGGAGTTGCCTGTCATGTCTATTTTTATGACTCCAAGGAACACACAGAATCAACAATAGAAACAAGATAGGATGACAACTATTGGAGCCAATAGGTCATAGATGCAAAATTAAAGTGACTGTCTAAGTATGGTTAATGATCTTTTATTTTGTTGCCTCTAATTATATTTGTTTAGCTATCAAGGGGGTGTAAGTCATGGCATAGCTCTATATCTCTTTATTACCTTAAGGTAGATCCTCACATGATTCTTATCTTGGTAGCAGGGGTATCTCAACACCAAAAATTATTTAGAATCCCACTCCTTCATGAAATGTAATGACTACAAACTACTATCCCTTGACTTATCTCTGCCATAAAGACAACTCTATGGAATATGTAGAGGGTGTAAGTCATGGCTTGGTTGTGTCTAAAAAAGTTCATAGTTTGTTCTATCTCCATTTCAGAAATATTGTCTCAAAAATTCAACTATATCACCATGACTTGTTCCCTGCTGCAGTACCACAAACTGTTTCTTTGACCATTGCAGGACTGCAGTATACTAAACATCACTTGAAGCCTTTCACTGCACTACCACACTCCATTAAAATTGTTGTGGGGCTGCAGTATTCAACACTGACATAACTTAAACTCCTTATACCACTATACTACAAGCCTCACTTGAGGCCGCCGCGGGGGTGTAGTGTACTATTTTCCTCTACTCCTTACTACATTACCACCAGTTATTCTCTTGACTACTGCGGGACAGTAGTGAAGTATCATATGCCACTTAAATTTATACCACTAGCCTACCACTTCATTTTGAGACCACTGTGGGGCTGCGGTAATCGATCTCTACATCCCGCAATGCCGCAAGTGCAATCTCTTCATACTATAGGATAGCGATAACTATTCCCTTGTTATCCTTGGTTCCCACACACATGCCAAGACCTTTTGAGTGACCTGCGGGACTGCGGTGAGAGATAGAAACACATTAATGGTCAAAAATACAAATATCTTTCACATGGACTTGGTATGGGGTGCTTATGAATGACTCTTGGAATAATTTTAAAATAAATATGGATCCCTAAGATGGATTTATGGAAGGAAATTTGAATGGATTTATGGATTTATCAAATGTTCTTTTATCAAATATATGAAGGTATCTTTATTGTAGGTTATTTTACCTATATTATTTATTCTTGGTTTGAACTCCTTGATTTTTTGGTTTTTTGTTAGGACCCAAGGCTTTCATATGCAGGACCACCTACAAGGTGCCAAAGGAGTCATCTGGATCATGACTTAGGAGTTGCTTAGTATTCATTGAGTGGTATAATGGTGGTTGAACTATCCTAGTCTATACAACTAAGAGATGTACTTGTGTGCTTTGTAGTTTGTTTGTTTAATTTTTTGATGCTTAGAAAATCATCATAAATATATAGGATGATATTTTTGTAATTTATTCCTTCAATCACTTGTCATAGGTCAAGTTGGGGGTAGCAAAGCTAGTGGAATAGAGGGTGTACCTTATCTGCCTATTTATTCAAGCATAAATGTTGCAAGTTCCACTTCAGATCACTAAAGCCTTCACAAAAACATCTGCACAAAATTCAATAATGAAGAATTTATGCACAAATTCTCTTTTGAATGATGCACAAAGCCTCCACTGTAACACTGCACTATTGTTGGGCCTTGCAGTGACGCAGGTGATTCCTACATCACTGCAAGGCCTAGCAACAAACTATGTGGTGTTGTGGTGGAGGCTTTGTGCATCATTCAAAAGAGAATTTGTGCATAATTCTTCATTATTGAATTTTGTGTAGAAATTTTTGTGAAGGCTTTGGTGATCCAAAGTGGAACTTGCAACATATGATAAAAATCTACTTGCAAATATGCTTTTGATGGATGTTCATATCCTCATCCAAAGCTCCAATTCACACACAGACATGAAGGACACTTTCAAAGGTTGAGGAGTTGGGCTTTACACCCACTAGTTGCATTTTCTTAAAATTTTCTAAGGACTTTTTAGAAAAACCCATTCTAAACATATCCTTTAATCATGACATTCTATGATATCACATTTCTTTGAGGCATTTTTTGAAACAGTTTGCTTTCCTTGTCTATACTTCCACATTTTCATGTATGTCTAGTAGGGCACTTGTAACTACAACATATGACAAAAAAATCCCTTCTGTTATTCTTTGATGGATGTCCCTTTGTTATTAATGGATATCTAATGTAGTGCACATTATTATAGTGCAAGCCTATTTTTTAGATTGTTTCATTTAGCATCACCAATGTTCTCCACAACACAACACATGAACCAGGGTTGACATTTTTTAATTGGTAAGGATGCTTAGAGCATCATAATATATTAATATTAATAAAAACATTTTTACAGATTACAAAAAAGGCCCTTCTTGGCCAAAAAGATAACATAACAGAGCATTTTAACTAAGAGCCTTGAACAGAGCTACAGATCTAAAAAGTCCTTTTTGGCCAAAAAGGACACCAAAGTTGTAACGAAGCCAAAAAATTAAAATAGAAAGAGTGGTTCACATGTTGTCCATATTCAAATCTGCAACCCTAAAGCCATGAACCTATAGTTGGATTCTCTTGAGAAAGGACTATGTTATCATTGGTGAAGGGAACTACCGGTGGTTGGAAATTTGACAAGAAGCTCCATTTATTGAATACTTCCTCTATCCTTTCTCTCTTGGACCTTCCAAATGCATATTTGTGAACCCGCAGTGAATTATGAAAGAGCTCTCTGTTACTTGATTGCAAACTTGAAATCATCACTTGATAAACACAATTAAAACTGGGTTTATTAATGATATCTTCACAGAGAAAGAGTCTGTTGCAAGTATGTGCCTAATCGGTGTTGTCATTGATGTCAACGTATCCTTGTTGTCATTGGTGTCAACTATATCTTATTCTATTACTTGTTTAAAAGACTTGTATGTTGAGGATATTAAGAAAATTAGCCTTTCCGAAAGGATCAAGTGAGTTACAGAGAAGTGCAATACAGACAGTGAGTTGTATGTTGAAGAATAGTCTGGTAAACTACTTCGCATTTACTTCTACTTGAAGATCATGGTCTATAGATTGGAAGTAAGTTAGAGGTATGACTAAGGATGTTGCATTCCAAGTTTGAAGCCTCCACATGAAGATCTGAGTGAGTTGTGTTCACCAAAGTGAAACCTACTTTTTTTGTAAGTTCAGTTGGGACAAGAAGAAAGTATTCTGCTCCACATTCCTCTACAATAAAGTATTTTTCTCTGTGGTTATAGAGGGAAGTCTGGGATGATGATAAGTGCCTATAGTTGCAATGGTTCATGGTTTGGTGGTCCACAACCTATCTTTCTTTTATGACAGTAGAAGATAGTGAAGTTCATGTGTTCTAGTGAGAAGATTCCTATGGATAAAGTGGTTAAAGTTTGTACGGCTGCTCCTGATGATTATAGCATGCTTGTGGATGTCTCCTAATCATGTTCCTATCTAGACTTTGGTCTGTATTAAGAAATTGAGATGGTGTGTGAAGATTGTTCCCAGATAATGTAGTGTGTAACCAGTCTTGGCCGACCTGGTTAATCCCAATGATTGCAAAGATCTCTGGAAGATTGTGAAAGCATGTTGTGGCATGGAAGATCATGTTTGAGTCCTAGCTAAGGCATGACATGATTCACATTTCATTTCCTTTGCACAATGTTATAATAGGTTAGGACCTATTTTGTAAATGTTTGTAATACTGACCTTGGGGATTGTTCCAATGGTTGATGATTGTGATGCCGACCTTGATGATCATTCCAAGGTTGATGTAGTGTATAAATACTTGTATTTGAGTCATGGAAAAGGTGTCCTTGAGCAGAAATGGAAAGATATTAAGAAAGGTCCAAAAGGTAGAGAAAAGAAGAGGAAGAGGAAAGAAGAGGAAGAGCAGAGCAGGGGAATTATTACACTTCAGTTGCAAATATAGAAAGGTGTAGATCATGGCAATGAGTCTAGCAGTAAGCCACTAGTAGGGTTTAACAACCCTTATTGTAATCTTGTTAGGTTTAAGGTTGAGGCAGTTAGCCCACTAGACCTAGTTTTTCTTCATGGCAGTAAGCCAGTATGTTTAGGCCCATGGAGTGACCAAGCCTAAACATCATTATTTCAATGCAATATATATTGAGAGTTAATCCTCTCTGTGGTTTTTCCCCAACTTGGGGTTTTCCATGTAAATTTGGTGTCTCTTATGTTTGATGATGTGTATGTGATTAAGTTTCTTATTTCATGCACTCATTGTTAAATCATAATAATTGTGGATAAGTGATGAATGCTTAATTGCAGAAAGTGTTTAAGTTTTTGTGACAATTGATTCACCCCCCCTCTTAGTTGTCTGGTGCATATCAACAATTGGTATCAGAGCCAAGTTCCTCTGAAGAAAGTTTAACAGCTTGAGGAAGATCCAAAATGTCTTACAAGAAGGAAGCATCACATTTTGATGGAACAAATTATGTTCTCTACAAGGCTTAGATGAAAATCCATCTTCTTTCTCTTGGTTACAAAGTTTGGAAAGTTGTAGAAATAGAATACACCATACCTCCAAATGGTCCGATGACTAAAGATGAAATCAAAGAATATGAGATAGATATCAAGGCAAAGGATGCTCTACTAAGCTCATTAACTGACTCAATATTGATGAATGTTGTGGATCTTGAAATTGCAAATAAGGTATGGGAAAAGTTGAAAAATCTATATGAAGGAGATGATTTTGTGAATGAATCCAAGTTATAAAGTCTGAAAGTGAAATATGAAATCTTGAAGATGAATGATGATGAAAACATATCAGCCTTTATTAAAAGAGTTCATGAACTTGTTACATGGATAAAAGCCATAGGTGGAACTCTCGAAGAAAAGGAAGTTGTTATAAAAATTCTCAGATCTCTGCCCATGTCCTACTGTCACAAGGTAGCCGTGATTGAAGAATTCATGTAAGTAAAAATGGTTAACATGGATCAGCTACTTGGTAAGCTTATTGCTTTTGAAATGTGGGAGTTAGATGATGCTCTGTCGAAAGTTGAGATGGCCTTCAAAGCTAGTACTCCTGGAAGTACTTCCAGATCAGAAAAGTACAAGGTACAATCCGATGATGAGTTAGATGAAGTTAAAGCCAACTTTGAGGATAGACTACAAAGAGGATCTAGTAAGTATAAAGGCAAATTACTTTTCCAATGTTTTTCCTATGGTAAAGTAGGTCATTTTGCTTCCAGATGTCCTGAAAGAATTGAAAGAAATAGAAGAAGATATGAGAACATGCTTAGGACCCAAAATAAGTGTTATTATGTTGAAGATTTTGATGATGATGGAGTATCAGATAATGGTGAACCAAAATAATGCTAGTTCCTCTATAAATGAATTGTTGTTCATTGCTATTAAGGAAGATCCCATGTCTACTAATTTTTCTAGCTATGTGAAGGAAGAAAAACTAGTGGAAAGTGCTTTGGCTGCTCAGGTCATTAAGGATAAGAATGAATGGGTTATTGATAGTGGCTACTCCCACAACATGACTGGTGACAAAAGTAAGTTTGTGAGTTTCAAAAGATGTGATGGTGGACTAGTTAGGTTTGGAGATAATACAGCTGGTAGGATTTGTGCGAAAGGATCTATTTCTTTTGATGGAAAGCATAATACTGAAGATGTCTTGTATGTGAAAGGATTAAAGCACAATATTTTGAGTGTGGGTCAAATGTGTGAAAAGGGCTATGATTTAAGCTTCAAGGACAATGGATGCAAGATCATGGAAAGCTTCAGAACAGTCATTACAACTAGTAAGAAGACCAAAGGTAATATCTATCACTTGAAAGGAACTGAGAACTATTGCTTGTTGACTCGGACTAATGAGAGTCGGTTATGGCATAGAAGGTTGTGTCACGTAAATTTTGATAATATTATGAAGATAAGTACTACACAGATCGTTAGATATTTGCCTAAGCTTGTGAAGCCTGCTAATCTTATTTGCTAGGAGTGTCAATTTTGGAAACAGACAAGAACAAGTTTCAAAAGCAAGGACCAATCAGTTTGAGGACTACTTGAGCTAGTGCATACAGATTTGTGTGGACCTACCAAAGTAACAAGTTTGCAAGGAGATAGGTATTTCATGTTGCTCATTGATGATTATTCTAGAATGACTTGGGTCACCTTTTTGAAAGAGAAAGCTGAAGCTCTAGAAAAATTCAAGGCGTTTAAGGCAATGGTTCAAAATGAGATGGATTTGAAAATAAAATGCTTGAGGTCTAATAGAGGAGGAGAGTTCACATCAAATGAATTCAATTTCTTTTGTGAAGAACATGGAATAAGGAGACAACTATCTACGTCCAAAGCTCCACAACAAAATGGAGTTGTTGAAAGGAAAAACAAAATAGTTCAAGAAGCTGCTAGAACCATGATGAAGGAAGCTTATCTTACAAAAGCATATTGGAGAGAGGCAATTCATACCATAGTATATATCCTAAATAGAGTTCAAGTAAAAGGTAATAGTTCAAAGACTCCTTATGAATTGTGGCATGGTAGAATTCCTACTGTGAAATATTTCAAAGTTTTTGGTAGCAAATGTTACATCAAAAGAGAAGAAGATTTAGGCAAGTTTGATGCTCGATGTGATGAAGGAATCTTCCTTGGTTACTCTACCAAGAGTAAGGCCTACCAATGCTATAATAAGAGGCTGAATAAGATCATTGAAAGTACAAATGTTAAAGTCAACAATTGTAAGAAAATGTCTTTAGAATTGAAAGTGGATATGAGTCAGATGAACTAGATGTTTCAGAAGTAGTATAGGATGAACACAACACAGATGAAGAAGAACAAGCTCTGGTAAGTGCTACCAAAACTCCAAGATATATAAGAATCAGTCATTCTGAAAATCAAATCATAGGAGATAAGAGCAAAGGGATCTTAACCAGAAGAAAAGCTATAGAGGAACAAGTAAATTTCTATCTAATTTCCAAGATTGAACCTAAAACTGTGAATGAGGCTTGCAAAGATGAGAATTAGATAAAGGCTATGGAAGAGGAAATGATGCAGATAGAGAAGAATCAGACTTGGGATCTTGTTCCCAGACTAGGAGACAAAAATGTAATTGGTACAAAGTGGGTCTTCAGAAACAAGATGAATGAGAATGGTGAAGTGGTTAGAAACAAAGCAAGGTTGGTATGAAAAGGATACACTCAAATTGAAGGAATAGACTTTGAAGAAGATTTTTCTCTAGTGGCAAGGATTGAAGTAATAAGGATGCTTCTAGCTTTTGCAGCATACAAAGATTTCAAGTTTTATCAAATGGATGTGAAGTCTACCTTCCTAAATGGAGAGTTGGAAGAGGAAGTCTATATAGAACAACTGGAAGGATTTCAGTCATCAGATCAGGGTGACATTGTTTGTAGATTGAAGAAAGCTTTGTATGGATTAAAACACGCTCCTAGGGCATGGTATGCATGGTTGGACAGGTGCCTAATATAGATAGGGTTCAGTAAAGGTACTAAAGATAGCAAACTCTACTTCAAGATCAATGATGAACAAACCTTGATTGTTGCAATTTTTGTTGATGATATTATGTTTGGAGGCAATGAAGGTATGTGTTCAATTTTTGCTGGAGAAATGTAAAGTGAATTTGAAATGTCTATGTTTGGAGAGATGAACTTCTTTTTAGGTCTGTGAATAAGTCAATCAAATAAAGGTATCTTCATTTCTCAGTCTAAGTATGTGAAAGAGTTGTTAAAGAAATTTGGGATGGAAGACTCTAAACTAGTATGCACATCTATGATAAATGGTTGTAAGTTGAGCAAAGATGATAACTCACCCATGGAAGACCAGAAAAAGTATAGATCTATGATTGGAGGATTACTTTATCTGACTCAACCAAACCTGACATAATGCATGTAGTGTGTCTTGTGGAAAGATTTTAGGCAGAACCCAAGGAATCGTATGTGATGGCAATCAAGAGAATTCTGAGATATTTAAAAGGCACAATAGATTATGGTTTTTGTTACCCTAAGGACTCTAACTTTACTCTATATGCAGATTGGGCCGGAGATGTGGATGACAGAAAAAGTATAAGTGGAGGTGCATTCTTCTTGGGAAAAAGATTAGTATCTTAGTTGATTAAGAAACATGATTCAATATCCCTATCTATTGTAGAAGCATAATACATTGCAGCAACATGCAGTTGCACTCAAGTGTTTTTTATGAAGAAGACTTTGAAGGATATCAAAATTATGTATGAAGATCCCATTACAATCTTTTGTTATAACACAAGTGCCATTAACATATCAAATCATCTAGTGATGCATTCAAGGACAAAACACATATCCATCAGGTACCATTTTTTGAGAGAAAAGGTGATAGAGAATGAAGTCAAGTTGGAGTATGGTTCTACCAAGGATCAGATTGCAGACATTTTTACCAAGCCTCTGCCTAAGGATACTTTTGAGTATCTTAGAGGAAAGTTAGGGTTTATCACCCCTCCTTATCTAAACTAAGATGCATAGTAGTGCATTAGTCTGGAGGTGCTTAGAGGTAAAGATTGATGATTTTTAGGGCTACTTCTTAGGGGGATTAGTTAGAGAGCTTAGAAGAGAGATTAGATCAAAGAAGATGAATGCAAGTATGTGCCCTTTTCCATTGATGTCAAAGGGGGAGAGAAGTCATGTGAAAAATTTAAAGTGTAGATGTGTAAGAGAAAGGGGGAGATTGTTGCAAGTACGTGCCTAATTGGTGTTGTCATTGATGTCAATATATCCTTGTTGGCATTGGTGTCAATTGTATCTTATTCTATTAGTTGTTTAGAATACTTGTATGTTAAGGATATTGAGAAAATTAGCCTTTCCAGAAGGATCAAGTGAGTTACAGAGAAGTGCAGTATAGACAATGAGTTGTATGCTAAAGAATAGTTTGGTAAACTACTCTGCATTTACTTGTGCTTGAAGATCGTGGTCTGTAGATTGGAAGTAAGTTAGAGGTATGACTAAGGATGTTACATTCCAGGTTTGAAGTCTCCGCATGAAGATCTAAGTGAGTTGTGTTCAGCAGAGTGAAACCTACTTTTTCTATAAGTTCAGTTGGGATAGGAAGAAAGTATTCTACTCCACATTCCTCTGTAATAAAGTATTTTGGTCTGCAGTTCTAGAGGAAAGTCTAGGATGATGATAAGTGCCTACAGTTGTAATAGTTTTTGTTTTGGTGGTTTGCAAGCTATGTTTCTTTTATGACAATAGAAGATAGTGAAGTTCATGTGTTTCGGTGAGAAGATTCCTATGGATAAAGTGGTTAAGGTTCGTGTGGTTTCTCCTGACGACTATAGCATGCTTGTGGATGTCTCCTAATCATGTTCCTATCTAGATTTTGGTCCGTCTTAAGAAATTGAGATGGTGTGTGAAGATTGTTCCCAGATAATGTAGCGTGTAACCAGTCTTGGCCGACCCAATTAATCCCATTGATTGCAGAGATCTTTGGAAGATTGTGAAAGTGTGTTGTGGTGTGGAAGATCATGTTTAAGTGCTAGCTAAGGCATGGTGTGATCTATATTTCATTTCCTTTGCACAATGTTGTAATAGGTCAAGACCTATTTTGTAAATGTTTGTAATACTGACCTTGGATATTGTTCCAATGGTTGATGATTGTGATGATGACCTTGATGATCATTCCAAGGTTGATGTAGTATATAAAAACTTGTAGTTGAGTTGTGGAAAAGGTGTCCTTGAGTGGAAATGGAAAGATATTAAGAAAGGTCCAAAAGGCAGAGCAGAGAAGAGGCAGAGGAAAGAAGGGGAAGAGCAGAGCAGAAGAAGAGTAGTGTAGGGGAATTATTACACTTCAATCACAAATATAGAAAGGTGTTGATCATGGTAGTGAGTCTGGCAATAAGCCGCCAGTAGGGTTTAATAGCCCTTAGGGTTTAACATCCCTTATTGTAATCTTGCTAGGTTTAGGATTGAGGCAATGAGCCTGCTATACCTAGTTGTTCTTCATGGCAGTAAGCTAATATGTTTAGGCCTATGGAGTGACCAATCTTGAACATAATTATTTCAAGATTGTAATATATATTAAGAGTTAATCCTCTCTGTGGTTTTTCCCAACCTTGGGGTTTTCCAATTAAATCTGGTGTCTCTTGTGTTTGATGATGTATTTTTGATTAAGTTTCTGATTTCATGCACTCATTGTTAAATCATAATAATTGTGGATAAGTGATGAATGTTTAATTGTAGAAAGTGTTTAAGTTTTTATGACAACTGATTCACCCCCCTCTTAGTTGTCTGGTGCATATCAACAAAGTCCCCCTACTAAGGCTGAGCCATCATGGAGATTATAAGTAGAAAACGCTTCAAATAGCTTGACATCTGGGACTACATAGTCATGAACAAACATTGATGCTATCCTTTCAACCTTATCAACTTGATGAAATAATTCCATCACATTTGAAAGAAAATGAGATACTAGATGTGAAGCATAACATACCCTGGATTGTAGTAGAAAATCTCTATCACATGTACATCTATCAAAGCATCCTCCACCAGCTCTTCATCGAGTAGTTTGAAGGCCCTAGCCATGAAATCTAAGTTGATGCTTCCTTGCATTGGTTGTTCCCATGATTGAATAGGCAAATGAAGTCGACGATTATGGGGATAGATAGACATTACAGATACACAACAAGAGCAAAATGAAGAGGCAATAAAGAAATAATTAATGACACAGATACCATCAGCTCTTGCATAAAAAGAAGATTGTGCAAGCCAACATAATGAATTGAAGTCATTCAAGCCAGTGGGGAAATAAAACCAAGGCAGATGAGATCCAAATGTGGATTATATTGCTCAGATTGCAACACTCCTCTCACAGAGCATTCAATGAATAAAATAAAAAAGACATGTGCAAAGCGAATAATTAATGCCAGATGGAAATCTACATAGATTGCAAGCTTCAAAATGACTAAATATACTACTAATTAACATGAATTAATAATTAAATTGACTAAATATACTACCAATTGAGAGAAATCAGTGAACAATTAATAAATATGACTAAATATATGACCAATATTAAATCAGTGAATAATGACTAAATATACTACCAAATTGAACAAAATGATGATTAAAATCAATGACTAAATACACTACCAATGGATAGAAATTAGTTAATAGAAATGACTAAATAAGTGACCAGTTAACAATAATCACTGACTAAATTAATGACTAATCTATAAGTGAAAAAAAATGACTAAATAAGGGACCAGATTACAACAATTAATGACTAAATCAATGACTAAATATACTACCAAATCGATCAATCAAAACAACCAATAAATGACTAAAAATGGTTTAGTCATCAATTTGGTCATGTTATAAATGACTGGCAATAAACTACTAATGGTCATGTGACTATGTTTGGTCATTTATAAGCAATTTTTAGTAGTTTTTTTAGTAATATATTGCTCTTTATGTACTAGTGTATAAGTACCAACAACATGATTAGAAATACATAAAATGTGGCATCTAATGGAAGAATAAGGATAAGGGTCCTAGAAGTTAGGCGGGGAGTTTTAATGCAGTAGTACAATGGCCATGCAAAAATATGAAGAGTAGTGCTTACTCAATGAAGACATTTATTGACATTCACCAACCCCTACAAATTGTGACATGTCCTATGTGAACAATACCGAATCCACATAAGGCATTTAGTCATGGAATGAAAACTTTAGTTATTATGTTTTAATATACCCAATAAGATTGTGTTTTCACTTGGCTTAAAACTCTCCATGGTTCTCATCGAGTTGGTGGTGCGGTCACAGTAGGAGGGTTCATAGAGTGAACTGTCTAGGCTGTGCAACAAGAGTAAACAAAATGGAAACAACTCAAAAATATGAAATAATTGCAGATCCAATCATTCAATATATCATAGAATTCAAATACAAATTGGCCGACAATATGCAGGCTTACAATTAGGGCTCATAGGCCTAATTATAGAATAACAAAATACACACAAGGTATAGCTTTGAAGCTCCTTTGCAAAGAATCCAAACTATCAACTATGAAATCAATCATTCACTACTTTCCTATGCATCTATTACGTCAATATATATCATCCATGGAACAATAGATTCGTCCTCATCAGCCAAGGAAGATCACAAACTTCAATGAAGAGCTATAACATGTGTACACGGGTAGGTCAGACCTAATCATGTAGAACACTTCTACAAATGCATGGAATGATGTGTGGAACTTGAGAAAGGTCAGCCACGAACTAGTGATTAATGAATGATGTTTCGTTAGGCTCCATAGATCAGGAAATGCTATGCAAGTCTTCTCCTTTAGCTAATTGTCTGAGACTGTCAGGATGCTTTGCTATGAGAAAACAGTCTATCTTCTGATAGCGATATCTTTCTAGTTCTCTAACCAAATGCTTTACAAATTGGATATGATGTAGATGAATGTATCAAGATGCTAAGTCCAACTCTACAAGGTCTAAAATGATATTACGATAGAATGCAGACCAAAGTACAGAAACTGCTACTAACTAAACTAAACTGGAAAATGAAAAGAAACAAACTAAACTGCAACCAAACTAAAATGTAAATGTTTTTGGTTGATACAATATTGCTCTTGAACCAAGGATGTTCCTGCATTAGACATCTAATGTTATTGAAAAAGTGAGTCCAAAAGTAGTTTTCACTGACCAAAGCCACTATTTTATCAATGCCAAAATGTCTTGCCAATCCACCACTATGCTTCTCCTTGATCAAATTATCTCTCATTGAACTTATAGGTATGCATAACTTATTTTCTCTGAATAACATGTCTGTTTGAATGAAATAGTCCAACCATTTACTCCTATCTATCACAATAGGTTCCTTACATACTTTCCAAGGTTCTACAAAATCAGTGTCTCTCTCATACATGTTCTTCAATTCATCAAATCCTATCACTTCAAATCTCATCTATGTCAGCAAGTTCCTTCTCCTACTCAATGCATCTACAACTTTGTTTGATTTTTCACTCCTATGCTTCAATACAAATGTATAACTCTGCATGAACTCTACCCATGTCATGTATCTTTGATTCAACTTTCCTTGACTATTCAAATATTGCAAAGTTTGATGATTTGTATACAACACAAACTCCTTAGGAAACAAATAATGTCTCCACTTCTTCAAGGCTTGAATTATGGCATAGAACTCTTGATAATAAACTAAATATCTTCTCCTTGCATCATTCAACTTCTCACTGAAATATGCTACAGGTCTACCTTCTTGACTTAACACTACTCCTACTACATTTCCACTTGCATCACAATCTACTTGAAATACCTTATTGAAATCTGGAATTGCTAAAACATGTTTCTCTGTCACTTTCTACTTCAACAACTCAAAACTTTTATCTACTCCTGATGTCCACTTAAAGTCTTTTCTGTCACCTCTCATTGTCTCTGTCATAGGATTACAAACTGAACTGAAATTTCTAATGAACTTTTGGTAGAAACTAGCTAATCCATGAAATGATCTAACCTCTCCAATGCTCTCTGGTGTTGGCCATTCAAAAATTACTCTCACTTTCTCAGGGTCCATCTTCAATGCTTCTGCAAAAATCATAAATCCCAAATACACTAATTCTTCCTTCATGAAACTACACTTCTTGATGTTTATCAGCAATTTATCTTCTCTCAACCTCTGCAAAACTTGTCTAGAATATGCCATAAATGTTCCTCTTTTGTCTTACTGAAAATTAGAATATCATCCAAGTATACAACCACAAACTTACCCAAGAATTTCTTCAAGACTTCATTCATTGATCTCATGAAAGTACTAGGTGCATTTGTCAATCCAAAAGGCATCACTAACGACTCATACAATCCTTCATTTGTCTTAAAAGAAGTCTTCCATTCATCTCCTTCTCTGATTCTGATCTGATGGTATCCACTCTTCAAGTCTATCTTTGTAAAATATTTTTCTCCACTCAAACAATCCATGATATCATCCATCCTAGGTAAAGGAAATCTATACTTAACTGTGATCTTGTTTATTGCTCTAGAGACGGTACACATTCTCCATTCTCCATCCTTCTTTGGTACTAACACTACAGGTACTACACAAGGGCTCAAACTTTCTCTAATCAAACCTTTCCTCAACAACTCTTGTATCTATCTATTTAATTATTCATTCTCTGTCAGTGTCATTCTGTGTGCTGCTTTATTAGGAAAACTAGCTCCCGGTATATGATCCATGTGATGAATGATACTCCTGAGAGGTGGCAATCCTTTAGGTACATTATCTGATATGATGTCTCCATACTCTATCAGCAATTCAGTTATCTCCTCTAGTTGTGATTCTTCAGTCTCCTTCTTCAATGTTTCAGGCTTCTTAGGAATCAAAGCATATAACACATATTCTCATGTCTCAAACCATCCAACAACTTCCTCCCATCTACCAAACAGATTCTAGCATTCCCACATACTTCACTCTTAGGATCATCTTCCAAGGGAATCAAAGTAATTCTCTTCCCATTTGATGTTATAGTGTATGTATTCATTCTCCCATCATGTATAGCTTTTCTATCATACTGCCAAGGTCTACCCAATAAAATATGACAAATATCCATAGGCATAATGTCACACAAGACTTCATCATGATATGATCCAATATGAAATTTTGCCAAACATTGTTCACTCACCAATACCTTATGATCATCCTAAATCCATGCTATTTGATAGGGCTTAGGGTGTTTCATGAAAGGAAGATAGGTGTGCAGAAATTGCTTCCTACACTAATCTAATGAGGAGAGATGAGTGCAAATTCAATTTATTCTTTACAATTGCAGCTATGTTAATCCACTAAAAGAGATATTGCAACAAACACATACACAAGAATGTAAGACATAAGAAGAGAGACACAAGATATACGTGGAGAAAAACCTTACGGGTGAAAAACCCCACACTCCAAAGCATAGCTCAAATGTGTTCCATAAACAATGAAGGTTACAATATAGTCACAGAGCTAATGCTCTTGTAGGAGTCTTTGACACACATATCTAGAGATGATTTGACATCATAATAGTACCTGTGAATCACATAATACATCACCTCTCCAAAGTACTTGTTTATATAGAATATACAAGGCAAAAATGGCTCCACATTGAGATGGGCATCCAACATGGCCTCATGGACCAAAACCCATGCATATGGACACTTGTCCAACATTGTAGGATGTTCTTGACACTTGTCAAGTCACCCCATCCCAAAGAGGTCACCTATTCCCAAAATGGGTAATGACAGATGCTCATACGACTCTTACAACTTTCATAGAATTTGTCATAGCTGTCATAACTTACAACTGTAAGAGAATATGTCATACACATGCTATAAATAGCATATTCTCTTACAACATGTCATAACCCACCTTGGGGCACCTAAAGATGCCTTTTTCAAAGATGCTTCTCGACACATGTCCATACCTGTCATAGGATCTTCTATTTCTGACTCTTACATGCCATAACTTTGTCATAGGAATTTGTCATCACCATTTCGGTCAATATTCCCTTACACACATTCCAAGATGCTGACATGTGGCAAAATATGCCTACCACTAAGTGGGACACCTATCTCCTCATGTGAGGAAAATTTTACATGTGGTTATATGCCATGTAGGATAACACATCACTGTGCCAACTCCCACAAGATGACAACATAGGATTTGCATCCTAATTATACAATAGGAAATAAATAAATAAATACAATGAAATAATACAAGGAATTACCAAAGTTGAGACACCTTAATTCCCAACATTTTAATCTTTCCAACTTCAGCTTAGTCACCATCTCCTTTGAAACTAGGTTATCTGAACTACCACTATCAATAACAACTTTACAACATTTACCTCCTGATTTGCATCTGGTTCTGAACAAACTTTTCCTTTGTGGTGGTTCCTCATTTGTTTCTATTTGAAATAGTGCTCTCCTCATCACAAGTGATTCTCTTTTCTTTGGTTTACCAATCGAATTAGGTGATCCAATAGGTTCTTCTTCCACATAGGCTGCTCTTCTATTGTTCTCTGTCCTCTTGATTGTACTCCCCTGATTAGATTCAAATGCTCTATGTCCTTTACCTCCACATTTGAAACAAGTTCCTCTGAATGTTCTCTTATCAAATCCTCTTCTTTCTCTTCTATATCCTTCATTCCAGTATGCACTAGGGTTTCCTCTCTAGTAAAAGTTTTGTCATCTCTCTGGTAAGCATTATTATCTCTATCATCCTTCTTGAATGTGTTCTCTTATCTGTTTTGTTCTATAAATGATCTATCTCCTTCAGAAAATGTTCTACCTCACTTAAATTTACCTCCTCTTCGTCTATGTCTCTAATCATGCCTCTTATTCAACTTTTCTTCAACTTTTAGGGCAAATTGATATGCTTCCTCCAAAGATGTCATCCTTACCAAACTTAGTTCTTCTTGAATGTTAAATCTTAGTCCATTGATGTATCTAGCCACTTTCTCTTTGCTTGCTTCACTATGTCCTATCCTTATGATCATCTTATGAAATTCCTTAGTATACTCCATAGATTTCTCCTTTTGTTTTAGGTTTTACAATCTCTTCAATAATTCCAACTCATAGTTAGCAGGTATAAACTAAATTTTCAATTTTGTCACCATCCTATCCCATTTTATAATATTTTCTTTTCCTCTTTTGTTTCTATCCAACTAAACTTCTTTCCACCTTATAGTAGCATGTCCTTTCAACTTTGTCTTTGCAAATTGCACCTTCTCCAGATCTTCAACTTCTTCATATTTAAAGTATTCTTCCATGTCATTTATCCAGTCAATCAACTCTTCAGGGTTCAAATTGCCAGTGTAGTTGGGTACACCAACTCTAGGTCTCTTTCCAATCTTTGAAATAGCTTGCAACATCTTTATTTGATCTAATTCTTCTTCTTCATCACCTCCTAGGGTTTAGCCAATTTGTTCAATAGATTGAAATTCTTCTTCATCGTCACTTTCAAAACTGGGTCTAGGTGTTAATCATCTTCATCTATCTTCTTCGATAGCATCTGATGTAGAGTGCACAGTGGAAGCTTCAAAAAATTAACAATAGACTATATCGGTGAGAGTGTGACTTCTGTCTTGGCGATATGTCCTCATTGGCCAAACATATCCCATCAACCACCTTGTTATTTATCTGGCCAATCCCTTAACTTTCCCCGATGACATGCATTGTTAGTGTAACCTTCCTCGTCGGTGAGCACTTTGTATGTGCTCTTGATACACTGATAAAATAGTTTGTATATACTTCCGCCGACTTGCAATCATCGGTTTCCTTCACCGTCGCTGCCGGTCACCTCTTGCACCTAACACAATGTATGTGTGTAATGTATATTCTCAATATACATTCGGAAGATACATTCAAAACATGCATTCAGAATATGCATTTGGCAAGATTGACCATTGACTTTCCTTATATCATACGAAATGCACATTCACCCACAACATTCACTTGCGAGATACACATGAACATACAACTACGAGATACACACAGAATGTATACCTGATGAAGTAATATAGTCTTATGCCGATGCACTTGGTCACCCAACTACTCTTTGGGCAGACTACTACTTTCACTCAAAATATTAGATACTCTGTCAATAACCCAGTCTCACTGATGGTACTCCAACACTTAGGAAAAACTTCACTTTGCCTAACTTTTGACTAAACCCTAGCACATGAAGATGCTAAGTTGGTCTACTGTGTAGCACAGTCAATCAGATATTCTCCACTATCAAACAAAATACAAATGACAAACACAGAAACAAGAATAGACATATATGTACATCGAGAAGCCACTCCACTAATTTCAATAGAAATCTTATCAGTGGAATGCTTCAAATTGACATCTTGCAACAATGGGAAAACACAAAACGAAAAGGAAATCTACAGCTAACAAATTTGCAATTATAGAGAACAATAATCAAAATGACAGAATAAAATATCTTTATTTCTCTTTGAAATAATGTTCAATCACACTCTACCTCCTCTCTATGATTACATTTGAACATATGAATGATTACAATCTCAAACCCTAATACCTGATCTTGTTCATTTCCCTAGTTTTTATACGTTCGCCCAGAGTAGTACCAAACTGACTCCAAGCAGCTGGGAGATCGATTCCAAGCGGCTGGGAGATCGATTCCAAGTGGCTGGGAAACACTACTGCCTATTTTTGGCATTTATTGCTATGTTTAGCATTATGCGATTACAATTGACAAATGTCCCCTAAATCACTTGAGACTTAGAAAATGAACCTAGACACAACCTGAAATGAAAATGCATTGGTCAATAGACCTTATTACAAAAGAAAACATGATTTTCTAGGTGCTCCTACACCATACTCTCGGGGTTGACAGAACTCAAGTCCCTTGAGGAACCAAATCTGAAATGGAAACCCCATGTTTGATGATGTCCTCCTCGCTCATCCAGGTTGCGTCTTCATTGGGTAAACCACGCCATTTGACCAGATACTGCTTGTAGGTCTTATGTTGAGTCTTCTTATGAATCTTTGTGTCCAAAATACATTCCAGCTGTGGTGGCTAACTCGATGGAAAATCAAAAATCCATTCTACATCACCTGCTCCTATCACATCTGAATCTGCAACATTGTCTCCTCTGAATGGAAACAGTTCTGACACATTGAAAATGGGTGATATTGCTAAACCTAGAGGAAGTTCAATTTTGTATGCATTAGGCCCAAATTTGTGTACAATCTTGCATGGACCTATCTTCATCATAAGAAGCTTCATGGGCTGCCCCTTCAAAAGTATTTCTTTCTTCAGATATGCCATTACCATATCCCCAACTTTGTATTGGACATCCTTTTTTTCTGATCAACTCTCTCTTTGTATTTCCCTATGTTCTGCTGGATAGTTTCCCTTACAACATCATGGATATCCTTCATGCTAACTACAAAATCTTCTCCTTGTGCACTTCTTTTCTCCAAGTTCTGGAGATCCCTGAGATCCAAAATTCTCTTGATACAACTTCAAAAGGACTCTTTCCTATGCTCTGATTGACAAAGTCATTATATGCAAATTCTGCTTGTGGGATGATCATATCCCATGCTTCTCCATGTTGTTTAGTCAAACACCTCAAAAGATTGCCCAGTGATCTATTCACCATCTTAGTTTTTCCATCTGTCTGAGGGTGATATGCAGATGTGAAAGATAATTGAGTGCCCAGTTTCTTCCACAATGTGCACCAAAAATGTCCCACAAACTTGGGATCTCTGTTAGTGACAATATTCAACAGCAAACCATGAATTTGAAATATTTCTTTAAAGAACAGACCAGCAATGTGTGAAGCATCATTAGTACATTTACATGGCACAAAATGAGCCATTTTACTAAACTGTCAACAACCACAAACACACTGTCAAATCCTCTTTGAGTCCAGGGAAGACCCAAAACAAAATCCATATTGATGCACTCCCATGGCCTTTGCAGAATTGGAAGTGGTTGATAGAGGCCTACATTTGATGAAGTTCCTTTTGCCCTCTAACAAATACTACAAGTTTCTACAAATTTCCTGACATCGGTTTGCATCTTAGGCCAGAAGTAAAGCCTTCTCATTTGTTCCAATGTTTTTCTAGTCCAAAATGACTGCCAAGACTACCGCAATGTTTCTCTTTTATGATGTTCACCCTCATGGAACACCTAGGCACACACAACTAGTTGCCTTTAAACAATAACCCCTGCTGTAGCAAAAATTCAAAAAATTTAGAATGATAGGAATCTAAAAATTGTGAACAAACTGCATATATCTCCTTGAAGTCCTCATCATCCTGGTACATATTCTTGAGAGAATCCACTCCTACACTTTGTAACTAGATTTCCTGTATAGTGCACACTCTTCTGCTTAGAGCATCTGCCATCTTATTGGCTTGTCCCTTCTTATGTTTGATGGAAAAGGTATACACCTGGAGTTGTTCAACCCACTTCATATTCCTGTGATTTAGCTTCTCATGCAAATTTCAAAAACTCAAAGCATGGTTGTCAGTACAAACAATGAATTCCTTGGGTAAGAGATAATGTCTCCATTTTTTCAATGCTTGCACCATTGCATACAATTCTAGATCATATGTGGAATATTTCCTTTTAGCATCATTCAACTTTTCACTAAAGAAAGCAATAGGTCTGCCTTCCTGACTCAAGATAGCACCAATGACAAAGTTACTGGCATCACATTCCACAGTAAACAACTTATTAAAATCAGGCAAAACCAAAATGGGTTTCTCTACTATTTTCTGTTTGAGAATCTCAAAAGATTCATCAACTGCTCTATTCCAAACAAACTTACATTTCTATCCTCCTTTTATGGTATCCAAAATGGGTGCACAAACATGATTGAATCCTCTTATGAATTTCCTATAAAAAGTTGCGAACCCATGAAAACTCCTTACATCACTAATAGTTTTGGGTGTTGGCCAAGATAGAATAGCATTTACCTTCTCTGGATCCATTTTCAAATTGCCCTGGGATATCACAATCCAAGGTAGGTGAGATCTTCCTTCATGAAGACACTCTTCTCTATATTGATCATCAGTTTCTCCTCATGCAGCTTCTTCAACACCTGTTCCAAATGCTGCAAATGTTCTTCTTTTGTCCTGCTGAAAACTAGAATATCGTCAAGATAGACAACAACAAATTTACCAGTAAAATCCTTTAATACCTCATTGATTAGATGCATGAAAGTGCTTGGAGCATTGGACAGACCAAATGGCATCACCAATCACTCATAGAGACCTTCATTAGTCTTAAAGGCTATCTTCCATTCATCCCCTTCTCTAATCCTGATCTGATGGTATCCACTCTTGAGATCAATTTTAGAAAAATACTGAGCTCCACCCAAACAATCCATAAGGTCCTCTATTCTGGGCATAGTAAACCTATATCTAATGGTGATCTTATTTATGGCTCTTGAATCAATACATAACCTCCATTTTCCATCCTTCTTGGGAGCTAAAACTATGGGTACAACACATGGACTACGACTTTTCCTCACCAAACCCTTATCCAATAGTTCTTGTACTTGTTTAGCAATCTCCTCATTTTGATTAGGTGTCATTTTATAAGCTAGTTTATTTGGCAATGTGGATCTTGGGATGAAGTCAATCTAATGGCTTATGTCTCTCACAGGGGGTAGTGCATTAGGCATATCCTCCACCATGATACCCTTATATTTGTCTAACAATTCCTGCACTTCCTTAGGGACTTTTTCCTTGTTGTTTTTAGACAAATTAGAATTGTCTTTAGGTTTCAAAATTAGAGCATACCCCTAGGTTCCCTCTTCTTTCAGAGTATGGAGAAACTCTTTCCCACTCATTAACATGATACTTGAGCCTACATTCTTGTCTACACCTTCTTCTGGTAAAGGATCCATCTTATACTATCTACCATTCTTAGTGATCACAAAGGAATTGGATTTACCATCATGTTGGGCTTGTACATCATACTGCCAAGGTCTTCCTAATAGTAAATGGCATGCATCCATGGGAATTATATCACACAAAAGTTTATCCCCATATTCCCTTATCTAAAATTCTACCCAAGCTTGTTCATCAACCAAGACTTGTTTCCCTTTGTTCAGCCAGGACACTTTGTATGGACTAACATGTGGCAACCTTTTCAAGTTCAAGTTCTCTACCATTTCTACTGAAACTAAATTTTTAGTTGAACCAGAATCAATAATTACCTTACACTTTTTGCTGGAAATGTTACACAGAGTTCTGAATAGTGTCTTCCTCTGGGGTGGTTTCTTGTTCTGTGGCACTTTCAGCATTGTTCTTCTCATCACGAGACTCTCTCCATCTTGTGTTGGAGCTACGCTTCCCATAGGTGAGTTCACACTCTGACAATCTTCTTCTTGAATCAGCTGGTTCCTTCTCTCTCCTCCATGAGAGCTTGAGGCTTTCTCTGGACACCTGCCTACTGTGTGCCCAATTTGGTTGCAATTATAACATCTTCCCGTGAAGACATTACGACCTCTACCTGGTCCACCAAATCTACCTCTCCCATTAGGTCTCGTTCCTCTGAAACCCTCTCTGGAACCAGATTCTCCACTGTGTTCTTGCTCACTGGACTCCCCTTGATTCTTCTGGAACTAATTTCTGCCACCAAAACTATTTTTGCCTCTGGAATTTCTTCCACCTCTGCCTCTGTTCTGCTGTTCTTTTCTTTTCTTCTTCTCTTCTACTCTCAGTGCCACCTAGAAACATTTGTCCACAGTTTCTGGTGTCAAGATGGTAATCTTATCTTGTATACTATATTTTAGGCCATTAATATACCTAGCAACTCTTCCTTTCTCATCCTTAGCATGTCCACACCTTAGAGACAATTTATGAAATTCCTTAGTATAGGTGGATACATCCATATCCTTCTACCTGAGGTTCTACATTTTTCTGTATATCTATACTTCATAATCCACTGGTAGGAATTGAGCGTTGATCCTCTCTACCATCCGACTCTAGGATGAGATCATGCTCTTGCCACTCTTCACCCTTTCTCCCTAGGTGTAGTTCCACCACATGAGTGTAGTGCCCTTCAATTTCATTTTTGCAAACTTGACTCTTCTATTCTCTAATACCTCCTTGTACTTGAAGTAATTGTTCAAAGCATCAACCCATTCAATGACTTCATCTACGTCCATTTTTCCACTGAACATCAGAATCTCCATTCTTGCCTTGGACAATTCCTTACCAAGTGATTTTATGGCCTCTAGAAATTATTTCTAGTCTGCAGATATATCTGTCTGTCCTGGGGTTGTCTCTTCTTCCCCATCTTCATTTTCTCCATCAGACTCCTCGTCTAGTTTCCTACCTTTTCCCAAGGTCTTCAACTCAGCCTGGAGTGCTTCCTTGACTCCAGTCTTGATCAGCTCCTCCATCTCCTTGAATTTCTTGACCACTTCAGTGGTCATTCCCTTTGGAGGCATATCACTAGCCCCTTCTTCGCTTTCTCTATCTGACATAAACATTCACATACAACACCAACGCTTCTGCAGACCTTTCATTGGCTCTGATACCAAAATGATGCAAAGCACATAGTGGAAGCTTCAAAAACTTAACAATAGACTGTATCAGCGAGAGTGTGACTTCTATCTTGGCGATATGTCCTCATTGACCAAACATATCCCATCGGCCACCTTGTTATTTATCTGGCCTATCCCTTAACTTTCCCCGATGACATGCATTGTCAGTGTAAACTTCCTTGTCGGTGAGCACTTTGTATGTGCTCCTGATACACCAATAGAATAGTTTGTATATACTTCTACCAACTTGCGATCACCAGTTTCCTTCACCGTCGCTGCCGGTCACCTCTTGCACCTAACACAATGTATGTGTGCAATGTATATTCTCAATGTACATTCGGAAGATACATTCGAAACATGCATTCAAAATATACATTTGGTGAGATTGACCATTGACTTTCCTTGTATCATATGAAACTCACATTCACCACATACAACCGCAACATTCACTTACGAGATACACACGAACATACAATTGCAAGATACACACAGAATGTATACCCGGTGAAACAATATAGTCTTACGCCAATGCACTTGGTCACCTGACTACTCTTCAGGCAGACTACTACTTTCACTCAGAATATTAGATACTCTGTCGATAACCCAGTCTCGCTGATGGTACTCCAACACTTAGGCAAAACTTCACTTCGCCTAACTTTTGACTAAACCCTAGCACATGAAGATGCTAGGTTGGTCTACTATGCAGCACAGTCGATCCAATCTTCTCCACCGTCAAATAGAATACAAATGACAAACACAGAAACAAGAATAGACATATATGTACATCAAGAAGCCATTCCACTAATTTTGATAGAAATCTTATCAGTGGAATGCTTCAAATCGACATCTTGCAACAATGGGAAAACAAAGAACAGAAAGGAAATCTACAGCAAACAAATTTGCAATTACAGAGAATAGGAATCGAAATGATGGAACATAATATCTTTATTTCTCTTTGAAACAATGTTCAATCACACTCTACCTCCTCTTTGTGATTACATTCAAACATATGACTGATTACAATCTCAAACCCTAATACCTGATCTTGTTCATTTCCCTGGTTTTTATAGATTCACTTAGTGTAGTACCAAACTGACTCCAAGCGGCTAGGAGATCGATTCCAAGCAGTTGGGAAACACTACTACCTATTTTTGGCATTTATTGCTATTTTTAGCATTATGTGATTACAATTGACAAATGTCCCCTAAATCACTTGGGACTTACAAAATGAACCTAGACAAACTAAAATGAAAATGCATTGGTCAATAGACCTTATTACAAAAGAAAACATGATTTTCTAGGTCCTCCTGCACCAGCATCCAATCAAATTCTCATTGTTTTCATCATTTCCATCGTCTCATCCATTCTACCAGCCATTGTTCCAATAGTAGGGATTCTCCTTGGTGACATTTTCCTAGGATCAAGTGCAAATAGCCTCGAATTCGGTGATTGGGCTACAAGGTGACAACTGCCTCACAATCGGTGATCAGTTGCAACACAAGTAACCTACCTTAGCTCGACAATTTGCTTACAACAAGATCTTATAGAAATCCTTTGCCAACTTCGCTCAATTTTCTCCCAAAGATTCAAACTTTCACTTTGATACCACTTGGTGCAATCATGGTAGGAGGGTTCACAGAGTGAACTGTCCAGGCTGTGCAGTAAGAGTAAACACAATAGAAACAACTCAAAAATATGAAACAATTGTAGATCTAGTTATTTAGTATATCATAGAATTCAAATACAAATTGGCCGGCAACATGCGGGCTTACAATTAGGGCTCACATGCTTGATTATAGAATAATCGAATATGCACATGGTATTACTTTGAAGCTCCTTCGCAAAGAATCCAAACTATCAACTATGAAATCAATCATTCACTACTTTCCTAGGAATCTATTACATTAATATATATCATCTCTAGAACAATAGATTCCTCCACATTGGCCAAGGAAGATCACAAACTCCAATGAAGAGCTGTAACGTGTGTACACGGGTAGGTCAGATCTAATCATGTAGAACACCTCCGCAAATGCAAGGAATGATGCGCAGATCATAGGGAAGGTCCACCACAAACTAAGGATCAATGAATGATGTGTCATTAGGCTCCATGGATCAGGAAATACTTTGCAAGTCTTCTCCTTCAATTGATTGTCTGAGACTTTCAGGATGCTCTGTTATGAGAAAATAATCGATCCTCTGATAGCGATATCTTTCTAGTGCCTTAACCGAATGCTCTGCAAATTTGATATGATGTAGATGAATGTATCAAGATGCTAAGTCTAGCTCTGCAAGGTCTAAAATAATACTACGGTAGAATGTGGACCAAAGTACAGAAACTGCTACTAACTGAACTGAATTGGAAAATGAAAAGAAACAAACTGAACTGCAACCAAACTGAAATGCAAATGTTTTTAGTTGATGCAAGGTTGCTCTTGAACTAGGGATGCTCTTGCATTAGCTGGTCACTTTGGACTATGGAAAATAGTGAGAGCCACTCCTCCCTACTCTCTATACCTCAATCCTAGAAATACCATCACTCTAATTACATGCATTGAATGTGGCACAAAATTCAAGGTGGTAATATCACAACATGATGCTAAAGGATGCATGATGCCATTCAACATTTGATACCATTCATTTCACAATATAATTTACTCAAATAAGTTCTAAAATGAAATTACCACCTTTTTCCTTTCAACATGCAAAACCATAAAATACTCCCACCTCCACTAATGGAGTCACATACAACCTTCAGCTTTTTCATAATTTGATTTTGAGAAGAAATGCAAAAACAAAAACTACCCTTTAATTCACTATCCACCCAACATCCATAATTCACAATAAAATTATGGGCCATTGTGTATCATGCATGTAGCATTTCCTTGGTTTGCCTTTTGTGGGGGCAACCCCTTGGTGCGATGTAGTTCTTTGGAAATGCATATATTATGGGCATGTGCTTCCAAAAATCTCTCATGCTTATTTTGTGATTTGTTGTACCTGAAAGCAATTGCTCCCTGATAGGAGTTAACAATCACTTTAAGGTGGGGTCATACATCATGCTCTCTTTTGGTTGGATATTTGCTTGTTGGCAGGGAACTCACCTAGTGATTTGGTGGTCCTCACTAGCCTGTGATGCTTCGTCTTTAGTCCATGATCAACCTAGTGCAATATAGTTGGCTAGCCCGTGTGCTTCATCTGCCTTGTCGTGGTCACCTAGTAATTCGGTGGTCCTTACTAGTGTAATCCACAGTGGCATTTCTTTCCACATGACCCCTAGCGACAGAGCAATCTAGTGTCAAAGTCGCGTGCCTTGTGTGTTTGTTCTATGTGCATTCTTGTGTTTGTTTATTTTATGCATTATGTTTCTTACCTATGTTTTTATGTGTTCTCTATGTATTCATTATGCCTCATGTGTATGCTTTTTGTCTTATGTGTATGCTTTGTGTCTTACATATATGCATTGTGTATTGTGTGTCTTCCATGTGTATTCCTATATATGCTTTAGTACTCCATGTATGTGTGAGTTAATGTTGCAATGTCTTGCATGTTTTCTCTTTGCCTAATGTGTTTGGAACCTTAGGATCCTAATTTTGGGGGCTACTTGTAGTCCACAACTTGGCAAAATTCTTTAGGCTTCTATGTATTGTATGTTTTATCCATCCTTTAGTATGAGTTCGAACGTAAGTTCATACCCACACTAAAGTGGGGGCTAAATGTTGAGTCGTAAAATGCGTACACTAGCATTTTACACTTATTTTAGCTCCTGGTTGGACTTATCTTATTGCCTTTGTTAATCAGGACCTATTTTAAGACCTTTTTGAGATTTAAACAATGGAAATCTCGATCCCGATAAATAAACCCAACATAATCAACTTAGGACTGGACTAAGCCTACTAAATTGGACACTTTCTAGAGTTTGTGGGATAAAGGTCCAGGGTGCCCAAGTGCCCTGGTCCCACTTGGGAATTTTAGCCCCACTTTGTGGTGTCATCTTGGGACACTCCTTTGGTTTGTATTTGTCAGCCTAATTAAGTTTTATTTGTCGTAGGTGAGCAGGAATGCATATTTAAATGATTGTTGTTGTTTATTTTACACCTAGATGACCATGAGCTTATGAGAAGGAATTATCATGCAATATTGTGTTCTATGCTAAAGTATTCTTCATGTTTGGAGTGTTATCTACTTGTGGATGCCATTGAGGTTTGTTTGCAGGATTTGAAGGAAGTTTGAAGCCCTCTTCATCACTCTCCTTTGTTGGTGTAGGATCTTGAGTCATCTTTATCAACTAAGGTCATCTCCTTTATGGTTATTATCATCATTATCATTCATTAATCATCATATTGTTGCAGATCTAGCCTTTGCCCTCCTAGGGCATGTACTCTTGGATCTAATCATCACTATAGTGGAGATAGGAACACCAACACGAGGTTTGACCGAGATAAACCCTTAAATACAGCACAACCTTTTCCTCTCTTTGTGTGTGAGGCCCATCTTTTTATACTACTTTAGTTATGATTTAGACTATTTGACTATGTTAGTTGGGTTTATATACTTGATTTGGTTTGGACAATTATGTTAGGACTATGGACATTTATGTTATTGCACTAGACATTATGTTAGATGATACTTTCAAACATTTATTATGATTATACTTTATGGATTTATGTGGATGGACCATTTGATTTAATTAAATTTGAGTAGATGTTTTCATATTTATATCTATGTGGGAAAGAAAGTGTTAGAAGAAATTGATGCTTATATGTTAGTTATTAAATAAATTGTTTTTAAATTATTTAAGTATGTGATCATGATGGAAATTGATTATTTAAATTATTTTCATTATGCATTAAGTTGCTTCGGCTATATTATCATGACATACTGATATTTGAAATTTAAGTGTGCATGTGGGTGGCCAAGATTCCTTAAGTGGTTTTGGAGACTCCATAAACCCCTATGTTATACCAGTTAGCCTAGCCTAACCTGTGGAAGGGGTTAAAGCTAAAATGTGATGTAAAATTATTGTTTTATTTTTAATTTTCATTTTTATGTACTGTTGTGAAATTTTATTGTTTAATAATTTTAATTTGATTTTTATTTAGGTGATGTGAATTATTTTTATTATTTGTTTTATTTTAATTATTTCTTTGTGGGATGAGGATAAATGCTTTAAATTAATATTTTAATTTTTCTTTTTAAGAGAGGATTTTATTTCTTTGTTTTATTTTTGGAAAAAGAAGAGTTTTTTTGAGGAAAAAGAAAGAAAGTTGCTTTCTTTTATTTTTCCTTCTTTTAAAAGTTTTTAGTTTTTCTTTATGGAAAAATTTGGGAAGAGGTTTTTCACTTTTGTTGTGCATGAAATTTGAGAAGAGAAAATTTGTGAAGAATAGAGAGATTTTGGCTTGAGGAGTTGGGAGAAAATTTGATTTCAAGGATTTGGATTCAAGAGCAAAGGGTTGGAATTGCATTTCTGGTTTTAATTTGGGCTCACCCTAACTTGGGGAGCTGAGGTAACACTCTAAATATTCTTGCATTTTGATTTTTTTGTAAAAATTATGTGAATTGTATGTGAATTGGGATTTGAATGAGATTAAATGGCTTATTGTTTGTCTTTGTCAATTTTGTGGGTTTTGGGTTGTATGGGAGCGACTCTCTGATTTGATGAGAGCCTCCCAAGTTTTGGGGTAAAGAGAGGCATGTAGCCTCTCTTAGGGAAAATTGGTTCATGAATTTAGATAGTAAAAATGATGTTTTGATAAGTATGTGATTTGGTGGTGTTTTGGAAATATGGGGATATGTGTTGATATGATGCTATTTGTTATTAATGTGTATGGAAGTATGGAGATGTGTGGAGTTGTGGCTCTTGTTGATTTATATGGAGAGATGGTGGTTTATGATGGATGAAGTTGTATATTATGATATATGATTTTTTTTATAATGGTTATGTGTTCCCCAAGAGGGAGGATTATCTCCTCTCCCCCCTAATTTGGAATCTAAGAGAGATCCTTGTTTGTGAGTCAAACCGTGGGAAAACTTGTTGTGTTTTTGCTTCTATTTGGATTTGTTTATTTGCAATTTTGTTGCATGTGTATGTAAACCTAGTTTATGGAGTTCTCTTGCTTGAGGGTGGGATATGAATTGCAATCCCTATGGTAGGGTGGAGAGAGGGACTTGGCCACCTATTTTGGTTGTATGTATGTGTGTAGGTCAAGGAAAGTTTACAGTTAAAGCTTGCAAGTTGGAAAGAGTCTCTTGGTTTTCTGGAAGGAAGTTATCTTGCAAACTTGGCAAAAGTGCCTTCGTATGTGATTTCTGTTGGAATTTTCCATTGTGAACAAAGAGCTTGTGAAGTTGAAATTGTTATTGAGGAAACTAGTTGGATCATTGAATATGTTTGGTAAAACTATATATGTATTCTTCCTTTCAATTAATTCTATATAATGTTAAAGTTTTCTAAGATTTGGTTGTTGAGAAAGGAAAAAAAAGCTACTGTTATAATTCTCATAAAACTAAAAATGGTTGTTACTATACCTATGTCTGTGATAGTGTTTTAACTTTTTGTATACGATCTCTATATTTCTGGTTAAATTGGCTATCTTTGGTTATACAGTTGGTAATTATGCATAATCATATATGCAATTGTATATATATATACATAATTGTTTATTCTGAATTCGTGAAACTTTATATTATATTTTGTTGTTGAAGACTGTGTTTTAGATTTAATAGAAATCAAAATAGAACTAAATAGAAGGCAGATTTTAATAATAGCAAAGTTAATGTTCCAACTGCGTTGGAGTTTCATCCTTGGGGAAAGGTCGTGGAAGGACCCACGACCTCCCACATGCCATAAGGCTTGTGGGGGCCGTGAGCCCCCTCACGGTGGCCTCAAGTGAGGCTGTAGGCCACCATAGAGACCACAGCTCTCCCAAGAGTGCTCCTCCACTTTCCTCTATCACTTTAAGTGATCCTTCAATATGATAATTTTTTCCTTTAATACATCTCTGTTATTTTCCAACAGTCATGTTTTTTTTACTAGTGATAATATCATTCGATTGATGTTATATGAACTACTCTGTAGAGTATGATTTATATTATCTTTATAAATATCAAAACATATATATATATGTATATATATATACATATAATGTATAAACATATAAATATTGTTTGTGATTATAGATTAATAGATTAGCTGGATAATTATTTTGTGAGGATGAATAAAATGAAATCAATTGTTTTATTGTTTTAAGCTATGTAAAAGAAAGAAGTCATTTAAAAAAAAAGAGAATAAATCAGTTTAATATTAGATTATGTTTTTATCAGTTAACTTTATTGCTTTGATTTATGAAAGGAAAAATTAGTTAATAGTAGAAACAAACTTAGTTTTATTTTATTATTGAAATGGAAAAAAAAAAAAGTTCAGAAAGGAAAACAAGGAGACAAGCTTGTATATGAGTTAATTTGTGAGAAAAGCAATTTGGATTTTTTTTTATTAAGAAAGAACCAACCTTAGTACTATTTTACATATATTTAGAAAAAGTGTTGTTTTATTGAGTTTATAAAGAAGGATTGTTTTCAAGATTTGTTTAAATTAGAAAGATTGTAATTTTTATTTTATTATTCTATTCAAATTGTAAAAGGAAATTTTAATTTATTAGTTTAATTTGGGAATAGATGATATATTCAATTAAGTTAGTTTAATTTAAATGCAAATGGGGAATTATTTATAAAGTCTAATTATTATTTAAGTTATAGTTTTATTGATTTAATAAACCTATGAAATAGTGGAATATTACTATCAACTAAACAATGACTCTTAAATGTTTAAACAATTGGTATAGTAATTTCATGTAATATAACATGTTGTTCTAAGCTTCACACTGGAATTGTTAGGACATTGCATCAAAGGTCACACATCAACCTAAACCTTCTATGAGTTTTGTCTTCAACTACAAACTTTAGGTAAACCAACATTGCAAGTTATACTATTGTGCATTTGAAACTAAAAAATATATTTCCATCTTTTAGCCCACTTGTATGGTGACATACAGGTGGGCTTGTCATGGGCATGACAGTGTGTACAAGCTAGAGAAATAGGTTTTAGGAGCTGATTTCCAAGAAGAAGGTAGAGCAGACAGGTACAAGTCTAGGGACACCTAAGCTTTTGCAAAACCCTAGAAAAGGCCTAGGGCGCCCGAGCACCTTGGTCCTGGACATTTCTGCTACAAGATCCAATTTTTGAATCTTCCTCTGACCTCTGTTGTACTTTCTATTTATTGAGATCTATCTCTATCAGTTATTTATAGTCTGTTCTTCATCATTCTAGGGCTTGATCATTAGTCCAAGCTTGCTTGTTTGACTTTGGTTGAACTTGGTTGATCCATCTATATACAACAAAAGGGCAGAACCCCTATAGTTTAGCTCTCCTTCTTGGGTGGAAGCTAAGCTTTGTCTATGTCCTAATGTTGTGGAAGAGGGTTTTGACATAGTTTAACTCTTTAGGCTAGATCACTTTTTTCCACTAAGCACTATTGAAAGGGGGAAGCAAATATAAAATAGGTGGATCTCTGCAGGAACACAAAACATGGAGGCAATGACCAACCAAGGTTAATAATTGATACGTCAATGCAACACAAAATAAAGTCCCTATGTCAGCACTAAAGGGGGCTTGTTATGAATTAGTGGTTAACATAGGTTAATAAATAATAAATAAATATTGTAATTGATTATGTAATAATCACTTTCATTTATAGAAATTAGTTAGTTGTTAGTTGTTAGGTGGTTTGGGTAGTTAGTAGATTGAATGGCTTTATAAATCCATTGAATTTAACAATGTAAATGTCTAAGATGAATGATTGACTAAGTGTTGTGTTGGATCCTTTGACTCTTCTTCGCTTGTCTGATTTTAATAGATAATTTAAAATTTAGTCAAATGTTGCAACATTTTTTTTAATTTTAATAGATGATTTCAAGCCAAATCCAACAAAAAAGAGGCCAAGGTTTCAAAGAGTATTTTTCTTGTTTCTTGTACCTAAGGATCTATAGGAGTCTAAATAGTGGTCATGATCAAAATCCTCTCATCCTAAGCTTTCCATCAGTTACTCCCTTGCTTAGTTTCATCGTTGTTTCATTGCTTTCTCTCCTTTTTCCTCTTTCTTCCCCTCTCCCCCCTTCAGTTTTACTTTTGTAGTAGCTTTTATGTTGTTTATTTTTCTTTTATAGAGTAGGCTTTTGTCCTCATTTTGTATTTTCTTTCATCATCTTGGTAGGTCACCATGGCAAGGCAAGGCAACATAGGTAAACATCAAACTCATGCATCCAAGGTATACTATCTCATCTTCATTTTTGTACTTGTACTATGATTTGATTGATTATCAAACTTACATTTTGAGTCATTTTGTCGATCTCTAAGTCCAAATGCAAGACAACAACAAAGTTAAGTATAGGTAAGTGTGAGTCCCACAAGGCCATGCTTCAGGAATAGTACCTACCCACTATGTAGACTATCATCCCCAAGGGAGCAAATATGTAAGCACTAAGAAAGTACTCAGGCCAACATGGTAGTTTGATGATGATTTGACAATCCAACTCATGACTCTCAAAGGTGTGAACTACACTTCTCTCAGCATTTTTACACTTGATGGTGCATCCTATATTCTATTTATCCACTTGACCATCTTTTCCAACCTTCTAACTGAGTTCCAAGACCTTACACTTGTCAAAGAACCCTTTATAGATCCTCAACTGAAGGGTCACCTAAGAGATCTTAGGGTTGCTTAGGTGACTTGCCCCTTAAGTTGCAGGGTCACTTAGGTGACCTGCCTTAGCAAAAGGGGTGACCCAATTCCTAAAAGGGGTGACCCTGTTATCTTTTGGCATGTATGATTTCTATCAGGGTGAAAGTTCAGAGTTGTGTCACACTTTGGGCCAACTAAATGGTTTTGGTTGAAATTTTTTGGCCCCAAAAAGCTTCGAGCAAAATAGTTTCTCTTGAAATCACATGGCCACTATGTGGCATAAATAGTTTCACCCGAAACTTTTTTGGCCAAATTTTTTGAATTAATATAATTTGATTTTAAATTTAAAAGTATATTTATTTACATAGAAATTTTCAATTAAGAGAGTTTTGGCCAAATTTTTTTCAACCAAAATTGTATCAACCAAAATTGCCTATGTGGCATCCCATGTGGAAGCCAACCCCCTCTTTTTCAACAAATTCAACAAAAAATCAACATTAACTCCAGATTTCTCCAACCAAAGGGTATTTTCATGAAAATTTGAAAATACCCTTTTGTAGAGCTTTGACTCTAGAATTTAAAAATATATATTTTACAATTTTTTAATATTTTTATTATGATTTTTTTAAATTTATTGCAAGTAGGTTATTATAATCAAACATAAGGCTAGTTAGAAATTAAAAAATGATATTAAAAATATTTAAAATTAAAAAAAATGACTACAATGCACTAGAGGAGAGAATCCTCTCCAAGAGGGTATAATTTTTTTTAATAATAAAAAAATAGATAAAAGTTGACGTCCCATCAAAACTATGACAGTTTGAGTAAATTTAACTTTAAAAATTATTAAAAAATAAATATTGATAAAAAATTAATTAATTTCCTCCATGCACTAGATTTTCAAGTTATCTAAGTGAGAAAAATTTCAAAGAAAAAACAAAAATTTCTATATTTTTTGTGATGTCCCATTGACCTCACTTTTAAAATTTTTTTAGTAATTAAAATTATTCTCTTAAACACAAAAAACTATATCCAACTAGTTTTTAAAAAATTAAAAAAATTATAAACATAAACTACATTAAGTGTTCTACATTTTATTAGTTTATAGATCATTTTAAAATTCAAAACATACATGTCACTTTTAGGCGGTCCAAGTTGAAAAACTATATTTGTGTTGGTCATTTCCTTTATAAAAGTGCAATACAGTTCTAAACTTTTACCCCTAAGATCAACCCAGTTTACTCCCATTTACTCACAATCAATCCCCAATGATATCCCAATCAATCTCTTGTCCTCTCAACCTCAGCCTCTCTAATCTTTCGATCAACTCTATAGTTCACCCCAATCAACCCCACCTTTGTTGTTGCTTCTCCACCTATAAATACCCCTCTTCTCTCTTGTTTTAGAGGAGGCTAATTTTTTTATTTACATTATAGCACCCATACTATTTTTATACTTGTACAGGACCCTGAGAGACTTTTCCCTTTTTGTTACCAAAGCGTCAAAGCCTCAATCAATCTCAATTTCCCTCACATCCCTATCTTTTCCTAGTATCAAGCAGAGGACCTAATTGCTACAAAGGAGATAGATGATACTATATCTCTAAGGAAAAAATCCTAGAATCAACACTCGTTATTCATTTATAGGTTCTTTTTGCTTTGAAAAGGTAGTTTAGAGTAGTAATTAGCAAATTCTCTTTCCCTTAAGGAAGTAAAACTCTTGTTTTTCTCTTGGTTAGATTGGATTTCATTGCTTTGCTAGTTCTAAATTCCATAGATGTATTTTTCTTTCATTACAGTAATTCACATCCAAAATTAAGCTACAAAAGATCAAAACATTACAAAATTGCATCTAGAAAAAATTCATTTTAGATGTGCATCCATAAGAGATTTTAGTTTCATGCAAGTAGTAATTATATCATATTTTATAGTTGGGAAAAATACAAAAAGAAAAGTTGCATTCATTTAGTATAATTGCATTTAAAAACTCATCAAACTTTGAAAACATCAAACAAATAAGTAAGCTCTCGATTTCGTCACAAGGCACACAACTTTTGATTCACATAAAAAGGAAATCCCTCAATCCCATCATGATGCACATATATTTTAACATTCAATCATTCAGTCAAAGGAGAAATCCCTCAATCCCATTACGAGGCACAAAATAAACACAAAAACATTCAACAAAGAAGAAAGCCCTTGATTTCATCATGAGGTATGCAACATTTAAAACTCAAATAAAATAAACATGTAAGTTTTCCATCTTCTTCAACTCAACATTCACACTCAATGTGTCCTAGAGTGAGAGAAGATTGGAGTAAAGAAATCTTAGATGAGATCAAGGACAACCTTCTAGTTTAGAAAAACCCTATAGAAGAACAATCCCAAGAACAAACAAAAATATTGAGGCAAATTAAGTAACAAAACCGATAAAGACAACAAAGAGAGGAGCTCCATAATGCAGAACTTAGACTCCTCGAGGAACTCATTAAGTTAGAAGAATGAAGGTTAAACATGTGTCACCTCTTTGCGACAAAAAGATTAAACAGGATAAGAGCATGTGACCTTCTGGGCCATATATGAATAACAACGCCAATTTAATGTCTTTGCCAACAATAATTAAATCATGAGAATCACAACCATCAACCATGCACATAAAAAACACAATTTCCATCCACAACATTTTGATTCCCCACAAACAAAACAACCCCTTGGTCCCACCACCATTTGACTGGCTCCTACCATAAGAGTTGGAGTGACTGGGTGAGTGCCTCCAAAAAGGGTGGAGTTTCATGTGCTATGTTAGGGTTTGACTTACTCGCATTGTACTTGGGTCAATTTTGAACATCTCAACCTCTTGCATAGAATGAAAAAACAACTATAAATAAACACAAAAAAACTTTTCTAACCCAAAGTTGAATAACATAAACTCAAATGAAAATTAAATACAAATACATGTCGGCACAATCATAGAGCTTGAAAAATACATCTTTTGCTCAACACACACTCATGAAAAAAAATGTAATAATAAAATTGAAAGCACAATTGTATAAAATGATAGTAAACTTTCAAACTCTCACCATATAAATCCCCAAACTTGCCCTTTAAACCAACCACGACTCTTGCACCATAAAATAAATAATAAAAGAATTACACTCTAGACCAACCACACCTCCTACACAAAACAAAAAAATAAAACCATAAATAGATACAGGAAAACCTCTCACACAACTAAACAACATGGACTCCAACAAAAATTAAGCACAAATAAATGGTAGTATAATCATAGAGCTTGTAAGGATTTCATCTTTTGCTTGCAATTCCAACCCCATGTGTGTCATTTAAGCCTCCCACAAGCCTTTGTATTTTGCATTCATGTCTACTATGGTAGTGCAAAATATGACACATATGATATGAAGAAAAACTTAAACAAAAACATTAATTTAATGAGTTGGCCACACATCATTTATTTGATGCATTGGCCACTAGACAAGTTGCACGTAATATGCATACATATAAATATTAGAAAAAAAATTATTTTTTTCCTACATAACATTTGATTGGCTCTAGCATTTTTCCTTTTTTTTGTTAATTAAACTAGTGCACGAGTTTCACCGATAGAAAAATAATTATATTAGTAACCTAGATGCATTAAATATGATTTGATATTTTTACACCACAAAGATTTGTTTTTTCATGTTATTGATTTCTAATGACCCCACTACATAGATTTGATTTGTTCGAAGATTTGACTTTTCACATTATTGATTTTTGGTGACCTAAAATGATTTAGTAGTGAGTTAAAAAGTTATTTTATGGTGTGAGACAAATTTTCAAAGAAGGCTAACGATATAACCTATAGGCTAAAAATAAAAAACCTAGTAGCAAAATTAAAACACATTAATCAACATGCCACAAACTAATTATAATTAGAAAACAAATTTAAAAATATCAAACTTTAAACCAATTTTTAAAAACTTGATTGATTTTTCCATTTACACAAACCCCCATGCAAATTAATAATGCAAAAAGTGAATCCAATATAGAGGAGAGGACCCAATTGTCGAGCATGTTCAATAGGGGTGATAGATTTGTGTATTTAAGGCCCAATATTTTTAAAAGTTTAGCACTAGTAGTTGTGACTTTAAGGTTGTTAGTGTTACTATAACTAGCACTTGTATCCATAGGAGGTTCAAGGAATACATCGATAGGAACAATGGAAGAGTTTAGAAAAATTACTAGTGTGAATATTTTTTAAAGCGCGAGATGATTCTAAGCACTATAATGCTCACATATAAAAGCCTATCGGCTAATTATTTATAATTGAAAAAATTGTGCTCATTAGATTTAAAAAGCAACCAATCATGTGATGTCACATCAACACACCAACAAAACATGACTTAATGCACACCTATTGATCCACCCTTTTTGGGGGTAACTATTTGACACCTCAACAAAAAGCATATTGATGTGGCATCATATTTGATGATGTGGCCCTGAAACCTTAGTTATAAGCCTTACCAAATAAACCATTGTAAATAGACGTGAAGTTAGGGTGTAAAAATTTTGGAGTGATTCAAAATTGCCATATATGATTTTAGAGGCGTGAAGTCACAATGCTCAACTAGTGGGTCCTCTCCCCTATTCCTAGGTATGGCGAGGACCAACACAATAGTAAATGGTGAATAAAGATTTTTATAGTGCATGGTTAACAAAGACAAGCAAGCTTAGTCTTACAATTGGAGGAACCACCACTTTTATGCTTTTTATAGGATTGAGTAGCCCCTTCATTTATGCATTGTAAGTTTCACACCAAGCTATCCCCATGTTAAGTTCTTCACTTCCAAAATTTTCCTTCCATTCAGACGGACAAATTCTATGTGGCATAAATGCGAAAAATTGCATTTCATGGTGAATGACGGAGATGTTTCCACAACATTGACAAGGTCCCATTTTCTCATGGCTTACGACAAAAATCAGGAAAGGGCGGCAGCTGACTGGACTAATGCACATGGGCCCAAGGCAAGGCATGTGGAAAACTAACGCGGTTGAGTTGAAGTTGTATATAACCAATGCCCTACTATTTTGGTCCTCATTCCCAACTTAGGGCATTCAAGTCTAGCCAAGTGGTAGTGTCTGTCTTCTTATAGCTTAGCCTAGTTAGGGTTTCTATGAGTCTGTTAGATGGGGAAGTATGTGGAGATGTGAGATCTGGTTGTGAGGATCGTTGCCCACTTCCATTCTCATTGCCCGCAGATAGCTCGACTGTATTATCATCCTCCCCATCACACGCCCAGTGATGGTGATTCCAAGCCCAAAAGTGAGGTAGCTTGTAGAAGTGGAGAGAGAGGTGATTATTCTTCAATGCCAGTCGTGGAAGTAGTCGAGATGGTTTGCACATGTGCCTGCACTTAGCCTAAGCACCAATTTTGAAAGGGAAGGGCACATAATTTGTCCCTGAGCCCCAAATTTTTTTCATCCTCTTTATTTTTTGTTTTTGGTTTCGATCTCAGTTGATTTAGAGCAAACTTTATTGCTTAAATCTAATTTTGTTCTCTTGTCTCTCCTCTTGATAGATTTTTTATTTTCTAGCTTGCCTGGATCAGGGTTTAGCATTTTCACATTTTAGAAATAATATGTATGTGATGTTGTGTTTCTACTATTCTTTATGTTTTGCTATCAATCTCTAACTACTTGACCAGAGTATAAATTCACTACAAATACTTGACTAAGGACCAGATCTCTGACTAGTATCCCTCTTTATTTTTTGCCAACAGTCCTCAAAATATTTATTGTAATCAAAACTCTTAAAACAAGTGAGACCCATAGAAGTGCTCCATGCTATGCATAAATCACCTCCTAAATAGATTTATAACATGGGGGCACTGGGGAAATACTCATGAAACTCATCTCCTAACTATTGAAGTATTCATGTAATAGGGTGAGTCTCAATCAATCCATTCATATTCTCAAATGGATAACTCCTCGGTAATAAGATCGCACATATCTATCTCCTAGTCATAGCTTCTCTATTTCTCTATATGGATCTAAAATAATATCCTCATCTATCAAAGTGGCTATAGCTCATGTAGAAGCATCAAAGTGCCCAAGTCTACCCCATCTCATAGCTTTCAGCAATCTCTATATGCTCAAAATCATGACTCTAGTTGCCTGGGGCTGTCGGGTCAGATTTCGGCACACACACAGACCCTTCCCTCCTTACCACTAGGCAAGCTACCACATCACTCTCGCTCTTGTGGAAGTAGCCAGTCGAGAGGAGATGAGACACAGCGGGGGTTTGGCTCATTGGAGAGTCAGACTTCACGGAGATGGGTCGGCAAGTTCTGTGGCTTTTGTTGTTGTGTGCTAGTTTGAATGTTTTGTTCAATGGCAGTTGATGTGAAAATAACCCTATGACTGAAAGGGTCACTAGTTTCTCTTCTCCTGTTGCGGTTTCTCCTATTCCACCTTTGTGTGGGTAAGCGGTTACTTTTATTTCTGTCCTCTTGTCTTCCAATTCATTGAATGAGTTCTCATTGTATTTGAAGTTGTCTATGTTCTTCTATCAATAGGAGGACAAATGGATCTTGTTGTGGTAAAGTAAATGTCTCATGTTGTTGTCATAGATTGATTTCCTCAATCTCACCGAGGATAGCCCTCCCCCACTCACCTCTTACTGCTAGGCACATTTGTGAGCCAAGACAACAAATAAATGTGTAATGACCAACCTTAACTAGATTTAGGGTTTTAACCTAGGGTTTAGTTATGCTTTGACTTGTTTTTACCTTGTGACGTAATCAAAGGTTTGATTGAACTATTTTTGTTGACCTATTTTTCCTCTATGTAGAGTAAATAGTTCACCTTGTATTTTCCTTGAAAATCCTTTAGAAAGTAACCCCCTACAAGACTTAGGTCCTTCATACTCATGTTCTGCCTTACAAAAAATTCCAAAAATCTTACCTTGAGAATCTTTGCAGAAAACCCAAAAAAACCCAGAAATCTTTTAGCTTTAAGTATTTTTCCACCACAGAGATTTCTCAATTTTGTACTTAATCATTTTTACATGCATATGCAATTGTATATGTTTCCTTGTATGTATATGCATTTTATGTTTGTATGAACAATCACACATACAAAGGAAAAGATACATACAAGAGCTATATACAAAGGAGAATGTATATCGGCAAATATGCAAAGGCAAATGTATAAAGGGTTCATCGGCATGAGGATGTTCATCTGCAGCTAAGTCCTAGCCCAAAAATGGCCGACATACATACAATTGAATATGCAAAGGGGGACATGCAAGGAAAAATGATACAAGGATACATCAGTGGCATACAAGTCAAAGATACAAGTTAAATGTACATCGACAGGATGCAACAGTGGCTTGTATATGTGATTGTATCTTTGTATAAACAATCACACATACAAAGGATAAACATACAAGTGCATCATGCAGGCAAAAGATGCAAGGGCCATATACAAAGGTGAATGTATATCGGCTGATATACAAGGAAAATGAGAATCAACTTTATATGTATCTTTGGTTTGTATGTTTGCTTTGTATATTTTAACATACAAAGAAATATACAATGGAAAATATGAAAAGCGCCAGACAAGCAAGAGATACAAGAGGTGGGGTCCACATATGCATAGGTGTTTTGTATATTGGGTGGTTGTATCTTACATACAATCGGATAAAGAAAGGATGCATACAAGGCGGACCTGACTGTGGAATTAGGCATGGTGGATAATCATTTGAAGTCTGTGGCTTGTATATTGGCATTGTATGTGCCAATATACAAGAGCAATATACAAAGGAGAAGGTACAAAGGCAATATGCAAGTCAGACCTAACCCAGAAGTCAATTTTAGCAAATACAAAAGTCAGGTCCGTGACTTGTATATTGAGTGCATTGTATATTGCAATACACAATGGAAATATACAAAAAGAAAACATACAAGGCGGATCCGATTGGGGAATCAAATACAGCGGATGGTTACTTTGGGGTCTACGAGTTGTATGTATAAGTGCATTGTATATGCCAAAATACAAAGAGAAGTGATACAAGCCAGACCTGTTGCAAAGTTAAAAAATGGTTAATGATCTTTTGAGGTTCACGCATTGTATGTATATTTGCGATTGTATGTTTGCATATACAATCAGATATACAAAAGATTTTTCTATGTGCCGAAATGAATTGTTTGTATATCCAAGGTTTGTATGCAGTGCATCTTTGTATGTTCACATTTGTATGTTGCAATATACAAAGGGAATATGTAGGTACAACATACAAGGGGCAGGTACAAGTTCAATTGCATATTTGTGTACAAGGTTTGTATGCATGTTCTCCTTTGTATATTTTTGCATTGCATATTCATATATACAAAGAATTTTTGCATATGCCGAAGTAGAATGTTTGCAATGTATAAGTGAGTCTATAGTTTCCCTTGTATATTTTGCATTGTATATTGTGATATACAAAGTCAGATACAATGGTGATATGCAAGGCGGGCCTGACTTAAAAATTAAATTTGGCATATTCAGCATTGAGTCTGCAGTTTGTATGTTGAAATGATTGTATGTTGGCATATACAATTAGATATACAAGACCGATATGCAAAGGGATTTCGACAAGACAATAAGCATCAATGAATCTATTTTTAGTCATCCCAACGGTCAATGGAGGATGCGATGGCTTAGGGATGGGTCCCAGCTTCATTTCAGTGACAAACCATGTGGTGCCATGTGTCAAGGGAGATACAGAGGCTGATTCAAGAGATAAAGACACACGTTTGTATGCAGGCGCATGCATGTACAATTGTATATACAAAGCGCTTTGCATATGCAAGGGTAGTTTCAGAGAAGGTTTCAAAGGCTGATACAAGTGAGATGAAAAGCGATATACACAGAAAGGTGACCAAGCTTTGACTGCCCATATCTCCTCCATCCTGGTGAATTTCGACATGCTACAAAAGGCAAAGATGCTTGTTTTTGCCTCCTCTTTCATTTGGCAGGTTTTTGAGCAGGATATTCTCACTTTCAATTTTGGATATAGATTTGCATGTTTTGACAATTGGAAGTTTCAGCAGCCATTTTTGGGCAAGATATAGATATTTGTTGCATTCATTACTACAGGAGGATGTTCAACAACTCACATTAATGATCAAAAATATCTCTCCACCAACTTGTTTCAGATACTTTATATATTCATGGTTGAAGATAGACACGGAAGGTGCTCATATTCAATGCCCAAATTTCTTCTACCGATTCAAGGGTGCAAATCAATGATGCAGTAGCTTGCATTAAAGACTCAGGATATCTCCTACTTGCCCCTATTCCAGATATTCTCACACCATAACTTCTGCAGGTGGACGTCCCTTCAGGGAGATATTTTCTTGCTGCAGCGCTTTGAGCAAATTTTTGTAACCGACATAGTTCAGATTGAAATGCTATATATATGCATTCGAGAGATGTAAATAAGGTTGGAAATTTTTTGGTTTTCAGGCTTTCTGTTTCCAAATAGAGCTTTCTGCTACTGTAACTGAGCCTTCTATTAAATATATGCAAGTTATTTTTACCTCTTTTACTGATTTTTAGTTTTAATGTGAGTCTTCATGTGATTGTCTGTGAATATTTCATTCCTCTCAATCATTATGTTTCTCACCTCTACTAGGATCATTTGAATCTTTGTATGTCTACTTGCTATATCTAGTTATGTCGTGCATTTTCTCAGTTCTATGAAAGTTTCTTTTAGTCAGTCTGGTGCATCACCCCTTACTTTCAGTTTTCATGTTTTCATTTTTCATTTAAAAGCATTCCTTCTCCCTTTTCCTCTAAAGATTAGTAGTTTTAGGTGATATCTAGTCAAGGAAGCCAGCTTTCTCTAGAGGTTTGATCTCATTTCCTAAGGTCCCACACTTTGAGATCATTCCCATGTTAGTCCAAATTGCTAAAGTTTCAAAGGGTGCAAATCTAGGGTGATAACAGTTTTAACTATTTTTTTACCTCGTGATGGTATCAAGGGTTTACAAGTTATCTTCTCTAGGGTTTCTATATGCATGCACAGCTAAATGAAATATGAACTTGTTTTTGTGCATTTTTAGTATTTTGGAATGAAAAGTATTTTTTAATCTATGAAAGGAAATATGATTGCAACTAGAATGATATTAACCTAATGCAATTACTCTATGTTTTTAGGATTTTGAATGCTTTGAAACAACTAATCTAGAGAAGAAAAATTGCAAGTAAACAAATCTAATCTAAGAATGCAAACTATCTATAAGATGCTAGATCTATCAAGGAAAAAGCAATGAATTACTATTCCCAAGAGCAATTTTGATTTTATAATTACTATCAATTGAATAAAGCAATAAAGGAACCTGAAAGAATGAAGATTTGTGTGACTCCACTACCCCCAAAAATCATTGATGTTGGCAACCTTGAATCCTCTTGAAGCAGTGAGAAGACCTTTTGACAACAAGACGACACAAAGAAGCAAAAGAAGCTTGTTGAAGCTTGAAAAAGCTCAATGAGAGCTTTTGATGAGCACAATGGCATTTATTGAAGCAGCGTAATAATGCTTGATTGAACAATGAATAAAATAAAAAGCACCTTTGTCTTGTGAGCACATTAGAATGCTAATTTTGAGAGCTAAAAACTTAGCAAGAGTTGTGTGCACAATGAATTTGCCTCCCTTTGTGCTTGAGGGAGGGGGTATTTATGGGTTAGAAGAAGGGGGTTGATTGATGAGTTAACAAGGATTGATTAGGTAGTGAACTAGGTTGATTACCTAGTGAACTCAGCTACTAAGGAGTGATAAATCAATAATAGCTTATCACTAAAGAAGGATTGGAGTTGGAAGGATGCATGAGATTGATTGAATTGTTATTTTTAGATCAAATGGAGTTAATTATGCATGTGTGGGTGCATGAAATAGTCAACTCCATATTAGACATCAAAAATCATGCGAACTAGAAGAAAAACAGGTGAAAACAAAGATTTTTTGAGTGAGAAGCTCAAGTTTTTCTATGGCTGGGAACGTGACAAGGTTGCCCCTTTTTCTAGTAGGGTCACCTCTGGGAGATCCTAGGTCGCCTGAGGGAGATCTTGGGTTGCCCGAGGGAGATCCAAATAGAAAAGGGTTTTTAAAGGTAGAGGAACAACATGGTGGGAGATGGTAGGGAAGAGAAAAAGGAGGTGTTTTACCTTTGGAAACAGGTCAATCATGTGCAAGAATTCAAATCTCTTGGGGTAGATTTGGAAATAATAGGGGGAGATTTGGATTGGTTGAGGGAAACTAAAAACTAAAAGTTGTAGATGGATAGGGGGACCTTTAGAAGGCTTCTAGGGAGTGGAAAGGGTGAAAAATATAGGGGAAAGGTGAAAACTCTCCTACAAGATGCTTACAAGGCTTAGGAGCAAGGTTGAAAGCTCAAAAAACGCAAATTGACAAGTGTCACAAAAATGTCAAAAAGCGTCAAAAACAAAGAGAGAGAGAGAGAGAAATGACAAAGAGGAAATAACACAAGACAAGAAATAAGACACATCATCAAGACGTTTGCTACTTAGAAGACATTACTTCACACTTACATGTATGTGACAAGGATTAAAATCATCATAGGGGTCCTGGTGGAGGTTGTGTGTGATTTTTGTGCTTACATATTTGCTCCCTCAGGGACAATAGTCTACATGAAAGGTAGGTACTGTTCTTGAACTAGGCCTTACCTATTATCAATTTTCCTGTAATTGTACCTACAATAACTAGTATTAGTCTAACATTTGAATGTATCAAAATGAATAATGAAAATTGAAATGACGAACTTACCATGGATCATTCAAGTTAGACTAGTTGTTTTCCTTTGTCGGTGAGACCTGTAGGAATGAATGCATGCAAAATGATGCATGAAAGAGATGCATAAAAGCAAAGAACTAATCTAAAAATGCATAAATGAAACTAAGCTAAGGGCAAACAAAGCAAGTCAAATCATGAGATTGGAGCAAAACGGTGACAGAATTGATCTTGTGAGCAGTTGTTGGATAGATATCGTCAAGGAGATCACAAAGATGGCTGCCTCTTCTTTAGCCATAGAGAATCGGGTACGTAAATAGTGAAAAACCCTTCTCTAAACCCTAGTTTGAAGTTTGTGAAAAATCTCTTGAAATTGTCTATTTTTGTCAATTCTTCTTGTTACATTATCTCTGTTGTGTTGTTTAGAGTACGATAGGTCTTTCATTTTTTGAAATCGGATGAGAAATGAAGTTTTTAGAGCAATTTTAGTTTAAGGGATCTCCCTTTAGGGTCGCCCCTTTTGTCAGGCAAGTCACCTGGGGGAGATCCTGCAATCATTTGGGTCGCTTAGGGATGACCCTCTTGGGTTGATTTTGCATGAAATTTCATGTTTTCTAACGTTTGTTTCACTCTTATTTGACTTGTTTTGACTATGTATTCACCTATTTATTGCAATTTTGAGGGGTTATACACTTTTTTTGGTGTGATTTTTTGCAAGTTTTACAATTTTTAGGATTTTTGTGAGTTTACAAGATCTAATCTATTTTTTTTATTTTGTAGGACATGCGTATCCAATGGAATGCTTACCGAGAGTAGGGGTGGCTCTCAGGGATGTTCACTTCACTGAGTAATGAGGACTGTGCTATCCTAAGGAGAGTAGGTCTAGCTAGAGTTTGTCATGTGCCTATTATTCACCCTGTATCACGCATATGCTGCAACATTCTGACTTATTGGGATGCAGATAGGAACACCTTCAAGTTCCCACAGGTCTCTGGAGTGTGGACCATCACTCTATTTTATGTTTACCATATTCGTGGAGTTCCTGTGAGAGCACATCATCTCGTCCTTCCAGCTAGTGAGTCCTTCAAGGATAGGGCATCTTGGGCAGAGTTCGTGGGGGTTAGTCTCCCCGAGGACCAGACAGGATTCTAGCTCACTTCCATGCCTCGACTTCGTATCCCACTTCTGAGAAGATTCCTGATTGGTTTGATTGCATCGAGGCTATTTGGAGACAGGCCCTCAGCTCACTTGAGATGGTGTGGGGCACCCATCATTCATGGTATTAAGGAGGGCATGGTCTATGCTTGGGGACCAGATATTTTGGCCATGATCTATAGGGACTTCTATCGCATTGCATGGTGAGGGGCCTTTGTTTTTAGCCACTCTTCTTTGGTTATGACATGGATATTTGAGCACATTAGGCCCTATCAGAAGCTTATTATGATTTCGGATAGACATTTACGGAGAGAAACTAGATGGATGCATGTGGGTCACTTTGATGTCTTTTTGCCCACTATTGCTACTCTTATGGATGGGGATATGATCTTTGATCCTTATCTTGACATGGAGGGATCTTGGGCTCATGATGGCGAGATCAAGGAGTACAGTTGTGGAGTATCCAAGGTTTCAGATCATAATGGTCTAGTTGAATCCCATCATGTTGAGTGTGTCTTATAGTAATTTGGCGAGGACTTCCCCGAGGAGTTGCCCCCAGTGTCCACTTATTATAGGTCTATTTAGGAGATAGATGAGATTGGATAGAGGTCAGTTGTTTGTACTCCTTTGACTCCTAGAGTCTTCATTACTAGAGTTCCCAGAGGAGGACAGAGGGTGTTGGAGTACAGGACCACTAAGAGGGGGGTGAATTAGTGATCTATAATCTTTAACACTTTTTGCACCTTTAATTCACTTAGACAAAAAAAACATGAAAGAGACTTGAGAAATTTACCAAACACATATACGTGCATGTATAATGATGAGCATAATGTTCAGGATCTTGATCAAATATAAGACATGAGGGCACAAACATAGAGACAATCAACATAGACCATAACACATGATTTACGAGTGGAAAACCCTCATAGGGATAAAAAACAACTCGGGAAAAATTTCCTCACTGGCTTAATAAAATCCCACTAATTACAGAGCATCATTGGCTATTTTTGTGCCTTACTGGCAAATCATAAACATAAGAGAGAAAACTTAATTCAGGGGGGTACCCTGATTCACTTCAATACACACGTACAAGTTCACTTGACAATGATAACATGAAAATACTTCAATTCCCCTACAAAACTTGTCAGTACTCTCTACAAATCACTTATGTCTCCTTTTGTCTCCAATCCAACACATTCTTCAAACACAATGATAAATACAAAATCATGGCTTCCATCCCCTGCAGACCTAATCATAAGACCATATGGATGGTAATACAAAGAACTTATTTTCTCTGTAGATATAAGAATATACACTAATGCATACTGCTTATCATGTAGTTTAATGCCCCTTTTTCACATACAGTAATAGTCAAAAGAAAACCCCTTATACTTAAAAAACACATTATCAAAACCTTCAAGATCCTCTTCCAGAACACTTCACTATGTAATGACACATTTTCAAGATTACAAACCTATTGTGGCAACATATAACCTTCTTATACATTGTTCTTCAACTCCTCACTATGCATTGTCAGAACACAACCATAGTACTGTGGCTTCAATATTCTTTCACAGAACACAAGCCTTTTGTTGACCCATTTTCCCCTGTCCAGAGCTAAATAATTCACCTGGTACTTTTCCTTGAAAATCCTTTGGAAAATGTTCCTATAAAGCTTAAAGTGCCAAATTTCCTAAAAAGCCTTGCCTAAAAAAAAAACCTTACCATTGGAAAGAGCTTGAAAAAATAGGCAGGTTTGCTTTTTACATCACCCTAAAATACGGCCAAATAAAGAAATTATTTATGGTCAATGTTTTGGTCAACATATAGTTCAAATGTTCATTGGCGGGCTTGCAAATCTCTATCAGCCTTAGAAAATGATGAAAAATGTAAGTTGTATGCATTTTGGAATGCATATTGGGCTCAAGGAAATGCATATACATTGAGGGAATCTATCGTTGATTCTAAGAATATTCCCTCAATGTATATCGGGTTCCGCATACATATTGTGTTGTATGTCTTCACATGCAATGGTTACATACAAGGTAGATTCCCAAAATATGCTACAAATGTATATTTTCTTTGTATATCGGGTTTGTATATTCGCACATACAACCCAACACACAATCAAAATATACAAGGCCAATTATATGCATGTGAATAGTGGAATGTATATCAACGCATATACAAAAGAGAATGTATATTTTGCTTGTATGTTTGCACATACAAGCGAAACATACAAGGAAAATTATACAAAGTAGGAGATACATTACAGGAATATTCCCTCAATGCATATTAGGTTTCAAATGCATATTATGTTGTATGTTTGCACATGCAACGAAAAGATACAAGGTTTGACATACAAGTGCATCCGCTACAGTGGAATGTACATTTGGCCTTGTATGTTTCTTTGTATATTTCGCTTGTATGTTTTGCACATACAAGTGAAACATACAGAGAAACATACAAGGCCAAATGTACAAGATGTGGGGCCTGCGCACATACAAAGCTGATATACAAAGCTTTACATACAAGCTGGACCCGATTGCATTTTTAACTTGTTTTATAAAGTCTTGGGGTCCACCTTGTATATGGGCAATTGTATATTGCGATATACAAGTCAAAGATACAAGGGTTATATACAAGGCAGACTTGAATCAAAGATCAAATTCAGCATTTCAGGTCTCGGGTCCGCCTTGTATATGTATAAGTGTTTTGTATATTTGAACATGTAGAGAAATATAAAAAGAAAGTGATACAAGCCGGATCCGACCCAGCAGTCAAAGCAGTTGATAAATTTTTGGGGTCCGTGGCTTGTATATTTGGCGCTTGTATATTGTGATATACAAGCAAATAGACAAAGTATACAAGCTGGATTTCAACATCTTTTCAGGCTATTTCATAAAATTTGAAGTCCACGGCTTGCATGTACAATTGTGCTTGTATATTGCAATATATAAAGGGCAGACATAGTTTTCAACGATGCTCCTTGAACTAGCTCAGCAACGAATCAAGCGGTGCCATGTGGCGGCAGACATACATGCAAGTTAACATACAAATGGTGGGGTCCGCATATACAAAAGGAAATTGTATGCATATACAATTTTGAAATTTAAAGGGCAAATTCAAGTCCGATATACAAGGCACCAGGCATATACAAAGGAGTTGCAAAGAAGGTTTTGGATGTCGATTCAAGCAGCAAATGCAAGCGATATATACACAGATGCAAAGTGAAATATAAGTGGTTGACCAAAACCTTGACCACCTGTATCTCCTCCATCCTGGTGAATTTTGACATAATGTAAGAGACAAAGATGCATATTTTGGTCCCCTCTTTCATTTGGCAAGGTTTTCAGGAGTTTTTGTCACCTTTCCATTTTCAAATCTGGCCTTGCATATTTTGGGCCGTGGATGTTTCAGCAACTTTTTGGGGCAGGATGCAGATATTTTTCTCATTTATTTATGTAGGTAATGGAAGCTACTCGCATTGATGGTAAAAGATATTTCTCCACCATCCTGTTCCAAATATTTTAAGGTATGCATTGCTGAGGATCGATGATGCAGCAGCTTGCATTAAGGACGTAAAATATCTTTTATCTACCCAGTGCCAGATATTTGGCGCCATAACTCCTGTGGCTAGACAATCACTAAATGTAGATATTTTTTGAGACAGCTCTTAGAGCACATTTTTGTAACTGACCTAGGTTAGTTTAGAATGTTATATATATGCATTCATATGATGTAAATAAGGTTGGAAAATTTTTAGCATTCAGGGTTTTTGTTTCCAAACAGAGCCTTCTATACTGTAACTGTGCCTTCCCACTAAATATACTCAAGTTATTTTGCATCTTTGGACTAATTTCTAGTCCTATGTGAATTTGCATATGGTTGTTTGTGAATGTCTCTGTTCCTCTCAATCGTCTGGTTTCTCACCTTTGCTAGGATCAATTGAATCCGTGTATGTTTTCTTGTTATATTTGGTTATGCTGCACATTTCCTCAATATTGTGAGGGTTCGTTTATTAAACTTGGTGAATAACCCTTTGTTTTCAAGCTTTTGTTTCGCCCTTCACTTTAAAGCATTCCTTCTCTCTTTTCTTCTTAAGATTCAGTAGTTTTAGGTGATAACCAGTTAAGGAAGCTAGCCTTCTCCAGAGGTCTGATCTCATTTAGCAAATTCCCACACTTAGAGATCATTCCCATGTTACTCCAGATTGCTGAGGTTTCACAACTATATGCAGAAGTTGCAAATTTGGGTGATAACAACTTATGGCACGGCCGGTGGGACCAGAGTTAGAACATAATCAAGATAACAATTATTATTGTTGGTTTTGATGTGCAGCTAGTGATTACAGACCTTTAGAGGTTAAAGTTTGCATATCTAGCGACTCACACTGAGGAAGAACAAGCAGGCCAGTCCTGTTGATACATGTTTTATGAGAAAGATTAAAACTAGGAGTTTGAGCTCATTTGAATATTTGCAACTGTCTTCACCTAGAAGGCAGAGCAGAGCTGTAGTAAGAACTTCAGCTTCTAAAAGGGTACAGTCAACTCCTCCAAGTTTCAGGCCGGTTGCACTTGTAGTCCTTTCTACAATCCAAACTATCCTACCTCTAGCCGTCCCAATGGCGAGAAATCAGCCATTTGTGGCTTTTGATGGGGGCAGCCCTTTAAATTTAACAATACATGATGTGATACCCATGGAAGCTTTGAAGAGTTTGCCTTATTTCATAGGGGAAAATCAAACTACCCCTATTGAGCACATCAGAGACATGGCTTCTCTATGTGGAGTGCATCAGATCACCCAAGAAAACATAGCCATTAGGCTACTGGCTGCTTCTTTCAAGAGAAAAGCATTACAATGGTTTAGGAGCCTACTAGTGCAGACCATTACAACCTGGGATGATCTAGGTGATAAGTTAAATAAGCAATTTCAAGATAAACTAGACAACTTGTCACTGGTTGAACAGATGACCACCATAAAGAGAGCTCCTCAAGAGCAAATGATGGACTTTAACTTCAGATTCCAAAAGACATGGGATAGAATTCCTGCCATGGTAAGGCCTCTAGCTGAATATGCATTCTTGTATTTTTTGAAAGCCCTGAATAATGATATTTTAGCGATGATTCAATCATTAGGAGGTACTAGTTTGCCTGCTGCATATGAAATGGCTATTAGGGAAGAAAATAATCTGATTTAGGCCAGAAAAATAGTACCTAGGCCACCCATGCCCATCATCCCTAAAATTCAAGCTTCCATGCCTTTACCAATTCCATATTTCAACCCGTTACCTATTACTGCAGGACTACCAAGTACTGCCAACTCTGAAGCTGCTACTTCTAGCTCATCACAAGAATTAAAGGATATTAAAAATAGCCAACAGAAGATAGAAAATATTTTGCAAACTTTTGGCAATGAGCTAGTGAACATTAAAAAATAGCAATCCCAGAGCAGGCAATATTACCAGTCACAACCTCAAGGGCAAAATCAGTAGCCATATCAAGGCCAAAATCAGCCTTATCAAGCTAATAGGCCTCCATATCAAAGTGACTACCAAGGCGCCAGACAGAATGTAAATCAAAGGCCTTTTCAGCCTTATAATCTAGCACCTATTAACGCAGTAAGGGACCTTGTCCCTACTCAAAACAATCTTGTAGCTGAGTATGAATGGTGCTATCCATGTAATCAGCCACATAGTCAAGCAGCCTGTTCAAATCAAGTCATAAATCAGGCTTTAATGGTGCAAAATGTTGCAGTCCCATAGTTAAATACACTTAATGATGGAGCCGTGCAATAGCAAGAACAACCTCAGGGAGATTCTACTTTCATGAACTGGCAAGAGGGTGAGTTTTGTGGCATAAACAGTGATAACACCTCAGTTGCAGCAAATACAAGAGCTAAGAAGAGGGGTTATGAGATTGAACAAGTAGCAAATAAAGGAAAAGCACCTGCTGATGCTTCTATACCTCAATTTCCCCATATTCTACAAAGAAATACTTTAGCAATGGCAAGGGAAATGCCTCATTTGCAAGTAGAGGTTACTGCTACAAAATCACAACAAAAGGTAAGTATCACTCCACCTTTCAATATTATTGAAAATATGAAGAAGATGAATGTGACAATGTCTATGTGGGATTCTTTAGCCATCCCGAGCCAAAAAGACATATTGCAATCTGTCTTGTCTGATTTGAAAGTATCCAAAGATATGATTGTTGACCCAAATAGGGTTGTCCTCACCAATTCATCCTAAGATAACAGTAAACAGCCAAACCAAAGTGCTACATCACTCCCATTCTATGTATCATTAATAATTGGAGACAAATTAATACATAATTGCATGGTGGACAGTGGAGCAAGCAATTCCGTGATGCCTAAACAAATTGCAGACCAATTAGGGCTCAAATACCAGCCTTTTGAGAAGGGTGTACTCCAATTAGATGGCACATCTATTAATACTGTGGGTGTAATAAAAGACCTAGGCCTCACTCTGCACACTTTCCCAAATGTTTCCATTTCACAGGAGGTGTTCATCATAGATTTGCCTCCTTATTTTGCCATGTGCTTATCAAGAGAATTTACAGCCAAGATAGGAGGATATTTATCCTCAGACTAGTCCCACATGTTTTTTAGGACCAGATATGGCACCAAAGTAACTTTAAAATCTGAGTTACTTTCAAATCATCACATGGAGCCTTACACACTGAATGTTGTTAATGTAAATTGCATTATTTCTGATGATCCTAAGCTTGTTGCTGCTCAAGAACTACAAGCTGAAAGCATACCAGAGGTACTCTTAAGGGAGTGGTCCTCAGAAAATGTTATAGATGATCCTGAGGCACATATTCAAGAAAATGGTATGGGGGTCTATATACTTCATGAGTCTGAAATAGCGATTCCAAATCTTGTGAAAGGTTTAGAACAACAGACAGAGCAGCAAGGAGAAGTATGGAAAATGTACTTTGATGTCTCAAGGAGTAGAAATGGATCTGGTGGTGGTACAATGCTTGTATCTCCCCAGGGTGAGAGATATTATGCCGCTTTCTATTTTGCCTTCTCGTGCACCAATAACACTGCTCAATATGAAGGATTGATCCAGGGTTTACAATGGGCAAGAAATAGAAAGATTGGTTGTTTACAAGTGTTTGGGGACAATGAACTAATTGTAAATCAGGTAAGAGGACTACATCTTAAAAAAATTGATGTCCTGAAATGCTATAAACATAGGGTGTGGGACATGATTGAAGAATTTGATGCTTTCAATCTAATTTCCATTCCAAGAAATCAGAACTCCCATGCTAATAGGTTAGCTACAATTGGGGCTCAGTTTGACATCCCTAGTGACATTCAAAAGGGGAAGGTACAACCTCATGTAAAAATAGTGAACAAGCCCTCTATCCCTGATAATAATATTCATTAGTAAGTTTTTGAAAGTGATGAGCAGATCCTGTGTTTCTTGTTGGAGGAAGATGACTTTTTTGTGATAAATCAAGATAAGCTTAAACAGCAATATGGCAATGATCAATTTGTTCAGTTGAGGACAAAGAAGCTGCCCAAGGGATTGCTAACCTTGGAATCTATTTTTAGTACAGATGATTAACTGAAGAAAAGGAAGATTAGCATGCAAGTTAAAGAATAGCATTATGAAGAGATGAAGATTTTTAAAGGTAAACTTCTTAAAATCAGTAAAATCTGCTCAGCTAAGGACAAAAGAGATTTTATTGCTCTCTGCCAAGAATTTGAAGGGGTGTTTGCTTGGGATTATTCAGACCTAAAGGGGTTCGACCCTCAGATTGCCCAGCACACCATAGAGTTAGAATCAGGTACTAAACATATGAGGCAGAAGCAAAGACCTTTAAATCCAAAGCTTGAGCCTCTAATGATTAAAGAACTGACTAAGCTAATTGAAGGGAAAATCATTTTTCCAATCAAACATACTTCTTAGGTCTCCAACCTTGTCCCTGTAAGAAAAAAGAATGGAGAGATTAGGCTATGTGTTGACTTCACAGACCTCAATAGAGCCTCCTTAAAAGACCACTACCCATTGCCTTCAATGGAGCAAATTCTATAGGTAGTGGCTGGCTCAGAAAGGTTTTCTTTGCTTGATGGGTTTTTTGGTTACAATTAGGTGTTAGTCAAAGAGGAGGATCAGTTCAAGACTGCTTTCACCACCAAATGGGGTACCATGGCCTACAAAAGAATGCCTTTTGGCCTCTTGAATGCTAGCTCTACTTTTCAGAGAGCCATGGATATGGCCTTTAAGGGTTTGATGTATAAATTGGTGCTAGTATACCTAGATGACATCACAGTTTTTTCCAAGGATGCAACTAAACATTTATCTCATCTGAGGTTAGTATTTGAAAGATGCAAGGAATTTGGGATCTCTCTCAATCCCAAGAAGTGCATATTCATTATGCATGAAGGCAAGCTTTTAGGGCACGTTATATCAAAGGAAGGCATTACCATTGATTTTGAAAGGGTAAGGGCTATTCTGGAGCTACCTTTACCCAGCCACAAAAGGGGGCTGCAAAGTTTTATTGGTAGAATTAATTTTCTATGAAGATTCATCCCTGATATTGCGAATCTTTTGAAGCCTTTGATGTCCATGTTAAAGAAGAATACAATTTTTAGTTGGACAAAGGAGGCCAAGCTCAACTTTGAGTCCATCAAGGAGGCATTAGCAGCTGCACCAACTCTGGTAAACCCTAATTTCTCCAAGGATTTTATCTTATATGCTTATGGCAGCTGGGATACAGTCTCTGTAATCCTGGTACAGCAGCAGAGTGAAGGTTTTGAGCAACCAATCGCTTTCTTTAGCCAAGGGCTAGAGGAGTATGAGCAAAGGTATAGCTTTGTTGAGAAACACGTCCTAGCAGTGATAAAGAACCTCAAGAAGTTTTGGCACCTTGTTTCTAATAACAAGATACATTTGATGGTCACTCATCCCAGTGTGAAGGAGTTCCTATTGAGTAAAGATGTTAGTGAGAAAAGGGTTGGTTGGATCACCAAAGTCATGGAATATGACATGGAGATCAAGATAACCAAGCTTGTCAGAGGTAGAGGACTCAGTGAACAACTCTCTACTAGTTCAGAGAATGAAATAGAAAAAGAAGTGGAGGTGCTTCTGACTATTCAAGAAGGGCATCAGAATGATACAACAACAGTAGGCACCAGTTGGGTAAATGACATGACTCAATTTTTGTGAATTGGTAAATGTCTTGCAGGTCTAAATAGAACCAAAAGAAGGTATTTTAGACTACAATCCATTCCATATGTTTTAATAAATGGCATCCTTTTCAGAAAGGATTTTAAGGGTGTATTACTAAGATGCATTGATTATGATTAGACTGATAAAGTGCTTCATGAGTTTCATGATGGAACTGTAGGCGGTCATTTTGCCACAAGGGCTACTGCTTGGAAAGTAATGAGAGTTGGCTATTATTGGCCCAACTTATTTAAGGATGCCCATGCATGGGCCATAAAATGTATAAAATGTGCCATTTTTGTAGGAAAGGAAAGGCTACCAGCTTTACCTCTGTAGCCAATTCAGGTAGAGCAACCCTTTATGAGATGGGGCATTGATTTTATAGGTCCTATTAGCCCACCATCAAGTGCAGGCCACAGATGGATACTTACAACTACAGATTATTTCACTAGATGGACTGAAGCAGTGGCCCTAAAGGGATCCAATGAAAATGCTATCTTGAATTTTTATCATGATTTGATATCCAGATTTGGAGTGCCCGAGTCTATCATCTCAGACAATGCTTTAGCCTTTATAGGATTGAAAATAACTGACTGGGCTATTAAGAATGGGATTTATTTGAATACTTCATCAAATTATTACCCACAGGGTAATGGTTTGGCTGAGTCTACAAATAAAAATCTCATAAGAATCATTAAAAGATCAATGGAAGACAACCAGAGGACGTGGCACACTAATTTGAAATATGCCTTGTGGGCTGATAGAATAACTCCTAAAAGGTCCATTGGAAACTCTCCATATATGTTAGTTTGTGGGAAGGAAACAAGATTGCCTATATCTATGGAGCTGCCAGCACTAGACATTATGAATCAGCTAGAAAAGTTTGAAGCAGGAGATCCCATGGCTATCAGATATGCTCAGCTTATGGAGCTTGAAGAAATCAGAGACAAGGCTATGAAGACTATGGAATATCATTAGCTTCAAACAAAAAGAAATTTTGATAAGAAGGCCACCCCCAGGAACTTTAGAATGGGTGACATGGTGCTCAAATGGGATGAATTGAAAAGTAGACCAGGAAAGCATTCCAAGTTTGATAGCATGTGGAGTGGCCCATTTCTCATTACTGAATGCAAGAAGCACAATGCATTTTAGTTATCAAGCATGAATGAACAAAATTTGCCTATCCCAGTCAATGGGATACACTTAAAGAGGTGTTTTGAGGTATGAGTGCTTTGTAAATCAATAGATTAGGCCTCTATGCTTTCAATAAGTGTTGTTGCACCTTAGTTTAGATTTTTGTTTTCTCTAGTGCTTCTGCATAGGCTGCATTGTCATTAGGAGAACGCAGGTCTCTTCCCTTCTGTGTTTTGGGGGTAGGATTCAACTTTTCAGCATGTTTTTGACTTGACCCCATGCCCAATGGATACTTAAGGCCACTGGTCCCATTTGTTTAGCAGGAAAACATCCCATATAAATCACCAAATTGTTCACCCATTTTCCCCTGTCCAGAGCTAAATAGTTCACCTGGTACTTTTCCTTGAAAATCCTTTGGAAAATGTTCCTATAAAGATTAAAGTGCCAAATTTCCTAAAAAGCCTTGCCTAAAAAAAACCTTACCATTGGAAAGAGCTTGAAAAAATAAGCAGGTTTGCTTTCTACATCACCCTAAAATTCGGCCAAATAAAGAAATTATTTATGGTCAAAGTTTTGGTCAACATACAGTTCAAATGTTCATTGGCGGCCTTGCAAATCTCTATCGGCCTTAGAAAATGATGAAAAAGGTAAGTTGTATGCATTTTGGAATGCATGTCGGGCTCAAGGAAATGCATATACATTGAGGGAATCTATCGTAGATTCCAAGAATATTCCCTCAATGTATATCGAGTTTCGCATGCATATTGTGTTGTATGTCTTCACATGCAATGGTTACACACAAGGTAGATTCCCAGAATATTCTGCAAATGTTTATTTTCTTTATATATCAGGTTTGTATATTCGCACATACAACCCAACATACAATCAAAATATACAAGGCCAATTATATGCATGTGAACAGTGGAATGTATATCGGCGCATATACAAAAGAGAATGTATATTTTGCTTGTATGTTTGCACATACAAGAAAAACATACAAGGAAAATTATACAAAGCAGGAGATACATTACAGGAATATTCCCTCAATGCATATCAGGTTTCAAATGCATATTATGTTGTATGTTTGCACATGCAACGAAAAGATACAAGGTTTGACATACAAGTGCATCCACTACAGTGGAATGTACATTCGGCCTTGTATGTTTCTTTGTATATTTCTCTTGTATGTTTTGCACATACAAGTGAAATATACAGAGAAACATACAAGGCCGAACGTACAAGAGGTGGGATCTGCACACATACAAAGCCAATATACAAAGGTTTACATACAAGCCGGACTCGATTGCATTTTTAACTTGTTTTATAAAGTCTTGGGGTCCGCCTTGTATATGGGCAATTGTATATTGCGATATACAAGTCAGAGATACAAGGGTTATATACAAGTTGGATTTGAATTGAAGATCAAATTCAGCATTTCAGGTCTCGGGTCCGCCTTGTCTATGTATAAGTGTTTTGTATATTTGAACATGCAGGGAAATATACAAAGAAAGTGATAAAAGCTGGATCCGACCCAACAGTTAAAGCAGTTGATAAATTTTTGGGGTCTGTGGCTTGTATATTTGGTGCTTGTATATTGTGATATACAAGAAAATAGACAAAGGAAGTATACAAGCCAGATTTCAATGTCTTTTCAGGCTATTTCATAAAATTTGAAGTCTGCAGTTTGCATGTACAATTGTGCTTGTATATTGCAATAGGCAAAGGGTAGATATAGTTTTTAGTGATGCTCCTTGAACTAGCTCAGTAACGAATCAGGTGGTGCCACGTGGCGGCAGACATACATGCAAGTTAACATACAAATGGTGGGGCCCACATATACAAAAGGAAATTGTATGCATATACAATTTTGAAATTCAAAGGGTAAATTCAAGTCTGATATACAAGGCGCCACGCATATACAAAGGAGTTGCAGAGAAGGTTTTGGATGCCGATTCAGGTGGCAAATGCAAGCGATATATACACAGATGCAAAGTGATATATACAAGCAGTTGACCAAAACTTTGACCGCCTATATCTCCTCCATCCTAGCAAATTTTGACATGCTGTAAGAGACAAAGATGCATATTTTGGTCCCCTCTTTCATTTGGCAGGGTTTTCAGGAGTTTTTGTCACCTTTCCATTTCTAGATTTGGCCTTGCATATTTTGGGCCGTGGACGTTTCAATGACTTTTTGGGGCAGGATGCAAATATTTTTCACATTTATTTCTGCAGGCAATGGAAGCTGCTCACATTGATGGTAAAAGATATTTCTCCACCATCCTATTCCAGATATTTTAAGGTATGCATTGCTGAGGATCGATGATGCAACAACTTGCATTGAAGACTTAAAATATCTTTTATCTGCCCAGTGCCAGATATTTGGCGCCATAACTCCTGCGGCTAGACAATCACTAAATGTAGATATTTTCTGAGATAGCTCTTAGAGCACATTTTTGTAACCAACTTAGGTTAGTTTAGAATGCTATATATATACATTCATATGATGTAAATAAGGTTGGAAAATTTTTAGCATTCAGGTTTTCTGTTTCCAAACAGAGCCTTCTGTACTGTAATTGTGCCTTCCCACTGAATATACTCAGGTTATTTTGCCTCTTTGGACTGATTTCTAGTCCTGTGTGAATCTGCATATGGTTGTTTGTGAATGTCTCCATTCCTCTCAATCGTCTGGTTTCTCACCTTTGCTAGGATCAATTGAATCTGTGTATGTTTGCTTGTTATATTTGGTTATGCTGCACATTTCCTCAGTATTGTGAGGGTTCTTTTATTAAACTTGGTGAATCACCATTTGTTTTCAAGCTTTTGTTTTGCCCTTCACTTTAAAGCATTCCTTCTCTCTTTTCCTCTTAAGATTCAGTACTTTTAGGTGATAACCAGTTAAGGAAGCCAGCCTTCTCCGGAGGTTTGATCTCATTTAGCAAAGTCTCACACTTAGAGATCATTCCCATGTTACTCCAGATTGCTGAGCTTTCACAACTGTACACAAGGGTGCAAATTTGGGTGATAACACCTTTATCATCATACCTCTGCATACACTACAGATATTGCATCCTTTGCTCATTAAGCCACCCTTCAAATTTATTGTCTCCCAAAGAATACTCATACTCATTCAATTGTTGGCAATTCTTATATGAATGTGTAGATCTTTCTTTTGAGCACTCGGATCACCAACAGTCATCACATCAAACATCATACAAAACTCACAACTAAATTTCCTAGCCCTCTTAGTTTGTTTCCATAACACTTTACAGGGTCATTACAACTTCTACTTGTCAAACTTATCATATGAACTTGGCCATTATAATTCAAACTCGAGCCTTTGATTTAGATGTTGGTGCCTTCATTACTTTAAACTACAACCCTCGATTCCTTTTCTAGCGCCTAAGTGACCTGCTGGGCCGGTGACTTCACAAAGGGCTAGTCACATAGCATGTTATAAGAACCCCTTTAATAAGTCACTTTAAGTGACTTAACCTACAATAAGAGGTCAACTTCATTTTATAGGAAAAGGTAATGGCTTTTTGAGCCTGTATACAATGAGCCCTTTTAAAACCATTTGAGGCTCTTCTTAGGGTTTTTCTATTAAACCCTAAGCATGTTTATAAATGCATATTTTATTGTAAAAATCTCCATTCAATCTTGGATTGTAAACCAATGTCATCATTATCTGCTATTAAACTTCTTGAGTTCTCTACCCTGTGTAAGAAACATGTAGACATGTACAAGATATATATATACATTATGGAAACAATATGAACCTCTTACCATATGCACTTCATGCATTAACTCTTGACCATAAGACACCCATTGTCACAACTACATCAAACCTTACATGAACCTTCTTAAAACAAACTTGAAGCATGAGGATCTTGAAAGATCTTGCAATATAAACTCCTTCCATACATCAACAAGGATGATGAAGTAATCAAAGACATCCACATCCAACAATCTCTACATGAAGGCTCTGCATGATACTGAATTACAGTATAAACTCACACAACCTATATCAACAAGTCACCAAAAACATATGAAGACACATTGTGCTCTTGAGGACACATTATGAAGAATTACACCTTGATCATCTTGAACATGAACATTGACATGATCAAAGCACATCCTAACAACTACTGAAATCATGAAAAATCAACATGAAGGAAATGATAACAAATGCAAACTAAACAAATGTAAACCTCATATCAACTCACAATCCATTGATAGGGTTGAGAGTGTTGCACCCAAAACACTCTAGCTTTACCCAAAGAGATGAATGTTGGTTACTTGATTTAGTAGCATAACAATAGGATAGGGATTGGTAGATGAATGAATGGATGATGATAGATAGATAGATGAGAGATTGAGAGGAAAATTCGGTAAAGTAAGGATACTAGAAGAAGATGTGTTGCAAATGGCTCAAGAGAGGCTAGATTTATAAGAAAAACCTAGTTAGAATGGATGGACAAGATTTATTAGGGTTTAGATGATATGGATGGCTAGGATTGATTAAGGTTTCCCACTCAAAGAGGGATTGTAGTCACATGACAAGTGTACGAAGGAGAATGAAAGGAATCTAATTCAAATATTATATTTGAATTAGATTAACATGTGAAGGCATATTAAGTGGGAGATGAGACATGTGACATGTGTTGCATTGTTATGAGAGGTGAGGGATTAATTCAAATTTTTAATTAAATAAATGGGATTTATTTAATTAATTGGGAATCTGATCAAGTGGGATTAATTAAATAAAGTGGGTTTATTTAATTAATCAAGAAGGTGATTAAGTTGGACCAATGTGATTAAGATGAACTAGGACCTAGGGATAAATGGGATGAGGTGGGAATAGGTTAGATGAACTAGGATGAACTAGGACTTAGGGGAACACATACAAGGTCATGTTGACAATGTGTTGTGTAACTAGGACCTAGGGCAAAGACACACAAGGTCATGTGTAAACAAGACCTAGACAATTTTTAGTGTCTACATTTGCCCCTCTTTGAGACGATCTTGCAAGATGATAAGATTTATGTCGAGTAACATCATTTCAAAGAAGCTAAGGTATGAATAGAGGAAAAGGATGATGATGAAATGGGATGATAGGATAATGATGCCCCCTCAAGAGGCTAGGCTAGTTAGACAAACATGGGTAGGCTCTCGAAATGAAATGAAATTGGCTAAGGAAGACAGACAAGGGAATGGATAGAAGAAATGAATGATAAGTTATGCTGCAATAAAGTGAACAACCATGATGTTTGATATAGCACAAGACGTTATGCACCAAGGCATAAGGATCAAGGTGACGATGTGTCTCGTGCCCCAGTGTAATACAACCTTGTCTAGATATGAGATATGAATATTAGTTGGGTTGGATATGGATGTAATACAAATGCAAGATAAAATGATAACACACACAAGCAAGCAAGCAAGCATGTACAAATGATACAAAAAAAACAAGGTATTGCCCCTGTCAAGCTGTAAACCAATGATTAATTGTTTGATTGATTGATTTGATTGATGATGATGAGTGTTGTCATTGTGTGGAATGATATATCCCTAGATCAATACAAGGATGTGGGAACGATATATCCCATTGATGATGATGATGATTGATTGATTGATTTGGTTGATTTGGTTTACGACAAGATTAGGATCAAGACCAAGGATTGCAATTGGATAATTTGACACAATTGATTAGCTTGATTGTTATGGATAAATGATGAATTGCATTTGGTTTATTGCTTGGAATGATTTGATAATGAGATTGATTGGAAGAAGTGATTAACGAATTGATTAGAAGACTTGATGAATTGATTAATTTGATTGATTGGATTGAAGAAGAATTAGATGAATTTGATTGATTTGAAAGAAATGTTTTGAAAGTTTGATTATTTGATGAAGGTAGATGATAGAAGAATGATGAAAGAAGAAAGAGGAATATCGTCTTATGCCTAAATCTAGACACTTCCTTTGTATCCTAGATTACCTACATACCCTGTATCCATGAGATCAAGGCATTTAACGATAGAGATGAGATGTAGTTCTGATTTTGTGTTTTATTGATGGGATGATATGGATTGGATTGATCAAGTTATGGATTGATTGGGATTGATTGAATGATGTTTGATGATGTTATTTGATTTGTTTTTGATTGTTTGATAGATTGGATGGTTGATAGATTGGCTTGATTTGATGATGTGATTGGACTTGTTTTGATTTTGATGATGTGATGAATTTGATGATTGGGATTGATTTGATTGGAAGAAAGTGATTTTTATGATTTGATGTGGAATGGTTTTATTGCTTGGATTTTGATTGAATTTCTACTTTTTTTGGATTTTTTGACATATTTTGATTTTTTGTCTTTTTTGGGAATATTTGATTTTTTTTTGTATTTTTGGGATATTTGATTTTTTTTTTGTATTTTTGGGATATTTGATTTTTTTTATTTTTTGAAATATTTTAATTTTTTTGTATTTTGTATTTTTGAATTTTTGAACATCAAAGGATTTACAATTTGAGGTAGCCTTTGTGCTAGATACCAATGACAAGGGAAAACCAAGTCTAGGTGCAAGAATTATGGAAGATGGATGGATAAAAGGATGGATGATAGAAAATAGGATGAAAGGCTCATGATAGATGGATGGGATGGGATGAAAATGATAGGTTATGGAATGGAAAGCTCATGATAAATGGATGGATACAAGGATAGGCTATAGTGGATGGAGGGGAAGGCTCATAAGGGAGCTAGGATGTGATCTCCAAAGGCTATGTCGCATATAAATAACATGCCCCATACTAGGTAAAAGACTTAGCATTTTTACATGACAAGGTCTTATGACAATAGGATGACATGATGGATTTTTCATGACAAGACTTATGATAGGTGGATAATGATAGGATTGGATTGGAAAGGACAATAGGATAATGTCAAGATAAGGTATGTCAAGAGATACCCAAAACATTTGTCAACATTGTGCCCCCAATCTTTATCAAGATCAAAAGAGGAAGGGAGCATGGATGGGTTTGATATGATAGGAATGTGTATGCAATGGATAGGATATGAAAATGATATGTAGGATGAGACAAGGTTCCCCCAAGTGTAAGGGGGATAGAAGATCAACCTACACATGACACCTGTTTGCCAGATTTTCATCATGGTATTTATCCAAGGTGCCTGTTTGCTAGGTTTTTACCATTGGACGAAGGGATTTATCTTTACTTTTTTTATTTTTTTTGTTTTTTGTTTTTTGACTTTTTGGATGGAAGAAGGTGGATATGGATGTGAGGGACTCAAGTGTCTAGTGCCATGAAAGGTGATAGTCCCATGGGAGAAAGATGTCGTCGCATTGACCCTTTCAAATGTCATTATGCTCAGGATGTTGGTAGGGTGATGGCATGAAAGTGAGATGGATCAAGTAGATAGTGGATTATGATGTGGATTATGGAGGGATGAAAGTGGATTATGATGTGGATTATGATGGACTTATGCAAAAGCATGGACCATAGGAAGGTGATGGGGGAGATATGTAGGATAATGAGTGAATGATGGAGTGATGGAGGTATGAAAAGGAATAATGACCAACGGCTACACACACCATCTTAAAAATGGAAGATTTTGATTGGATGGTGGTGTAAGAAGAAATGGTGATGTTTGCTTAGGAGATGGATGATGAAGGACTTTTGGAACCCACATGGACTTAGTATTTTTCTGATTTTTTTTTTTTTCATGTGGGATGTTTGAAATCTTTGAATGGAATGGCATTTTTGAATGGAGGGGGATGGTTGGGATTTTCAGGATGTGGATGCCTCATTTGATTTTCTTGATTTTTTCTTAGGTACCCATACCTTTTTAGTTTTTGACTTTGCTTTTGGAGGTATGGTCTTGGATGGATTTTTGAATGTACCTTGCTTTGAATTTTTGGATTGATTTCCTAAGGCATTCGGTCCCTTAGGATTTGTGGGTTTTTGAATGGAGGCATCCAAATGTTTATTTTTGAATCCCCTAGGGTGGATGGAATGAGTGGAAGCTTTATGTTTGGACCATGTGTGCATTTGTTGGTCATGATTAGGAATGTAAGGATACTTATGGATAAATGGATAATTAGGTGTTGGTAGAATTGGAGGCAAAGTAGATGAAAGGAGGTTAGGAGTTGGAAGCAATGGAGGTAAAGTGGATGGTGGAAGGTGAATGGTCACATGCTTTTGACATTTGTAGAATGAGAGAGGTGGAATGGCAACATATGTTTTAGGAATATGATGGGGTTTATGATGGAAGGAAGTACCAACATCATTAGATTGTTGACCTTGGGGTGTGTATCCAAGGCCAAATGAGCGAGGAGGGACCTTGACATGGATTGGCTCCAAAATTCCTTGTTCATGTAGGCGTAAACCTTTGCCTTGGTAGTTCATGTTTTAGAGCATGTGATTGACTATAGGACTAGGTGTAGTTTGGACACTAGACTTGAGTTGATTATTGGATGGAGAAGGTAAAGTGGACAAAGGTTTTTGATGTTCTAAGGAGGAACACTCATGAATAAATGTGGATAGACTAAGTGGATATGATGGTGGATTTGAAATGGGATCAATGGTGGATGTGGAAGGATCATTAGGATCTTCCTTATGTTCATTGGGATCCAAATTATTTGTTCGATCTTCGATGTTTGCTTTGGAGGCACATGTCTCATCATGACAAGTGGAAGGTGTAGGATCATGGATTGGGCTAGCTGGAGGATGACTAGGAGAAATTTGGATGAATTGCTTATGGATTATAGGATTATGGATAGGATTAAGGTGCTCATGGATAGCTTCTTCATAGGTATCATCTTGATCATAAAGAAGGTAAATGTTATGGATAGGTTGGATGGGGATGATTTGATCTTGATTAGATTTAGGGGCTATTGTTTCTTCATGCTTAGGATCATGCTCTTGACATAACTCTTGGTTTTCTTGAATGGTAGTGGAAGTCTCTTTAATAAGCTTGATAGCTTGTAGATCACATGATGGGGTTAGAAGACTAGACAAAGTGTTTAAGGACTCATGGGGAGGCTCAAGAATAGGTGTTTGATGACATGGCAATGTTTTATTCCTTGCTAGTATCCAATGGATCACATCCTTTACAAGGGTATGGGTGAATGGGTAATATAGAGGATGGATGATAAGGGTGGATACGGTTGAAGGCTTAGGGTTGGGATTTGTTGGATGGATAATGGGATTAGGATTTGGGCTAGATGGAAAGATACTTGAATTAGAGGGATTGGTTTTATCCAAGACAACCTTACCACCATCTTCTAGGTTCTTGACCAATCTTTGAAATCAGACACAAGTGGATATGGTATGGCTCCTATATGTATGGTATGCACAATAATGGTTTTCATTATACCCTCTAGGTTTAATCATAAATGGAGAATATGCTTTGAACGGGTATAGCTCAATCAAATTTGCTTGGACCAATTTCTCTAAAAGTATCTCCATGGAATCTTTTAATGAAGGATTAGTGGAACATGGGGATGAAGGTGATGAAGGCGATGAAGGGCTTGATAAAGGTGTTGGGATGGGACTAGTTGGCTCATGTGTTGGCATATGATTGGATGGTGAAGGTGACTCAAAGGAGGTACTTTCTAGGTTGGTTTCTCCCTTGTCAAAGGATTTTAGGTCTTGCATAAGATCACTTGGACTTTCTTGATTTATGTACATAGGGCCATTTGGACTTGCTTGTTGTTCTCTTAAGGACATTTGATTGCCATGTGGATAGGTTTGGTAATGAGGTGGCATGATAGGATTTGTAAGTGAAAGATTTTGTGAGGTGGATTGTTGTGGACATTGCTTGATGTTGAAAGTAGGGTATGATGATGTGGCATTGTTATGGAAAGATGTTGGATAAGGTGATGTAGAATGGTGTTGATAGGATGATGAAGATGGATTAGGTGATATGGCATGAACATGATAAGTTAGTGGATTAGATTGGTATGAAGTGAGATAGGTTGATGTGGAATTGATTTGATGTGTGGATGAATTAGGTTTTGGATTTGGAAGAGAGGCTCCTCTAATTGTGACCTTTGGTCTTGGATTGTCTTCATGACTTGGATTTGGAGGATAGCCACCTTTAATTGTGACCATGGGTCTTGGTTTGTCCTCGTGATTTTGATTTGGCAGATAGCCACCTTTAATTGTGACCATGGGTCTTGGTTTGTCTTCATGATTTGGATTAGGAGGGGCTCCTCTAATTGTGATTATAGGCTTAGGTCTTGTCTCATGATTAGAGGGATAACCCCCTTGAATTGTCACCTTGGACTTGGGATTTGTCTCATGATTAGAGGGATAGCCCCCTTGAATGATTATGACCATCTTGACAAGTGTTGACTAGGACTAGGTGGATGATGATGTGGAGATGATTTGGAAATGATTAGGGTTTGATATGGAAGGATTAGGGATGATTAGGATGATTAGGGTTTGACTTATGGTGACTTGGAAATGATTAGGAGAATGAAGTGGCTAGGAAGGGTAATTAGGATGAATGTGATTGGATTTGAATGTGTTGGAAGAATGAGTTGAATGACTTGTCTTGATGTGTTTGGTGTTTAGCTTGATTTGGCAATGTTCAATCAAATGATCACACATGTTCAATCATGAATCACTCATGCAAGACACATAAGAAATTTTGAATTTAACTTTGAGTGAATGTAATGATGATTAAACAAGCACACATGGAAGACACATCAATGAGCCTTATGACTAGTCAAGTGGGGTATGACCAATTAGGTCTTAGGCTATGTTTACACAAGGTTGACTAAGGAATTGAAAGCAAAATCCTACCACACAACCAGGAGAAAGGGGTAACCCACCCTTCACCTTCACTTCCCAAAGGTATAAAGTTCTTTGGGGCTTAGCCAAGAGTGACAAGATTCTAACTCCCAATGAGGGTGTCTTTCGATTCAGCCTCGATTAAGGTCATCCCTTGGAGTGGTGTGTCTCCAAGCAGGCCTCCTAAGAAGGGTAAACAAAAGAAAATCAAGTGAGGTGTTTTTGATCTCCAAGATCACCTTGCAGTGCGAGGAGAGAGCATACACATGCACACTTGATTCACACTCATACTTGTAAATTGACCCTTAGAAATTGAAATGTGTGTGTGAAAATTGAATGGATAAGAGGTGTTTTTGATTCTCAAGATCGCACAAAGTGCATGAGAAGAGCATACACACCACTAATCACATGCAACTTCACCAAGCAATGAAGATACTTATTCTTGTTTAACCCAAAGTCAAGATGTGTGATTGAAGACAATGGTTAATTTTAGCCCAGTTTTTTTGATGTGATTGCTAAAGCAATATTTGTTTTAAGCCCAAATTGAAATGTGTGATGCAAACAAGATTGATTAATCAAATGAAAGAGATGAATGATGAATTGGATACACCTAATTGTTTCATTGTCCCAAGCTGTTGTAGATGCTGATGTGAATGTTGCTCTAGCTCCTTGAGGTCACCTGCAAGCCACCAAATCAAGAAAGAAGCAAGTGAAAGTGCCTAGGGATCCATTATGTGCAAAATCAAGAAACTAATAAAATCTACTATAGATGAAATGATATAGGAAAATAAACTACATGAGCAGATTCTATGCAAAATTCTATGTACTTTTAAAAAAATTTGTGAAAATTTGATAAAAAATGCAAAAGATACAAGCATTTGAAGTTTATGTGCAAGTTTGACTTTGACAGATAAAAAAGGCATCAAAATTGTATAGTTAGTTGGCAAAACCTACACCAATGTGAATTTCTCTAAATCCTCTTTCTGACGAATCCTCATTTGCATGATTTTACCTCTGTATACGAAAGTTGTGATCAAAAGAAAATAATAGCCTCCTTTGGGTATATGGAGAAAAAGACAAGGCTAGTTGACTGTTTAACTGACTACTAGTGGTTTACAAAATTTCGGTCACATGTCACAGTTAAGGCCTGGTGGCTATCTTCGATGGTTAAGGTTAAGATTGGCCCTCGGTCATTCATATGACTGATGGATGGGAAGAATGAAAAATAAAAAAGGAAAGGAGAGGCTTCTTAGCCTCACCCCCCTCCTCGTGTAACCGGCGATCAGAAGCTTCAAGGTTTAGCTATCACCATTAAGCTTCACCCTTAACTATCGATTGTTAAAATGAATCTTAACAACCAAAGGCCAACAACTATGTTTAAATCCCTATGGCAGTTAGGGTTTAAGGTTTGACACAGTGGAGGGAAGCTGAGAGATTGTTAGGGTTTTCTTCCAGAGGATGGCAACCATGAACATAAGCGGTGGCCAAGGTGGTTCAATGGTTTAAGTTAGTAGATGGTAGTGGAGGATGAAGGAAAAGTAGATGATAGAAGAGCTTCAGAGGGGATATGTGGTGGTGACCAGGTGGCGTTTGGTGGTTTAGAAATGGTGAGTGTAGGAGACTGGGGGAGAAACCCGCAGGAGGTGACAAAGTTTCAAATGGTGGCAACAGTGCTTCAAGTGAGTGGCGACTGAGTGGAGAGGTGTAGAGTAGGTAGTGGTTAGGTAGAGATAGGATGGAAGGAAGTGTTAGGTTTTTGAGCACGTTGGGCGAGTGGTGGACAATGGAAAGTATGGAGGATGGCAACCAAGAATTTACCTGCAGTCATCAAAGAACCAGCTTAGAGTTTTAATCCTATTAAAATTTGCATTCATACCATTGAAAGAGTCATTTGAAACCTTGAGTAGAACCACAAAATCAAACCTGTGAATACACTTTAAACAACCAATGATTAGATCAAAGGGCTATGCATAGGCTGTATAGCCTTGTGCAGGGCCAAAACTAAAAGAAATTTCAAAAAAAATTTAGTGAAGAACCCCTAACAAATTTACAGTCAAAAAACTTGGAAATGGTGTCCTAATCGCAATGGCATAGTCAGTTTTTTCCCAGGACACAACCTACAATATCTCACCCCCAAAACTTGCAAATTTTGAAAACCTAGGGTAAGAGAAAAAGAAAAATTTTAACAACAAAATCTACGAAAAACTCACGATCAGATCTGCGATCGGGCATGCCAAATGAAATCATGAAAAATTGACATTAAGGAAATGATAACAAATGCAAACTAAACAAATGCAAACATCATATTGACTCACAATCCATTGATAGGGTTGAGAGTGCTACACCCAAAACACTCTAGCTTTACCCAAAGAGATGAATGTTGGTTGCTTGGTTCGGCAACATAATGATAGGATAGGAATTTGTAGATGAATTAATGGATGATGATAGATAGATGGATGAGAGATTGAGAGGAAAATTTGGCAGAGTAAGGATACTAGAAGAAGATGCATTACAAATGGCTCAAGAGAGGCTAGATTTATAGGAAAAACCTAGTTAGAATGGATGGACAAGATCGATCAAGGTTTAGATGATATGGATGGCTAGCATTGATTAGGGTTTCCCACTTCAAGAGGGATTGTAGTCACATGACAAGTGTATGAAGGAGAATGAAAGGAATCTAATTCAAATATTATATTTGAATTAGATTGACATGTGAAGGCATATTAAGTGGGAGATGAGACATGTGACATGTGTAGCATTGTTATGAGAGGTGAGGGAATAATTCAAAATTTTAATTTGAATTATGTGAGACATGTGACTAGGTGCAATTAATTAAATAAATGGGATTTATTTAATTAATTGGGAATGTGATCAAGTGGGATTAATTAAATATAGTGGGTTTATTTAATTAATCAAGAAGGTGATTAAGTTGGACCAATGTGATTAAGATGAACTAGGTCCTAGGGATAAATGGGATGAGGTGGGATTAGGTTAGATGAACTAGGATGAACTAGCACTTAGGGGAACACATACAAGTTCATGTCGACAATGTGTTGTGTAACTAGGACCTAGGGCAAAGACATACAAGGTCATGTGTAAACAAGACCTAGACAATTTTTAGTGTCTACAACTGCAACTGATCCTTTGAATTGAACCTTTGACATGAATGACAACTATGACAATAGAGGGGAGGGAAAGGGACTCCTTGATCTCTCATTGTAGCTGTAGATTCATAGTCTACTAACGAGGACTATATTCTTGATGGTGAGGATTCGTCAGATGAGGGGCTTACCCAAGGATGCACAGGATGAGGGTCTTGATGTTACCAATGATGCAGATGATACACCTGACATCCTTGAGGGTCCTCCTATTGTTCCTTAACCTCCTCATTTGGATGAGTTGATGTAACAACTTGACCCTGATTGGCAGCCAGGTGATCCACATGAGTTTTGTCTGTTGTTTTTTTTCACTTTTGTCCTTTCTCTTTTCATGGGGAACTAACATGTCTTTCTCTTTCGATTCACTTTTTCAAGTAATGTCAAAGAGTGGAGGGCTTTTGTTCATGAGATTAATATTGGCTTGGCTTCTCCCTTCACTAAGATGACTCGAGACTATCTTTTAGATGATCCTGGTGTGCCCCCTGCTATTGGGTGACACAAACATTTTTGCTCCTATCTACCATGGATGTCAAGAGAATGCAGACTTGAAAGCTAAGATTCACACCCTTAAGAGTGAGAATCAAGTGCTCTGAGAGATGGCTCATCTCATTTTTGGATGACAAGATGCTAGTATTGCGGGGCCTTCATAGTCACATGCTCACAGTAGAATGCCTCGCTCCTATAGGTCTCATGGAGCTATGAGTGGTATTCATAGACAAAGGAGCCAAAGTCCTGAGGGTTCCATTGGAGGGAACCGACCTTGACTTATTTTCTTGAAATTGTGCCCCCTTCCATGGGGAGCCTCTAATTCCTTTAAGAGCATTTTGTCCTAGCCCTTTGATACTCTCGTATATGTAAACTTTGGATGTATCTATGAAAGTTTATCCTTTTATGGTTTTCACCCATTGGATTTGTACTCATCTCTTGTGCATGTTTTGGAGGTTTGAGGACTTTCTGATTATGTTTTTGACCTTTTCAACTCTTTTAACAATGCAAGTATGATAACGATGACATGTTTTTGTAAGTTTTTATGGCATATGTATGAGATGCAGTTTATGATATGCTGATGCAAGAACACGAGAGATGTTGAAATGAAACATTTTACTTCTACTAAATGTCATGAGATATGACATTTGACTTTATTACTTTGAGACTCTTTTTCTGATTTTGGCATGAATGCAATGTGGAACAAACAATGTGACTGCTCTTTGATACGATCCTTAATCCAGAGGATTGCGATTTGTCCTCATATAAGAGACATAATCAAGGTTGTGAGATAGGATTTTAAAACTCAAGTGGGGAGTGGGAATGAAAATGGAGCATTTTTTATTTTGGGCTTTGCTAAAGGCTAAACACTAATCCTTATCTAGATAAGACAATTTGACAAGCTTTCAACTTAGGCAAGTAACAAATTTTATTGTTGTTTTCTAGACTTAGATCATAGATGGAAAGTGAGATAGACCTGGGGTAAAGGACAAATAGGAAAGGACGAGGGTCCCTAGATAGAAGATGATCCTAGAGACTACTAGACTCTTGGTTTTGCTTAGCTAGTGCATGTGTGTGCTTTGTACCTTTCTTTCTCTATTAGAATGTCACTCTTGAGGCTCTAAGCTTAGAATGATTTCCACCCAAGAGTACAGACATTTAGCAATCTTCTCTCTTTCACTCTTTCTTTTTTATCTCTCTTTTTTGCTTTTTCACTTTTTTTGTATTTTCTAGAAAGCCTCACTTGATTTTCTCATTTCTTTGGACTTTTGATTTTTCAAGAAATGAATGCTTTTGAAACTTTGATATGCAATAATTTGATCTCTCACACTCTTATTTTGATCACTCATTTTTTATTCAGATCTTAGATTTCTTCCTTCAAAGTTTTGATCCTCCTGACATTTTTGGCTAGGAAAGATAAGGGGCTGAATGCCACCTAAAGTTTTTGTAATATGGTCGGACTTCTCTACTACTTGGGAAGAATTCGGAAGGTCTACTTGCAAGCTTCCTTTGAACACAATAGGTTTGAATACTGACTTTGCTTAGACCTAACATCTTGACTTATTAAGATTGGGATTAGTGTAAAGCTAAGAGCTAGGCTTTGATTAGAATAACTGGGAATGAAAAGGGGATAATGGCGATTATGAAAAATGGGGAATCTCTAGGTCTTGAAAGGATGACGTATATCTAGGCAACCTTATACTCCTTATTGAAAAGAAAATAATATAAGAGCAAGTTACTGACTATTAATACAAGATGAACATAATGAAGCTGAAATGCAATAAACAAATTCTTTTTTAAATTTTTTTTTATTTTTTTGTATTTTTTTTGTATTTTTATGTTTTATGATTTTTTGGTTTTTAGACATAATATTTCTTGAGGTGAAAGGCATTGACTGTTTCGCCAAATTCCTCTCCCTCCATTGTGCACAAGAGATAGGCACCATTTTTGACATCTTCTTTGACCATGTAAGAACCTATCCAATTGGGTCTAAATTTACGTCATTCACCAGGTCTTTTATCGATCAAGTTATCTATCCTAAGAACTAGGTCTCCCACTTGAAAAGGTCTTGGGATAAGCTTTTTGTTATATTACTTTTTCATTCTTGCTAGATAGGAATCATATCTTTGGACAACTCTCAAGTGTGTTTAATCCATCATTTCTAATTCGGCCAATTTTACTACTCTATATTATTCATTGTCCAATAATCCTTGTAACGACACTCTTAGGCTAGGAAACTCTACTTCCAATGGTAATACCACATTTGACCCAAAAGTGAGGGCATAAGGGTTGGTTCCGATTGGAGTCTTGACACTTGTTCTGTAAGCCCATAGAGCTGGATATAGTTGTAAATGTCAATCCCTTTTAGAGTCTTTCACGATCTTGACTAGTATTGACTTCAAAGTTTTGTTTGTGTCTTATGCTTGTCCATTTCATTGAGGATAGTAGACTGAGAGAATGTTCTAATTGATGTGGAATCTCTCACATAGCTCTCTTAATTGCAAATTTTTGAATGATGAGGCATTATCTATTACTATCACTTGGGGGATCCCGAACTGACATATGATTTGATTCAATATGAATTTAAGGATTACGGTCCATGACATTGTAGTGAGAGGCATCACCTCCACCCATTTGGTAAAGTATTTTGTTGCAATGATAATGAACAAGTGTCCATCCATTGATGGGGGAGATATCTTCCCCATGAGATCTAACCCCCAGGTGGAAAAGGCCCAAGGGGTAATGATTAGTCGTAAATCTCTTGTTGGTGTATGGTAAACATGAGTGTAAGCCTAACATTTCAGACACCTCTTTATAAATTTAATCACATCCCCTTGTAAACATGGCTAGAAGTATCCCATTCTGTGTATTTTCCTTGCCATGGCATGACCACCAAAGTGTCCACAGATTATACTATGACACTCCTCTAAGATCTTACGTGCTTCTTCTTTATCAACACATTGAAGAAACATTCTGTCTAAGGCCCTTCGATAGAGTGTTGATAACTGAGAGGGGGGGGGGGTGAATCAGTTATCCTAATTATTTCCCTTATTGAACTTTCCTCTTAATTGAAGCAGCATAAAATCAAACACAAAACATTAACCATGAAGTAAGAAACACATGACACAGTATTTTTGACGTGGAAACCCTGTTAAGGGAGAAAACCATGGGGTGATTAACCCAAGAATTATTCTCTGTTAGAAGAATAGGAAATTACAAAAATGGCACTTGCCAATTAGGGCTCACTGCCCGAGCACACTGCTCACAAGAGGCCCACTGCCTACAAGAAGACACACTGTCTACAAAGTGATGATAATCACAGTCTTGAACTGATTGGAAGCATCTGCATATGCTGGAGTTCAGTTCCGGTTAGGCTCAGTACACTGATCTGCTGCACTTCATCTTTCCTCTGTTCTTTGTTCTGCTATCTTTCACATACCGGATCCTTTTTGCTACCTCTGCTCTTTCTCTGGACTTATTCGCATATCTCTCCACATCCACACTTCTTTCACAACTAAATCCATCCTCTATATATATCCGCACTAGTAATTTCATCACCTTTCTAGTCGGCATCCGGAACAGTCTAGTTTCTTACAAACTCTCATTCTGTCGGCTGAATCCTTCCTCACCAAGCAATGCGGATCAAGCATATACTTGTAGATATCATTAATCATGTCGGCCAAACATGATTCATGCCTTCACAACCTCTGTCATCAACAGTAACCCATCCGGAAAGTAGTCTGATACTCTGCCAGTCAGTTCTTCCTCTGTTTTCACTGTCTCTCAGGAATCCGGTACTCAACCATTCATATCTTTTTCCTTGTCCATCACCGGAGGCTAAATCCTTGGAATATACCACTCAAGGTAGTCCTCTTGACTTCCCCAAATCCGCACTGCACCAAGATACTTCCTCTGAGAGGTCCGGACCAATCTGTCGGACCTTGCCACATGCTCTGTTCTTCTTCACCGGACCACAACATTCTTTATTCTGACTTCCGGTAGAGACATATCATGTCTTGCGGATATGTGGGATGACCTTTGTTGCCATCAATGACAACAACCATGAATCCATATAGTGTCTCTTGCCAACATAGAGCACATCATCTATTTAAACATATCCTCCAATGAGGACACGTAATTGTCTCTTTCCCAAAGGGGTCATGTTTTCAGGATAAGTCTTGTTTGCGAGATAGTTCACAATATCTCTATACCAATATGAGGCTTCATGTTTTTCAAGGTCAACTACACAAATCTCTTCATAAGGGAAATATTTGTTTATAGGATCCTCCTGAGGAACTGGATTGTCCGCTAACCAATTGGCTATTATCTATCCTTTGACCAATTTTTTATTGACGTAGGTTAGCTTGAACTCACTCAATAATGTTATGAACCGACTAGATCTTCTTGATAGAATGGGTTGATTAAGGAAAGTCCTCAATTTCTCAGATCATATCATAACCCTAGTTTCTTGATTCAACATGTAATTTTGCAATATCTAAGTTGTAAAAACTATGGCTAGACATTCTTTTTCAGCTTGAGTGTAGTTCTTCTCATATTCCAATAAGGTTTGACTTATGAAATATATTGCTCTTTCTCTCCCACCTTCATCTTCTTGAGCTAACATGCATGTTGCAGAGATATTAGTTTCTCTGAGATATAAGATGAAGGGTTTATCATGTTTTGGTGGCATCAGTGTGGGCGGAGTTAGCAAGAATTTCTTCACTTGCTCAAATGTGTTTTGACAATCTATCGTCCAAGTGATGCCAACTTGCCTTTTCAATAACTGATTGATTGGATGAAATTTGAAAGTCATGTCTGGTATGAATCATCTGATCGTGCCTAATTGTCCTAAAAAGGCTCTTACTGTTGTCTCACTTGTTGGTGGGGTCACATTTAAGACTGCGTTGACCTTAGTTGGGTCGATGTCTATTCCTCTTTGAGAGACAATGAATCCCAACAACTTTCCTGCCATGACTCTGAAAACATATTTTTCAGGATTCAACCTTACTTTATACTCTCAAAGTCTATTGAAGATTTTACGAAGGTCTTCCACATTTCTTGACCTTTCTTCTGACTTAGCCAGAAGATCATCAACGTAAGTTTCAACTATCTTGTGGATATAATCATAGAAGATGTGTCATTGCCCTTTGGTAGGTTGCTCATGTGTTCTTCAACCTGAATGGCATGACTATGTAACAAAAAGTTCCCTAAGGGGTGGTGAACATTGTTCTATTTTGGTCAACTTCTATGATCTTGATCTAGTTATATCTTGAAAACCCATCCATGAGAGAGAGGACCTCATAGCTGAAGGGAATCTAGGTGTGCGAAAATTGCTTCCTACACTAATCTAATTAGGGGAGGGGAGTGCAAATTATCTTTACAATTACATCTATGTTAACCCACTAATAGAGATATTGCAGCAAACACATACACAAGAAAGTAAGACAAAAGAAGAGAGACACAAGATATACATGGGGAAATCCCTTACGGGTGAAAAACCCCACACTCTAAAACATAGCTCAAATGTATTCCATAAACAATGAAGGTTACAATACAACATAGAGCCAATGGTGTTATAGGAGTCTTTGACACTCATATCTAGAGATGTTTTGGTAGCATAACAGTACCTATCAAACTTGTAATACTTCTCCTCTCAAAAGCACCTATTTATATAACAAATACAAGGCAAAAATGGCTCCACATTGGGATGGGCGTCCAACATGGCCTCATGGCCCAAAACCCATGCTATGGACACTTGTCCAACACTGTAGGATGCTCTTGACACTTGTCAAGTCACTCCATCCCAAGGAGGTCACCTATTTCCAAAATGGGCTATGACAGATGCTCTTACGACTCTTACAACTATCATAGAATCTATCATAGTTGTCATAACTTACAACTGTAAGAGAATCTATCATACACAGGCTATAAATAGCATATTCTCTTACAAAGTGTCATAGTCCACTTTGGTGTGCCCAAAGATGCCTTTTTCAAAGATGCTCTTCGACACATGTCTTCACCTATTATAGAATCTCCATTTTTGACTCTTACATGTCATAACATTGTCATATGAATCTGTCATGACTGTTTCAGTCAATATTCCCTTACACAACATCCAAGATACTGACACATGGAAAAATATTCCTACCACTAAGTGGGATGCCTATCTCCTCATGTGAGGACAAAATTACATGTGGTCATATGCCATGTAGGATGACACATCACCGTGCTAACTCCCACAATATGACAACATAGGATTTGCATAAATACAATGTAAAAATACAAGGAATTACCAAGGTTGAGACACCTTAATTACCAACATTCTCCCACTTGTTGAACACCTTGTAAGAGCCAATAAAAATAACAGGATTTAATTGCTATAGGCCGAGAGGCCGATAGACTCTGAACACAATCTGAACTTCTCTGTGCCCACTAGCTTCATCAATGCATCTGTAACATTCTTCTAACTATCTACCTTCTCCAAATTTACCTTCCCATCCTCTACCATGTCTCGAATGAAGTGAAACTGTACATTAATGTGCTTTGTTCTGGCATGGAAAGTTGGATTCTTCACAAGGAAAATAGCACTCTGACTGTCACAACAAATCGTAATCTATCCTGCATCAACACCAATATGTGAACACAATCTCTTAAGCCAAATGGTTTCCTTGAAAGCATGAGTTGCTACCATGTACTCAGCTTCTATAGTGGACCAAGAAACCATAGGTTGTCACTTACTCATCCAACTAATAGCACCACCAAACATACTGAACACATAGGCACTAGTGGATATCCTACTGTCAATTTCACCTGCCTAATTAGAATCCACAAATCCATGAATACAAACAAAATGTGGAGGTCCTCTAGAATTACTGTGATAGCATATGGAATACTTGGAAGTACCCCCCAAATATCAGAACACTTGCTTAACTACATCCCAATGTACCCATCTAGGATTAGCCATAAATCGACTAAGGACTCCCACTGCTTGGGCAATGTCTGGTCTTGTGCAGACCATAGCATACATCAAACTACCAATAGCACTAGCATAAGGTACTCTGCTCATGTCCTCCACCTCACTAGGAGATTCTAGATAATCATTAACAAACAACTTTGTCCCCAATGAAATAGGAACACATAATGGTCTACAATCTGCCATGTTGAACCTATCCAACACGGTCTTCACATACTTATTCTAGCTTAACTAAAGTTTTCTATTAGCGCTATCTCTTCTAATTTCCATTCCCAAAATGTACCTAGCTGCCCCAAGATTTTTCATCTCAAACTATGCTGACAACTAAGACTTCAAATTAGAAATCATATTCTTACAATTCCCAATTAATAACATATCATCAACATACAATGCAATAATGAGAATGCGATCATTGTCAAATTTGTAATACACACAATGATCTAATTTTGATCTCAGATATCCAATCTACAACACAAAGGAATCAAACTTCAAGTACCACATCCTAGAAGACTGCTTCAAACCATACAAAGACTTTTTTAACTTGCAAACCAAATTTTCTTTACCTTTCTCTATGTAATGCTCTAGCTGTGACATGTAGATTTCTTCCTCCAAATCACCATGAAGGAAAGTTGTCTTCACATCCATCTATTCTACCTCTAAGTCATAAGAAGCTGCAAGAGATAACATAAATTGAATGGATGTCATTTTTGTAACAGGAGAGAAAATTTCACCATAATCAATTCCCTCCACTTGTGAATACCCCTTCGCAACCAATCTAGCCTTGCACTTTTCAACACTACCATCTACATTGAATTTATTCTTGAACACCCATTTGCATCCAATAGGTTTCCATTCTTTAGGCAAAGGCAACAAGTCCCATGTTTTGTTCTTTTCCAAAAAAGCCATCTCATCTTCCATGGTCTCCTTCCAGGAACCTGCATCTTTCATGCCCATAGCCACTTTCACAGTTCTAGGCTCATCCGTGTTAGTAAGTAAAGAAAAAGCACAACTAGAATCAAGTAATGAATAACCAAACCTACCAGGTTGCTTTCTCATTTGTGTAGACCTCCTTAATGGCTGAGGTTGAGGTTCTACTTCTTCTTCTAAGCTTTTAGAGCTTCTAGAGCTTTCCTCATCATCAGGTCTCATAGGTTCTGTCTATTCAGTCTCCTTAGGAGTAGAAGGAAACTAAACTGCATCTTCTTTCTTTTCTGTCTATTCTAGCTATAGAACAACGGAAGAAGGTGTTAGCTCTCTGAAGATAACACTTCTGCTATACAACACTTTTTTTACCACATGATCCCAAAGCTTGTATCCTTTCACACTAACACCATAGCCAATGAAAATACATTTAATAGCATTGTTCTCCAATTTAGACCGTTTCTCCCTAGGCACATGTGCATATGCCTCACAACCAAAAACACGAAGATGTCTAACTGAAGGCTTCTTACCAGACCACACCTCCATAGGTGTCTTACCGACAAGAGCTAATGTAGGAGATCTGTTTATCAGATAGCAAGCAGTAGCTACAACTTCAGCCCAAAAATTTTGTTCAAGGCTTGCTCCACTAAGCATACTCCTAGCCTTCTCTATTAGTGTCCTGTTCATCCTCTATGCAACTCCATTTTTCTGTGGGGTGTATGGAGTTGTCTTATGTCTTTCAATCCCTTGCTCTTTACAAAACTTATTAAACTCTACCGAACAAAACCCACCACCGTTGTCAGTTCTCAAACACTTAATCTTTTTACAAGTCTAATTTTCAGCAAAGGCTTTAAACTCCTTAAACCGACTAAAGACTTCAGTCTTGCTTCTTATAAAATAAACCCATGTCCTACTATAATCATCTATGAAAGATACAAAATATACAAATTTGGAAATCGAAGGAACATTAACTAGACCAAACACATCAGAATGAATAAGATCCAACACACCAAAAGACTTGTGAGAACTAGAGTAAAACTGAACACGGTTTTACTTTCCATATACACAATGTTTGCAAAAGTCAAACTCGAGATTACAATCATTTAACCCCTCAACGATGTTTTTATTTTTCAAGCTTTGTAGACCCTTCTCACCAATATGGCCATATCTCAAATGCCATAACATAGCCTTTTCAACAGGAAGCTTAGCTTCCGTAGCATGTGCACTACCATCAAAACTAGTTACAACAGATTTCTTCACTACTCATTTAGATGGTGGGGATGAAGTGACTGCAATTCTTTTCTTTGAGTTAGAAGAACTATTGCACTGTGTAGTGCATGCCTCCAGCTGAAACATAGTACCTCTTTGAGTACCCTTCGCAAGCACCATAGATCCTCTAGTCATCTTGCATCCATCCTGTTGGGACCTGAATTTTTTTTATTTTTACAAAAAATTTAGGGTTCCCATAATGTGCAATCTGACTGCATTACTCAGAAATGCCCTTGAAAAATATGTAGTTGTGTTATAGAGAAGTTTGATGAGCAATCACCGAGAGAAAATAAACTCGAAGACTCCATTCCTATTGAGATAGGAGGGCATATATAGCATCAACAAATCTCTTCATCTGTTCTTTTACAGTACCGATTTTGATTTCTCAATTAAAAGCTACTAGCAGATTAACACTGATGAGGCCAAAGATAAAGAAGATTACGCAGAGGATGAAATAGATCATTGGTCCACAAATGATTGATGAGGCAAAGCAGTGCATGAAGATTTTGTGCAAAAGATATAATGTTACTCCGTTCACACTATTGAAATGATTGCTCATTAAAGCCCCTAATTTCATAAGTTTTCATCTAGTTATTACTAATATAGTAGAAAAGGTTTCTTCATTTAAATGAGGGATGGCATGCCGAGTACTCCAAATGGTCTATATGTTCTTCCTGCATTGACAACATTGAGTCTCCTGATAATTGTGAAGTTAAATATGCAAGAAGGTCTTGAAGGCAGTCCTATAACAAATGAATTAAAAGAGTTTTTCTTGATCCATAGCCTTGATGACAGTGTCTATTACTATGAATTTCCCAAAGGCAAATTTTATGTAAATGGCTTATGCTAAACCTGTCCTCACTTATATATGGTGCAATTATGAAGCAAGCCATTAAAGACATGGATACTCACATTCCTATTTTCTCCACAAACAATGTTGATTCTGCATAGTGCCTCAACGAACACGCCAAAATCTAGAAGAATTATCATCCTCTTGTTTTATGAGCTAGCACATGTAAGAGACACATTCAGGAACAATAACGCCAGGAAAATGTTGCTTCAGGCTAAATTTTTGTTGCAATAGATAATTCTGGTGATGCTCAAATAAAGACGAAGCTTCTGATGAGACTATTACACAAAATTTTGAGGAGACAACAATAAGATTTAAATATTTGAACAATCACGAAATGAAATTGTAAAGCTTGAAAAGTGGGCCCTAAGAATATAACTAATGAACATTGCACAAAATAGGTATCGGGCAGACTATGGCCATCGGTGAGAAATGTTGGAGTTACTACGATGTCCTAAGTCACTCTGATAAACCCTGTTGATGACTTGGATATTTGAGGATACCCAATTGTTTCTTGAGAGCTTTGTTTTGAATTATTGGAGTGGAGGGTATAAGGAGAAAGACTGAAAAGACTTTGTAATTTGAAGACATGTGGAAGTTAGTGATGTCTAATTTGGACAGAATTAATCTTGCGCAGAGATTGAGAATGGCTTAGATGACTGTCTACACCAGCAAATCACTCAGAAATGTTGGTGAAGGCATCGGCAAAACATTTTGATGCAAAATTGTTTATATTTGATGGTAGTTCAATGCTGACGGGCTCATCGACGAAGGATGGAGAAAAAATGGACACGCTAGTCCTCAGTGTACTTTTCCAGGTTTTGACTAGTGAGAGTAAGAAAAGTCCTCTTATACTTTTCATGAAAGATGTTGAAAAGTCATTCATAAACAACTCATGCATCTACACCGCCTTGCAAAGAGAACTTAAAAAATTGGCCGAAAGAATTATTGTAATCAGCTCATACACAAAGATTGACAATAGCAAGGAAAAGAACATAGAGAAGCAGCTTTCTGATCTTTTTCGAAACAGTGTGATGGTGGAGATGCCCAAGGATGAAGTACTTGTTAATTTGAAACTCAAGTTAGAACGGGATGTTGAAATGCTTAAAGTGAAGACAAATCTTCAACATATTGAAACTTTACTTTCTCGTAATAACCTGGATTGTGATGGATTGGCACAATTTGCATAAAGGACCAAGATTTTACAAAAACAATGTGCAGAGAATATTGTTCAAAACGGCTTTGATCTACCATCTTATGAATGAATCTAAGCCCTCCAAAAAACAAAGATGGAAAACTAATTATCTCTATTGAAAGTGTTCAATGTGGGTTAAGCATATTACAAGAAAATTAAAAAAATGAGTCCATGAGCTCAAAGAAGTCACATAAGGATGTTGCTACAGAGAACCGATATGAAAAGAGGCTTCTAGACAATGTGATTCCACCAAGTAATATTGGGGTGACCTTTGAGGATGTTGGAGCCTTGGAAAATGTGAAGAATGCACTCAAAGATTTAGTTATGCTTCCATTACAAAGGCCTGAGTTATTTTGCAAAGGACAACTACCAAAGCCTTGTAAAGGCATCTTGCTCTTTGGTCCACCAGGCACCAGGAAAACAATACTTGCCAAAGCCGTTGCAATAGAAGCTGGCGCAAACTTAATAAATATTCTGATGTCAAGCATTACATCAATGTGGTACGGTGAAAGTGAGAAGTCAATTAAAGCTATTTTCTCATTAGCAAGTAAAATTTCTCCATGTGTGATATTTATTGACGAGGTTGATAGTCTGTTGGGAAGAATGGGCCAAAGCACGAGCCGGAGAAGCTGAGCAAAAACCCTAAATGTCATCGGCAACAAAATAGCTATCGGAGTGAAATTTTTTAAATGTGCCGATCTTATGCTTCTGGCCGATGGACTCCTTTTCGGGGAGACAGTTACTATCGGCAGAGACTATTTAGATCAGACCGATTTTATAACTCTTCCCGATGGAGCCCCGTGAGGTGATATTAAAGAAAAAGTAAATATTTTCAAAAGGTACCAACAAAAATGATAATATGTGGTAAAGGGGAATTTCACGTTATTTCAAAGGCAGAATATTTTATAGAAAAGTTAGGAGGGTGATTATTTTAAAATACATATAACGTATTTATATTTTCACCTAAGAAGTTAGAGAATGGTTAATTATTTTCACTCGGATGGAATTTTTTCAAACAAAAGTGAAAAGTGCAAACAAATAAAATTCCAAGCAAATATTTAAACCAAACCTAAAAAGAATATTTTGCCATGGAATATTTTTCACCGAGGAAGTAAAGACGCGGATGATAATTTTCACTCAAATAAATATTCTTGTGAGGTAACAGTGGAAAACATGCCAGGAAGATTAATTAAATGAAGAATCAAAATGCATGCAGAATAAAGGCAAACCCTAACAATGGTGTTATCTTAATACAATGTCATAATTTTACTCCCATAAGTAAAATATTTCTATTCCGAAGATTAAGGGAGCATTGCCATGATGGCTGGTTATTGTGAATATTTTACAGGAAAATTACATATATCACAATTGCAAGAGTCAAAGTTACCCCAAGAGATTAATATTGGAAAAATTATGGAGGAATATGATTAAATTTTAAAAGGACAGGGGGACCAATGTTAGAAATAATCGATAAAATTGAACAAAACCTAATAAGAGGTATCACTTCAATGACTGCAGAATATTTTCCAATAAGTCAAGCAAAATGGTCAGAGGAATACTTCACGAGTGAAATTATTTGAAGATACTGTATTAAGTGCAAAGAGAAAATTAAATTTTTGTGGAAGATAAACAAAAAGTTAATATTTTTATTAACCAAACTAATATCTCTTGGCAAGCAAAAAGACGCATAGGATGAGTATGAAGGGTTGTAACCCTAGAATCAAAAGGATATTTATCAGGGAAGAAGAATCCAACAGAAAAAAAAAAAATCAGGGGACATCAGTAGATTAGGATCAAGAGTAGATTAGGAAAAACATCAGTTAGATAACTGGATGGATTGACCAGTTGCCAAAATAAAATATTATGTTGTACATTGTAAAATTATTTGAAACTGTATAGTGGAGAAAATGTATAAATAAATGATTTAATATTGGTGTCTATTGTTTGTTGAGCTGAGCAATTATTTGGTTGTCTCCATACTGTTATTTCTTTGTTATTTGAACCTGAGTTTCCAAGTTGATATTTCAGTTTCATCGAGACACACTTGTTGTTTTCGTGTAATCAAATTAATTGGTTTCCATTACAGATATAAAATCCTTTTGATTGATTACAGTAACCTGGAGGTAGCATTTGGATAGGTAAGAGCAGCCCTATAATTGTCAAGATTGCCATACTGTCTCCAACTCGATATTGTCTTGTTATTCAAATTGAGCATCAACTCCATTTGTCAATACACATTTGCTGTCATTGTGTGATTCTTTTGATCGGTTCCTTCAAGCAAGGATTAAAAAATCCTTTCAATAAGTCACAATAACCTGGTAAGATTCGAGTGGATCACTAAGTAGAGTTTGTCAGTCACATTCTTGCACGTTTATACAAGCTATAAACAAACACAAGTGCCAAACAATTAGGATTGTAACCTATAAGTAAATCATATATCATATACACCTTGACTCCATTAGCCCAACAGAAATAGGCACTGGTCATACCAATTCCATTTTAGGATTCCATAAAATCTCATTCAAACAATTACATCTCAGATCTTAGTATTAGGAGTAGGAGTAGTTTAGAAGCTTGCATCTATTACATTTTATGCCATTGTGATAGATTTACTAATCCAATCAAGTCATATAGTGTTAAGTTTGCTTTAGTTACAAAGGTACACCCGCCTAGGTTTGCAGGACCTGAAGTGTAGGGAGATAATAGCTCTGTCAATTGGTCCAAAAAATGTTGCAAATCCAAACATAGAGTCTGGCATCCTCTTAGGGTTAACAACCTGCATTTTTTGGGAACTAACACATCCTTCAAAAAAACAACCTGCACACCTACATCATTCAACATACTTACAGAAACAATGTTCCGTGCAAGGCCTAGAATGTGTATAACTCCAGTGATCCCCTTCACTCAACCATCAGGGAATCTAATTGAGACTCTTCCATGACCAACAATCTTCAGATGAGAGTCATCACTCAAGTACACTCTTCCACCATCAAACTCTTCATACTTCATGAACCAGCTTCAATGCGAGGTCATGTGGAATGATGCACTAGAATCAATCAACCACACATCATCAGATGCATGGGTGGCCAGGGCTGCGATGAAGGCATCACCATCATCTTGTGACTTGTCAGAATCTCAATCAAGGGTTGTCTTCTTTTTCTTTTTTATGTATTCTTTCATTCCTTTTGGAAATGCCCAATCTTCCCACAATTCCAACAAAGAGCCTTGGACTTTCCAGGATATTTGGCTCTCCCATGAGATTTGGATATGCCCTTCTCAGCTTTCTTGTCCTTCTTCTTCCCTTTCTCTTTGGGTCTTCCACGAACTGCAAGAGCCTCTTTGGCCGACTCAGAAGTCTTCCTCCTGATTTCTTCATATAATAGTGAGGAGACCACATCTTCCATCTTGAAGGTGGTAGTAGTGCTTTTGATAGCCATGACAAGATGATCCCACAAATTTGGCAAAGAACAAAGCAGGGTCATACATTGATCCTCCTCCTCCATTTTCACACCCATAGATGTCAACTGTACAACGATCATGTTGAAAGAATTCTTGTGGTCCGCAACAGATCCTTTGTCTTCCATCTTTAGATCAAACAACTTATTTTTCAGAAAAAGCTTGTTCACCAAGGACTTGGCCTGATAAACATCACCCAACTTCTTCCAAAGATCTTTCATGCTCTTCTCCTCATGGACATTCAATAGGATAGAGTTAGCTAAACAGAGTCTTATGAGACCCTTAGCCTTTCGATCTTTGAGGTCCTAATTAGCTTGTGACATTGCTATAGGTTTTACACCAGATAAGTTTCCCATAGGTCACGATCAACAAGTAGGTCCTCCATCTTAAGTTTCCACAACTCAAAATTAGTGCCATTAAATTTCTCCACCTCTAACCTTTTAGATGTCATTGCCATCTCCTTTCCACAACAAGATATAGAATGCTTTGCACACACTCCCACTCAACCTAAGATTAGCTCAAAAAACCCCTACCCAGCAGCTAGAGCCAAAACTGGCCAGGCTCTGATACCAACTGAAAGGAAGTTATGTGTACAGAAATCGCTTCCTAAACTAATCTAATGAGGGGAGGAAAGAGAAAATTCAATTTTATCTTTACAATTATAGCTATGATAACCCACTAACAGAGACATTGCAGCAAACACATACACAAGAAAGTAAGACAGAAGAAGAGAGACACAAGATATACGTGGGGAAAACCCTTATAGGTGAAAAACCCCACACTCCAAAACACAACTCAAATGTATTCCGTAAACAATGGAGGTTACAATACAACATAGAGCCAGTGCTCTTGCAAGAGTCTTCGACACTCATATCTGGAGATGTTCTGGTAGCATAACAGTACCTATCAAACCTGTAATACTTCTCCTCTCAAAAGCACCTATTTATATAACAAATACAAGGCAAAAATGGCTCCACATTGGGATGGGTGTCCAACATGGCCTAACGGCCCAAAACCCATGCCTATGGACACTTGTCTAACACTGTAAGATGCTCTTGACACTTGTCAAGTCACCCCATCCCAAGGAGGTCACCTATTTCCAAAATGGGCAATGACAGATGCTCTTACAACTCTTACAACCACATAGAATCTGTCATAGCTATCGTAACTTATAGCTATAAGAGAATCTGTCATACACAGGCTATAAATAGCATATTCTCTTATAACATGTCATAGTCCACCTTGGGGCGCCCAAAGATGCCTTTTTCAAAGATGCTCTTCGACACATGTCTTCACCTGTCATAGAATCTACTATTTTTGACTCTTACATGTCATAACATTGTCATAGGAATCTATCATGACTGTTTCGGTCAATATCCCCTTACACAACATCCAAGATGCTGACACATGGAAAAATATTCCTACCACTAAGTGGGATGCCTATCTCCTCATGTGAGGACAAAATTACATGTGGTCATATGCCATGTAGGATGACACATCACCATGCCAACTCCCACAATATGACAACATAGGATTTGCATCCAATTAATACAATAGGCAATAAATAAATAAATACAATATAAAAATACAAGGAATTACCAAGGTTGAGACACCTTAATTCCCAAAAGTATCCTACAGTTGAATCAACAATTTGATCGATGGATGGCAAAGGGAAATCATCTTTTGGGCAAACTTGATTGTTGTTTCTAAAATCAAGGCATATCCAAATTTTTCCATACTTCTTTAGAACTGGGACAATGTTTGACACCTAGCTTGAATAGTCTACCGGTTTGATGAAGCCAATGTTTAATAATTTTTTTAATTTCTTCTTCACCATTTTAGCCACCTGTGGCTTTATGGGCCTTGGTTTTTGTTTTACTGGTTTTGCATCTGGTTTTGTCACTAAACTATGCACTACGACTTTTGGATCTAACCCTGGCATGTTTGAATATGCCCACATGAAGATGTCAGAATATTCGATGAGGAATTCTGTGTACTCCAATTCTTCGTAATCTAGTTCTCCTCCTAGCTTTAACATCTTAGGTTTTTTGTGTGTTCCAACATTGATGTCAATCGTATCTCCAGTTAGGGATGGGTTTCCTTCCTCAAACTTTTGAGGAGCAAGTGGTAAATCTAAGTTTGCTTCAATCTAGAGGATTTCTTTCTCGCTCCCAAAATAGTCCTCTGTGTGAGGGAGGAGCATGTATCCTTTCTTGTGGTGTACTCTTAGAAGCCCATCATAAGGATGTAAATATTTGAGGATGGCTTCGTCATTCTCAGTGTAGTCTTGGGTTGGTCTCTCTTCTTGACCCATGGTGTAATTCAGGGTATTTGGTAATTCTTTGCTTTCTAATAAAGGCTCTCCACATACTAACACAATGTATTATAAATTTTATAATTGAGCATGTGGCAAAAATAACACGGCTGATGTAGCCATCGAGTCTGCCACTTGATTCTCTTCTCTGGGTATGGCTTTTATGGACAAGAAGTTGAAGAATTGAACCAACTTCCTAATGGTTTCTTTATAAGTTTGTAATCATTCTGATTTTGTCTCGTAATTTTCTGCAACTTGGTTGATTATTAAATTTTTGAGAATCTCCAAAGGCAGATATCTTCTTGATCCCCATTTTCATGGCTAGCATGATTCCTAGGGATAGGGCTTCATACACATCGATGTTGTTTACACAAAAGAAGTCTAGTCTTAAGGCAAAGGGGAGGACTTTCCCTTCAGGAGATGTCAAGATTATCCCCACCCCTGCCCCAGTTTTACAACTAGCTCCATCAAAATGTAGTGTCCATAAGCTTTGATGGTTTTTTGATTGAGAGGTTTCACCAAACTCGTAAGTGGAAGTCTGTTTTTCCTCTTTTCCTCTCCTTCTTCGATGATTTCAATTGTTCCAATCGAGAGGTTTTTGATATCCCATTTGTTAGTACACGGAATGGCTGTTAAGCCAAATGGTGCAAGGGACTTGGTGGTATGTGGATCAAAAGGGAATTCTCTAAGATCGTCCATTCTTTAGTAAAGTATGTTGTGAGTGCTTGTATTTGTTTGGATGTCGTGAGCTTCTTCTTTCAATTTCTCTTGCATTTTTAACTTTTTGTCTTTTTCTTCCTATTCCTTTCTGTAAATACTGAAAGGATTAGGGTCTTCTTTAACAATGGTGACCTTTCCCAAATGATGGAAATGGATTTCTTGAAACAAAGTGGAGGTGATGGCTTTCATGACATCGATCCAAGGTCTCCTAAGGATCATATTATAGTTGGTTTCTTGGTTGATAACATAGAAATCCATAGAGATGGTATTGTCCATCAAGGTAAGTGGTAAATTGATTTTCACAATCATTTGTATGTCATGACTGTCATATATTCTCAATGTGGTAGTTTGTTGCTTGATTCCTATTTTTCTATATCCCATTCTCCGTAGGAATGACATTGGTAAAAGATTAACCATCAATCCTTTGTCCACCACTACTCTTTTTATTGTGACCTCTTTGACTTGAATTCGTATATATATAGGTGAATCCTTTTTCTTTCCTCCCTCATTCTGAGGTAGTTTGGAAATGTCAAATGTGAGAGGGGGTGGTTCCTCCTACATTGAACATCCCACTTCCAACACTTCCAAGAATATTTTTCGGTGCAAGGGGGGCTCTCAATAAACTTATCACTTGTGAGAAGAAATTTTTTGTTTCATCTGTTTGTTCCTCCTCTTGGATTAAAAACACTTCTTGGTTTAATTTAATGTGTTTTGAACTATTTTGGTTAGCCTTCCCTTTCTCATTTTGTGTTTCCTACTCTTTTCTTTGAGGTTGAAGGAGTTTGAGGAAATTTTGTTCTTGATTCGGAGTGAGTTTGGAGATTGTTTTATTGTATCCATAGCAAGTTTTTGTTTCATGACCCTTTGTTCCATGGAACCAATAATAAGTGTTGGGGTCATAAGGGGGAAGGTTTGATCCCTGATTTGCTTTTTGTTGCCATTTGTCATTGCTAGGATTATTTTTTAAGACATTAACATCTCTCTCTTGAGGCACATTGTATGTGGCATTTTCTATTCCTTTAGATATCCTAAGTTTTTTTTGGGTATCATAAGTCTTCTGACCACTATTGATGACGAATTGGTTGATCCTCAAAGCACTTTCCAATGCTTCTTCATATGATTTGTATGGCAATTTTTGAACTTCTTTTGTCATGTCCTTGTTTAAGGCATGTAAGAAGAGGTCACATAGTTCTCGGTGATCCATGTTCAGGACACTAGTCAAGGAGTAAAGGACTTGCCTCCATCGAGTGACAAAATGGGCTACAAATTCATTTGGCTCCTGTTTCATTGTGAGGAATTCTTTGATCCCTATTTTAACGAGTTTGTTCATGTCAAATGCCATGACAAACTCTCCGATTAGTTGTATGAACGAGTGAATTGAAGCTTTCAGTAAGTGATAGTACCAATTCAAAGTTATGCCTTCAAGACTTTTTGAAAAGATTTTTTCTACAACCCCATCCCAAGGGAGGAGTTCTCTTATCGCCGTGGTGTAGGCTTTAATGTGGCAGTTTGGATCTCCTTCTCATTTGAAATTCGGGAGATCTGGCAATGGCCAAGGTAGCTGTATGCTTCTTATGTTTTGATTGAGAGGCTCCTTCAAGTACTCAAGATATGTTCCTAGGAAGGTGCTTTGTGATTGAGGTGTAGTTAACAATAATCCAATTAGGGGTGTTGATATCCCACCGTTTGGTTTGCAGGATTTCCTAGTGTGTTTTGAACATTTTGAATGGGAGGATTTCCATTTTGGAATATGTCATTGCTTGCATCCCTTGAATAATAGTTGAGGTATGGGGAGGTTAAGAAGCCCCCTGGTCCTGTTCAATTCGATTGTCATCATGGGACTTTTTCCTTCTTTCAGGAGCTATTTGTTCTACTTCTAGTGTTCTAATCCTTTGCACTAGAGTTGTAACTAAATCTGCAGGTGTGGCAGCTCTAGGTCTTTCTTCATTCCTTGGATGGTCTCTTTGAGTGTTGGTATGATATTGTGCTTCCTCTCATATAGTGTTTTCTCTTTGTTCTTCTTGCAAGGCAATTCTTAGGGCTTCTTGTGCATCTTTTGCCTCTTGTAAGTGTTTTTCTAGTCTTTTTACCTCCTCATCAAGATGACTACTTGAGGTTCTTGTCAAAGTTTGATAATTTTTATGGATTTTTCACCTTATGTGAGTTCTTCTAGCTTTATGTGGTGCATCTGGTATGGCCGAGTTGTGTTCCCAAGTTGCTTTGATCTCTTTGATCTTGTTCATAATCAAAGTCTTTGTAGTTGTAATAGTTTGTGATAGGTGCATTTGGATGGGGAGGCACATATCTATTGAAAGAGGGAGTTTTTGGTTCCCTTGAAGGGATATTCCCTTGGTTTAGATCAGGCTCTGTCATATTTGGGGGTGCCGTAGACACCACAGAATAAATGGAGTGAGCGATAGCGAAGGTGATGAAAGTGGAAGCAGTGAAAGTGACTATGAAGAATAGTGTGAGAATGTTTTGAAGCTTTTTCTAAATGTTTTTTGAAGCATTGAATGGGAACACAAACTACAAAACTAAAAGATTATGTAATTCACATCAGGTTCACCAAAATATGTACACTCAAAATTGTGACTCCGGTTGCCTGGGGTTGTCGGGTCACATTTTGGCATGCACATGGACCCTCCCCTACTTCCCATGGGGTGATCCACCATGTCACTCTCGCTCTCATGGAAGTAGCTAGTCAAGAGGAGGTGAGACACATTGGTGGTCTGGATTGTTGGAGAGACAGACTTTGTGGAGAGGGGTCGGCAAGTTCTGTGGCTTTTGTTGTTGTGTGCTAGTTTGAATGTTTCGTTCAATGGTAGTTGATGTGAAGATGACCCTATGACCGGAAGGGTCACTAGTTTCTCTTCTCCTATTGGGGTTTCTCCTATTTGACCTTTGTGTGGGTAAGCAGTTACTTTCATTCATGTCCTCTTCTCTTCCAATTCATTGATGAGTTCTAATTGTATTTGAAGTTGTCTATGTTCTTCTATCAATAAGAGGACAAATGGATCTTGTTGTGGTAAAGTAAATGTCTCTTGTTGGTGTCGTGGATTGATTTCCTCAATCTTGTCAAGGACAGCCCTCACCCACTCACCTCTTACTCCTAGGCACATTCGTGAGCCAAGACAAGAGATAAATGTGTAATGACCAACCTTAACTAGATTTAGGGTTTTGACTTGGGGTTTAGTTATGCTTTGACTTGTTTTTACCTTGTGACGTGATCAAGGGTTTGATTGAATTGTTTTAACCATTTTTTACCTCGTGATGGTATCAAGGGTTTGGAAGTTATCTATCTTCTCTAGGGTTTCTATATGCATGCATAGATAAATGAAATGCAAACTTTTTTTTTGTGCTTTTTTAGTATTTTGGAATGAAAAATGCTTTTTAATTTATGAAAGGAAATATGAATGCAACTAGAATGATATTAACCTAATGCAATTACTCTATGTTTTTGGGATTTTGAATGTTTTGAAACAACTAATCTAGAAAAGGAAAATTGCAAGTAAATAAATCTAATCTAAGAATGCAAACCATCTCTAAGATGCTAGATCTATCAAGGAAAAAATAATGAATTACTATTCCCAAGAGCAATTTTGATTTTTTAATTACTATCAATTGAATAAAACAATAGAGGAACCTAAAAGAATGAAGATTTGTGTGACTCCACTACCCTCAGAAATCCTTGATGTTGGCAACCTCGAATCCTCTTGAAGTAGTGGGAAGACCTTTTGATGACAAGATGACACCAAGAAGCAAAAGAAGCTTGTTGAAGCTTGAAAGAGCTCAATGAGAACTTTTGATAAGCACTATGGCATTGATTTAAGTAGTGTAACAATGCTTGATTGAACAACGAATAAAATAAAAGGCACCTTCATCCTATGAGAGCATTAGAATGTTGATTTGGAGAGAAAAAACTTAGCAAGAGTTGTGTACACAATAAATTTGCCTCCCTTTGTGCTTGAGAGAGGGGGGTATTTATAGGTTAGAAGAAGGGGGTTGATTGAGAAGTTAACTCAATTGATTGATGAGTTAACAAGGATTGATTAGGGAGTGAACTAGGTTGATTACCCAATGAACTGAACTAACTAAGGAGTGATAAATCGACAAAAGCTTATCACTAAAGAAGGATTGGAGTTGGAAGGATGCATGAGATTGATTGAGTTGTTAATTTTAGATCAAATGGAGTTAATTGCATGTGTGGGTGCATGAAATAGTCAACTCCAAATTAGATATCAAAATCATGCGAACTAGAAGAAAACGAGCTAAAACATAGCTTTTTTGAGTGAGAAACTCAAGTTTTTTTCATAGTTGGAAACATGACAGGGTCACCCCTGGGCGACCCTAGGTCACCTTTGGGAGATCCTGGATCACCTAGGGGTGACCCTAGGTCACCCAGGGGAGATCCAGATAGAAAAGGGTTTTTAGAGGAACAACATGATGGGAGATGGTAGGGAAGAGAAAAATGAGGTGTTTTACCTCTAGAAATAGGTCAATCATGTGCAAGAATTCAAATCTCCACTTGCACTACAAGATCTCCTAGGGTATATTTGTAAATGACAGGGAGAGATTGTTGGAATTAGACTAGACAACTAAGAGAGGGGGTGAATTAGTTGTCACACAATATAAACTTTTTCTACTTTTAACCTTCTTTATTATATTACTACCAAATTAATGATGTAAACATTAAACTATAGATCAACAACATATGAGTAGAAACATAATCAACACACTTGACACCAAGATTTTGACATGGAAACCTAGTTAGGGGAAAAACCATGGTGGGGTTAACCCACAAAGATTTGTAGCCTGTTAAAAGTGCTTTAGAAAAATAGAAGGCACATGCCTTTGGGTGCATTGCCCAGAGCTCACTGCTCAAAAAGAGAGGCTCACTGTCTACATAATTTATTTAGAACAGAAAGAATTAAATGAGAAATAACATCTACTTCATGCCTAGTTCAATTTCAATGAATGCTCCAAAACTTCTGCTTTGCCCCAAATTCTTCTTTACTAACTTCACACTCTATACTGCTCTCATTCCTTTTCTTCTCTGCTCTACTTATGATTCTTTATTTGGATTTAATCTATTTTTGCTCAAGGATGATGTTTAACAACTCTTCAACAAGTATTTATACACTTCATCAATCTTGGAATGATCAACAAGGTCATCCAAACTTAACACAAATCTTTAAACTATTAGCCAATCATAGATGAGACTTGAATCTTCCTCTACTAATATGCCATGCTTCATAAAATGATATTTAGATCATCTGTAACATGCTAGGAACATCCGGTCGGCCAAGACTAGGAAGAACAACAACTTTAAAGAGGAAATATTCAATAACAAGATCAAACTCCAACGCAGACCTCCAACATAGTAGCCACATGATCCAGAGACTTCCACAAGCACAATGAACTCACTAATAACATCCACTCTAAACCAAATTACCAAAATCATTTGTATCTTCCTCCAGAACCTCAAGAACACTGTCTTCCATGACAGTCAAACTAGAAGGATGGCTTTCAGACCTCCAAACGATAAACCACCGGAGTTGATGATACACATTGACTTCCCACACATGCCTTCAAATTCACAGATCATAATATTTCACTGTGGAACAATCTGAACCAACTTACTATCACTTTGTCTCTTCTGAATACTGGAAGATCTTGTTCTATTCATATGGCCATAATTTCTTCAAATCTTCATGTGGACTTCTCAATTCTTGACTAGAGCAGCCTCTAACAATCCTCTATATAGCCATAAGGTCCGCTAACCTTGAGTCTTCATTAATTTTCTCAATATCCTCAACATTCCAATCTCCTGAATAGGCAACAAAATAAGGCACAGTTGACACCAATGACAACAAGAATATGTTGACATCAGTGACAACACCACTTAGACACATATTTGCAACAATCTCCCCCTTTGTCATTGATGGCAACATATGTTGTGAAAAAATTGATTCAACCATCATGACAAAAAATTCTCCCCCTAACTTCTGCAACTACTTCCTTCATTGCTCCCCTTGTCATTAGCAATTAGTTTTTCACATGTCTTCTCTCCCCCTTTGACATCAATGGCAAAGGGCACATATTTGCAACCTTCACTCCCCTTTTTTTTTTATTTCAGACTGAACTCCAACGTTTGCATACTGACTACTCCTTGGAGTAGTATTTTCTCAACATCAATCTAAATCTCAAGATATGACTGAGAATTCCACCGAACTGATTCACCTTAGTGCATCTTAGTTCTAATTCGGAGGGGTAATAACCCTAACTTCTCTCTGAGATATTCAAAGGTACCCTTGGGAAGAGGCTTAGTGAAGATATCTGCAATCTGATCTTTGGATGACATAAACTCTAACTTGACTTCATTCTCATTTACCTTCTCTCTCAAGAAATGAAACTTGATAGATATATTCTTTGTCTTTAAATGGAACACTAGATTCTTTGAGATGCTTATTGCACTAGAATTATCATAGAAGATTATGACTGGCTCCTCAAACACAACTTTTATGTCTTTCAACATTTGCTTCATCCACAAAACCTGAGTACAATTATTTGTTGCTGCTATAGATTCTGCTTCTACAGTAGACAGAGATATTGCCTCTTACTTTTTTTTCATCCAAGAGACCAATCTTCTTCCCAAGAAAAAAGCACCACCACTAGTACTTTTTCTATCATCCACATCTCCTGCCCAATTAGCATCTATATATGCATGAAGAGTGAAATCATTGTCTTTTGGATACCACAATCCATAATCAATTGTCCCCTTGAGATATCTAAAAATTCTTTTGACTGCTACAATGTGGGATTCTTTTGGATCAGCCTGAAATCTAGTAACAAGTCCAACAACGTTCATGATGTCAAGTCTCGTCTAGGTCAAATAGAGCTATCCTCCAATCATTGATCTATACCTTTTCTGATTTGCTTTGGGGGAATGATCATCTTTACTGAACTTGCATCTAGTTACCATAGGTGTACCTACTTGCTTTGAAACTTCCATTCCAAACTTCTTCAACAATTCTTTCACATACTTGGATTGAGATATAAAGATACCTTTATCTAACTAAACAATTTGCAGACCTAGGAAGAAATTCATCTCTCCAAACATTGACATGTCAAATTCACTTTTCATCTGGTCAGCAAATGCTTTGCACATACATTGATTTCCACCAAAAATGATATCATCAAAAAAGACCTCAACAATCAAGATGTCCTCATGATTAATCTTGAAGTAAAGATTACTATCAGCAATACCTTTACTAAAACCTATCTTAAGCAAATATTTATCCAATCTTGCATACTAGGCTCTTGGAGCTTGCTTGAGTCCATACAAGGCTTTTCTCAGTCTACAAACCATGTCTCCCTAATTAGACAATTGAAATCCTTCTAGTTGCTCAATGTAGACTTCTTCCTCCAAATCTCCATTCAGGAATGTTGATTTGACATCCATCTGATACACTTTAAAATCTTTGAAAGCAAAAAATGCAAGAAACAATCTGATTGCCTCTATTCTTGCCACCGGAGCAAAAGTTTCTTCAAAATCAATTCCTTCTACTTGAGAATAGCCTTTGCATACCAACCTTGCTTTGTTTCTTACAACTTCACCATCTTCATTTAGTTTATTCCAGAAGACCCATTTGGTTACAATCACATTTTTGTCCTCAAGTCTAGGAACAAGATCCCAAGTGTGGCTCTTTTCAATTTGCATTAATTCTTCTTCCATTTCTTTTACCCATTTTTTATCAGTGCAGGCTTCACTAACTGATTTAGGTTCAATCCTTGAAATCAAACAAATCTCTTCTTGATCTTCAACAACTCTTCTCCTAGTTTGAACACCTTTATTTCTATCCCCTATGATTTGATCTTCAGGATGATTCATTCTTACATACCTGGGGGTTTTGGGAATTGCTTGAGCTTTTGTTTCTTGAGCTTGTTCCTCAACATCTGTACTAATTCCTTGAGTTTCTAGAGTTTCTAGACCAATCTGAATCTGAGTCAGAGTTTGAACTAACCTTCCTTGACTTTGACTTTCATTTTGATGATCTGAATCATATCCGTAGAACCTGGAATTTCCTTCCTTGCTCTCATCAACTCTAACATTAGTACTTTCAACAATCTTTTTCAACCTCTTGTTAAAGCACCGGTAAGCCTTACTTTGAGTAGAGTATCCCAAAAATATTCCCTCATCACTTCTTGTATCAAACTTTCCTAAATCCTCATCTCTTTTGATATAGCATTTACTACCAAAAACTCTAAAATATATCACAGTAGGAGGATGACCAAACCATAGTTCATAAGGGGTCTTACCAGAATTGCCTTTAATCTACACCTGGTTAAGAGTGTAGACAACAGTACTTACAGCTTCTCTCCAATAAACTTGAGGAACATTTGTTTCCATCATCATGGTCCTGGCAGCTTCTTGAATGGTCTGGTTCTTTCTTTCCACAACTCCATTTTGTTGGGGAGTCCTAGGAGCAGACAATTGTCTTTTTATGCCATGCTTTTTATAGAAAGCATCAAACTCATGGGAAGTAAATTCTCCAATTATGTCAGATCTCAGACATTTCAAATTTTCACCAATTTCATTTTCCACTAGCACTTTGAACACCTTAAATTTGTCAAGAGCTTCTAATTTTTCTTTTAGGAAGGTTACCCACATCATCCTGGAGTAATCATCAATCAACAACATGAAATATCTATCTCCTTGTACACTCCTAATTCTAGCAGGACTACAGAGATTAGTATGTACCAGTTCCAATCATCCACTTGAAGCTTGTTCCTTACTTTTGAATGAAATTTTTCTTTGTTTCCCCAATTGACATTCTCTACACATGTTATTAGGTTTTACAAGTTTTGGAAGAACAACTTGAGTGGTACTTATTTTGACAATGTTATCAAAATTCACATGACACATCCTCCTATGCCATAACCAACTTTGATCTATCTAAGAAATCAAACAAATTTTTCTAGAGATACATAAATGAAAAATGTTACCTCTAGTTTGAGTACTGGATGCAATTTCAGTTCTAGAACTCTCCAAGATTTTGCACTTTCCATCCTTGAATCGAAGATCATAACCTTTATCAACCAACTATCCAACACTGAGAATATTATGTTTCAGTCCTTCCACATACAGAACATCATTGGTGCTATTATTACCATCAAAAGAGATGGATCCTCTACCCCAGATTTTGCCAGCTGAGTTATCTCCAAATTTCACAAGCCCTCCTTCATAATTTTCAAAATTCACAAACTTACTCTTGTCTCCAGTCACATGAAGAGAACATCCACTATCAATCACCCATTCATCTTTCTCAATAACCTGAGCAACCAAGGAACTTTCCATATTTTCATAGCTAGCAGATTCAGTAGACACTGGATCTTCTTCTTTGATGGCAATGAACACCCAATCATTTTCAGAGGAACCTCCATGATCATATTCATCATCTATGACTCCTTCTCCATCTTCTTGGACATAGTAACATTTGTTCTAATTTTTGTATTTGTTAGGGTTTGGTTTTGAAAACCTCTCTAGACATCTTGAGGCAAAATGACCAATCTTATTACAAGCAAAATATTTGAGTGACAATTTTCCTTCATACCTACCAGATCCTCTTGGAAATCTTTTGGCAAGAAGAGCTTCAAGATTTGCAATTTCAATTTTAACATCTTCAAGATCCTTCCTTGTCTTTATGAATCTGTTTGATCTTGCAGAAGAGCTTTTACCTAGATCATATCTTTATTTTCCATATACACTGGCCTTAAATGCAGATTCAGACTTGGGAAGAGAATCACCAAACTCACTTAATTCAAAAGCTAAAATTTTGCCAACCAGATGATCTCTTGTAACTTCTGAGACAGTCTTGATCTCCTCTATAGCAGCAACCTTATGTTTGTATGAATCTAGTAAAGATCTAAGCACTTTTGATACAATCTCTGATTCTTCCAAAGTTCCACCAGCACACTTGATACCACACACAAGTTCATTTATCTTTTGCATGTAGATTGTGATGCTTTCATCTTTGCTCATCCTTAGAATTTCAAATTTTCCTCTCAGACTTTGTAGCTTGGGACATTTGACAAATTTATCACCTTCATACATATTCTCCAACTTTTTCTAGATTTCATAAGCAGTTTTTAGACCAAAGACATTTGTCATTTCTGAATCAGTCAGGGCACTCAACAAGGCTTCTTTAGCTCAAAGGTTATTTTTAGCATCTTTGACTTGATCAGGAGTTGAAGGACCTTTCTTCGAAGGTTTATACTCAACACTGGTTATCGCCCAATAGGCATCGCCCATGCATTGCAAATGGCACTCCATGCGATTCTTCCAAACAAAATAATTTTTTTCATCAAATCTTAGACTATCCTTCTTGTAGGTCGACATCACAGATCTCCTCAAGTGGTCAGGATTTTAAAAGAGGATTTGGCTCTGATACCAATAGTTGGAATTAGACTAGACAACTGAGAGGGGGGGTGAATCAGTTGTCACACAATATAAACTTTTTTTTCTTTTAACCTTCTTTATTATCTTACTACCAGATTAATGATGTAAACATTAAAGCATAGATCAAAAACATATGAGAAGAAACATAATCAACACACTTGATACCAAGATTTTGACGTGGAAACCCAGTTAAGGGAAAAACCATGGTGGGGGTTAACCCACAAAGATTTGTACCCTGTTAAAAGTACTTTAGAAAAATAGAAGGCACATGCCTTCAGGCACATTGCCTAGAGCTCATTGCTCAAAAAGAGAGAGGCTCACCGCCTACATAATTTATTTAGAACAGAAAGAATTAAATGAGAAATAACATCTACTTCATGCCTAGTTCAATTTCAATGAATGCTCCAAAACTTCTGCTTTGCCCCAAATTCTTCTTTACTAACTTCATGCTCTATATTGCTCTCACTCCTTTTCTTCTCTACTCTGCTTTTGATCCTTTATTTGGATTTAATCTATTTTTGCTCAAGGATGATGTTTAACAACTCTTCAACAAGTATTTATACACTTCATCAATCTTGGAATGATCAACAAGGTTGGCCAAACTTAACGTAGATCTTTACACTATTGGTCAATCATAGCTAAGACTTGAATCTTCCTCTACTAACATGCCATGCTTCATAAAATGATCTTTAGATCATCCGCAACATGCTAGGAACATCCAGTTAGCCAAGGCTGGGAAGAATAACAAATTCAAAGAGGAAATCTTCAATAACAAGATCAAACTCCAATGCGGACCTCCAACATAGTAGCCACACGATCCAGAGACTTCCACAAGCAAATTGAGCTCACTAATAATATCCACTCTAAACCAAATTACCAGAATCATTTGTATCTTCCTCTAGAACCTCAAGAACACTGTCTACCATGACTGTCAAACTAGAAGGATGGCTTGCGGACCTCCAAACCATGAACCACTGGATTTGATGATATACACTAACTTCCCAAACATGCCTTCAAATCTGCAGATCATAATATTTCACTATGGAGCAATCCGGAGCAACTTACTATCACTCTGTCTATTCTAAATACTACAAGATCTAGTCCTATTCAGATGTCCATAACTTCTTCAAATCTTCATGTGAACTTCTCAATTCTTGACTGGAGTAGCCTCTGACAATCCTCTATATAGCCATAAGGTCTGCGAACCTTGAGTCTTCATCAATTTTCTCAATATCCTCAACATTCCAGTCTCTTGAACAGGCAACAAAATAAGGCACAATTGACACCAATGACAACAAGAATATGTTGACATCAATGACAACACCACTTAGACACATATTTGCAATAGAGATTTGGATTAGTATAGTGAAACTAAAAACCAAAAGCTGGAGATGGATAGGGGGACCTCTAGAAGACTTCTAGGGAGTGGAGAGGATGAAAATATAGAGGAAAGGTGAAAACTCACCTACAAGATTCTTACAAGGCTTAGGAGCAAGGTTGAAAGCTCAAAAAATGTAAATCAACAAGTGTTGCGAAAATGTCAAAAAGTGTCGAAAATGGAGAGAGAGAGAGAGAGAGAGAGAGAGATGACAAAGAGGAAACAACACAAGACAAGAAAGAAGACACATCATCAATAGGTTTGCTTCTTAGAGGACATTATTTCACACTTACATGTACGTGACAAGGATTAAAATCATCATAGGGGTCCTCGTGGAGCCTGTGCATGTTTTTTATGCTTACAGTCTTAGGTCCAAACGAGGCATCTCTTGTTGATAAGGTATAATATGCTTAAGGATCTATGACATAAAAAGTGAAGGCCTTTAATGTCCCCTTTTGGGATCACCTTATACTTTTCCCTGAAATGACAATTCCAAATGAAACCAATAGCAGATTATAGTTAAAGATACAATTCCTTACTCAAAATTGAGATGATATAAATTTGGTTATGGAGACCTACAACCGTGTTAGATGAATATGATATGAAATATATTTAATTCTAATTCTAAGAAAGATCATACATATCAATGTAATAAGTCTCAAGGACTATGTGGGCTCAACCATAAAGAGGGGGACGTGATGAGGTTCCCCAAGTATCCTCTACCCTAGGCCCAACAATAGGACCTTATCCTCCATTGGCCTCATGTGGTCCTTAATTGATGGTCCCTAACCATCGTCATGAGGTGGGCTACCTAGTGAGAGATTTAAACTGTTCCCCTCGTATCACACCAAACCTTCCTCTTATGATTGAATATCCCCTTTTATTTATTTCGACAATTGATTCAAGTGGGGATAGTTCAGGAGGCTGCAATAGGGTGTCCTACACCCTCAACTTTAGGCCCAAGGATAAGACCTTATCCTCCTTGGCGTCATGTGGTCCTTAACCATCATCATGAGGTGGTCTCATGTGGTCCTTAATTGATGGTCCTTAACCATCGTCATGAGATGCCACTTCTAGTGAGGAATCACTCATCATTCCCCCTCCTTGTAGTCCTACCTCATCCCTCCTGAACCAATCATTTCCAGAATCAGATCACTGTTCATAACATATTTGTATATCTATTGTAATTTCCTTTTCTCTCACATACATTCTCCTCCACAATAATTTTCCTTCTATCAAATAGTTATAGTTTTCTTCATACCAGGTTGCTTGAGTTTGGATGGTATTTCATTTTAGTCTTCTAATTCTATCTCATGGATAATTTCCTTTATATGTATTATATCTTCTTCTCATAAAATTGAATTTAGATCAACTTTCAATTCATATGATTCTTATTGTATTCTTGTCCTTCTTTGTTGTCCATACATCTTTTTTCCTTTTGATCTTCCCTTTTTTAAAACTTACTTCTTATTCACCTTTTATATCATGTAAAATGCCCAAGAGAGGCGACTTCATAATGAGAAGGGATGACTTCACCAAAAAGAGGTGACTATTCAAAGATTAGTGCTCCTCTTTAACAATAAGTAATTAACTTTAACATGTCCTTTCAAAGACAGGTCGTCCAGCAACTAAAATTCAAACAAATATCTCTCATAGTCAGCCATTCTAATTATGATATTTATTCTCTAATAGTAGGTCAGCCAGCATTTATATAAAAAACCAGTGCTGCCATATTTGGAATGAAGTTGGCCATCCTTCACAAAAGTCAATTTAAATTTATTTTATACTTCATAAACTAGAGTGCCCATATGGAGGGGAGTCGGTCAAGATTTTTTTCTTTATAAATGCTTCTAAATGCTTTTCACAAGGTCAGTTAGGAATGATGATAAATTTAATCTATTTTGATTCCCTTATAAGGAATGAAGTCGGCCTTGGTATGTACAGGACATTTCAAGGCAAGAAAAAAAGACCCCTCATTGTGAAATACAATACAAGTCTTGATAGACCAAGGCTAGTATGTTAATAACCCCAGCAAAATTGTGCCTTTCTCAAGATATTAAATGATTGGTGTCCAACACTATTTAAGAATCAAAATATTCTTACTTTCCAAAAAGCAAGTGGTAGTCAAGCCTATCAGAACCTCCTACAGGGGAAAAATGGGGAGTCTAGGGATGGAAGTTAGCTAAATTTCAAGCCTATCACTAGGTTGAGTCTCTCACATAATAGTTGCCCAAGCTAGACTCCCTCTCTAGTAGTGTAAGTTGTTCCCCTATGACAAGAACACCAAGTATGTGGTAGATGTCATAGAGAGTGATCATCCACTCTCTAGAAATAGATGAAAATTAGAATGTGCTCTAATCAACATCCCAGTAAGTCAAGATGTCACAACATATGTGGGACAAATGATGGATATTCAAAATCTATTCTACTCAAGCCAATCTGATTCTCTAAAGAGTAGCATAGTCTACAGCTAACAATGCCTCTAGTGCATCCATTTATCAAACCTTCTCAAAGGTATCATTCCATTGTGTGTAGATGTCTTGTGAAAAAAGTGCATCAAGTTAGACCTTAATAAATATTTTAAAAAACTTAAAAATTAGAAAAGTAAAAAATCGTGAAAAGTCATAAAACTCTCAAAAATTTGTAAAAATTGAAGTCTTTAGAAAATTAGCAATAAAAGGAGATTTTCATGTTAAATTTAGAAAGTGGTCAGGTTTGACCTCAAAACATTCAAGTTTGCCTTTGATCTTATCAACAAAACCTTCTAGTAGGGTCTCTTGGGAAACTCAAGATGAAGTGGTAGGATCACTTGAGAAACCTACCCTATTGAAAGGTTGACCCAAGGCCATGCCCCAATGTGAACCAATAGGCCTTGAAAATGAAAAAAATAAGCAAACACAAGAAAAATAAAGTTTGAAAGTGATGAATATGTTATGAATTAGTGCTTAACCTAGGTTAACAAATAATCTAAGTGATTATATAATAATAACTTTAGTTTATAGAGATTAGTTATTATAATTAGGTAAAATTAGATTTAGTGTCAAAAACAACAAACTAAACTAAACCCTAACAAGCACCATAAAGCACAAACTAGCATGAAAATGAAAATTAAAATACAAAGCAAACCAATGTTCAAGCTAGGTTTGATTTATCTCCATGGCTCTTCTTGATCTCGCATAAGAATGTAGGATGTCGAAGGATTGTTGATTTATCATTGTTGCAACATAACAGAGCTCAAACATTGCATGAAAATGACTTGTGTGAGAAAGTGAGAGAGTGAGTGAGTCAGTGAGGGTTTGAAATTGAAATAAGAGTTCCAATTTATAGATAAAGAGGGAATCTAATAGATGACTAGGATTGAAAGCCAATTGTGTGATGTGGATGGCTAGGATTAAAAGGCAATTTTAGTGCTTATGATGCACATTAAATGGGTATGACGAGAGGCCAAAATTAGGAGAATAGCGGGAATAAATGGGATTTTTTATTTATTTTGGAGAAGTGCTTATGACACACAACAAATGAGGCTAAGAATAGGGATGTGAGTGGGAATAAGTAATTTAAATAATAAAATTATTTAAATCATGAGAGACAAGTGGCATTTAAATAAATATTTAATTTATTTAAATTGGATGATAGAGGAAAATGAGATTAAATAAATAAGATTTATTTAATTTTATGCAAATGGAGGACAAATGGAATTAAATAAATAAGATTTATTTAATTTGATGAAAGAGAAGGATAAATGGATGAGAGGAATTAGTTAATAAATATAATTTATTTAACTAATGAGAGTGATGGAAGGGGTCATGTAAGAGGACCTAGGACAAAATATGTCGAAATGTAATGTCATAAGATATAGTCAAATTTAGGTGTCTACATTTTGCCCCTCTTTGAGATGATGTTCGAGATGATGAGATTTATGTCGAGTAACATCATTTCAAAGAAGTTAAGGTATGGATAGAAGATGAAAGGATATGATGACCATGCCCCCTTGAGAGGATAGGAGAGTTGGACAAACACGGGTATGCTCTCGAAATGAAATGGATTGGTCAAAGAGAAAGATAAGGGAATGGATAGAAGAAAGGGAAGGATGCATTACTACAATGAAGGTGAGCAACCATGATGTTTGATATAGAACTAGATGTTATACACCAAGGTATAAGGACCAAGGTGACAACATGTCTCATGCCCCAATGTAATACAACCTTGTCTAGATACAAGATATGAATATTAGTTGGGAATGCTTCGGATTTGATACAAATGCAAGATAAAATGATAACGTACACAAGCAAGCATGCACGAATTATTCAAAAACAAACAAGGTATTGTCCCTATCAAGTTGTAAACCAATGATTAAGTGATTGATTGATTTGATTGATGATGATGATGATGATAATGTCTAGTTTCAATAATGAAACATGCCATATAAGATGCCTGGTCTGGTTTCGACAATGCAACATCTTGTATAAGATAATTGATTGATTGACTGATACTAGTGTTGTTGGCCATGTGAGCAACACTAGGATTTGATTGATGATTGATTGATTGATTTAGTGTTCTCATTGTGGGGAATGATATATCCCTAGAACAACACAAGGATGAGGGAACGATATATCCCATTGATTATGATGATGATTGATTGATTGATTTGGTTGACATCAAGATTGGAACAAAACCAAGGATGTGATTGGATGATGTGTGTCGATTAGTTTGACTAGATTAGTATGGATTAGGGATTGACTTGCATTTGGATTATGGCTTGGATTGGTTTGATTGATTTGATTTGGAAGAATGATTTGGAGAATTGATGAATTGATTTGATTTGATGAAGTGATTTGATAAAGATTGTTTTGATTGATTGAATTGATTGGAAGAATTGATTTGATTGATTGAATTAAAAGGAAAAATTGATTTGAAGAAATGATTTGATGATTGGGTTTATTTTATTTCTTGGATTTTTGGAATGTTGTAATTTGTTTGGATTTTTGGAATGTTTTGATTTTTTTGGTTTTTGAAATGTTTTGATTTTTTTGGATTTTGATATGTTTTGATTTTTTTTGGATTTTTGACATGTTTTGATTTTTTTGGATTTTTGACATGTTTTGATTTTTGGATTTTGAAAATGTTTTGATTTTTTGGGGATTTTGAAAATGTTTTGATTTTTTTTGTGTTTTGAAATGTTTTTTTTTATTTTGACATGTTTTAATTTTTTTTGGATTTTTGACATGTTTTGATTTTTTTTGGATTTTTGACATGTTTTGATTTTTTTTTGGATTTTTGGAAATTTTTGAGATAGCATTAGATGACAATTTTGATAGCCTTTATGCCAGATACCAATGACAAGGGAAAACCAAGTCTAGGTGCAAGGAGGTAGGATAAAAGGGGTGGGTGCTAGGATGTAAGATGGAAGACTCATGATAAAGGGATGGGCGTATGCCTCATAAGGGAGCTAGGATGTGATTTCCAAAGACTATGTTGCATAGGAGTAACATGCCCCATTTTAGGTGCAATACTTAGGATTTTTCATGACAAAGCTTATGACAATAGGATAATGATAAGCTTGTTTCGAAGGATGAGGTATATTAAAAGATATCCAAAGTGTGTTTCAACATTTTGCCCCCTATCTTTATCAAGATCAAAAGGAGGAAGAGAGGATGAATGGATTTAATAAGATAGGTATATGTAGGTGTAATGGATAAGGATGGGAGGATGATATGGAAAATGATAGGTTGGATGAGACATCATGCCACCAAGTGTTAGTGACATAGAAGATCAACCTACACTTGACACCTATTTTCTAGGTTTTCATCATGGTACTTATCCAAGGCACCATCAAGGGTGGTTTTCACCATTGGACGAAGGGATTTCTCTTTACTATTTTGATTTTTTTGATTTTTTTTTTACTTTTTTGATAGGAGAAGGTAAATACCGATAGGAGGGACTCAAGCATCTAGTGCCATGAATGATGATAGTCCCATTAGAGATGGAATGTCATCGCATAGACCATGTCAAGTCATTATGCTCATAGATGTTGGTAAGGGATTGCATGAGTGGGAGATGGATTAGGTATATAGTGGATTATGAAAGGTTTATGCATGGAAAGATAGTGGATTATGAAAGGAAGGATAATGGATGGGGAAAAGTGGATTATGATGTGGATTATGTAGGACTTATGCAAAGGGATGGATGAAAGACTTATCCAAAAGCATGTACCATAGGAAGATGATGGTGAAGATATGTAGGATAATAGGTGAAATATGGGGAGATGGAGCTATGTGGAAATGTTGTGGAATGGAAGGGAACCATGACCAACAGTTGCACACACCTTGATAAACATTGAAGCTTTTGATTTGGAGGTGGTGTAGGAAGCAATGGAGATGTTTGCTTAGGAGATGGTTGATGAAGTGCTTTAGGTACCCACATAGACTTAGTATTTTTATGATTTTTGTTTTGCTTGTGGGATTTAGGAATTTGAAAGTTTTGAATGGAGTGGGATTTTTGTGATGTGGATGCCTCATTTGACTTGCTTTATTTTTGCTTAGGTACCAAACCATTTTAGTTTTAGCCTTTTCTTTTGAAGGTATTGGTTTGGATAGATTTTGAATGTACCTTGCTTTGACTTTTTAAATTGATGTCCTAAGGCATTAGTACCCTTAGGATTTTTGGCTTTATGGGTAGAGGCATCCAAATGTTTATTTTTGAATCCATGGTCGAGGCTTTATGTTTAGATGATGTGTGCATTGATTGGTCATGATTAGGATTTTTAGAGGACTTATGAATGGAGGATTTATGGATAAATGTATAAGGGGATTGAATGACAGGGACATGAGGCATTGGAAGCAATAGTGGTAAAGTGGATGGAGGGATATTAGGAGTTGGAAGTAATGGAGGTAAAGTGGATGATGGAGGTGGAATGGCAACATATGTTTTAAATGCATGATAGGATTTGTAGTGGAAAGTGGTGGACTTAGGAGGAATGGAGGAAGTACCAACATATATAGATTATTTACCATGGGGTGTATATCCAAGGCCATGTGAGCGTGGAGGGACATTGACATGTATAGACTCCAAAATACCTTGTTCATGAAGGCCTAATCCTTTACCTTGGTGGTTCATGTTTTGGAGTATGTGATGGATGATGGGACTAGGTGTAGTTTGGACACTAGACTTGAGTTCATTATTGGATGTAGAAGGTGAAGTGATGGATAATGGTTGTTGCTTTCCTAAGGAGGAACATTCATGGATAAAGGTGGTAAGACCAAGTGGACATGTTGGTGGATTTGAAATGGGGTTGATAGTGGATGATGATGAAGGATCATTAGGATCTTGATTATGTGCATGTAGATCCAAGCTATTGGTTTGATCTTCTATGTGTACTTGGGAGGCATGTGTCTCATTGAGACAAGTGGATAATGTGGGATCATGGATAGGATTAAGTGAATTATGGATAGGATCTTCATAATAGATAATATCTTGATCATAGAAAATATATAGGTTATGGATAGGTTGAATGGAAGGGTTTTGATCTTGATTTGGATAAGGGTGAATGTTTCCTCATGCTTAGGATAATGCTCTTGCCATAGCTCTTGCCTTGGAATGGAAGTGGGAGGCTCTAGAAGAGGCTTGGTATGTTCTTTGTGATCAACAACATGTGGGCATGATGGACTTTGACTCAGACATATAGGATCAATAGGTTGCGGATCACATGATGGAGTTGGAGGAAGAGGCATGGCATTTGAAGGCTCATTGCTAGGATCAAAGATATATGTTTGACATGGAGATAAATTGTTCCTAGCTAGTAGCCAATGGATCACATCCTTTGTAGGTGGATGGATGATGGAAGTTGAAGGCTCATGATTAGGGTTAGGTGAAAGGCTAATTAGATTAGGTGGATTAGGACTAGGAGTGGATAGGTCCCATGGTGGAAGGACAAGAGGGGTGTTAGATGGATTAGACTTAGGGCTTGGACTTTGATTAAATGGAGAGTCAAAGGGATTAAATGGATTGGTGGATTTGGATAACTCCATAGATTTTCTTTGGCTTATAGATTGTGCAAAGAATTTTTCAATAAAATCATTTCAAGATTTGTTGGTTGATGGATTAAAGCTTGGGAAATTTGATGCTGGTGTTGGTGTAGGAATAATAGGCTTTGGGATAGGCATTCTATTGGATGATGATGGAGGACTAGTAGATGGAGTGGTATATGATTCCAAACTTAAGGTGGTATTTCCCTTGTCAAGAGTAGCATTAATATGGCTTAAGGATTTGTAATCTTGGTGTGAGGAGTGACTAGTACTAGCATGCTCATGTTGTGGAAGATTTGGAGATGGATATTGCATGAGTTGTTGGATTTAAACTTGGAGTTGTAATTGTTGTGATTGGTTTTGTTGAAGTGGTTGGATGATGGTTTGTAATCATTGTATGATTTGTTGGTTTAGGGGTTGTTCTAGTTGGTGAAAGGTTTGGGCGATGCCTTGTAGTTCTTGTGCTAGGATCTTTTTCTCTAGTGTTGGGATGGAGTTACTCATAGATTGAAGTATTTGGATTTCAGCTGGTTCCTCCAAGTATGCCTCAAAATCTACAAGATCCTCATCATCATTAGGAGCGAATTTTGGACCACCTAAGAGCATATATGGTTTTGGATTTGGCCTAGATTTGTTGATGATCACAACCATTTTGATGAATAAGGATTGGATTAGGTTTAAGGATGCAAATATAAGTAAGATGAAATGGATGGATTTTCTTTTTTACTTATTTGTTTAGGAACAAGGATCAGAAAGTGTAGGACTGGTGAAAAGCAACCATTTCTGTTTGTTTTTAGTTGTTTGACTTTTTGAGAAAGCTTTTGAGATTTGCAAGGTTGAAATGTTATAGATTCTAGGTGTGATGTTTGATCGAGATGGAAAATGTTTATTTTTTAACACACGCAAAACACGACAGATAGAATGTTTGGATGACTCTAACATACAATCAGAGTAAAAGTCTGAATGGGGGCCTAGATTAGCCCCAAAAGTTTTCACTGGTCTCAACACATTTGAAAAAACTCATAAGCATGCATAACCTAGGTTGGAAAGAGGATACTACTTACTGAGTCCCCACTTGGATTACTCCATATACTAAGACAAGGCAGACAACCAGAGATATTAGTGACACTAGCTCCCCCACCACGTCACAGACACACCAAATCTCTTACCCTAAAGATTCAAAGATCTTATGAACTGAGGGATTTTCTATCTCTACCATGAATAGTATGTATAAGGTGGTTTTAGAGGTCTGACCTCCTGCACCAGTAAGTAAAAAAGGTTTTCGGCCTCTACAACAAGTGGTTTCTAGTCAGTGTTTCAAGATAATTTGGTGTCTATACATGTGGCAGTTCACTCATATAAGAGGCCTCCCAGCCCTCAAAAAGGTTTTCTATGCATTACATGGATACTGAGGGAGACTTCTGTCGGTATAGAATAGCAACACCAGGTGATTGATGACTCTCATCACAACCACAATTGTGAAGGGGAAATATGGATTAATCAAATGAATAACATAACCCAATAGACTAATGAAATCTGAAGATAAAAAGATATATTTAAAGTAAAACAGAGAAGATACTTACACCTTTTACCTTGCGTCTTCCATTATTCACCTATCTATTCTTGATCTTGGTAATGATGATGAAGCCGTCAGAAGCGAATGCTCCCTTGCTTTGTTGAAGATGACAATAATAGAATGGCTATGATACTTTGTGTGATTGAAGGTGAGCTTCAACACACTATTGATGGAGGCTATGAAGTGCTATGGAAATGGTGGGTGCCAAAGGTGCACTAGTGTTTCTGTAGCATAAGTTTACTCAAGCGATGGATTCTGAAATGAAGTAGAAGAGAGTTGTGTGGAAGAAGATCAATGGTTGAGAAGAAACGAGAAGATCGACGAAGGAGGATTGTTGAGGAACATGCAACAAATGGAAGAAAGACATGTGTCATTCAAAAAGTAGCTTTGCCGAGTTAACTATTTGTTGATGAGGATGAGTTTCTGTTTTCTTAAATTAGAATTTATTTTTTCTAATTTAAGAGTATAGTTTGCTTTAAAAATGCTTTAACTCAGCTTTTGCTTTTGTATGACAAAAAGAGTTTATTTTTAGAAGCTAAGAAAGATTTTTCACAAGATAAGAAAGCATAATTAAATAAATAAATTTATTTAATTACTTGTGGATAATTTGGAAGAAAAGAAAGCAAATTAAATAAATAAATTTATTTAATTTATTTTTAGAAGATTTGGAAGATAAGAAAGGAAATTAAATAAATAAATTTATTTAATTTATTTTTAGAAGATTTGGAAGATAAGAAAGCAAATTAAATAAATAAATTTATTTAATTTATTTTTAGAAGATTTGGAAGATAAGAAAGCAAATTAAACAAGTAAATTTATTTAATTTACTTGCACATGATTTTGGAAGAAAAAATAAAATATTTAATTATATTTTATTTTTGGAGAGTGAGAGGATTTAAATAAATTAAATTTATTTATTTAAATTTGGAGGAATGAACAACTTAATTAAATAATTAGAAATTATTTAATTGTTTGGAAGAAATAAATTAAATAAAAGATTTTATTTAATTTTAACTTTGGAAGATGTAATTAAATATTTTGATATTTAATTAACTTAGAGGAAATATTTTTTTTTAAATAAAAGGGGTAAAAACTTTATTGAAATTTAGAAAAGAACATTACAAAGCATCAAAGGGCCAAGGCCCTAGTAATCCATAAGAAACAGCCATACAAAGCATGAAACAACATCATCCTTCACCAATACCATTCCCATCCTCAGCAAGAATCTCCTCCAAGTCATATCGGAGCTCATGAGGAACCTGCTCCCATTCATCAACCTTCCAACCATCTAAATGCTCAGAAGCCCACTTAGCCAAACAATCTGCTGCCCTATTCCACTCCCTTAGAATATGGACAAAAGACACCATCTCCATCAAAGAACTTATCTACAGAATTTGTTGCACCATCATAGCCAACTGCCAACTAACATTAGAAACCTTCTGTGTATTCAGCAAATTAATCAAAACCTGTGAATCAGACTCACAGATAACCTTGCGCCATCCCAAAGCATAAGCCCTCTCCAAAGCATAGAGGATCGCCAAACCTTCCATAAGGTTGATAGTTTGCCATCCTTCATGAACAGAGTAAGAAAAACCACCGATCCCGAAAAATCCCTGCCAGTCCCACCAATCCCAGCAGGCCCAGGATTGCCCCTTGAAGAACCATCAGTATTGAGCTTCAGAATGCCAGACGGAGGGGGAAGCCATCTTCCCACCCTTTGCACTTTCTTTTTCACTCGCCTTCCTTTCCTGACACAAGCAGAAGCTGGAGACAACCCCTGAATACCTAATCTATCCACCAACTCAGCATCTCCTTTCTCCAAAGGGAACACCACATCACACTTAGATTCCACCGTCTCCCGAATCATACTCATAATTTTGTGCCAAACTTGTTGAATCAACAACTTCTCACCTCGAAATATTCTGCGATTCCATTCCAACCAAATCTGCCATAGTATGAAGGAAGGCCCAGCATACCACACATCTTGCAAGAAAGAGGCCATAGAAGGAGGTCTACCCAGACTACTCCAAAAATCCACCAGGGATGAAGCATGAACACAGGGTCTTTTCCAAACGTCCCACCAAAAATGCCAAAACTGCAAAGTCAAGGGACAACGGAAAAACAAGTGAGAGGAGTCCTCCTCTCCACATCCACACATAACACACATAGAAGGACCTTGAAAACCCCGCTTCTGAATATTATCCCAAGTCAAGCACCTATTCCAAGCCAAAGTCCAAATAAAGCAGTTACACTTTGGCCAAGAAAGCTTATTCCACACTTTCTTCCACCAGTGAACCTCCACCCCCTCCAGCTGGTTAGATAACAACACTTGATATCCATAAGCAACAGTATACTTAGAGGAAATATGAATTGAATACATAAATTTATTTATTTATTTATTGATAGAGGAATTTAGATGGAATAAATATTAAGAATATTTATTTAGACAAAGTCGTGTCATTTTTAGGTGTATACATTTTGCCCCTCTTTGATGCAATGTGTTTTATCACGTTGTTTCAAAGAATAAGATTGTCTAAAAATGATACATGCCCCAGTTTTCCCCTGGTACAAGTTTAACAATAGGATGCCCCCTCGGGAGATTGGACAGGAAGAAGGTAGAAGGTGTGAGATGGACAATCTCATGAAGAAGAAGGTGAAAAACAAGTTAGGATGGAGAAAAATAGGATATGGTTCAGAAGAAACAGACATGGGAAGTAGCCACAGTTGTCATACAGTCTGATATGGTTCACTTGCTATATATAGGAGCTGGGTCCACAAGTTCTATTCATTTGTACACTTGCCCATAGTTGATTAGTCCTCTTGAGAGCTTAGGAGAGCATGGAAACTAGAGAGATAGATATTTTGCGTGAGGAGCATCAGTTTGAGCAGATCTGACGGTTCAATCGACCAGCGGAGGCAGGACCCCCAGTATGTAGTTCGTCAAAACTTGCTAAAAGTCAATTTTTAGGCTCATTAATGGCTAGGAAAAACAACTAGAACATATGTGCCGAGTCGTCTTTCGGTGCATGTGACCTCCGAAATGGTGTATTTGCTGCAATATGGTGCATTTAAGCTTTGAATTAGTGCATTTGATAGTTCGGTGCATTTAAGCTCTAAATTGGTGCATCTGCTGGGAAACGGCACATGTGACATAAGAATCGGTGCATGTGCCAGAACGGTGCATACATGTCAAAGGGCGATGCATTCACAGTGAACCGGTGCATGTGATATGGATCGGTGCATTTGCCAACTAGATCGGCACATTTGCACTAGGAAAATTAGTTGACTTAATGAAATTAACCCAATTGGCATCTTCATCGATGCGTTAATTGATTAGCGATCTCTAAGATTGCCGAGAATCTAGTCGAAAGATGATATGTTGTTTTGATTAATTTGATATGTTAAGTCAATGATAGGATAGTTTGGTTGCTCTGAGCAGGTTTGCGTAGATATGGATTTTTGTTGATGTTATGCTTCGCTTGGTTGCAGGAGGATATTCAGGATGTCCTTATGTCACGAGAGTAGTTCACGTTGCCATTGCTGCAATGGTATATGTTGACTGAGATAGACTGGGAGGCTCTAGGTGTGATGGGCCTTCATTATATTTTCTTTATGCCTAAGGTTCGTGTGAACTAGGTGATGTTGACTACAGCAGTGGAGCATTTCCACAGTGAGGATGGGACATTCCATCTTCCGATGGGAGAGATGGTGATCACTCTCAAGGACGTGTATAGGATTTTACACCTCCCTATTTAGGGAGAGCTAGTCAAGTATGAGTTGCAGCGGGACACTGGTTTGGCAGAGTGCAGGCGCATATTCGATGATCCAGAGCTGGTGGAGTAGGTGATATCATGGTAGTACATATATGACTATTATGACTACTTCTCGGGCATAGTGGCAGAACTAATCGGTGGCGTAGTATGCCCTAATAGGAGATCACACGGCTTCCCAGCTGGGGATAGGTGTTAGAGGGTATGCTCACTGATGGGACTTGATATGCATGGGGTGTGTGCATGCTTGCACACTTGTACAGAGACATGCACCAGGTGGTGTACCACAGAGGGGCTAGTTTGTCTGCTGGCATTTCACTTCTACAATTTTGGTTGTGGGAGCACATTGCTATCACATGGCTGATATGTTTATTTCACAAGAAGAGGGGTGAGCCCTATAGTTACATCTATGTAGGTGTGATTTCCCAACATAGGCTGGGGAAGCTGGAGTACTAGAGACATGCTTTTGATGGCATGGATGCAATCATCTGGCGCCCATACCTAGATTGCAAGGTATTGGATGATGAGGCAGATGAGCTTCCCTACTATTTTCAGACTCGATGGCTGATTGGGAGGACCAGGTACATACTAGAGAGATAGATTGTTAGCAGGGTCTAGAGGTACTTTGGCAAAGTACAGGGCAGACCACAGGGATAGGCATGTTTCGCTAGGACTCATGCAGAGAGGTATAGATGGGCTCCTGTGGCATCCTACAAGGAGGCATTGGCTAAATTCCAGCAGATTTCATATGTAGCGTGGCCCATGAGGAGGGAGATAGTGGATGTTGGCATGATTCCAGACTATGAGGAGTGGTTCGCTGCTCATCCCTTTCCTAGATACTTAGGACCAGGAGAGTTAGCTCCTCGTATCGATGAGGAGGATTTAGACGATGAGGGTGCAGCCAGCAGGAGGAGGGGAGGATGGAGGAGGAGGAGAGGAGATCAGGGGGATGATGGAGGAGAGGGAGGAGGGGGTGGCAGACTGAGATAGAGGAGGAGGAGGTCTGGGGAGGGGCCTTCAGGTCAGCAGGCAGTTGTGCAGTCACAGGCTGTAGGACAAGTGTAGGCATAGGTTCTAGCACAACAGGTGGAACAATAGACGCAGATGTCACCACCTCAGCAGGTGGCATAGTAGTAGGTACAGGGGTAGGTGCCAGCACAACAGATGGCACTGGGATAGGGTGAGCAGGCTCCACAGCCTGATTTATAGCAGCAGGCGATGGTTGCACTATGGGGGTAGATTAGGTAGTTGAGGGCTCATCTGAGAGTAGCAGAGTCTCGTAGGGATACGGATGTGGGATGGTTATCAAAGTTGACTAGAGAGAGAGATGCAGCCTTAGCTAGCATACAGGTGATGAGAGCAGAGAAAGATGCAGCCATGATGGCAATGGGCATAGATGGTACATCTAGCTTCTTGGTTTCACAGGTGTAGCAGGTACAGATGCAGTTGGCACAAGTATAGAGTGAGCTTGGCTAAGCGCAAGCTCAAGCACAGTACTACAGAGGGTTATATCATGGAGTAGTGGCTGCAGATCAGTGTGCACCTAGCTTTTGAAGCCAGTCAGAGGCATCACAGAGGGTAGACAGGTCTCGATCTGTGGGATTGGTCAGGGTCCCTCAGCAGTCAGAGGGAGACAGAGGAGAGGGCAGTGCAGGGAACAGTGCTCTATGGTGGTAGTGCTAGTTAGATTTGGACACTTGTACCATTTTTGGATCTGAGGGACACATTTTTGATGGCTGAGATAGCCTGTATATGTATCATTTTTGTCCCGAGACATGTATCACCATTTTTTTGTACCTTGTATACATTTTATGATATGACTCTAAGAGATGGACATATGTTTGATATATTGTACATTTGGACATGTTTTGATGATTATATGATGATGTTGTTTATGGATGCTCTATATGCTCATGTTTTTCCTTATGTGGATATGCTATGGATGCAATCTATTTCATGATGTATTTGTATATGTGATGCATGCTAGATGGAATTGGGATGATTTGATATGCAAATGTAAATGTGAAATGTTATGATTATATAGCTCTATATGGATATGTCTATGTGTTTGATTTTTTTATATGATATGTGGATGCAAATGTACGTGGATGACCTAATGCCCTTTTTTATGTATGCAAAATGATGTAACCATGTGGAGGACTACTTCATGTAATATGATATGTTACTTATGCTATGTTTTTGATATGTACAAATGTACTCAATTGACACAGAGATGATATAGATATGAAGAATAAAAGAGATGAAGGAATGAGTTTTTTCGCTTGATATGTTGCAGGATTTTCTTATTGCATGGATGATATGGATTTTTGGATATAGGATGGATATGGATTGTCATCTTGTAAGGTTTTACTTTCATCATTGGGCACTTTTTGGTATTTTTCACTTTTTGAAATGTTGTAAGGAAATACAAGCATCTAGGTATAATTAGACTGAGATGACCTAAGTATTCTTTACATGGATTTTGATATAGCAAGTTGATACAAGCATCTAGTCAAACTTGAATCCAGATGACTTGAGTACTTCTTGCATTTCAACAGACAAGGATTGCCCCTATCCATGTTCAAACCTTGGAAGTCCTCGATGATCTTTTGCTGATCACATCGTTAGACAGAATTCGTCTCAATACTAAAGTTTAATCCACAAGCAGCAGACAAAGAAAATATTATGCTCCCATCATAGCATCTCTAGCTTTTGGCATCCCTAAGTAGCATAGGAACACATAATGACCAAAAATCCAAGACTTTATTAAGTTAACCTGCTCACAAAAGCATTCTTGCATTAGATGTGTCATTTTTCCATAATTGATATAGAATTGTTTGAAGTGTTTCGGTATGATACTCTACTTTGGAATAGGTTGATGTTTTTGTGTCAAGAATTTTTGTTTGGGTAGCTTGTTTTGTTGTGCTTTCTTGTCTAGTGAAAGGTATCACAATCCTTATTGGTACCCTCTTAGAAAAGTGGCATTCAAGAATCCAAATCTGTAACCAGGTCGAGGAGTTGCCCCCAGTTTAGACAAAGATTGACTTATTATGGGCGAGATGATAGATAGACATGGAGAGATGGGCCCTAAAGGACTGACCTAGTGCCTTGGGGGCTCATTGCTAAATGGCCTTGCCTACGTGACAATGCAGAGGCAACATAGTTTACGGTAAACCCTAGCGAACCTAAGACCTAGGTGATAGAAAGCAGTGTGGACACAGATAGACAGCAGGACTAGACATGGGACGGATGGGATAGTGGAATGGAGTGAAGAGGAGCAGAGCCTCAGGGGCGCATTAAGAATGGCCTTTCCTATGTGATAAATCAGAGGCAACGTAGTTTGACAATAGTTCAAAGGACTTGGTTCAAGATGAACAATATGAGGGACACAAGGGATATGAAGTCACAACAGATGGAGGAAGTGGTTTATCACAGATAGCGCTTGTTTACTAGGTTTTCACCACTTGCTTTTATTTGCACGAGAGCTAAAAAGTACACATGATGCCTGTTTACCAGGTTTTCATCATGGTACCTATCCACAGCGCTTGTTTACCAAGTTTTCACCAAAGGATGATTTTTTTGTTATTTTTCTATTTTTTTGTTCTATTTTTGACATTTTTTCAATTTTTTGGATTTTTTTAGGACTCCCTTACATTGGGGTTTTGAGGTATAGAACTTGCGGAGGTGCATGCTATTGATAGGATCATCAAATAGTTCACCTTCAGATGTAGCCAATTGATATGCCCCTGATCCATAAGCTGCGATGATGACATAGGGACCTAACCAGTTGGGCTCAAACTTTCCTTTCTTTTCTCTGTCTTGCTGATTTCTGGGATTTTCTCTTAGGACTAGGTCACCAACTTGGAAAACTCAGGGTTTTACTCTGTGATTGTAACTTCTAGACATGCACTACTGATATGCTTTTAGGTGGTTTAAGGCCTATTGCCTTCTCTCTTCGAGGAGCTCTAACTCTTGAAGTCTGGTCACTCTGTATTCTTCATCTGATATGAGGCCTTTTAATGAGACTCGCAAGGATGGGATCTTGACTTCAATGGGCAAGATAACTTGAGATCCATAGACTAGGGAGTATGGTGTTGCACTTGTGGGTGTGTGGATGCTTGTGTGGTAGGCCCATAGTGTGGGATTCAGTTGGACATGTCAATCACGACTGGTATCATTGATAGTCTTCTTTAGTATTTTTAGAATGGTTTTATTTGATGCCTCAGCTTGGTCATTGCCTTGTGGGTAATAGGGGGTTGAAAAGCGGTGTTGGATATGGAATTTGTTGCATAGTTCCCTAACATCTTAGTTTTTGAAGGGTCGTCCGTTATTCGTGATAATGGACGAAGGGACACCATAACGACAAATGATATAGTTCAGGATAAAAGAGGCAATCTGTTTGCCTGTGATATTAGCTAAGGGCACAACTTCAATCCACTTCATGAAGTAATCTATGGTAGTGATTATGAATTTATGGCCGCTTGAGGAAGGAGGGTGAATCTTGCCCACTAAGTCAAGTCCCCACTGATAGAAAGGCCAAGGAGTCGTTAATGGTTGCAGCTCCTATGCTGGTGCATGTATCAGGTTCCCATGGATTTGGCACTTCTTGCACTTCTTTACAAAATGATAGGAATCTTGTTCCATAGTTGGCCAGTAGTACCCCATGCGTATGAGTTTCTTGGCTAGGGTAGGGCCACTAGAGTGGGTCCCGCATATACCGTCATGTATTTCACTTAGGGCGGTTTGATATTCCTCACTATCGAGACACCTAAGGAGAGTACCATCAAGACCTCTATGATATAGGGTATTGGCGACAATGGCATACTGGGATGTCTGATGGATGAAGGTTCTCTTTTGGTTACTAGCGAGATCGGGTGGGAGGGTATTCTCTTTAAGATAGGCAAATATCTTTCCATAGAGGGGGGAATCGGCTCCAACAATGTTGCAAATGATATGGGACTCAGGGGTGTCATATGCAGGATAGGACACTGGCTCTACCAAGAACTCATAATGTGATTGATTATCTGGAATGTCAAGGAGAGAGGCGATCGTGGCCATAGGATCTGTAGCTTTGTTCTTAATCCTTGGTATCTGTTCAAAAGATATCTTGACGAAGTATTTTTTGAAGTCATCTACCATTCTCCTATAAGGGATCAATTTCTCATCATTTCTTTGGTAGTCATCATTCACTTGATTGATGACTAGCTATGAATTGCCATACACTTGAAGCTCTTTGATATTCCATTCAACTACTAGCTTGATACCGATGACTACGGATTCATACTCTACCACATTGTTAGTGTAGGGAAACATTAATTTGTATGATTTAGGAATGGTGTCTCCATTAAGTGTGATTAATAAGATACCTATCCTCGATCCATGCTGGGTGTATGAGCCATCGAAGTACATTTTCTAGATTGTTGTGGTTATGTGAAAGATAGACTCATTTGTAAATTCAAAGCTTAGAGGCTTATCGTCTGTGAGAGGTACATCTGCCAGTTGATCTGCAAGTATTTGGCCTTTGATTGCTTTCCTGTCTACATATTCGATATCGAACTCACTAAGAAGCACGACCCATTTGGATAATCTACCTGTTAAAACTACCTTGTTGAGTAGGTATTTGAGTGGATTGATCTTCGCCACTAGTTTGACAGAATGTGACAACATGTAATGTCTCCATTTTTGTGAGGTGAAGAGCAATGCTAGACATGCTCTTTCGATAGGTGTGTATTGTAATTCATACCCAACAAGTGTTCGACTGATATAGTAGATTGCCTGCTCTTTTCTGTCATAGTTTTTCTATGCAAGGAGAGCTCCCAGAGCTGTTGGTGTAGCTAAGATATACAATAGTAGAGGCTTGCTCTAAATTGGTGGCATCAATACCGGTGGTTTCATGAGATATTCCTTTAATTGCTGAAATGCCTATTCACATGACTCATTCCATTTGAAAGGGACGTTCTTGTGTAGAAGGTGAGAAAATGGGTGACACTTGTCTACCAATTGAGAGATGAACCTTCTGATAGATTGGAATTTTCCCTATATGGATCTTAGTTGAGTCACATTCTTAGGAGGTGGCATCTCCATGATGGCCTTCACCTTAGCCAGGTCGACTTCGATACCATTTGCAGACACGATGTATCCCAATAGTTTGCCTGATGTAACTCCGAACACACACTTCTTTGGATTGAGACACACATTAAACTGTTCCAACCTATTGAAGATCTTGTCTAGTACTTCTAGATGTCCTTCTCTTGTAAGTGATTTTTCCAGAATGTCATCGATGTAGTCTTCCATTATAGTGTGCATCATGTCGTGGAAGATTGTCGTCATGGCTCCCTGATATGTTGCACCAGCATTTTTTAGACCAAATGGCATGACACACCAGTAGTAGGTGCCCCAAGGACATGTAAATGTAGTCTTGTGTTGGTCTTCTAGTGTGATATTTATCTGGTTATATCCCAAGAACCATCCATGAGTGACAGCATAGTGTGCCCTGCCGTGAGATGTACAATCATGTCTATGTTTGGCAGGGAGAAATCATCTTTTGGACAAACTTTGTTTAGGTCCCTAAAATCATTGCATATTCAGACTCTACCATCTAGTTTAGCCACTAGTACTATGTTCAAGACCCATTCAGGATAGTCTATAGGCCTGATAAATCTGACGTCTATCAGTTTCTTTAGCTCTTCCTTTACCATGAGGGCCACATGTGGATGCATCTTTCTGAGTTTTTGTTTGACTGGTTTAGCTCCTGGAGCTAAAGATAAATGATGCATGATAAGACTTGGATCTAGCCCTAGCATGTCAACATATGTCCAAGCAAAGTTGATTTGTTTTCTCTTGAAGAAATTCATAAATGCTAGTTTTTCATGTTCTGTTAGAGCTTTTGCCATGTGGATCATTCTAGGCTCATCCCCTATGCTGACATTGATTGGTTCTGCTAGTTCTATCAAGATCGTCGATCTAACCTGATGTGTAAGATTGGGTAGAGGGTCAAGCCTTCCATCCTTCGGTGCCTCAGAGAGATTTTCACTATTGGATATGTCTTTATTTTTACTATTTTGATGATCTAACACTGCTGCAGAGCGGTTTTCACCATTAGATCGTTCTTTTATTTTGATATTTTTATGACTGAAAGGCTTGGCACTCTCTCCAAAATAGGCCTTCTCATTGAGTTCAATAGCATAGCCAGCACTGTGGTCCCCTACAGGTATATGATCTCTAAGCTCAAGATAATCTATGATGGCTTCGTCATTTTCAAAGGTGTCTAGCTCAGGGGTGGTGCCTTCTAGGTCCCAGTCGATAAGTTCAAGGTGTACCAAAGGTAAGGGATCATTAGGTTGGTCTGTTTCAATGGTGTTGATGGTTAAGATAGAGTTATTGAAAGCATAGACAAAGTCTGTGATGGTACTCTCTATTAGTGGATCCGTCAAGGGGGGATCATTCCTTCCTCATGATTTTCACTATTGTTGCTATGCGGATCAGACTCTAGTGGTCTATCCCTTGGACCTTGTCTCTCATTGGTATGGGTCGGGTCGTACTCGTGGATAACATCGATATCTTTTTCATCACAAGACATCTCAGAGAGGCTATCCCATTCATACTCATTAGAATCTGTGTCACTCCTCAGTTGCATTCACTGAATTTGCTCAACCAGATTGTTAGTAGAGGTTTCTAGTTGTTTGTCCTTTTTCTTGTTTGCTTGGTTGTTTCCTAGTGCTCCAGTGTATCCTAACCTTGTAGTGTCTCGGGTTGTTAGGGTATGAGGTTGGATGGGTTTAGTGATGCCATCCTTTCTTGAACCAAGAGGACTGTGTCCTTCATACCCCATTCTCTATAAGATTTGAAAGCCTTGATCATATTGTTCTATTGGTATAGTGTGATGATCATGTTACGTAGAGGAGCTATCTTCATCCTTGTATAGCCATTGTAGGATATCCCTTTCATCACTCTCATCTTCTAGGCTTCCCCATTTTACAAATGGTCCTTTTGTAGTTCTCTTTGCTTTTGGTGTCTTTAGGATAGGTCTCCCATAGGATCTAGGAGATAGGGGCAGTTGTGCCAAGTAAAGGGTTTGAGAGATCATGTATTCACCTAAGCCCTTATCTATGAGTCTGAGACCAGGTTGCGGAGCTTGTGAAGAGGAAGCAAGTGAAGCCAGATCAACACGAGATGAAGTGGCTGCAGAAGCATGGTTGGTGGGGATCACAACTTTAGGTTTTGGATGAATGGAGTTGCAGTATTGATAGGGGTTAGGGTCACCTTGGATGGTGATCTCTTGACCTTCATGTGGGAACTTGATACATTGATGGTATGTTGAAGGTACTACTTTCAGAGCATGTATCCATGGTCACCCAAGAAGAATGTTGTATGCTAGCTCCATGTCAAGGGCTTGACAAGCTACATCTTTTACCACAGGGCCCACTCTGATTGGTAGAGTAACAATTGCTTTGGACATTCTTTCCTCCTCATCATAGGCTTTTATGGTGATTTTCCTTTTAGGATCTATAGCCTTTTCTAAAAACTCCATTGTAAGGATTAGTTTCAATGTGCAAATATTCAAACCAGCCCCTCCATCGATGAGGACTCTTTTGATCTTGTGCTTGTGTACGAAAGCTTCAATATGAAGGGAGGCATTATGGGGTTGAGTGATTGACATATCATCCTTCTCAGTGAATGATAGGGAATGTAGTGAGGTAATATGACCGACTATGGTTTAGAATTGCTCTTCAGTAAGGTTTGTGGGAATGGAGACTTCTGCTAAGGCTTTGTCAAGAATGGACCTATGAGAAGGAGATAGATGCAGAAGTTCCAAGATGGAGATATGCTCAGGTGTTTTATGGAGTTGATCCACGATACTATATTGATTAGACGGTGTGGCGGGGGTTCCCCTAAGGGTGGCTTTATTACTGCGGGTAGTAACATTGCAATCTGGATCTTTGTTAATAGTGATCACATTGATGTGTGAATCACTTTTATAGATATGGTTAACAACATAGTCAAAGCTGACATTTGTGTAGTTTGCATTGTTAGATCCACTGTTGTTTCCATTGGAAGGTCCTCCTTGCTCGTAGTTAGGAAGAGGATCCTTATATGCCTGGGAGGTATGCCAGTCAACAGATATTTTGTTTTTCTCTATTAGGTCTTGGATTGTATGCTTGAGTGTAATACAATCATTTGTCTTGTGCCCCCTATTTCGGTGGTATTCACAAAATTCATTGTCATTCCACCAATGGGGTTTGACCTTTGGTTCATATTCTCATGCCGAGGGAAGCGTTATGATCTTGTTGGTGATTAGCTTCCGTAGGGTTGTTTCTAATGATTCGCCCAAAGGTGTGAACTTTCTCCTAGGTTGAAAGTTAGTAAACCTTGATTCAGTGTTTTTTGGTTTGTTTTGCGGGGGGTTATTTTAAGGTGTTGATAGGTTGAAAATTGGTTGTTTAGGTGCTGCATTCTTGGCATCCACCACCCCATCATTCACAATGTTTTTATTTTTCATCCAGAATCTAGGTTTATCATTGTTGGTGTTGGTATTAGGAGTGTCTTTATAGAGCTTGATTTGACCTTTTATGACTAGAGTTTTTTCTATGATGAGGCCCATCTCAATGACCTTACTAAAAGAAGTAGGACATTGGATTTGTATTTGGTAACTTAGATCCATTTGCAAGTTGTGGACGAACATTTATAGCATCTATTTCTTTGGCATTTGGTGTGGGCATTGGCTTGCCAGTTGTCTCCATCTCTGTAAGAAGGCGGTGAAAGATTCTCCACCTTTCTGTTTGGTTTTACAAAGATCCAATATTGAGGTGTCGTGCTTAATATTTTAAGAGAAGTGGGTGACAAATTTATCTACTAGTTCATTGAATGTTTTAATGTTGGGTGGCAGTCTAGAGAACCACTCCATGGCCTGTCCTCCTAAGCTTTGTGGGAAGAGTCGCATAAGGTAGGTGTTGTTATGTGCAACCTTGAGACAAGCAGCATTGAATTCCCTGATGTGATCCCTTGGGCCAGCCTTTCCTCGATATTTGTCAAACTTAGGCACCTCAAATTTTGAGGGAAAAGGTATCATGACCAAGGCCTTATCTAAAGGATATGGTTAAATATCCTCTAAGGTGTAATGTTTGGTAGATGCCCCTATTTTCATGTCCACGAATTCTTGTTGTAATGCTTGGATTCGTTGGTTTACTAGACTTAGGGCATCCAAGGAATCAATTGTTGCTTTGCTCTTATCCGTGGGTATTTCATCATGTCTACTACCCTGAGGGTTTCTCTCTTCGTCAATTTCTTTAAGAGCCTCTACGTCATAGTCCTTAGGGAGATTGACTCCTAGACTTGCCAGATGTAAAAAGAATTTTGTAGGGTCTTGGGCAAGCACTTTTTCTAATAGGTGTTGAAATTTTGGGTTATGTTGCGTTTGAAGGATCTCTTCCATAGAAATTTCTTTGTCACTTTCGTGACCGTCATGAACAATTTTCTCAGCCATTTATATTTATTTATTTTTTGTAATCTAGTTAAGACCATGCAAGGTGGTAAAGAAATGGTATGGAGTGAAAAAGATTCTTGAGCAAGATGCTAGGATGATACAAGGTTTTAGCAAGGTTCTTCTTAGATCTATGTGATGTCAAACAAGTTGGGTATACAAAAGCAATAGTCAAAGTAAGGATGTCAGAAATCTGATTACTTGATGTTGACTAGTCTTACATAAGCCACTAGTGGAGTTCTGAGAGAAAAGGATAAGTAGCCCTTCATATTGGACACTCACTAGGTTTGTTTGAGTATTGATTGTGATCTAGAATAACTTGGTTCTAACCTTATAGGAATTTGGAAAGATTTGGTGAGACTTTGGATGAAAAAGAAGACATGGTATGGAAAAGAAGGAGAAATGGTTGATTTGCAAGGTCTCAATTAGATCTTTAGAAACTGAAACAAGTTTGAAATGGCTTTGAAAATGTTGAAAATTTTTCTTTTGGAAGATATGTTTTTACTCTCTGGTTTGGATGTGCCAAAGTGTATGCGCTGTGACAGAGTTCAAATGTGTCACTAGTCTGATCAAATGTGCAACACTGGAAAAGTTTCAAATGCGCCACAACAGAGTTTAGATGTGCCAAAAGTTGGGCCAAATGTGATGCAAGTCATTTCAGATGCACAACTATGGTTTCTTAGCTTGTTTTCTCAGAATTTTTGTAGAATTTTGGATTGTTTTCAGGATTTTTCTATTTTTGGTTTGAAAAACTTGGTGTTTCTGAATATTCTGGTGTTCAATTATGGCAAAAGCATAGCAAACACATAGAAGTTTTCCATGATTTTTATCTTTTTGTATTTTTTTGTATTTTTTTGGACTATTTTGACTCAAAACAAGTACACCCTAGGCTGGATGGGATGATATTGATTGAATCCTCTAGCTGTGCTTACTCAAAGCATGTAGCTCTAGGATCTGGTAGCATCGGTTCCCCTCCACGGCACTCACTTCTCATGCATACTAGATCTGGGTTTCCTTAGGCTCGTACCCCCACCAAACCTTAGGATTGTCCCTGCTACCTCTACTGAGAGTCACATGAATCGAGGCTGCTTCAAGAGCTCTGTCATTTGCATCAACAAATAGGGGTTTTTGGCTTGCTAAACAATTGGTTCTTAATCAAGGCAACCGTTCGAGTGGTTACACATGCAGCAGCACTACTCTCTGTTATGGAGTCTCCCAGCCTCAAAGGGTTACGCCTTAGGGTTTTGGGGGAGGTTGGCTGTTGGTGTAACACAGTAGCACTCGTTGCAGGAGGTTTTCACCTCAAGCACAATTATTTTAAGTGGCTTGGTAGGGCTTGGCTTTAGCTTCTTACCATTCAGGGTTGTTCCCACTTGGACAAGCGTGCATCCAAGGGTAGGCCCCCCTAAAGGTTTAACAAATAGAATGACAAGTCTGGCACTTTGGTCACCCAATTAAGGGGAGAACATAAGCCTATTATCAATCACAATCACAGAATACATTGGTTAATCCAACCTTAGTTAAAAGTAGAAAAACTAAATGGGCTATTCTACTTGTGCACTCACACGATTGCTAACTTGGAAGTGTTTAGAGCATAGCAATGTTCATTCCCATTTGTTTGAGATAGCAATGATTTAATCTAGGAAATAAGTCAACAATGCAAAGATAGCAGTTGGTTCAATTACTTTCCATCCTAGTTAGAAACTATGTGGAATTTGCATGCAATGCACTTGTTTACTTTTCTCCTAATTAGTCTAAATGAACTAGGCAAAGCATCTAAAGGATCTAATCTAGCGACTAACCCTACAAAAAAAAAATGACTGTTAGCTCAAACACACAAAATCAGAAAACCCTAAAAATAGAGAGTAGAATCAAAAGCGCTGCAATGCAGTCTGAATGCACAAAAATAGAACTCGCATGCGCCTCTGTACAAAAGCGCTAAAGAAGGCGTCAAAAGCACTACAACAAGAGGTATATGTGTAATTTTAACAGATGTGTCGTTTTACAATGTAAATGCGCTAGAAAACTAGGTATATGTGCAAGTAATATGCAGGCGTTGGAATAGAGGTTGGATGTGCCATTGCAGAGGATGAATGCACTGTAATTTCATAAGTGCCAAAACAGAAGGTAGATGCGTCGTCTAGGAGGTCAAATGCACCAGAGTTTCATATGCGTCGGAGCAGGAGGCAGATGCATCGTCTCAGAGGTCAGATGTGCCAGATGCCTCTATCAGAACCCTGTTCGTCACCTGTACGGACCTATCACCTAGAACAACTCAGTTTTTGATTAGTTAGAGGAGCAAGGGTCCCACGGTGGGCACCAAAACGTGAAGGGGAAAATGGATTAATCAAATGAATAACATAACCCAATACACTAATGAAATCTGAAGATAAAAAGATATATTTAAAGTAAAACAGTGAAGATACATACACCTTTTACCTTGCGTCTTCCATTATTCACCTATCTGTTATTGATCTTGGTAATGATGATGAAGCCCTCCAAAGCAAATGCTCCCTTGCTTTGTTGAAGATGACAAGAATAGAATGGCTATGATACTTTGTGTGATTGAAGGTGAGCTTCAACACACTATTGATGGAGGCTATGAAGTGCTATGGAAATAGGGGGTGCCAAAGGCACGCTAGTGTTTCTGCAGCATAAGTTTACTCAAGTGATAGATTTTGAAATGAAGTAGAAGAGAGTTGTGTGGAAGAAGATCAATGGTTGAGAAGAAATGAGAAGATCGACGGAGAAGGATTGTTGAGGAATGTGCAAGAAATGGAAGAAAGACATGTGTCATTCAAAAAGTAACTTTGCTGAGTTAACTACTTTGTTGATGAGGATGAGTTTCTATTTTCTTAAATTAGAATTTATTTTTTCTAATTTAAGAGTATAGTTTGTTTTAAAAATGCTTTAACTCAGCTTTTGCTTTTGTATGACAAGAAGAGTTTATTTTTAGAAGATAAGAAAGATTTTTCACTAGATAAGAAAGCATAATTAAATAAATAAATATATTTAATTACTTGTGGATAATTTGGAAGAAAAGAAAGCAAATTAAATAAATAAATTTATTTAATTTATTTTTAGAAGATTTGGAAGATAAGAAAGGAAATTAAATAAATAAATTTATTTAATTTATTTTTAGAAGATTTGGAAGATAAGAAAGCAAATTAAATAAATAAATTTATTTAATTTATTTTTAGAAGATTTGGAAGAAAAAAAAGAAAATTAAACAAATAAATGTATTTAATTTACTTGCACATGATTTTGGAAGAATAAATAAAATATTTAATTATATTTTATGTTTGGAGAGTGAGAGGATTTAAATAAATTTAATTTATTTATTTAAATTTGGAAGAATGAACAACTTAATTAAATAATTAGAAATTATTTAATTGTTTGGAAGAAATAAATTAAATAAAAGATTTTATTTAATTTTGGTTTTGGAAGATGTAATTAAATATTTTGATATTTAATTAACTTAGAGGAAATATGAATCGAATAAATAAATTTATTTATTTATTTATTGATAGAGGAATTTAGATGGAATAAATATTAAGAATATTTATTTAGATAGAGTCATGTCATTTTTAGGTGTATACAACAATTATTTATATAGCGGACCGAAACGAAAGCACTGCTTGGGTCATTCCCTCTCACAAATCTGGAGGCAGGCCCTCTAAGGGATTAAAAACATAAAAGTGATGGGTCTAGCTTCTGATCACCAAGTTTGTACAAGGTGAGAGCATACACCTACCACCTTTCAAGCACATCAAACAGTGATTAATTAACCCCTTAGATTAAACTAAGTGCCTAGATTAGTGATAAAATTTTAATCTTTGACAAGCGGTGTTGCACACAATTTGTTAGTAGTTTAAATTTCTAGTCTTCAACAAATGAGATAACTACAATAAAAGTGTTAGCACAAAACCAAATCCCTAAAAAAAGTTAGAAAATAATGTTATAATGTAGCCATACAAAATAAGCTCATCAGAAGATTGCAATTTTAGATACATATTTTTTTTAGATAGTGACATAAATTTGATCATTTTGAAATGTTTTTGACCTAAAAATTAAAAACTCAGAGAAGAGACCCCTACTAATTTTTTGAGAGCTTTCTAGAAATGTAAAAAAGTTAGAAAAATTCCCTGTTTTGCACCCAAAAATGTAGATTTGTGAAAAAGCTACAGTCGGCAAAGATCTCATCATGTCACACCTCATATGACCTCAAAATTAAATTTGTAATGCACAAACCCCCATTAAAATTTCAAGAGATTTCCAAAAATGTAAAAACTTCTAGAAAATTCACTAATTTGCATACAAAAATCTAGATTTATGAAAAAATTAAAATCGTTATAACTCATTCAAAACTGATGATAAAGACGTGATTTTTCTTCTGTAGCTTCCTGAGATAATCCATAAGATTCTATTAAAATATTGTAGACAAATTTGCGGTTGTTTGAAGATATGATAAAATCTTTAAAACCTAGGGTTTTTTTCCCAAAAATGGCATAATCTTGCAACAAAAAGTTAAGAAAACCTGCAAAAAGAAAGCTAGATCAAGACAAGTGAGTTATTCACATCAGGTTCACCATTTTGTAGCTAGGAAAAATTAGATTTAGTGTCAAAAACAACAAACTAAACTAAACCCTGACAAGCACCATAAATCACAAACTAGCATGAAAATGAAAACAGAAACACAAAGCAAACTGATCTTCAAGCTAGGTTTGATTTATCTTTATGGCTCTTCTCGATCTCACATAAGAATGCAGCATGTCGAAGGATTGTTGATTGCTCACTGTTGCAGTATAACAGAGCTCAAACATTGCATGAAAATGACTTGTGTGAGAAAGTGAGAGAGTCAGTGAGTCAGTGAGTGAGTTAGTGAGGGTTTGAAATTGAAATAAGAGTTTCAATTTATAGATAAATAGGGAACCTAATGGATTGCTAGGATTGAAAGCTAATTGTGTGATGTGGATGCTTAGGATTAAAAGGCAATTTTAGTGCTTATGATGCACATTAAATGGGTATGACAGGAGGCCAAATTAGGAGAATAGTGGGAATAAATGAGATTTTTTATTTATTTTGGAGAGAAAGTGCTTATGATGCACAATGAATGAGGATAAAATAGGGATGTGAGTGGGAATAAGTAATTTAAATAATAAAATTATTAAATCATGAGAGACAAGTGGCATTTAAATAAATATTTAATATGTTTTTATTGGATGATGGAGGAAAATGAGCTTAAATAAATTAGATTTATTTAATTTGGTGCAAATGGAGGACAAATGGAATTAAATAAATAAGATTTATTTAATTTGATGTAATAGGAGGATTAGTTAAATAAATATAATTTATTTAACTAATGAGAGTAATGGAAGGGGTCATGAAGGGAACCTAGGACAAAATATGTCAAAATGTAATGTCGTAAGATATAGTTAAATTTAGGTGTCTACATTTTGCCCCTCTTTGAGATGATGTTTGAAATGATGAGATTTGTGTCGAGTAACATCATTTCAAAGAAGCTAAGGTGTGGATATAGGAAAAGGATGATGATGATGAAAAATTCATTGATTTGCGTACAAAAATGCATATTTATGAAAAAAATAAAATCGTTATAACTCATTCAAAACTAATGATAAAGACGTGATTTTTCTATTGTAGCTTCTTGAGATGATCCATAAACTTCATAAGAAAACCCAAACTAACTGACTGGCTAAATCAAATTTAGTGTCGAAACAACAAACTAACTAAACCCTAACAATGCACCATGAAGGACAAACTAACATGAAAATGAAAACAATGAAACTTAAATGCAAACTAAATCCACACTAGACTTGGTTGATCTCCATGGCTCTTCTTGATCTTGCATGAGAATACATGATGTCGAAGGGTTGTTGATTGCTCACTATTGCAGCATAACAAAGCTCAAGCGTTGTAAGATTGTGATTTAGCTAGTCAGTCAGTGAGGGTTTGAAATTGAAATAAGAGTTTCAAGTTATAGATAAAGAGGGAATCTAATGGATGGCTAGGATTGAAAGCCAATTGTGTGATGTGGATGGCTAGGATTAAAAGGTAATTTTAGTGCTTATGACACACATTAAATGGGTATTAAGGGAGGCCAAAATTAGGAAAATAGTGGGAATAAATGGGATTTTTTATTTATTTTGGAGAAGAAGTGCTTATGATGCACAATGAATGAGGCTAAGAATAGGGATGTGAGTGGGAATAAGTAATTTAAATAATAAAATTATTTAAATCATGAGAGACAAGTGGCATTTAAATAAATATTTAATTTATTTAAATTGGATGATGGAGGAAAATGAGATTAAATAAATAAGATTTATTTAATTTGATGCAAATGGAGGACAAATGGAATTAAATAAGTAAGATTTATTTAATTTGATGAAAGAGAAGGATAAATGGATGAGAGGAATTAGTTAAATAATTATAATTTATTTAACTAATGAGAGTGATGGAAGGGTTCATGTAAGAGGACCTAGGACAAAATATGTCGAAATGTAATGTCATAAGATATAGACAAATTTAGGTGTCTACAGTTATTAGTTATTTATTAGGTAGTTTGTGTAGTTAGTAGGTTGAATAGGTTTATAAAACCATTGAATGTAATAATGTAAGTGTTAAAGATGAATGATTGACTAAGTGTTGTGTTGGAGCCTCTACCTCTTCTTTGTTGTTGTAATTTCAATATGGTATTAGAGAAGGTGTCTTAGACCTCTCTATTTTCCTTCCATTCACTCATCTTTCCTTCTCCAAAGCAGTGATCACAACAATGATGCAATGACGACTATGTGCAGTAGCCATTATCTTGTCCATCCACAATTCTTGCATTTTGCGAACAATTTTGTAGTGCAGACCACATGCAAATTTGTTGACATTCATCATCATCTACATTTGATTTCTCTTTTACTTCCATTTTGTTCATTGTTTCATTGTCTTTTTTCTATTTTGTTCATTTTCATAGCCAAAAATCAGAAAAATAAAAAAAATACATTTAGATCTATTTTTTAATTGTATTTTTTCCCAACACTGTAACAATCATGTTTTGAAGGATGCCTCCATGGAAATGAGAGGTGAACAAAGCATACAATTATTATCTTCTCTTGGTCAAAAATATCATTTAATTTTGTTAGAGGAATAGTTTGTATAGGAGACAAGCAAAAGATCATATGATAGTTGTACACAATAAACAATCTATCCTATTTTAGTTTGCTAAAGGTTTGAATGTAAATTCTTGTTTTGAAAGTTTCAAAGAACACATGCCAAAATCATTGTGTGAATGCGACTAAACAAAAGTGTTGTTATTATCCAAGAAATTTTTAAAATCCATGAAGATTTGTAGTCATCTACATGTTGTACCTACTACATGTTTTGTGAGTATATACATGCAATGGTATCATTATTGAGTTGATCATGCTACCACACCTATTCATCACAAGTAGAGAATAAGTTAGTTTTCTTCACTTATGGATAATGTTGTTGATGGAGACTTTTAAAAATAATGGGCATCCAAACCAGTTTGTGGCTAGAATCAACATTAAGAGGAAAACAATAGATGCATCCAAGCATGCAAATTCATTATAGTGAACTTGGAGTATGAGGAAGGACATTGAGCAGTTTTATAGAGTGTCATATGGGAGAAAGGATGCAAAAAGTAGCAGTGCAAAGAGTGGATTCATTTCACAAAATCCTGGAATGAAATGGTTCACTGAAACACGAAGTGCATGTTCACCATCCAACATAGTAGTTGTTGCAGTTATTTGAGCAGTGATCAATATATATTTTATTTGATTAGGAAATTTTTAATAGTTACATTTGCAAGATAAAATTGCATAAGGGGTAAAAATGCATTAATATAGATTATGTGGAATATTTAAAGGAGAAATAAGGTGAAATTGTATTATTTTTAATATTATCTTTGTGTAAATGGAGAAATAAGGATATTTGAAGCCATAAGGGTATAATAGCTTATGTATAAAAAATTATCGATCATGCTGTAAGGAAGCATTATTAGTGAATACTGACATCCAAGAAGATTTTCTATTGAAAGGGGGAAGAAAATATAAAATAGGTGGATCTTTGTAGGAGTTCACAAAAGATGGAAGCAATAACAAACCAAGGTCAATAGTTGATACGTTGATGTTGCAACACAAAATAAAGTTTCTATGTCAGCATTGAAGGGGGGTTGTTAGGAATTAGTGCTTACCATAGGTTAATAAATAATGTAAATGATTATGTAATAATAAATTTAGTTTATAGAGATTAGTTGGTTGTTAGTCACCGATAAGGGCATGGTTCGGTGGTTAAGTCGCTTGTTTGTAGTGGCGGCCACTAGAGTTCAAACTCCCACTGGGCCAACAAGCTCGCAGGCTTTATGCCTTCGCTGGGCCAACAAGCTCTCGGGGTTTGAAGTGTTATTCCTAGGGGATGAGGTCCCCTGTGTTGTGGCCTTGCCGGTTCATTGCTCTGGGAAAAAAGCATTTGCGTGGATCTAGAGGCCGTGTCGCACTAGCATCACCGGTCACATTAAAAAGTTTACCATGCACATTATTTAAAAAAAAAAAGTTAATTGTTAGTTGTTAGGTGGTTTGGGTAGTTAGTAGGTTGAATGGATTTATAAATCCATTAAATTTAATAATGTGAATGTCAAAGATGAATGATTGACTAAGTGTTGTGTTGGAGCCTCTGGCTCTTCTTCGCTTGTCTGATTTTAATAGATAATTTAAAATTTAGTCAAATGCAACATTTTTTTTAATTTTAACAGATGATTTTAAGCTAAATCTAACAAAAAAGAGGGTAGGTTTTCAAATAGTATTTTTCTCATTTCTTATACCTAAGGATCTATAGGAGGCTAAATAGTGGCCATGATCCCAATCCTCTCATCCTAAGCTTTTCATCAGCTACTCCCTCACTTAGTTTCATCATTGTTTCATTGATTTCTCTCCTTTTTCCTCTTTCTTCTCCTCTCTCCCCTTTAGTTTTGCTTTCGTAGTGGCTTTTATGTTGTTTAGTGTTCTTTTATAGAGTAGGCTTTTGTCCTCATTTTGCATTTTCTTTCATCATCTTGGCAGGTCACCATGCCAAGGCAAGGCAACATAGGTTAATATCAAACTCATGCATCCAAGGTATGCTATCTTATCTTCATTTTTGTACTTGTACTATGATCTAATTGATTATCAAACTTACATTTTGAGTCATTTTGTCTATCTCTAAGTCCAAATGCAAGACAACAACAAATGTAATTATAGGTAAGTGCAAGTCCCATAAGGCCATGCTTCAAGAATAGTACCTACCTACTATGTAGACAATTGTCCCCAAGGGAGAAAATATGTAAGCACTAGAAATGTACACAAGCCAACATGGTAGTTTGATGATTATTTGACAATCCAACACATGACTCTTGAAGGTGTGAGTTACACTTCTCTCAACATTTTCACACTTGATGGTGCATCCTTTATCCTATTTATCCCCTTGACCATCTTTTCCAACCTTCTAATTGAGTTCTAAGACCTTACACTTGTCAAAGAACCCTTTATAGATCCTCAACTAGAGAGTCACCTAAGAGATCCTAGGGCTGCTCAGGTGACCTACCCCTTAAGTTGTAGGGACACTGAGGTGACCTACCTTAGCAAAAGGGGTGACCTAGTTCCTAAAAGGGGTGACCCTATTGTCTTTTGGCATGCATGATTTTTATCAGGGTGAAAGTTTAGAGTTGTGCCACACTTTGGGCCAACTAAATAGTTTTGATTTAAATCATTTGGCCCCCAAAAGATTCAGGCAAAATAGTTTCTCTTGAAATCACATGGCCCCTTGTGGCATAAAGAATTTCACTTGAAACTTTTTCAGCCAAAATTTTTGAATCAATAGAATTTTATTTTAAATTTAAAAAATATATTTAGTTACATAGAAAGTTTCAATTAAGAGAGTTTTGGCTAAAACTTTTTCAACCAAAATTGCCTATGTAGCATCCCATGTGGAAGCCAACCCCCTCTTTTTCAACAAATTCAACAAAAAATTAACATTAACTCCATATCTCTCGAACCAAAGGGTATTAAATCATGAAAATTTGAAAATACCCTTTTGTAGAGCTTGGAGTCTAGAATTTTAAACTATATATTATTATTATTATTATTATGAATTTTTTAAATTTATTGCAAGTAGGTTATTATAATCAAACATAAAGCTAGTTAGAAATTAAAAAATAATATTAAAAATACTTAAATTTTTTAAAAAACATATGACTACGATGCACTAGAGGAGAGAATCCTCTCCAAGTGGGTATAATTTTTTTTAATAATAAAAAAATTAGATAAAATTTGGTGTGCCATCAAAACTATGATAGTTTGAGTAAATTTAACTTTTAAAATTATTTTTAAAAAATATTGATAAAAAAATTAATTAATTTTCTCCATATATTAGATTTTCAAGTTATCTAAGTGACAAAAATTTCAAAGAAAAAAAAATTCTATTTTTTTTTGTGATGTCCCATTGACCTCACTTTTTAAATTTTTTTTAGTAATTGAAATTATTCTCTTAAATTTACAAAAAACTATATCCAACTATTTTTTAAAAAACTAAAAAAATTATAAACATAAACTACATTAACAGCTCTACATTTTATTAGTTTATATCATTTTAAAATTCAAAACATACATGTCACTTTTAGGCAGTCCAAGTTGAAAATTTGTATTTGTGTTGGTCATTTCCTTTATAAAAGTGTCATACAGTTCTTAACTTTTACCCCTCAGTTCAACCCAGTTTACTCCCATTTACTCACAATCAATCCCTAATGCTATCTCAATCAATCTCTTGTCCTCTCAACATCATCCTATCTAATCTTTCGATCAACTCTATAGTTCACCCCAATCAACCCCACCTTTGTTATTGCTTCTCAACCTACAAATACCCCTCTCCTCTCTTGTTTTAGAGGAGGCTAATTTTTGTATTTACATTATAGCCCCATAGTATTTTTATACTTGTACAGGAGCCTAAGAGCCTTTTGTCATTTTCAATCAATCCCAATTTCCCTCACATCCCTATCTTTTCCTATTATCAATTGGAGGACCTAATTGATGCAAAGGAGATAGATGATACTAGATCTCTAAGGACAAAATCCTAGCATCAACACCCATTATTCATTTATAGGTTCTTTTTGCTTTGAAAAAGTAGTTTAGAGTAGTAATTAGCAAATTCTCTTGCCCTTAAGGAAGTAAATTCTTTATTTTTTCTCTTGGTTAGATTGGATTTCATTGCTTTGTTAGTTCTAGATTCGATAGATGCATTTTTCTTTCATTATAGTAATTCACATCCAAAATTAAACCACAAAAGATCAAAACATTACAAAATTACATCTAGAAAAAAGTCATTTAAGATTTGTATCCATAAGAGATTTTAGTTTCATGCAAGTAGTAATTAGATCATATTTAATAGTTGGGAAAATCTAAAAATAAAAGTTGCATTCATTTAGTATAATTGCATTTAAAAACTTGTCAAATTTTGAAAACATCAAACAAATAAGTAAGCTCTTGATTTCATCATGGGGTTCACAAATTTTGATTCACATAAAAATGAAAGCCCTCAATCCCATTATGAAGCACACAACTTTTAACATTTAATCATTCAATCAAATGAGAAAGCCCTCAATCCCATTACAAGGCACACAATAGACTCAACATTCAATTCAACAACATTCAATAAAGAAGAAATCCCTTGATTTCATCATGAGGCATGCAACATTTAAAACTCAAATAAAACAAAGACAAGTCTTCCATATTTTTCAACTCAACATTCACACTCAATGTGTCTTGAAGTGAGAGAAGATTGGATTAAAGAAATCTTAGAAGAGATCAGGTAAAACCTTCTAGTTTAGGAAAAACCTATAGAAGAACAATTTCAAGAAAAAACAAAAATATTGAGGCAAATTAAGAAAAAAAACCAGTAAAGACAACAAAGAGAGGAGCTCCATAATGAAGAACTTAGACTCCTTGAGCAACTCGTTAAGTTAGAAGAATGAATATTAAACATGTTTCACTGCTTTGCAACAAAAGGATTAAACAAGATAAGAGCAAGTGACCTTCTGGGTAATATATGAATATCAATGTCAATTGAATGTCTTTGCCAACAATAATTAAACCATGAGAATCACAACCATGAACCATGCACACAAACAACCCACACAAACTGTTTAGCGTGAAAATTGATAGTTTGTTTAAGCTAGGTTAACTACCACAATTTCACCACTAAGCATTGGGAGGACAAAGACCAAGCTTGTGAACAAGCCTCTAACCACTTTGTCTATCCCTTACACTCGTGTGGTTATGAAACCTAAGGCCCTAATCAATATTTTATCAAGTGTTTTCCTTCTAACCAAGTAAAACCCTAATTATGCCTTAAATCAAAAATATATAGAAACTAATGAAGAAACTGGTAAAATTGATCACAGAAGTGCAGAGATAGAGTTCCAAAGATAGTGTACCCAGATTTTGAGGCCTGCATGGACTAGGACACCTACTTCAGTGTCCCAAAAGTTTTTACATAGGAAAATCTTCTACACAAGGTGTCTGAGACTGGTAAAAGGCTTTCAAATCTCGAAAATAAACCCCTAGTTGGACTAGGGCATCCCCTCCAATGTCCTACAAGTCTTGAAATCTAAAAATCTAAAATTCTATCATGATTGTACCTGCAATACCCTTCTTTCTATAGCTTCTTTCTACTGGAACCTGCAAAACATGATCTGCACATACAAAAGAAGGAAGATGTTGTGGCTATATAGGAGCTTGCCTCAGTCAAGCCCTGTCTTGGGTATTTCTACCTCAATAATAGCCAGAGATAAAGATTTACACAAGTGTGTACAAATCTAATAATGTGTGTATGTAGAAAAATTAAACTCTAGATGTCTCAATCAAGGGAAGATCAACAACTTTCTTTGCATCAATAAACACATACAACTTCACCTCAAGGAGATGAGATAAATAAAGACTTGCATGAACAAGAAGGTGAATCAGCAATGTTAGTGTATGATCTCCAAGCTTGCTATTGGAGGCTTCAACCCTTCTCCTGATCATGAAAAGGGTGTACAAACCCTAGGAAGAGCAAGATAGACTCAAGATCTTGATTACTAATCTTCATCCATTGTCTCCAAGATAGAAAATAAAGAATACTTCAAAGAGCTTCAACAAGTCACTAATCTTCAATAGCAATTGTAGCAGAGTTTTGGCATCAAGCTTGCATAAGAATTATGTATGATAAAATGATTTGCAAATATATTTTTATATCTAGCTTTAGGAAATTCAAATTTTGAAAATAACATCTCGATATCAAGAAAAAACTGAGAATTTGAAGATGGAAGCCCGAGGCACTTGACGAGAATCGACATCCCACCAAAATTCAAAATCCTATGAAACAGGGGAGGACTAGGATGCAGGCACCCAAGTCCTAGCCCCCAATTTCAGCTCAGATCTACATTTTTGGGGGTCCTAGGGATCCAAACCTCAAATCTCTTTCTAGTTTCTATCAATAAGTTACCTCAAAAAGTGAATAAACTACTCCTAGACTTAGTTGTTTCAGGAAGGCCGGAAAAGAAAAGGTTGGAAGATCACCAAGAGTGAGGAGCTAAATCGAGGGAAATTGTACCATTCCATATAGGAGGAGAATTTATGACGTTACATTTAGCCCCCACTTTAGTGGCCATATGACACTATGTGCATATGCAACTAAAGGAAAGTAAATACATCAATCATGAAAAGGATACCCAAAAGGATACAATAGAGGAATCTGAAGCATTGTTGCCAAAAAGGAAGGAGCCCCCAAGTCTGCAATCCTGCAAGACCACAAAGTTAGGAACCTCAACCTACAAAGGAACACTTGTTACAAAAATCAAAATCAAATCAACTTGCAACCACCACCAATGAGTCAGTACAAAAATAGCTAAGGGGGTTAAGTGATGAGGCAAGGAGAAAATCAAGGGAGATATATGCCCCCCCTTGTTTCTGCTTACTTAGTCTGAGAGTAGAAACAAGGAGATATCCACACATGTTGATTTCAAGGGAAATGTGTTGTGAGGGTCATTTGAAGAAACAACGCTCAAACACCACATTGGGGAAAAAAAGAGAGCAGAACTCAAATTCTAACACAACAAATGGTGCTGAAATCAGAGTTCGACAACTCGAGAAAAGGGATCAAGAGTAAAAGAGCACACTTTTGCACCTAGTTAGGAATAGGAATTCTCACTCACTTACTTTATATAAAAGGGAGTTGTCACTTATCACTAACTCATTCTTGTTTCTTTTCATTTCAGAGAGAGAGGAGAATAGGAGAATGACCATGCTGAGCCGACGTCCATATCATCCACCATGACTAGAGATTCTCTGAGCCCGAGTGGCGGAGAGACGCTTTGAGGCTAAGGTAGGGTTCTAATCCAAATCTTCTGTCATCTTTCATTGTACCTTTGCTTTCATGTTTATCGATATCTATGCCAAGAGGGGAAGGTGGACAGGATTCCCAGACAGGGGTGCCCAAGTCCACCTAGGGCACTAGAGTCTCTCTGGGGTGCCCTAGTCCCACAGGGGTGCCAATGTCCCTTTGGCACACCCTAGTCTTCCTAGGCCACCCTGGTCCATAGAGGACACAGGCCCTAGGAATAGGCATTCTGCTTAATTCATGTTAGCTTATTTCGGTTTCTAGTGGGGATTCTGATACTATTGCTTTCTTTCTGATCTGTAGGATGTCCCTGAGATGCATGAGCACACAGGTAGTCATCTGATGGCACTTCTGCGAGAGCGTGCTAGTGCTTTGACTTTCACAGAGAGAGAGCATTTACAGACAGTGGGCCTATGGTGGGTGTTTGAGATGCCCACAATCATATTCCACTGTGCAATGCTTATGACACTGATGGAGAGATGGGATGCAAATACATACACATTCCATTTACTGACAGACAAGATTACCATCACACTGGAGGATGTATTTAAGATCCTTTGACTGCCGATTCAAGGAGAGATAGTGTGGATTGTTGGACATCACTTAGTGGAGTATACTCATGAGAGTTAGCTGTACTACTTGGGTCAAAATTTTTCACAGGTAGAGCGAGGACGCATTTAGCTCCGTTTACTAGAGCATGGATGTAGAGACATTCCCTTACTACGAAGGATCATGATTGTCACAGTTGCACTAGCCATCGCACTAGATGGATGAGGCACTCACCTTCATGGGGGTCTCGTTCACACTATCAAAGTGATGGAGGACCATCAGACTATCTACGCATGGTGGCGCAATAGGCTTGTGCACCTATATCGTGACTTAGGGCAATATGTCCACTATGAGATGCAGAGTCTGATGGTCTACACATTGTTACAGGTTTGGGCCTTTGAGCACATCAGGTGCACACAACCAGTGGGTTTTCCTATAGAGGCAACATTCACATATCCCCGTGTCTATGCCTATCCACTTGTCAGGTGTTTGAGGCATGGCAACCTGTTATACTAGAGGGTAGTATTTGACAGATTATAGCTTGGTGAGATCATCTGGAGACCATATCGTGGCTACATCAGATGGCCTGGCGAGCATAGATAGCTAGCTCGAATGTAGAGGGATCAGCTGATGGCCAGTCGCCTCGATCATGTTGTATCTTGGTTCTACTTTGATAGGGTGGCATGATAGTTCAGATAGGTACATGATATTCCTACAGTTCGTCCAAGTTATGCACGTGCAGCTCAGAGTGCAATCAAAGCCAATATTGTCTGATGACCGACTATAGCAAATGTAGCACTTAGTGACAACAAGGGTCCTTAGCATGTAGAGCCATTGTCAAATGTAGATGATGTCAGGTGTACCTGAGCATATCAGACCTGGTGGCACACAGCATGACTTGCACCTATCTTTCCACCTGGGCATCCTATAGGAGATGCCCATCCTTGGTCTGGTCACACGAGTGACATAGGGGTGGAGGATGACATCAGTGACTTTGAGGGATACTATGATCTCGAGGAGGGTATGGAGGAGGACGAGGATGAGTTCAAGGAGGTCCCATCATAGTACATCTTTAGAACAAGATCATGACAGAGCTAGTAGGAGGTAAACATTGACGAGGAGACCGAGTCGAGACCACGGTCTAAGGCTCATGGTCCTACTCCTGCAGATGATGCGAGGCCTAGTCAGACAGAGTGGGGGGAGAGTAGCAGGTCTATACCCCTAGCTACAGATCAGACAGCAGAGCTCATCAAACCATTAGTGATCCGAGATCCATCCTGGCGAGATGGAGATCCAGGTTAGGTTTGATTTATTGTTTTATGTTTTGTATAGTTTATTATTTGTAAAATTTATATGGAAGTCTAACATCTATATCATCCTTTGTTTTGTAGTTGGAACTGATGCATGGTGAGACTTCATGAGTTGCATCATAGGAGACATAGTACCAATAGATGTCTCAGAGCAGTGAGTGCAGGCAGGTTATTCGCCATGATCATTGTTGGGTGACATGTTGAGATATTTATGCCTATCATCAGATACAGGACTACTACAAAGGCCATGCTAGAGAAGTCTACATGAGAGAGAGGAATTTTGATGGAGAGCTGAGCGAGTCAAGGCTGAGCTCGGGACATAGCAAGAGTAGATGGTAGCGGTTCCTACATCGGAGGGAGAGCCAACTGTCAGTGAGTTCTTACTGTGAGAGGTCCAATAGGCTAGAGGTGACAGAGACAGGATTCAAACTGAGAGAGACCGGTACCAAAGGATGTACCAGAGGCACATGAGAAGATGATAGAGATGAGAGGTGAGATCAGGGGGTTATGATCATGAAGTGTCTCTAGGATTCATTCGTGATCCATAGCCACACATGGTCAGGCTTCTGTCACTCGCACACTATGAGGGCCTGAGGGTACTGGTGATCGAGGCTCATCTATGTGATTCATATACTTTAGGCACTATGACATCCCATTTTATTTTGAGGGATAGTCGATTTGGATGTATAAACGAAACTGAGAGATATATATAATTATTTCTTTTGATTTATGTGTAATGGCTTTTGATCTATCACATGTGATTTTTTTGTAAAAATGCAACTAGTGATGATGTCTAAATGCTATAATTAATACTATTGTGATATACTAACAATTCTAAAAAGAACATATAGTAACAAGCACAATGATTAATTATGTTTACACATAACTTTAATTTCCATGCTATATTCAGTTAATACAAAAGTGATCTAATTAATTACTACTTAAACACAATGCAACAATGATCAATTGAACAGAGCTGTAATGCTAAATGAATTAAGACAAAACTTAGGGACATTTAACATTAGATCTCAAGCATAATATCTTTTGAGGTGCATTACATTAATAAGTTCTTTAAATGGTGTACCTTGTTCATCAGATAATTTATATGCTTGATCCAAAGGTTTCCGTGATTATATACGGTCCAAGCCAATTAGGGCTTGAATTACCTTTTTCACCAAGTGGTACATTTATGTTGTGTTGATTTTCATAAAAAACCAAGTCCCCAACATTAAATGAACATTGTATGACTTGCACATTATAGGCTTGTTGCACACCTTTTTGATAAGCCTTGAGATGTTCAAGAGTGTTAATACGTCTTTCATCAAGCATCTCAAGTTCCTGTAATCTTTTCTCTCATTCTATGTCATCATCCATGATGTCCCTTAGGGAAATTTGCAAAGAAGGAATTTCTAACTCCAAGGGCATTATCGCATCTGCACCATAGATGAGATTATATGGTGTGTTACCCGTAGTTGTTCGAATGCTTGTTTTGTAGGCCCATAGTGCATAGGTTAACTACATATGCCAATCTTTTTTATGTTTATTAATAGTTTTGCATAAAATCTATCCAATAACCTCTTTTAAAGCTTCTACTTGGCCATTTGATTGAGGGTAATAAGGCATAGAGAAACGATGTTGTATATGATATTTTTTGAGGAACTTTTTCACATCCTTGTTCTTAAATGGTGTACCATTGTCTGAAACCAAGGAGGAAGGTATTCCAAATCGAGAAATTATGTTATCTTGTATGAATCGACAAATTACATCAGTGGTCATGGATCGCAAAGGGACCGCTTTGACCCATTTTGTAAAATAATCAGTAGCAGTAATGATAAACCCATGTCCTTGAGAGGAGGGCAGGGAAATTTTACCTATGAGATCCAAGCCCCAGATAGAGAATGGCCATGGTGACACCTAGGCACGAAGCTCTTGAGTAGGAGCATGGATGAGGTGTTTATGTTGTTGACATTATGGGCATCTCTTGACGTAAGCAAAGGAATCTTGTTCCATATGCTGCCAATAGTACCCCATACATAACAATTTTTGCACCAACGATTTTCCACTAGAATGCCCTCCACAGGCACCAAAGTGAGCTTCTTCTAAAGCTATCAAAATCTTTGCATTACTTAAACATCGGAGTAAAAAACCATTATAACTTCGTCGATACAAGACATTCGATAATATAATGTATCACGCTGCTAGTTTGCGTAAATGGAGTCAGGCATTCTTATATGTCAAATCTGGAAGGGATCCATCGCATAAATAGTTGAATATGTAGGAGAACCATTCATTAGTGTATGTATTACCACAGAGTTCCAAATTCGCAACTATAGGGTCATCGATTATCGGTGTCTTAATATTATGAACAACAAAAGTAAACTCCTCAGGAGAACCATCAAGGGATATAAGGGAAGCTGCACTTGCCATTGCATCTGCATGCCGGTTATCTTTCCTGGGAATGGTATTGATCCAATATGATTTGAATTGTTTTAAAAGAGATAATGCAAACTCATGATACTGAGATAACTTATCATGTTTAGTTTGATAGGATCCCATTATCTGTTTAACAATTAATTGAGAATCACCATATATTGTAATATTCTGGATAATCAGAGCCAAGGTTGCACAAAGTCTAGCAATAAGAGCTTCGTATTTAGCTATATTGTTTGTGCATAAGAAATCTAAGTGGTAAGATAAGGGAATCATCTTACCAATGGGAGGTATTAGTATAACACCAACTCTGGAGCTAGTTTGACATTTTGATCCGTCAAAGTATAACTCCCATTTTTCATCCGCAGAGATTGTTAAGATTTGTTCATCAAGAAAAGCATAGACATTTTGTATAGAAAAGGGCGATGGAGCTTCAGCTAACTAATCAGCTATTGCTTGCCCTTTAATTTCTTTTTGTGAAATGAATTTGAGATTGAATTATGTTAATAACATAACCCATTTAGCAAGACAACCTGATAAATCTGTTCTTGTGAAGAGATGTTTCAAAGGGTCAAATTTTAGCACTACATGCACTTCAGCATTTAAGAGATAGTGTCTAAGCTTTTGAGTGGCGAACACTAAATCTAAACAATGCTTCTCTATAGTTGTGTATCACACCTTATAATCGAGTAAAGTATGACTGATGTAATAGACATCACATTCTTTACCTTCAGCATTATGTTGTGCTAACGAAGCTGCTAGGGCATTGTTAGATGCTAAAATGTATAACAGAAATGGTTTATCTAAAACAATAGGTTGCAAAATAGGCAGATTAGCTAAGTAACTCTTTAAGTCATCGAAAGCTTTTTGACATTCTGAATTCCATTGAAAATGAGAATCTTTCCTTAGTAATTGCATAAGGGGGTGAGTCCTATCCGCGAGTTGTGAAACAAATCAACGGATGGCCTATATCTTTCCCTGCAAACTATGAAGTTGAGATATGTTCTTAGGTATTGGCATATTAACAATTGCATCTATCTTCTTCATATCAACTTTTATAGCTTAATTTGAAACAATAAATCCAAGAAACTTTCCACTGTCCACGAAGGGTAGGGGGCCTGGCTCGATTGGCAAGCGCTTCCTATGGTAGGCACGAGGTCACGAGGTCCAGTCTCCCCCCTACCAACCTGATATTGTAGCCGGTTCATAGCTCCGGTCAAAAGCGTTTACCCATGTTGAATAAAAAAAAAATTCCACTGTCCATGCCAAAAACACACTTACGGGGATTCAATTGCATATTATATTTTTTGTATGCACTCAAATATTTGTCAAAAATTTGTAACATGATCCTTACAATGGATAGACTTGGCTAGGATGTCATCAACATAATTGATGAAGGGGGTAAATCAATAAACACACAACAACAGAAATTGAACACATAAAATAGAACTTTCTCTATTGATTTGGACATCTTATTACATTACAGAAGCTCAAATACAATCAGAGGAATCAATCCTCCACAAGCTGCAACACACTACACCTACACATCACCAGGCTTTGGAATCTTCTTCCTTCTGTAATCCCAAATTAGCTAGGGTTTTTGTTTTCCCACCTATTCTTGACTCTACACTTCCCCCCCACTTAACTCTACTACTGCCCAGGGTTCCGAAAAATGGTTAATAATAGCCCTTTTGGTGGCCAACAACCTAATTTCAAAATTTGCATCTCCCTCCAAAAATAGCTCAACTTCCGGGAGCCATAACTTTTGATCCGGGTGTCCGATTGATGAACCATTTTATGCGTTGGAAAGCTCGTAGAGTGCTCTACGCACTAAGAACCTTCTCTATTAGTTCTGGCCATTTACGAGCCTGTACGGGGCCATTTAGTGCCTCAAACCTGAGTTTGAATAATTTTCAAGCATTTTTTGGGAAACGAAAACTTTAATATCTTTTAGCTCACAAATGATCTTTGCATGATTCATTCACCAAAGGTCTTATATTTATGTTATTTAACTTCTTGTAAATTTTTACTTCAATCCGTGCCCAAATGCAAACTTTCTAAAAATAGCAGGTTACTATTTTTAGCAGTTTGGAAAAACTGAAAGTTCTACATCATTATTCAAGTGATTAAGGAACCAATACTACAAATTTTGAAAAGAAATGGAAAGAACATCAATAATTTTGAAACACATTTTTTTTGGGTGATGCAAGATTGCCCTTACACCACTGGATGCTCTTGCATCAAACACCCAGGGTAATTTGAGAAGTGACCTTGTCACATCTGAGGTGTTTGTGTGAGGAAAACCCAAATAGTCAACCTCTGCCTTAGACAACCAAGAAGAATCTTTAACAAGTCTTCCTTTCTATTTCACCAGATATTCTTCATATTGCCTATTCTGAGTACTTCCCACACAACTATCCAAGATCTCTTCTATCTCCTCCGTTAAAGTAGATGCCAGAATACTCCACTGTTCTTCTGTTGCTCCATCCTCTGTGCCATCCTCATGATATTCTGTTAAATCAGTAATGTTGAACACAGGGGAAATATTAATCCCACTCAGTAACTCTACCTCATATGCATTTCCTGAATCATGCTTCTTCAGGGTTCTGTACTGTCCAAATTTCTTCATTTTCAACTTATTGTATGTTCCAATTGGGAACCTTTCTTTTCTCAAGTGAACCTTGACTTCATCTCCTACCAAGAACTCCTTATACCTCCTCTTCTAATCTGCCTTAGCCTTGTATTGAATATTCATCTTATTAATGTCCTTTCTCACCTCTTCATGCAAATTCTTCAGATGTTCTGCAAAGTCTTTAGCCTCGACACTTGTCTTTTCTCTTTTGTCTAGATTCCTTAACTCTAAAGCATTTCTTGGACTATTCTCATATACAATCTGGAATGGTGATTTACCAGTACTCCTATTGACTGAATTGTTGTAAGCAAATTCTACCTGTGGTAAAATCAAATCCCATCCCTTGGGCTTATCTCCTACTAAGCATCGTAGCAGGTTACCCAAACTCCTATTCACCACTTCTGTCTATCCATCAGTCTATGGATGGTGTGCAAAATTGAACTTCAAATCTATTTTCAACTTCTTTCACAATGTTCTCCAAAAATAACCAACAAACTTGGTATTTCAATCTGAAACTATGCTCTTTGGTAGACCATGTAATCTCACCACCTCTCTAAAAAATAACTCTGCAATATGAACAACATCATTAGTCTTCTTGCAAGAAATAAAATTTGCCATCTTCAAAAATCTGTCCCCCACTACAAGAATAGAATCATGTCCTCTCTGTGTTCTTGGTAAACCAAGAACAAAATCCATACTAATATCATCCCATGGCTTCTCTGGTACAAGTAATGGCTGATATAGACCTATATTCTGACTTGCTCCTTTCACCATCTAACATACTCTGCAACTCTAAACAAATTTCCTCATATCCTGCTGCAATTGTGTCCAATAATAATTTTCACCAATAATAGCAATGGTCTTATCTCGACCAAAGTGTCTAGCCAATCCTCCACTATGCTTCTCCTTAATCATGTTCTCTCTCATAGAACTCCTTGGAATGCACAACTGGCTTCCTCTAAACAACATTCCATCTTGGATTATGAAATCCAACCATTTTGTCCTATCCAAAGTAACAGGTTCCAAACAAGCTTTCCAGGCCTCTACAAAATCTAGATCTTTACGATACAAACTTTTGAGCTCATCGAACCCAACAACTTCTATCTTCATTTTTGTCAACAAATTTTGCCTTCTACTCAAGGCATCTGCAACTCTGTTGGACTTCCCACTTCTATGCTTCAAAACAAAAGTATAGCTCTACAAAAACTCAACCCATTTTAAGTGCCTTTGGTTCAACTTTCCTTGACTATTAAGATACTGCAAAGCCTGATGATCAGTATATAAAGCAAACTCCTTTGGTAACAAATAATGTCTCCATTTCTTCAAAGCCTAAACTATTGCATAAAACTCCTGATCATAACCAGAATACTTTTTCTTGGCATCATTAAGCTTCTCACTAAAATAGGCAATGGGCTTACCTTCTTGACTCAAAACAACTCCTATACCACTACCACTAGCATCACAATCTACCTGAAATACCTTATTGAAATCTGGAAGTGCCAAAATAGGTTGTTCTACGACTTTTTGCTTTAATGTATCAAAGATCTTGTCTACTCCTTTAGTCCATCTAAACTCTTTTCTATCCCCTCTCATTGTCTCAGTTAGGGGTGCACAAATGCTACTAAAATTTTTGATAAACTTTCTATAAAAACTTGCCAAACCATGAAAAGATCTTACCTCGAAAGCACTCATTGGCATAGGCCATTCAAGGATAGCTCACCTTCTCTGGGTCCATCTTAAGACCTTCCTCTGAGACAACAAATCCCAGGTATACCAACTCCTTCTTTGCAAAACTACATTTCTTCAGATTAATTAGCAACTTCTCCTCCCTCAGCTTCTCTAAAACTCTTCTGATATGCATTAGATGCTCATCCCAAGTCTTACTAAAAATCAAAATATCATCCAAATAAACAATAACAAAACTTCTTAAAAATTCTTTCAGTACCTCATTCATGAGCCACATGAATGTGCTCGATGCATTGGTTAGCCCAAATAGCATGACTAACCACTCATACAAACCCTCCTTTGTCTAGAAGGCTGTCTTCCATTCATCTCCTATTTTGATTCAGATCTGGTGATACCCACTCTTTAGGTCAATCTTTGTGAAGTACTTGGCTCCACTCAAACAATCCATTATGTCATCCATTCTGGGTAATGGAAATCTGTACTTGATTGTGATCTTATTGATGGCTTAAGAGTCTGTACACATTCTCCACTCTTCATCTTTCTTTGGTCCTAGTACTGTAGGTACTGCATATGGACTTAGGCTCTCTCTTATCAATCCCTTCCTCAACAACTCCTAAACTTGTATGTTCAACTCTTCACTTTCTGCTAGAGTCATTCTATGGGCTGCCTTATTCGGCAAACTGGCTCCTGGTATCAAATCCATTTGATGACTTATCTTCCTCACTAGTGGTAAACCCTCTGGTACATTATCAAAGATAATGTCCTAAAATTGTTCCAATATATCTAAAACTTCTGCTGGTACATCTTCACATTTTTCTTGACTAATCTTAGGAATCAATGCAAAACAATGATGCTCATGCTTCATACCCTCCAAAAATTTTCTACCATCTACCAAGTAAATTCTGGCAGTACTACATACCTTTTCTTCCACCTCCTTCAAGGTCTTCAACTTATGACAAACTCCATCTTTTGTTAGGGAATATGTGTTTGCACGACCATCATAGACAGTGCTCCTATCATACTACCACGGCCTCCCTAATAGCATATGACATGCATCCATCGGTATGATGTCACACAACACCTCATCATGGTAGTCCCCAATCTTGAACTTCACTAAACACTACTCATTGACCAAAGCTCTATGGTCCTTCTGCAACCATGCAATCCGATATGGGTGTGGATGATTTCTTCTTATCAACTTCAACTTGTCAACCATCTCCTCTGAAACAAGATTATCAGTGCTCCCACTATCAATAATAATATCACAACACTTACCTTCACATTTGCACCTTGTGCGAAATAAACTCTTCCTCTAATTAGGTTCATTTTCCTCATTCAATAAAGTTCTTCTGACAACTAGGGTTTCTCCCCTTTCAGCATCTTCAGAATGCTCAGACTGTGCATCTTCATCTACATGTGCAACTCATGCATTACCTTCAGGTCTTCTATTTGTCCTTCCTTGATGTTGTGGACACTCGTATGCTCAATGCCCTTCTTCTCCACATTGGAAATAGGTTCCTCTAAAACCTCCTCTTCTAGGTCCTTGTCCAAGTCAGCCTCTTCCTCTTCCTCTTTGTTCACCATTGTTCTGGTCACGAGGGCGGTAGGTATTATCTCCTCTCTAATTTTGACTGGTGCTGGCTTCTTCACTTTTTGTTGAATCTTTATTTCGGCCCCCATAGGGTCTTCCACTAGTCCTTCTGCCTTGACCTCTTCCCCTTTGCTTGCTATCAAATCTTTTTTTCATCTTCTCTTCCACCTTCAGGGAAAACTGGTATGTATCTTATATGGTGGTCATTCTGACCAGGCTCAGCTCCTCTTGAATACTTAGCCTCAACCCATTAATGTAACAGGCTACCTTCTCCTTGTTGGGTTCTGCATGGCCTGTCCTGATAGTAATTTTATAAAACTCTTCTGTATACTCCTTAACAGACTTGTTACCTTTCTTCAGTCCTTGCAGCTTCTTCAACAACTCCATCTCATAGTCCATAGGAATGAACTACTTCTTCAATTTCTCCACCATCCGATCCCATCTGATGATCTTTCCTTTTCCTCTTATGTTCCTATCTAATTGGACCTCCTTCCACCAAATATTGGCATGGCCCTTCAACTTTGTTTTTGCAAACTTGACCTGATCTGGGTCCTCCACATCTTCATACTCGAAATACTCCTCCATGTCATTGATCCAATCAATAAGTTGTTCCGAATTCAAATCTCTAGAATATGTAGAAACTTCAATCCTGGGCCTCTTTCTAATCTTTGAAATGGCCCTCAACAACCTAACTTCTGCAGGATCTCTTGTAGCTTCTTGTTCTTCCTCGGATAGCTCTTCTTCAACTTCATCCTCACTTTCTTCTCTTGTTCTTAGATCAAACCCTCTTCATAGCTCCTCTTGTAATGCATCAATTTGCCTTTGTAGGGCTCTAAAACCCTCTTCCATCAAAGCATTCCTCCCAATACGATTTCTTCATGGAGACATCTTGATCTTCGCAGCAAACCCACAACCTAAGGCCCTGGTGCAAACTGCCTCATGGTCAGTGATCTGTCTACACACTCAGGAACCCTTGCTCTGATACCACTTGATGAAGGGGGTAAATCAATAAACACACAACAGAAATTAAACATAGAAAATAGAACTTTCTTTATTGATTTGGACAACTTATTACATTACAGAAGCTCAAATACAATAAGAGGAATCAATCCTCCACAGGTTGCAACACACTACAACTACACATCACTAGGCTCTGGAATCTTCTACCTTCTGTAATCCCAAATCAGCTAGGGTTTCTATTTTGCCACCTATTCTTGACTCTACACTTCCCCCCCCTTAACTCTATTACTACCCAGGGTTCCCAATAGCCCTTTTGGTGGCCAACAACCTAATTTTAAAATTTGCATCTCCCTCCAAAAATAGGTCAACTTCTGGGAGCCATAACTTTTGATCTGGGTGTCTGATTGACGAACCGTTTTATGCGTCAGAAAGCTCATGGAGTGCTCTATGCGCCAAGAACCCCCTCTACTAGTTTTGGCCATTTTTGGACCTATACAGGGCCATTTAGTGCCTCAAACCTGAGTTTGAATAATTTTTAGGTGTTTTTCAGGAAACGAAAACTTTAATATCTTTCAGCTTGCAAATGATCTTTGCATGATTCCTTCACCAAAGGTCTTATATTTCTGTTATGTAACTTCTTGTAAATTTTGACTTCAATCCATGCCCAAATGCAAACGTTCTAAAAATAGCAGATTACTATTTTTAGCAGTTTGAAAAAATTGAAAGTTCTACATCATTATTCAAGTGATTATGGAACTAGTACCACAAATTTTGAAAAGAAATGGAAAGAACATCAACAATTTTGAAACACATCTTTTTTTAGGTGATGCAAGATTGCCCTTACACCACTGGATGCTCCTGCATCAATAATCTTCTAGAATATTGTGCATATAGTCATGGAATATAAGAGTCATTGCACATTGGTAAGTAGCTCCTACATTCTTAAGTCCAAACGGCATGACTACCCAACAAAATCTACCCCAAGGTGTTATAAAGGTTGTTTTATATTGATCAAGACAATTTATAAGGATTTGATTATATCCTGAAATCCATCCATAAATGATAGCAACTCATGTCCAACTATGGAATCAACAATCATATCGATATTATGGAGCAGAAAATCATCTTTCAAAGATGCCAAATTTAAATCCTGGAAATCTATGCACATTCTTATACAACCATTAAGTTTAGCGATGGCAACAATATTTGAGATCAACGGAGAGTAATCAATAGGTCGAATAAAACTAGATTGTAAGAGTTTTCCTATTTCAATTTTGACAAGCAAAGCAATCTTAGGATTCATCTTAGGAATCTTTTGTTTGAATGGCTTAGCATCTAGTTTTAAGATAATATTGTGTGTTACGATCTAAGGATCTATACCAGGCATGTCTAAATAATTCTAAACAAACAATTCTGAGAATTCATTCAATAGTTTAGTCATTTCTTCTTTCTCGTCTACATCTAAACAATCACCAATAGGGATAACTTTTTCAAGGTTATCTTTATCCATAACAACATTGATAGTCTTTCCATTTAGGAGAGTACTATGGTTTGGGGGATTGTAAGATTGTTCTTCAAGTTCTTCATTTTTCTCTACTATAGCAGTTATTGTTCTAGTAGTCTTTCCATAATATGCATCATTGTTTAAACAATAAGGTAGGCCACATTTATGGTGATAACAAGGAATACCATCATAAGCACTTAAGAAGTCCATTATTGCTTCATCTACCGATGGAAGTGATCTTGGAGGACAATTGGTGTCAATCATCTTAGGGAATATCAAACTAAGTGTTGATATTGTATTCACATTTAGAGTAGGGCATTTGTGGGCTTTGGATTCCTTAAAAGGATTATATCCAATGCCACTTGAGTAATGTTACGAAGTGGATTCTATAGGGACTTTGATTCCTTGTTGATTTATGCCACATCCATTACCTACATAGTCACAATTTTTGTAAAGGATTCAGAATCCTCTTCCATAGAGAGAGACTATTTCTTTAGATGAAGGAGGAGCTTCATAAGTCTCATAATCAGCAGTATAACTCAGAGTATTATCCTTATTTGTCATCAAAGAAGTCTTATGTTTAATGTTTGAAGCATGCGATGTGATTGATGCAATATTTGATGTTTCAGGGACAGGGTTTTTAAGTTTATATTCTCCTGTGGAGGGAGATGCAAAATCTAATGAACCCCAGTCATCACCAACAAATGCATTCGATTGTTTGGACTCTTGCATAACATTTTTAGAGGTAAGAGGAGCTAATATATCAGCTTTCAAATTGTTTAAACTCTTAGGACCAACAACATGCTTATGCACTTCCAATTGCAAACAATTATTAGGTTCAAGATCTGAATGGATAGTATGCAGTTTATCTTTAAATATAAACTTAATCAAATGGTGCAAAGTAGAAGGAACTACTCCTAATGCATGTATCCAAGGTCTACCCAAAATCATGTTATAAGATAGAGAACAAGGCATGACATGAATCAAGGTAGGTACCATCATAGGTCCAACTTGTATATGTAAGGTTATAGTTCCCATGGATTGTCATCCAACATTATCAAATCTACAAATACTTAATGATTCTGGTTTGACAACAGATATATTAACTTTAACCTTATGCAATAAATCAATACCACAAATATTAAGGGCTGACCCATTATAAATCATCACTCTCTTAACCAATGTTTTGTTGATTGTAATAAAGATAACCAAAGGATCATACTGCTTCTAAACCTTGAGAGATGGTAACTCATGTTGAAAGAAAATGTTTGTTTTCATTGCGTGCATACAATCTAGTAAAGAGGAAACATCATTTGGTTTAATAGTAGGAGGAACAATCACCTTTTGTAAAGCTTCTTGAAGCATTCCATGGTAAGTAGGTGAAGTTCTTATAAGTTCCCAAAGAGATATATTTGTAGGAGTAGTGTGAAGCTACTCTACAAAATCATAGTCTTTACCACCTTTATATGTTAAACGAGGTGCTTGAGGAAGCATAGGTTGAGAAGCTAGTAAAGATATCAGAACACTTGTTTGTTGTGTACTTTGTTTATTATTCTGGGTATTATATGCATGAGAAACCACATTATGATTGGTTTGTTGTAAGTTTTGTTTCACAATTTATTTTGCACAATCATAAATGTGATCATGAGATTGAGAAGAGGATGAAAGACCTTTAACAAAAAGCATAGATTTAGAGGATGGTTGAAGCACATTTGCACATAGAGTGACCACAAATTTTGGTTTTTCAATCTCTTCTTTATATTTAGGAACATAAATTGCATTTACAAATCTTTGAAATAATGACGGCTTAGAGGCCGTAGTGGAATGTTCAATCGAGATAAAGTCCCCAAGGGCTTCATCTAACATATCGAAGACATCACGAATAAACATCTCATCATAAGCATGAAAATCTTGCAAAAAGTAATCCAACATTTTAACATGCTCTATTTAAACCAAGATTTAAATGCACAATGATGGCCTTTGAAAATGAAATACAACTTCCAACAATAAATGCTAATTTTCAATTCTTTTAGTGAAAAGATAAAAAATGTAATCCACAATTTAACATGTGCAATTTCACTAAAGAGGTTTTCCAATGCAATTATGCTCTAGGACAATAAATTATTTCAAATCTAAAGTTTAAAAGGATGCAAATTCTTTAAAGCTTGGGTTCACCAAAATGTTTAGGGTGAAAATTGATAGTTTGTTTAAGCTAGGTTAACTACCACAATTTCACCACTAAGCATTGGGAGGACAAAGACCAAGCTTGTGAACAAGCCTCTAACCACTTTGTCTGTCCCTTACGCTCACATGGTTATGAAACCTAAGGCCCTAATCAAGATTTTATCAAGTGTTTTCCTTCCAACCAAGTAAAACCCTAATTATGGCTTAAATAAAAAATATACAAAAACTAATGAAGCAACTGGTAAAAATGATCATAGAAGTACAGAGATAGAGTTCCAGAGATAGTGTACCTAGATTTTGAGGGCTATATGGACTAGGGATCCCGCTATAGTGTCCCAAACGTTTCCGCACAGGAAAATCTTTTGCACAGGGTGTCTGAGACTACTAAAAGGCTTCCAGATCCTGAAAATAACCCCTAGTTGGACGAGGGCACCTGCTCCAATGTCCCACAAGTCTCAAAATCTAAAAATCCAAAAGTTTGTCATGACTATACCCACAATACCCTTCTTTCTATAGCTTCTTTCTGTCAGAACCTGCGAAACACGATTTGCACATACAAAAGAAGTAAGATTTTGTGGCTATATAGGAACTTGCCTCAGTCAAGCCCCATCTTTGGTATTTCTACCTCAACAATAGCTAGAGATAAAGATTTGTAGAAGTGTGTGCAAACCTAACAATGTGTGTATGCAGAAAAATCAAACCCTAGATGTCTCAATCAAGGGAAGATCAACAACTTGCTTTGCATCAATAAACACATACAACTTCACCTCAAGGAGATGAGATAAATGAAGACTTGCATGAACAAGAAGGAAAATCAACAATGTCCATGGAGGATCTCCAAGCTTGCTGTTGGAGGCTTCAACCCTTCTCTCGATCATGCAAAGGGTGTACAAACCCTAGGAAGAGCAAGATAGACTCAAGATCTTGATTCCTAATCTTCATCCATTGTCTCCAAGATAGCAAATAAAGAATACTTCAAGGAGCTTCAACAAGTCACTAATCTTCAATAGCAATTGCAATAGAGTTTTGCCATCAAGCTTGCATAAGAATTGTGTACGATAAAATGATTTGCAAATGTCTTTTTATATCTAGCTTTAGGGAATTCAAATTTTGAAGTAACGTCTCGATATCGCGTGAAAACTAAGAATTTGAAAATAGAATCCTGAGGCATTCTACAGGAACTGACACCCCTCCAAAATTCAAAATCTCAGGAAACAGGAGAGAACTAGGGCACGGGAACCCAAGTCCTAGCCCCCAATTTTAGCTCAGATCTACATTTTTGGGGGTCCTAGGGATCCAAATCTCAAATCTCTTTCTGGGTTCTATCAATAAGTTACCTCAAAAAGTGAATAAACTACTCCTAGACTTAGTCAATCAGTGTTTCAGGAAGGCCAGAAAAGAAAAGGTTGGAAGGTCACCAAGAGTGAGGAGCAAAACTGAGGGAAATTGTACCATTCCATACAGAAGGACAATTTCCAACATTACACAAACAACACAATTTGTCATCCACAACATTTTTCTTCCCCACAAACAAAACAAGCCCTTGGTCCTACCACCATTTGACTGACTCCTACCACAAGAGGGAGTGACTGGGCATGTGCCTCCAACAAGGGTGCAGTTTCATGTGTTGCATTAGGGTTTGACTTACTCGCATTATACTTGGTCAATTTTGAACATCTCAACCTCTTGCACTTAATGGAAAAACAACTATAAATAAACACAAAAAAACATTTCTAACACAAAGTTAAATAGCACAGACTCAAGTGAAAATTAAATATAAATACATGTCAGCACATCATAGAGCTTGAAAAAATGCATCTTTTGCTTAAAAAAATTGCAACAATGATAGTAAACTTTCAAACCATCACCATATAAACCCCCAAATTTGCTCTTTAGACTGTTAGAAATGAAAGCACAACTACTCAATGGAAATCTGATTCAAATGAATATTTAACGATCTTTAACAAAGTATTAGTGATGGAGATTACATCACAGAAAATAAACCCACAATACAAAAATATACCAGAAGCAGAATGAAGCACATAAGATAGTATTTAACATGGAGAAAACCCTTGCTGGTAAAAAACTCCACCAAGAAAAGAGGCCAAGTTGTAATATCTTCACAAAAGGAGATTACAAATACATTCACTTCCTCTATCCTTCAACCTTCACTCTGGCAGAACCTCGGTACCTGTAAACCCGTTATGCAACTCATCTACTATGCCATGGTTTATATAGAATTTACAATCCTTGAGATAGGCGTCCACCTTGGAATCTCCACCCTTGCAACAATAAATGTCATCATACATGCATCCTACACTTCCAAAAAGACCCATGCAAACTTGGGTGCCTAGGGCCAAAAATAGCCACTTACAACATCTTATGACGCGTCATAACTGTCATAGATACCACTAAAAGAGAATCTTCCCAAGATAAGCACTTGGGGCCTAACATAGCAACTTACAACACATTAATAACCATCATATGCATCATAGTGTCATAGAATCTTATGACAACTTATAGCTGTCATAGATTCTTTACATGCACCCACAAAATATTATGACATGTGTCATACAAGCTAAAAATAGTAGATTCTCCACATGGATGCCCCACTTTGACCAATTACCTTTTACCATAGTAAATGGCATCCAGTAACTACTGCCGATAACTCTAGAACTTACTAGTATAGTAAATCTGTAATTACTATGGACAGTAAATAATTTTTACCACTACTAGTGAAACTAGTACATCCCTTATGGGTAATTACAAATAATAAATGGAATAATACAATAATGGGATTTACAAGGTTAATGGCACCTTATCCCAACATTCTCCCACTCGACATTATACATTGTAAATCAACCTATAGGAAATCAATATGAAAAATACTCAGGCACTAGAAATAAGGCACATGGCCTCTCTGTACTACACAAACTTCTCTGTGCTCATATGTTTGGTCAATGAATCTACAACATTCTCCTGAGTGTCTATCTTGTTCAGCTTAATCTATCCATTAGCAACCAACTCTGGAACAAAGTGATATTGAACATCAACATGCTTAGTCAAAGCATGATACATAGGATTCTTGGCCAAACAGACAGCACTCTGGCTATCACAACCAATCTGAATGATCCTATAATTAAAACCAATACCTGTACACAGTCTCCTCAACCAAACTACCTCCTTAGAGACATGGGTAGCAACCATATACCCTACTTTTGTGGTGGACAAAGCAATTGTAGGCTGCCTCTTACTCATCCAACTCATTGCTCCAAACAAAGTAAACGCATAGCCACTAGTGGACCTTTGACTATCTAAGTCACCTGCCCAATCTGCATCAACAAAACCATGTATGTCCAAAGATTTATCAGTACTATCAATACTGGAGTAAACCAAACAATAATTAGGAGTACTTGCAAGATATTTAAGCACCCTTTTCGCATAATTCCAGTGTTGTCTACCAGGGTTAGACATAAATCTGCTCAAAACTCCCACTGCTTGGGCAATATCTAGTCTAATACAAACTATTTCATACATAAAACTCCCTACAATACTAGCATATGGCACATTAGACATATTCTCAAGATTATCCTCAGTCTTTGGACACATATCTAATGAAAGCTTAGTACCAATGGGTAAAGGAACTCTAACTAGGTTACAATCCTGCATACTAAATCTCTGCAAAATGGTATTCACATACTTTGTGACAACCAAAGCCTTATGTTACCTCTATCCCTTCCGATCTCCATTCCCAAAATATACCTGGCAGCACCAAGATCCTTCATATAAAATGCACCTAAAAGTTGGGCTTTAAGCTCACTAATCATACCCTTAGTATTGCCAAAAAATAACATGCCATTAACATACAATGCAATGATCAGTATAAAATCATCAACACAATAAATGTAAACATAGTGATCCTCCTCACTTCTAACAAAACCCAATTTCAACACAAATGAATCAAACTTTTGATACCACATTTTGGGAGATTGTTTCAAACCATAAAGTGACCTCTTCAACCTGCAAACCCAATGTTCTTTTCCTTTTACCTCAAAACCTATAGGCTATTGCATATAAATTTCTTCCTCAAGATCTCCATGCAAGAACACAGTCTTAACATTCATTTTCTCAATCTCCCAATCATAAGTTGCAGCAATGGATAAAATAAATCTAATACAAGTCAATTTAGCAACGGGAGAGAAAATCTCACCAAAATCAACTCCCTCTCTCTGGGAGTAGCCCTTGGCTACCAGTCTAGCCTTGTACTTCTCTGATGTCCCGTCTGCTCCAAACTTCTTGAACACCCACTTACAACCTATGGCCTTTCTTCCTTTGGGAAAATGAACAACATCCCAGGTGTTACAAGAGTATAAAGCCATCATCTCCTCCTGCATGGCTAATAGACAAGACTCACTATCATTTGAAAGAATAGCTTCCCTGTAGGATCTAGGCTTATCTTTAGTACTCAATAAAGAAAATACACAATGGAAATCTGGTGGGCTATACCTATCAAATGGATTCTGTCGTCTTTTGGATCTCCCTAAGGGTGGAGTAAGAGTCTCAACTTCTTCTTATGTATGATATTTTGTACAAACTTCTTCTGTAACAACAGATTCATCTTCATCAAAACTACTTGAATCTCCTTCTTCTTCTTCACCCCCCAATCCATCATTATGTTCTTCCTAAGGTGCATCTTGCTTCTCTAAAGCAAAGTGCACTCTCTTTACCTTTTCTTCTTTTTCTTTTGGTTGCTCAAGTTTAGAAATAGCTCTAAGTTCCCTGAAAATAACATCTCTAGAATAGATAATCTTACATGTTAGTGGATTCCAAAGATTATAACCTTTGACATTATCACCATATTTAATGAATGTACATTTTTCATCTTTTGGATTCAACTTAGATCACTTTTCCTTAGGCACATGAACAAAAGTCTCCAGCCAAAAACCCTTAAATGTGAAACAAAAGGTTTCTTACCTACCCACACTTCATAAGGTTTCAAATCAAGAGCCTTACAAAGAGATATGTTTATCAAGTAGCAAGCAGAACACACAACCTCTACCCAAAAGCATTTATCCAACTGTACATCACTTAGCATACTTCTGGCTCTTTCCATGATTGTTTGGTTCATCCTTTTTGCAACACCATTATATTGTGGTGTATACAGAGTTGTCTTTTGTTTGATAATACCTCCATGCTTGCAAAACTAATCAAATTTCTTAGAGTAATATTCCACTCCATTGTCAAATCTTAATATTTTTATCTTCAAACATGATTAGTTCTCTACTAAGACTTTGAATTCCTTAAACTTAGTGAAAACTTCATATTTGTGTTTCATAAAATAAATCCAAGTAAATCTGGACACATCATCAATGAAGGTAACAAAATAATGAGATTTTTCAATAGATCCATAGGTCCAAACACATCTGTATGAATAATTTCTAACTTCTCTTTTGCTCTATTGCTTCCTAAAGGAAATAATTTTTAATTTTGTTTACCAAACACACAATGCTCACAAAAATCAAAGTGCTCATCAGAATAAGAGAAACCATCCAAAAAATCTTTATTCTTAATAGTTTTCAAAATATTATTACTTGTGTGACCTAATTTACAGTGCCACAACATACATGTATTTTCAGTACTGGCCTTAGATACATAGGAGACATTACAAACTGTAGTGGCTTTAAGCTTGAACAGGTTTCCCAATCTCTTCCCCTTTTTTACCACCAAGTTTCCTCTCACCAATTTGCAGCCATCTTGTCAAAAGTCACATGCATTCCCAAATCATTCAGCTTTGAAACATAAATCAAATTTCTAGCCAATCCAGGAACATGATAAATATTAGGGAGGGTTTTAACCTTCCCATCACTGAAACACAACAGTACCTTGCCTTTCCCAACTATCGAATATGTAGAGTTGTCCCCAATGTACACATTACCTCCATCATATTCTTCATATGTGGAGAACCATTCCTTATGCGAGGTCATATGAAATTAGCATCCTGAGTCAACCAACCAGTGATCATTAGAAACAACACTACATGCAGAAAGTAAAATAACTTCACCTACATTTAAGGACTTATCTGAAACACTCTCTCACTGTTTCTTTGGGTTTCTGCACTCCTTCTTCACATGTCCCCTTTTACTGTAGTTCCAACACTTAACTCTGTTCTTCTTCCCATGAGTCTTAGAATGGCCCTTGGACTTGTCCTTAGCCCCTTTTTGATCTCCTTTCAGTCCTCTTTCCTTAGACCTTCCCCTGACACTGAGAGCATCCCCTGAACTATCCAAACTCTTCTTCCTTAGTTCTTGTGACAGTAAAACTGCAACAAGGGCATCCAACTTGAGGTCTTCGAAGTTAGTAGTGATAGCTAGTATAACATTCTCCTAAGACTCAGGTAAAGAACAAAGAAGCAAGATACATTTATCTTCCTCATCAACATCAACATCTACTGAAGCAAGCTAACTCAACAACAAATTAAATAGATTCACCCTCTTTCATTTTTAAGGAAAACAATTTTCTTTTTAAATAGAGTTTATTTACCATAATCTTGGCTTGATAGATCTCACCCAACTGTTTCTATAATTTATGTGCAGTCTCTTCCTTTGCAACATTCATTAGGATAGAATCTGAAAGACGCAAACAAATGGTTCTTCATGCCTTCTTATCCAGTCTATCCCACTCATCTAGAGAGACATCGTTGGGTTTCTTCTCTTTTTGGACAGCCAACCACTAGTTTCTTTCTTCCAACAAATCATCCATTTTTATCTTCCACAACTCATACGACATTCCCTTAAACTTCTCAATGTCCAAATGAGAGGTTGATGCAACAATGGATGCAACCATAATAACAACTCAAGATTTGCAAAACAAACACAACCAAATCTCCCACTACAACTACATCTTCCACACTACCACCCAAGAGTCAAAGTTGGCTAGGCTCTGATACCAAATGTTAGAAATGACAGCACAACTACTCAATGGAAATATGATTCAAATGAATATTTAAAATCTTTAACAGAGTATTAGTGATGGAGATTGCATCACAAAAAATAAACCCACAATACAGAAATATACCAGAAGTAGAATGAAGCACATAAGACAATATTTAACGTGGAGAAAACCCTTGCGGGTAAAAATCTCCACCAAGAAAAGAGGCCAAGTTGTATTATCTTCACAAAAGGAGATTACAAATACATTCACTTCCTCTATCCTTCAACCTTCACTCTGGCAGGAACCTGGGTACCTGTAAACCTATTATGCAACTCATCTACGATGCCATGGTTTATATAGAATTTACAATCCTCAAGATAGGCATCCACCTTGGAATATCCATCCATGAAACAATAAATGTCATCATACATGCATCCTACACTTGGAAAAAGATGCCCATGCAAACTTGGGTGCCTAGGGCCAAAAATAGCCACTTACAGCATCATATGACATGTCATAACTGTCATAGATATCACTAAAAGAGAATCTTCCCAAGATAGGTGCCCATGGCTAGCCATAGCAACTTACAACACATTATTAACCATCATATGCATCATAGTGTCATAGAATATTATGACAACTTGCAGCTATCATAGATTCTTTACATGCACCCACCAAACATTATGACATGTGTCATACAAGCTTACCTTAGTAAATGACATCCAGTAACTATCGTCGATAACTCCAAAACTTACCTGTACATTAGCTCCATAATTACTGTGTATAGTAAATAATTTTTACCACCACCGATTAAACTAGTACATCCCTTATGGGTAATTACAAATAATAAATGGAATAATACAATAATGGGATTTACAAGGTTAATGGCACTTTATCCCAACATAGACCAATTGCGACTCTTGCACCATAAAATAAATAATAAAAGAATTGAACTCTAGACCAACCACATCTCCTGCACAAAACAAAAAATACAACCATAAATAGATATAGAAAAACCTCTCACACATAACTAAACAACATGGACTCCAACAAAAATTAAGCACAAATACGTGTTAGTATAATCACAGAGCTTCAGAAAATTCCAGCCCCATGTGTGTCATTTAAGCCTACTACAAGCCTCCATATTTTGCATTCATGTCTACTATGGTAGTGCAAACTATGACACATATGATATGAAGAAAAACTTTTAAAAAAACATTAATTTAATGAGTTGGCCACACAACATTTATTTGATGTGTTGGCCACTAGACAAGTTGCATGCAATATGCATACATATAAATCTTAGAAAACCATTTTATTTTTTCCTACATGAAATTTGATTTGCTCTAGTTTTTTTCCTTTTTTTAATTAAACTAATACTTGCATCTTTAACAGGTGCAAGGGTTTCGCCGATAGAAAAATAATTATAGTAGTAACTTAGATGCATTTATTATGATTTCATATTTTTACATTGCAAAGATTTAATCTCTAGGAAGATTTTATTTTTACAGTATTGATTTTTAATGACCCCACTATGAAGATTTGATTTGTTTGAAGATTTATTTTTTCACATTATTGATTTTTGGTGCCCTAAAAATGGTTTATTAGTGAGTTAAAACATTATTTTATGGCATGAGTCAAATTTTTGACAGAAGGCTAACAATATAACCTATCACCTAAAAATAAAAAAACCTACTAGCAAAATTAAAACACATCAATCAACATGCCACAAACTAATTATAATTAGAAAAAAAAATTTAAAAATCAAAATTTAAACTACTTTTAAAAAATATGATTGATTTTTCAATTTACATAAACCCCCATGCAAATTAATAATAAAAAAGTGAATCCAATATAGAGGAGAGGACTCAATTGCTGAGCATGTTCAATAGGTGTGATAGTATTGAAAAAATGAGTTGCGGACCACCAAGGACCTTAAAACTACAAGGAAGCATGTAATACACATCCATAACTGTGTACTTAAAACTGCAAAGGCAACCATTCATTTACAGAGGAATGTGAGCATGCTAATAGGCCTTCATCACTAGCTTACTCTGCCAGAACACACACTGATACTCTATTATGTATAAAATTCATAGGGGAAAGAAAAAATGATCTAAAAACTTGGAATTATCACCTTCATTGCATCTTGAACACAATTCCAAAACTGCAAGGCCATATCTACAAATGCGGAGGAATGCAGAGCATTCCATTGTCCTGCACAGAACATCTTCACAAAAGTGACACTATCTTCAAATACTCAACAACAAAACATTCTTCTAGTAATGCAATCATCATGGAACTTGGGTCATACATAATACAGACCATTGATAGCATCAGCAATGCATTTGATCATCTTTGTGCTTTTAATTCCCATCTTAATATGAACTATATCTTCTCTCTTTTCTTGTCGGATGGGACATGACATCCAACCATGAACTGTATCTTCTTCTCTTGCTGGATGGGGAATGACATCCAACCATGAACTGTATCTTATTCTCTTGTTGGATGGGACATGACATCCAACCATGAATACCATCACACCACCATGATAGTGTTGACATCAATGACAACCTAGTAATAGTTTTGACATCAATGACAACCCTATGAACCATATGTGTAACAATCTCCCCTTTTGGCATTGATGGAAACACATCTCTACTTCTCTTCCCCTTTGACATAAAAGACAAAGGGCAATCACTACCTCAATCAGAGACCACATACTTGCACATTCTTTCATAGGCCATGACTTCTTGCAGCAAACAAACTCCCCCCAACATTAGCAACCACTACCTGCTCCCCCTGAGAGGTAGCCACCATTAGTCCAGGAACAAGATATAACATGAACTCCCCCTTGACAGATTCACCATTATGCATCTAGCAAGAAGGAGGGGTAATTACCACTAACCTCTGCCAGAGGTCCTCAAAAGTATCCTTTGCCAGAGCCTTTGTGAAAATATATGTTATTTGATCCTTAGTTGGAACATATTCCAACTTCACTTCCTTGTCTACAACCTTCTCTTTGAAAAAGTGATACCTGATTTATATATGCTTGGTTCTAGATGCATCACTAGATTCTTGGAAATATTGATAGCACTTATATTGACACACAAGATAGGAATAGGCTCATCATACAATACCTTAATGATATCCTTCAGGGTTTGCTTCATCCACAACACTTGTGTACATCAAGATGCTACTGCAATGTACTCTACCTCTGCAGTAGATAAGGACATTGAATCTTGCTTCTTGCTCTACCATGAAACCAATCTACTTCCTAAAAAGATAGCACCTCCACTTGTACTTCTTCTATCCTCAACACAACCAACCTAGTCAACATCAGTGTATGCACTCAAATCAAATTCATAACCTCTTGGATACCATAGGCCATAGTCTGGAGTTCCTTTCAAGTATCTGAATTTCCTTTTTACTACCTTCTCATGTGTTTGCTTGGGATTGGCTTGATATCTGGCAACCACACATACTACATGCATAACATCAAGTTTAGAAGTAGTCAAGTACAACAATCCTCCAATCATAGATCTATAGACAGTCTAATCCACCTCTGGAGACTCATCATCTTTGCTCAAGTGACATCCAGTTACAATGGGAGTACTTGCTGTTTTGAATCCTCCATACCAAACTTCTTCAACAACTCTTTAACATACTTAGCTTGAGAAATAAAGATACCACCATCTAGCTGAGTAATTTGAATTCCAAGGAAGATATACATTTCACATATCATAGACATCTCAAACTCCTTTTGAATCTCCTCTGCAAACGTCTGATATATATCATCATCTCCACCAAAGATGATGTCATCAACATATACTACAACTATCAATATTATGTCTCCTTCTTCCTTGATATAAAGATTGCTATATGTAGTACCTTTCTTGAAACCTTCCTAAAGTACTTGTCCAACCTAGCATAGCAAGCTTTAGGTGCTTGCTTAAGACCATACAAAGCCTTATTGAGTCTACACACCATGTCTGGATCTTTTGATATCTAGAAACCATCTAGTTGTTCAATGTAAACCTCTTCCTCTAGGTCACCATTCAGAAATGTTGACTTAACATCCATCTAATATACCTTGAAGTTCTTACGAGTAGCACGAGCAAGGAACATTCTAGTTGCCTCCATCCTTGCTACCAGAGTAAAAGTCTCCTTAAAATCAATACCTTCTACTTGTGTGTATCCTTTGCATACTAGTATTCCCTTGTTCCTTACAACTTCACCTTCTTCATTCAGTTTGTTTTGGAACACCCATTTTGTTCCTATAACATTCTTATTTGTTGGTCTGGGAACCAATTCCCATGCTGGATTCTTCTCAATCTGATCCAATTCTTCTTCCATGGCTTTTATCCATCCATCATACTTGTTGGCTTCATCAAAGTTTTTGGGTTCCACTTTTTATATAACAAACACAAGTTTACTTTCTCATGTGTCTTTACAAGCCTTCTTCTTGTCTGTACACCTTCATTCTTATCTCCTATGATCTGATCTATTGAGTGGTTCTTCTGAACATACTTTGCTAGAGTCTTGGGCATCTGCTCTGGTTCTTGTTCCTTTTATTCTTTTACTTCTTCTTCTTCATCTATAATTCATGGAAGAATATTAGATTCAGAGTCCTCTGATTCATGTGTGATCTGATATAGGTCTTCATCTATCTTGACATTTGTGCTTTCAATCATCTTTCCCAACCTCTTGTTGTAGCATCTATAAGCCTTGCTTCTGGTTGAGTATCCAAGAAACATTCCTTCATCACTTCTTGAATCAAACTTTCCTAGGTCTTCTTCATCTCTTCTGATATATAACATTTTCTACTAAAGATAGTAAAGTATCTGACTGTGGGAGGTCTTCTATACCATAGCTCATAAGGAGTCTTAGTGTTTTTGACCCTCAGTTGCACTCTATTAATTAGATAGACAACAATATGAACTGCATCCTTCCAGTACATATCAGGAAGATTTGCATCTTTCAACATTATCGTAGACATCTCTTGTACAGTCCTATTCTTTCTTTCCACTACCCCATTTTGCTGAGGGGTCCTAGGAGCTGACAGATGTCTCCTAATACCATGATCTTCACAAAATATTTCAAATTCATTTGAATTAAATTCACCTCCTCTATCAGATCTCAAGCATTTGATCTTAGCATCTACTTCATTTTCAATCCAAGCTTTGAACACTTTAAATTTATCAAGGGTATCTAATTTTTCTCTTAAGAAAGTAACTAAATTTATTCTAGAATAATAATCAATAAGCAACATGGAATATGTCTCACCTTGTTTACACTTTACTCTTGTAGGGCCACATAGATCAATGTGAATTAGGTCTAATTGATTGAAAAAGAGTACTCCTTGCTTTTTAAGTTTTTCTTTGTCTGCTTTCCCATTTGACATTCTCTGCATACTGTATTTGTAGGCTTGATTATCTTAGGCATATCTCTCACTACATGAGTAGAATTGATCTTTACCATATTATCAAAATTGTTGTTTCCCATTCTCTTATGCCATAGCCAACATTCACTAGACAACAAACATGTTCTTCCATTTACCTCCTTTAGGTGACAGATATCACCATATGTCTTGATACTTTCTACCACTAATTTTATAGATCTTGCCTTCCTGATCTCACGACCAAGTTGGCATGAAAGGTGAGACTATACCCTTTGCTGCACATCTGATTGACACTGAGAAGATTGTGTTTTAGCCCTTTGACATAGAGGACATCCTCAGTCCTATTCTTCCCATCAATAGTTATAGCACCTTTTCCACATATTTGTGCTAACTCATTACCACCAAACTAGACAGCACCACCATCCCACTTCTTAAGGTTGATAAACTTCTTGTCACCAGTCATATGATTTAAGCATCCACTATCAATTACCCATGCCTTGGATTCTTCTTTTGCATGAAAGGCAGTCCATACAACCATTGATATTTCATTATTTTGATTTGTTTGCAAGGTATCAGTCTTCTCACAAGTTCTGGCATCATCCTTTTTGTTACCAATATTTAGGACCATGAAAAGTGTTTCATCATTTGAATCATCATGATCCTCATCTTCTGAAGAAATAATTGCTTTCTATGGAATACAAACTTCTTTTGAACTTATCTCTTCTATTATTACCCCTTGATTCTTTGAAAGGACATTTAGAAGCAAAATGACCAACCTTTCCACAATTGAAACATTTGAAGGGTAACTTACCTTTGTATAAATGCCAGTACCTTTCTTTAGTCTTCTTACAAAATTTGCTTCAACTTCATCAGAGCTCTCATCTTCATCAGCAACTTCTTCTTTTGTCTTCATATTGGTTTTGAAAGTAGCTTCTTTCTTTTGAACATCACTACCAAACTCTCTCATTTCAAAGGCAGTAAGGGTACCAAACAATTTGTCTATAGTGTATGTATCCAAGTTTGCATTCTCCTCAATGGCAGATACCTTATGATTATAAGATTTGGGAAGAGATCTCATAATCTTTTTCACAATCTCATATTATTTCACTTCTCCACCAAGATCTGTAATGTCATTGACCACTTCATTCACCCGTAGCATATATCTAGCAATGTCTTCATCCTCTAACATTTTTAGATTCTTAAATCTATTCTTGAAGATCTACATCTTGTCTTGCTTTACTTTCTTATCTCCTTCATAGATGGTTTTAAGATTATCCCAAACTTCTTCACCAGAATCACAACCCATTATTTTTTAAAGTTCTAAATCAATTAACCCACTCATGATAGAAAATTTTACCTTGGCATTGTTATCATACTTCTTGATTTCATCTACATCTATAGGAATAGTAGCAAAAACTGTGTAACCATACTTGACAGGGTCCCAAACACCATACCGTAGAGAATTAATATAAGCTTCCATTCTTAGCTTCCAAAAAGCATAATTTGTTCCATCAAACCTAGGTATCTTGTTGGATCCATTTTGTGTCATCCTGGACCTTCCTCAAGTGGTTAAGCTTCCCTCAAAGGAACTTGGCTCTAATACCAAATGTTGAACACACTAGGATACTGAGAGGGGGCTGAATCAGTATCTAAACAATCTTCAATTTTAACAAATTCAACATTTCCAGAGCAAATCAAAACTTAATCAATACAGCATAAACATAAACATGAAATATTAACACAATCTAGAAGGGAAAAATCACAGTGAGGATTAACTCACAATATATGAATCTCAAATAATAACTTTGTTTTAGGGGTTATAACCCAAGGAAGCTGCTACTCCCTAAGTAATTTTGATTTAGGGTCACCCCCAAGGAAGCTTCTACTCCCTAATGACTTTTCTTTAGGGTCACTCTCAAGGAAGCATCTACTCCCTGAATTGAGAACACACTTACAAAAGATTATAGTATGACAGTCCTTCTACTATCTAAAAACTGACATTGAAGCTCACACCTTTGATGAATGCACTTCTACCTCTTCACACTTTCTTCTGATGATCTGATCAGTTAGGCACACTCTACACTTGATCATTGTCACAAATATGTCTTCAAGATGAATGAGGATAGCATCAACAACTTCTTCTCTTTCTCCTTCAGTTGCTTATCAACAATGCATTCATTCTGCCTTTTATCTACTTGTGAGATTTTCAACCACATTACAATCACACCTCATCTCACTCAATTTGATTCATTATTTATACATGATATTACATTGATCACATTGCTTGTCAGCCAGATACAACATGAAAAATACATTTACAAGTCGGCCAAACACCACACAATATGAAACGTGTAGAAGATAGGTCCTAATTGAAACCACACGTTACACCAACAGAAGATCCAAGCCTTGCGGACATGAAAACTTGGTTAACCAGGTCCAAAACATCCTTCACAGCTTCAACCACCAAGAAATTACATCCGCACACTCTGCCCTTTTGAAAATAGGACATCTTTAAAGAAAACATATGAAAACTTGAAGCGTAATGGCCACATCAACTTGAAAACCTTGTGAGGTACTGGAAACAAGAAATATCTTCATGAAAGCTCTTCCAAATGAGTCCACATGACTCATACAACATCTTCAAATACTCCTTTGCCACCGCACATCAAAGAATTGTGCCACACATCTTCAATCTTTAACTCTAGGAACAATCTATCATCCGAAACACATTGCAACATGTTGTCATTTGAAAAACTAAGATGTGGACCACCAAGGACCTTGAAACTACAAGAAAGCATGAAATACACATCCATAAACATGTCCTTAAAACCACAAAGGCAATCATTCATTTGTGGAGGAATGCAGAGCATCCCAACATGTCTTCATCACTAGCTTACTCTACTAGAGCACATGTTGGTACTCTATTATGCATTACTTTCACAGTAAAAGAAAAAATGATCTAAAAACTTGGAATTATCACCTTCAATGCATCTTGAACATAATTCCAAACCGCATGGCCATATCTACAAATACAGAGGAATGTGGAGCATTCCATTGTCCTGCACAAAACATCTTCACAAAAGTGACACTGTCTTCAAATACTCAACAACAAAACATTCTTCTGGTAATGCAATCATCATGGAACTTGGGTCATACATACTATAGGCCATCAGTAGCATCAGCAACACATTTCATCATCTTTGTGCTTCTTATTCCCATTTTAATATGAACTATATCTTCTCTATTTTCTTGTTGGATGGAACATGACATCCAACCATGAATTGTATTTGACATCCAACCATGAACTGTATCTTCTTCTCTTGTTGGATGGGGCATGACATCCTACCATGAATTGTATCTTCTTCTCTTGTTGGATGGGACATGACATCCAACCATGAATACCATCACACCACCATGATAGTGTTGACATCAATGACAACCTAGTAACAGTGTTGACATCAATAACAACCCTATAAACCATATGTGTAACATGGAGTGAATTAGATCAAGCAATATTACACATAAAGTACAATCATGCTATAAGTAGTAATAAATGAATAGAGAGATTTCTTAGATTTGTGATTGAAGAATGAATTTCAACTGATGAAGTTAGTGAGATCTATGCACCTTGAAATCTGGGAAAGTCTTGGATAGTTGTCTATATGGGTCAAAACCAAAATATTATTCTTTTCTCTATGCTAGGTTGACTTTTCCAATCTAGGTCTAGTCTGCACTTGGGAACTCATTTTATATCTACTAACTTGCTCTCTAATGATCTCTGGATTCTACCTTATGGAGCCTTAAAAAATAGACTACCAAGGAATGATGTCCTCTTTCACACTCTTAGGGTTTTAATGTCAAACTAGCAATATTTACAAATACCTTAAAAAGAAACGAGCTTCGAGCATGCTCATGAATCCTAGAATGCTCACTAGTTAACTCACATGCACTACCTAGATGAGTGTATGATCTAATATGACAGATTCTTTGCTTGATTTTTAGAATTTGAATGCAAATGTGAATTATTATTCTTTAATATCTTTGTGTCCAATGATGATATGATTGTTCAATTAGTATCATTTGATGTTTTTTATACATGAACATAACACCAAATTGTAAAGATTTGTGCACAGTTGGCATGGGACCAAAGTGTAAAAGGGGTCTAGTTAGCTAAAATATTTGATTTTAATTTTGTATTTAGATGGATCAAGATTATGGCCACAAGGACGATCTTGTAGTTGTAGATGCAACCTAGGTCATACATCTAGGTTGAATTAGTGTTTGATAGGAGGATTATGGATTAATATAGGATTAATGATCAAAATTAGGTAGATGAGCTAATTAAACTAGGATTGTGTGCACATAAGCATAGGGGTAAGAGATGAGCATAGGTCTAGGTGCAAGATAGGGTAGGTATGCAGGCCCAACTATGCACAAAAATGAGTCATTTGTAGATATATAAATGTATCAATACATCTCCCCAAACAAGGCACAAAAGTAAATGGGAAATGCATCGAGGATGTATTTTTCACCATTACATTTTCCCTCCACTTTAAGGTGCATGCGAATCTAAAAATTTGAATCATACATCTCTAAGTATTTAACATTCTCAAATATGCATAAAGTAAATGTAATAAATAGACGATCCTATGGTTTGAATAAAGGACAAGGATTACATTTCCATGTTCTTTTCTTTCACATATGCTCTCCAATAATTTTTTTGTAACAAAATAGATAAAATATGTTGGTAGGTGGCGACTGATCAAGAAAGTACTGTACACTAGCCATGTATCCTCGCCGGGGTTCGGCGCCGGGCTAGGCCCCAAGCGGGGATTCGGGGGCGGCATCCCCCAAGAAGCAGGGGTTCAGGGGCGTAGCCCCCGAATTTTTATTTTTGGACCGACATAAAAAAGCCCTATTTTGTAACCGACATAAGGCTTGATAAAAGCGGCTAAGGGTTAGGGTTTTTTGATATATTGTATTGTAGCATTTGCAACGGTATTTTTGAGTTGCAAGGATTGCTGGTTGTAATCGATTTGATTTACTAGATAATAATATTGGACTCTCTATTGGTGGATGTAGCCCAAGTTTGGGTGAACCACGTTAAAACTTGTCTCTCGCTGTTATTATTTCTGTGTATTTCCATTCCTCTGTTTAATCTTTATTTGCATTTAATTGATATCTTCTGCCGGCTAATCGTAACAAAATATTCTATAAATAACTTGTCACTCACAAAATAAATGGAATAAAAAATAAAAATATTAGTGATCATCTATACTCTTCAATTGATTACCTCCATAAAATATAATTATTTTTAAAAAAGTCTTATTAAATATATTAATAATAAACATAAGCAAAATAAAAATAGATTGACAATCAAATACATGGTAAAATAATCATAATTATATAACAAATCAATAAAAGGTGATAAATATGTAAACACATATAATCATCCAACTATTAAAATATAACAATCATAGCTAAAAACTACATGGTAAAAAACATGACAATAGACTTGAGATAAAATTTAAAGTTAAAGTTATTGTCCCCAAATCATAGCAAAAAAACAAAATTATTACCCCTAGTCATAGCTAAAAACTCCATTACAATTTATTGGAGATAAAATCTAAAAAAAATAATTGCCCCCAAGTCATAGCTAAAAACTATATGACAATTGACTAGAGATAAAATCTAAAATAAAATTATTGCCCTCCAAGTCATAGCTTAAAATTCCATCACAATATATTGAAGATAAAATCTAAAATAAAATTATTGCCCCCAAGTCATAGCTAAAAACTACATGACTATAGACTCAAGATAAAATCTAAAATTAAATTATTACCCTCAAGTCATAGCTAAAAGCTACATGGCAATAGACTAGAGATAAAATCTAAAATAAAATTATTACCCCACCTCAGAGCTAAAAACTACATGACAATAGACTAGACATAAAATTCACAATAAAATTATTCTAGACCACAATTGTGTGGTTATTGTACACAATCTTACTACTGTTATGTGAGAACCAGTTGTGGGATCAGATGAGTTTGGTTAAAGTTCCAGTTACCTAAATCTTCTTCTTTTCTTTTCCCTTTAAGATGACAATATATTGGAAGAGGTTATGGCCATCTGGTGAAACACAAACCAATGTTTTGATACCTGAAATAATTTTCTGAATTAATTATAGCCACAAAATCTTAGTTGTATAGAAGAAAATAATTGAGCTAGGGACATACAATGCTAGCTCAACTTTTCAATGGTTAATATTAGAAAGCAAGATGTTACAGATTGAATTGATTTTTATCATTGTTTTAAATTTTATTCTTTTTCATAAATGTTGTTTTCTTTTATTTTTTCTTCCTTCATAATAGTTGTTCATTCTCTTCTTTACATAGCCACAAATTCTTAGATGTCTATCTTCACTACATGTACAGAAAAGAATAATTGAACCATAGACATATCACAGTTTATCTCATCTTTTCAAAAGTTATTGAGAAGCATGATAATACAGATTAAATTGATTTTTATGACTACCTTATGAAGTCTCATTCTTCTCCACAAATGTTATTTTCTTTGATCTATTCTTCCTCCGTAACAATCATTCCTTCTTTTCCTTAGATAGCCACAAATTCTTAGATGTCTATCTTCACTATATGTACTTAAAAGAATAATTGAGCCCTAGACACATCACAGTCTACCTAATCTTTTCAAAAGTTATTGAGAAGCATGATAATACAGATTAAATTGATTTTTATCACTACCTTATGAAGACCTCATTCTTATCCACAAATGTTGTTTTCTTTTATCTATTCTTCCTTCATATAGTGGTTCCTTCTCTTCCTTATATAGCCACAAATTCTTAGATGTCTATCTTTATGTATTGAAAAGAAAAATTGAGCCATAAACACATCACAACCTACCTTATCTTTTCAAAAATGATTAAAAGCATGATATTACAGATTAAATTGATTTTTATCACTGCCTTACTACACCTCATTCTTTACCTCAAATATTACTTTCTTTCTTTTCTTCCTTCATAAAAGTTGTTCCATCTCTTCCTACTGTTGTTTTCTGTGACCTTTTCTTCCTTCCTATTTTTTAATACTGCATGATAGTTGTTTTCTATTCACACTATCTAATGTCCTCTTCATTGATGCAAATTTTGAGAATGACTGCCTACCCGTTTTTATTGATGAAAACTATGAATAACTCCACATCTGTTTGAATAAGGTAGTTTTTCAATTTTAAATAAATATATAGTCGTCTTTATAATTGGGAGAAATTTTAATCTTGACTAACCATTATCTACATTTTAATGAAAATTAACCGGAAATTAGACTCCACAATCAAAAATCAAAATTAAATGTGACTAGAACTCCCAGGTACTTTTGTGGAGGGTCATATTTAATATTAATTTAAACTGTAGTCCTCATTTGGTAGTTCTTCATCTAGAAAAATCAACTTAATCAACTTTTTATTAGTTGTGAAAAAAATAAAATATGAAAATCTCCTTGTTTGGCCGACAGGCCATTCTATATGTGCACACATCTTGTAACTGCCACACATCTTGTAACTGCCAAAAATTTGGTAGTTCGTCGTCTATAAAACAATAAAAAATGGTAGTTCAAAAATATTTTCTCCAAATTTTTTTTAAAATAACAGCAGCTATCATTGCAGAGAGAGTGAGTTTTTTTTTTAAAAAAGGGCTCAAATTATTTCTCCATTGTGTGTGAGGGTGGGCAAAGATGTCTGATTCAGAGCACCAGGCTGATGTAAGAGCCTCAAAGATGTACCCTCAATAGGCCAGTACCATTCATAAAAATGGCACATTGTCATAAAAGGCAGGGCCTGCAAGGTTAGTTTTTTATGTTATGCTCAATGTCAGGGTTTCATTTGTTTAATTTTGCATGTGGGTTTGCTTGTTTTTTTCAAGTTTTTAAGAAACCCTCTTTGTTAGGATTAATAAATTACCGACTGTTTCTTCTTGACAAATTAATCCATCTTAAAATTGTTGAAAGCAAATAACTCAGGCGAGCGTATCAAATTGCAAGATTTGAGGTGAGCTAAAGGGGGGAGTGCAAACAGAAAACAAAAGAATCGCCTTTTGAGGAATCCATCCAACACTGTGGAGGAAATCTATTTTTTTTTCTTCTAAAAAGGTATTTCCATTTGTTTTTCTAGCACAAAAACTAAATTTTGTTTGCTGCAATTTCATTAACCACAGAAAAACCCTCCTTCCTTGAATTTTTTTAACATGCAAACCATTCCCTTAAATTTTTAGATAAAATGGTTTTCTTATAAAGATTCTAAGATTTCTGATTTATATTTTACAGGTAAAACGATGGTTCGATCTTATAGAGAATATAAAAGGGCAGCCATACAAAAAAAAATTGGGATGCAATGATAGAGATTGAAGAGATCTAAGTCCCATGGAACCGGAACCCTTTTGTCATACGATGACTTCTTTGAAGAGATTTTCATTACAACTCTTCTTAAGAAAATTGAGTGGCCTTTTGTTTTGGTCATTATGATCATTTTCTGCTAAATTGGCAGCTTGCTTGGCACGGATTGAAATGACCAGTCTACCAAACCCTACAATGAAACAACTAAACGATGGCTGTGCTATTATGTGGTGTAAGTCCCCTTTGCAATTGCTATTGTCTTTGTGTCGAGAAAGTGAAACTTCCTCTTTTTAGTTTTTTCAGGTCATCTGCTGCCACAGACTTTTCTGCATATGAGGAGGTTTGGATGCTCAGGTAATTCACACAGTCAGAGCGTATAATGCTGATCTCAATTTTGTTTTCGGGTGTAATTTAGGCTAATCCAATAATACTAAAAAGCTCAAAATTATGAGTCCAATGCTTCAAACAATAAGTCAAACGGACTCCCACTTTTTTTAATTGATTTCATTAATGATTTACCATCATGCAAAATTGTTTTCCATAGGCAGCATAAAGAATCATAATATATCATGCAACTACTTGTTGCAAAGCTCTCAAATCCATTAGTTTTGACAGCTCGTCAATCAAAGCTTGAATGAAAAAGTTATGGCTAAAATTGTAAAGGCTTCCAAAACTGTAGAAGTAATTGCATTTCTATGAAAAACGTTTTATACTTGATGGCTTATTTTGGAACTGATTTGTGCATAAAAACTCAGGAGAAGATATTACATAACCACTCATTTCGAAGCTATCAAAACAAAGAATTGAAAGCTTCAAACTGAACTCAAATCTGAAGTCAGATGAAGGAAATATCAGCAAAGGGTGTAAATTTTTTTGGTCATTCAAAAAAGAAATGGAAGGTGTATGTTTCTCCTCCTCAAATGCATCCTTTATTCTTGGACAAAAGAAATGGAAGGTGTATGTTTCTCCTCCTCAAATGCATCCTTTATTCTTGCATTTGTTTCCATGGAGCATAGCACAAGGGACTATAAAAGGCATTAGCAATTTCAAATTTAGGTCACATGTGATTAAGATAAATAGGCACTAGCCACATGTAATACAAATAAATTGGTTTCTGTCATAAAAAGTTTAGATAAAGATGACTTGTTTAAGTTTAGTTTTTTGGGCTCACTTTGAGGGTATTCTGGTATAATTGTGGCTCTAATGCTTTGGTTCCCAACATTTTTCCTTTACTGTGTGAGTATTATTGAGTGAGAGTTTTCTAATGATTTTTGGTGTCGCCAATCTAATTTTGGAGTTTATTTTTTTTATCGTTTTGAGGCTTTACGGTTTCCAGGTTTGGAAGCCTTTTTCATCTATGCTTAGCGGTTACATTTTTCATTCATTTTTTGTTTTGGTGTGTCTAGGGCATGCAATCATGGAAGGGGTGTCAGTTGAAGGAACACATTTTGATGCTCATCAGTATGATGCCAAGAATCATGAATTTTATGGCTTTTGATTTATTAAATATCTTTCATTTTTTGCATGTGTTTTCAGCTATTAATAGATCAAAGTATGCTGGTGGTGATTGTTTTTTAAGCCCTACAAAATGAGAGTGAAGATCTGTTGGCAAGTTAAGATGAAATGCCTGACACTGTTGATTCCATGGGGCTGTATGAAAATCTGCTCCAGGGCATCTATGCCTACAATAGGTGTTTTCAACTGTTGCAAGGTTTGGAAGCCTTTTTCATCTATGCTTAGCGGTTACATTTTTGATTCATTTTTTGTTTTGGTGTGTCTAGGGCATGCAATCATGGAAGGGGTGTCAGTTGAAGGAACACATTTTGATGCTCATCAGTATGATGACAAGAATCATGAATTTTATGGCTTTTGATTTATTAAATATCTTTCATTTTTTGCATGTGTTTTCAGCTATTAATAGATCAAAGTATGCTGGTGGTGATTGTTTTTTAAGCCCTACAAAATGAGAGTGAAGATCTGTTGGCAAGTTAAGATGAAATGCCTGACACTGTTGATTCCATGGGGCTGTATGAAAATCTGCTCCAGGGCATCTATGCCTACAATAGGTGTTTTCAACTGTTGCAATAATTACATTCTTTTTTGTTAAAAAATCATATATATATATATATATAGATTAGAAATCCTAGAAATAGTTGTAATGAATTCAACTGTATATCATATTCACAGCTATAAAATGTATATCATATTCTCAGCTATGGGCCTGTATACCTTGCATTTCAAGGCTTGCCACATAGAGCAGAATTGAGGGATTATCTAGGTTTACCTTCTTGTAATAAATATTTTCCATTTTGTGGCTAAAGCCACAACCTTGATTGGATTTAGCATTAAGTTAATCTTCAATCTACTATCAGACAATGGAGGATTCACAACAGTCTTCTATAGGCTTCTAAGAAGTTTAAATCTAGATTTTATCTGTCGTTGTTCATAACATGGTTCCTATTCAATTTTAGATTGGTTTGCTTGCCACATGTTTGAGCCGCAACATTTTTTTGGGATCAATTTGAGAATATGAAGTAGTTATTGCTAGAAATATAGACCAAGGAGAAAGCAACAAAGTGAATCCCAAGAATTGGGAGAATTTGAAGGAATGAAATGCATGCAAAGATAGATATATCTTTAGACATGTAAGCTTCTACAAAATAGTAGTTTAGAGACACTTTCATAGTTTTTAAGAATTCACCAAAGTATTCAGCATTGAAGCTTTCAATGTTATTCTCAATTCCTAGAGAAGCCAAGGAAGTGAGACATTTACACTGTCTAAATGTTCAATTGGTAGGGAGAAGTTGGCAATCAAGAATCAATCTACAACTAATATTTTAAAAAAAAAAAAAAATAGGAAAGTCATGGCAAGTGAGCTTCACCCAACAATCAAAGCATTTAATTTGTGCCCCTTTTCTTTCTTTCATCTGCATGATAACCTATGAATTCTTATTGATGCAGGTAGGGACTATGCTACCTTAGTTGGAACCTCTACTAAAAACATTTTTTGTCCTGTGAAATACATGCAGATTCCAACAAAAAGAAATGTAACATTTGTTACATGGATTGTATGTGACATGCATTATTCTCATATTTCCATGACCATCATAAGGATCATGAAATTGTGCAAGTTTGTATTTTCTTATTAAATTTAAATTTCTGTGCTATTTTCCTTTTAGGCCCTTAGTGGCTCCTTAATAAGGAAGTCCTCATACCATTATGGGGTTTAGAGATTTAGAGAGCACTGGATGTCATAGGGAAACAAACATAAATTTATATGTGACATGCTTTTATTAACATATAGGTAGTAAATCAGCAGAGTGGGATAGCATACATAGGATGTTTGGTGTTGTGTTGTGACTCTTAGTAAGATCGTTGAAGTTCATGTAGCCTTTTTTAAGAGTTTGCAATCAAGTTTTTGGGTTTTTTGAAATTTATCAATGTCAAAGAAAGCATACTTATAATGAGAGTGCAAGAAAATAGGGTAATGAGTAGCATGCCACCAACTACTACATGTAATGACTTTCTAGTAAAAATATAAATATATATTATTTGGTGATAGGCCTATAAGTATTTGTGCCTATCGGCCATTTGATAGCACCTTTGGTGCTTTTACTAGTTTTAGCACTGACAGGTAATTTATTAATTTATTCTTGTTGTCTCCTATTTATTTTGTAGATTTCTTCTTTTTTTCTCTATTTAAGAGCCTATCTAGGACGGCTTCATTAAGGCAGATTTCTTTATTTTATCTTCTACGCCTCTATTTATAGCTCTCACCTAAACAAAAGGATTCAACCATGCAACCTCCTGCTTTCAACTGAATGGATTTCACGGACTGCTCTGCCCATGCAGACATGTATGTAATCAACTTTTGTCGGTTTTATTTCGACCAGTATCGAATTTACAACGCACCAGTTAATTAAGATTTACCTTATTTATAGTATTCAAATAAAAAATTCTTGCTGAAATGTAGATTTTTTGTTTCATACTTTTCAAACCAAGAAGAGGATCCAGATACTACTGTTGAAATGGTTCAAAAGTAAGAATGTATTTTTTCGTTTTTTGCTTGTTTGCACTAGAGATGTAGATTTTAAGCACATCGACTATGTTTTTGTGTTTTGTTGTTGAGATTTTGGGATCACTGCGATGGTATTGCAGAAGTATTAACAGTACAAGGTGAGAGTTGTCTTAAGCACATCGACGATTGCTGGCAAGAATGACTGCTTTTACATGGTAACAGATCCTCACCTTGGCACTCTGCCCCACGCTGTCATCTAGACTGAGTCACTTTGTATCTTTTTCTAGAGAAGCATGGTCATCCAGTTGAAGGAAGAGCTCATCATGAATAGCTTCAAGATAATTGACCATCGGGGCATCAACGTCCACATTGCCAATGGGCCCTGCATAACCATTCAGTTCGTGACTAACATCATCATTCATGGATGTTGGGTTTTAAACTGTATGATTTGTAATTTGCTAGGGACCTAGATTCAAAACTTTGTGTTCATAGGGTTTACATTTGATTGTAGGGTGCGAAGATGTATTAGTTTCGGGCTATCTAGAATGATATTTAGTTGTTTGCTATGTTTTAGTTTAGAATTCAGACAAGTATTTTCAAACTGGTGTGCTTTTAGGGTTGGGCGTACTTATGATGTTTCTGGATATTTGGTGTTTGAATTTTTTTTGGTTTTATTTTGGGTTAGGGGAAAAGATTCAATAGGTGAGATAGTTCCAATAGTTGAGATAGTATATGTGTATTTAAAGTCCAATATTTTTGAAGTTTAGTCCTAGTCGTTGTGACTTTAAGGTTGTTAGTGTTATTATAAGTATTAATAATTGAATGAAATGTGTCCTTTAGATTTAAAAAGCAACCAATCATGTGATGCCACATCAGCCCACCAACAAATCATGATTTAATTCACACCTATTGGTCCACCCTTTTTTGGGGGGAACTATTTGACACCTCAACAAAAAGCATGTTGATGTGGCATCATATTTGATGATGTGGCCCTGAAACCTTAGTTATAAGTAGGTGCATTGCCAAGTAAGTTACTGCAAAATTTTTGGAGTGATTCGAAATTGCCACATATGATTTGAGAGGTGTAAAGTTAGGGTGCACCACTATTGGGTCCTCTCCCCTATTTGTGGATATCTTGAAAAGGTTTGTGTTGTTGGTTTATGTTTGTGGGCTGTGTTGGTCTAGGACCCAGAGGAGGTGTTTTCAAAATGTTTTTCATAGGGTTTACATTTTATTATAGGGTTTCAATTTGAGATTTCTAGATTCAATGTTGGTGGTATGATATGTTTTAATTTGTATTTTGTAATAGTCTAGGATCTGTGAACGTGAAGTAGAATTTGTTTCTAGCTGCCCAAAATGATTTTTTTGGGATATGTTGTTTACTTTTATTTAGTTTGTTGTTATTTATTTAGTGATGTATCTTGGTGATTTCAAGATACTATCTTTAGCGGGTTCTTCCATGTATCTCTACCTGAAATAAAATGTGTGGGTATTTGGAGCGTGGGTTTTAGCTTGTATGCTTTAGTATTAGGGTATAGTCTGCAGTTTAAATAGGTGATTTCAAAATGTTTCTTTTTAAGGTTTATATTTGATTCTAGGATTAAAAGTTGAAGTCATTTTTTGTTCCATGAAATGATGTTTGTGAGTATTTGGTGTGATATTTGAGTGGGTGCCTACAAAATATTTTTTAAGGGTTAACTTTAGTTGGTAGGTTTTAAAATTCAGTTTGATTCAGGTTGCATGGATAGTTTTTTTTTTTGGTTAGATGGACGTTCTTATTTGGGTGCCTTTAAACATGCTTAAAATAAAATCCAAATAAAATCCACTTGGTTTGTTGAATCTCATATGACTTAAGAGTGTCTTTTTCCCTCTCCTTGCATTAACAAATCTCACATGGCTATCTTCTATCTAACTCAACAAAACTTTTCATCTTTTGTCACATAGCATTGCCCAACAATCAACTCCCTTATTTGTACACCCAAGGTTGGAAATCTTAGTGTTGAAGGTATAAAAATCTCCAATAAATGGATTGAAATAAAAGTTGACTACATGTGCTCGCTATATTTTCTCTCTTATTTGAATAATAACTAAATAAAATATCTGACTGCTTGCATTTATCTCTATTTTTGATACATTAGGGTTTCTCATTGAACACCTTTCCTTTTATTGTTGATTTACTATACTTTACTTGAACACACTATTTTACAATTTTCTTTTTTGTTCCCAGAATGCTAAACTTATCACTAGCTTTACTTTTGTTTTCTAGTTTTAGTTGTTTATTCCAATTATTTTTAGGGTTTAAGCAGTTGGGTTTATTGTGCTATGCATTATAAATTTAGTTACTATCTGCCTCTAGGTCTTGGAGCTTGCTGGAAATGCTATATGAGATAATAAAAATAATCGTATAGTATCCAAGCATATTCAGTTAGTAGTTAGGAATGATGAGTTATGTAAGCTACTTGATACTGTAACAATTGCCAATGGAGGATTTTTTCCAAACATACACCAAGTCCTCTTTATTCATTCTAAAGCTTGACTCTCGCAGCTTCAGTTTATGACCAACATCTGTATTTTTCTCACCTGAGAATGGGGGGATGTTTCGATCTTCCCTTGATGCTACAACACATTCCTTGAGGGCTTGTTATTATGTGGCTACAATTTTTCTATCTTCTACCTATGACCATTTCTTGAGCAACATTCTACTATACAAGGGTGGCGGCTCTAATTTAACTAAGATCACACTTCAGGAAAATATGCAAACTTAACTTCAGATGGTAGGATGTTCAACTCATATGGTAGACTGTTCCCCTCATGCAAAGAGAATACTTAGGCAAAGAGGGCTTCTCTTTGAACTAGACTAGCCATGTAAAGACGATACTTTACGTAGAAGAACTACTTGTTGAACTGGACTGTCCATGTAAGGAAAAACATAGATAAACATTCAACATGTATATGATATAGACTTGAATTAAAGGATTTTAAAGTATATACAAATGCTATATAGTTGATCACATTAATTTGGTCGATAAGCCAACACCAGTAAAGTATAAGTGTGTGCCTTGCTATATTGCACATTACTAAATAAAGGGACATCTTAGTGAGTGGTTACTTTTGACAACCTATTTATAGCAGTTTAAGACTAGCAAAGGCATTGATGCGTTTTTTGAAATAATATTGGCAATTTATTTTAGCATGGTGGCTAGATTGGCCAATGAACAAGCACGTGTTGTATTTAGGATGCCCTTTGAAATATTCTTTAATGTCTAGATTGTGGGAATTAAAATTCCTTTGCACCTTCATCAATCATTCTAACACCCAAACCCAAACAGAGGAATGGAAGCAACACATTGTTCAATCATAAGCAACTGTGATAATCAAGTAAAAGCTTTATGCAACAACATGAAATAAATCAATCAGAGTTCTTTGTAGTTTTTGTAATAATAAATATGTTCCAAACTTCTAATATTTGTGCATGTAACGTCAAAAATTGCATAACCCTTCAATTTCACACTATATTTTGGGCTTGCTTTAGTGTCCATTTTATTAGCATGTTTTAGGGATCATTTTAGCCTATCCTTAGCCTTTTTCTTCACCAGATTGCCAAATTTCTCTATCAAATTCTAATTATTCTCATTGTGTTGGGAACATGTGTTGGATTTTGTGCGATTTATCTAGGAAAGTTCTACACACAGACATCCACACAATGTGCTAGCATCCTGTGAGTTCCAAAAATTTAAAACATTGATTTCCCACTCAATCACCTGTTACTGCCTGCTCTAACACTTGATTGTTAGAAAAAATCCTTCAGCATCCAAATCTAACAATTCAGCTTCCCCACAAACCCTTATGCAAAAAGTAATTTTTGAATCTAACCCTCATATTCTTAAATTTTTCAAAGAAAGCATCTCTTGGCTATGCTTGGCTGCACATACCTCCATTGTTGAACGTGTTAAAGCCACACGCTGCTCAAATCTCCATGGACAAATACAAGTGTTATTTCACCTTCTACATCATGTTGGTAATATTGTTCGGATGAGTTTCCTTCTTGTTTGAAAAAACATTAATAATATTTATTTTCTTTATTTCATTCAATCTCTATTGGCAAATATTTGGTGTAGAACACCACCTTATTTATCTCAATATGCACACTAGGTATTCTTCCTTGTACCCTAGGGTTAATAATTATAGATTTATTTAATTGTCATTGCTCTTAATTCCTAGATGCACATAGGATAGAACACATTATTTTTCTACTCTCTTTATATTTGGTTGTTTGTGGAGTTCGAAAAACATAGGGACTTGACATAAAGGCAAGCTCCCAAATAGCCCCAACATTTTCTCTTGTTCTAGCTATAGGTATTTTGGGAGACATTCAACCACACAGAGGTTTACTAGTGTTTCTTTTATTTGCTTGTCATTTCACTATTTAATTTAATTTAGTTAGTTTGGCTCTATTTATTGTGTCAATATTATCTGGTATCCCATGTCTTGTTGTTGTGTTGTTTTTGTTCCCTATTGCACATCTTAGTCTAAAATCTAGGAAAAACCTTATGTTTTGTGACTTTCTAGGACAACAATGCGTTAAAAGACTAGAACACTTTGCGCAGATATCCACATGCCACGCTAGCATCTCAAATCATGAACCTCATCTTTTGGTGCCAAGTTCATCTATTTCTACTATTTGTAACTCTGAGTCCAAATTTTTGATTTTATATTTCAATTTTCTATAAACTAGTACTTTCTATCTCAGCTCCTATTAAATGTAATGTAGAAAGTAGAGCTATCACTTTTTCTACATTACATTTTGGTGAACCTTCCTCTTTAGCACAAAACTTCTTTCTTTTTCATTCATTTTTCTTCCAAAAATTAAAATAAAATATTTTCTTTCCTCAAATTTTTTGGTCAGATTGTTAACTCCTTAATAAATTTTCTTAATATGAATGGATTCTTCTAGTTCATTCTCTCAATAATCTTTGCATGCATACATCATGTATGAAATATTCTCTCATTTCATTAATATTCATCCATATGTCTTAGACCATGTAGCTACCATCTATGACATGGATATCTCTACATGTTCCATATATGAGATCCTTTATTATATATTCAATCTTTCTAGCTTCATGGCTCTTATGGATGTCTCTCCTTCTATATTAAAATACTTCACTACATTCATCTCCATTACCTATCATGAGAAAGATGATGGTGATAGTTCTTCTTCCACTTCTGCTACATCTTCCATAGTCCATGATGATTTCATGTCTCTTCCTATTTCTCTCCCTCCTTTGATTGTAGGTTCAAGCTCTTTGGACATCACTAAGGATGTAGAGACCTCTTTATATTCTCTCCCTCCTTTGGTTTCATGTTCAAGCCTCTTGGACATCACTAACCTGGATGTGGAGACCTCTTTATCTTGTCTCCCACCTTTGGTTATGTGTTCAAACTCTTTGGACCTCCCAAAAGATGTAGAAATCTCTCTCTTCCTTCATCACACGTGACAATCCTATCCTTATGGTCAATAATACTTATTCACCATAGATGGTTATCAAACTTCTATTGATAATATTTCTTTATGTGCCTTTGATGACTCTTCTTCAAATGAGGGTGAAGATCATGCTTCTATTGATCCTTCATCTTGGCAAGATGGACTCTGATCTTTTTCATCTCCTTCTCTTTATTTGGCAGATGAGCTCCCTCTTGCGAATAATTTTTAGCATGTTAGTATCATTCATCACTTCCTTAATGTCACATTGGTCAAAAGCCCTTCTTCGATAGATATTGAGCATCATTCACATGATCCTTTATCTACTACTTCTCCTATATCAGAGACATCTCTTCTAGACCTTGATCCATTGCATTATATTTCTCCACCTTCTTTCTTGGAGACATCACCATCAATTTCTAGTGAGATACTTTGTGTTGCTCCTACATTTACATGGTTATGCTCTCATTTATCTTCTAGTATTCTTGAATACCCCTCTCCGGTTGGTATGGAAACTCTTTCATTTGAAAAATACAATGGCCATGGTGATCCATTGCACCATGTAAAACATTTATCCACCTTATGCTTGACTCGTACCTATGATGACTATGTCTTGGCAAAAGTTTTGGAAATTAAGGTGTCTCAACCTTGCAATTCCTAGCATTGATTATTATTTATTTATTTATTTATTTGCCTATGATGTAATTTATGTTGCACATCATGTTTTGTCATTTAGTGTGAAGTGGCATGGTGAGTTGTCACTCAACTTGGAAGGTGACTAGGATGATCAACTCATCCCATGTGGATATAGGCATCCCATTTGAGGTGGCACTAATATGCCATGTGTTGACACCTTGTGGTATGACAGAAGTGTTATTGTGTATGATAGAATCTATGACGCGTAAGAGCCAAGTATAGAGATTCTTGAGACAAGTGAAGAGAAGTGTCGTAAAGTATCTTTGCATGTGGAGAAGGCATCTTTGGATGCCCAATTTGGGTTATGACATGTTGTAAGAGGAATATGCTATATTTAGTCTCGTATGATGGATTCTCTTACAACATTTAAGGTTGTTATGTTGGGCAGATTTTATGGCAGGTGTAAGATGCGTAAGAGTATCTATCATAGCAATTTTTAGCCTGGAGTGCTCCATTCTTGGGAAGTCAAATCTGCCATGTATGACAGATGTAAGAGAGGTAATTGCAGCTTGGACAAGTGTCCTTTGATGTAGGAAAATGGCCATGTGGCCAAGATGGATGCCCATCTCTAGAAGCTTCATGTTTATGCCTTGTAACTCTATATAATGCATTATTTTGGAGTAGTAGACATATAGTGTTTGTAAAGGTACTGTTATGATGCTAGAATTACTTTAGCAATGATATTTGCAGACTCTTAGAAGAACTTGCATTGCAAGTGTATTATAATCCTTTCATAGATTTGATAATACATTATACAGGGTTTGGAGTGTGGGGTTTTTTACCTGAAAAAGTTTTCCCCACGATCTATCTTGTGTCACTTTCTTTATGTGTTGTGTTGCTACTATAATCTTTATGTTATGTGTTTAACATTACTGCAATTGTAAGGATTAAAAATAATTTTCATACTATTCCCCTCATTAGGTTGGTGTAGGAAGTGTGCTCCGTGTACCTTGCTTCCTTTTAGTTAGTATCAGAGCTTGATCACCTATGATCCTAGTTGTTGGGTAGGGTTTTTTGAGTTAATCTTCGATTGAGTGAGAGTCCGTGCAGAGTATTCTATAATCTTGTTGCAGCAAGAAGATTACAGACACATCTAGAAGAATAGAATTGAAAAATTTTAATGGCAACAATTTTGAGTTGTTGAAACTCAAAATGGAAGACATGCTTGTTGACAGAGATCTATGGGAAGCAATTTCTAGCACAAAACCAATGGCAATGCCTCAAGATGAATGGGATCTCAAAGATTGAAAAGCTAAGGGTCTTGTAAGACTCTGTTTAGTTGATTCTGTCCTATCAAATGTTCATGAAGAGAAGACAGTGAAATATCTATGGAAGAAACTTGGTGATGTTTATTAGGCTAAATCCCTGGTAAACAAGTTATTCCTAAGGAAGAAGTTGTATTCTCTAAGGATAGATGATGGGTTGTAGATCACCTGAATGCTTTTAACATGCTAGTTGTATAGTTGACATCCATTGGTGTAAAGATGGAGGAGGAGGATCATTACATGACCTTGCTTTGTTCTTTACCAAACTCATGGGACCACCTTGTCATGGCCATTGGGAGTACTACAACCACCTTCAAGATGGATGAAGTGGTGTCTTCATTGTTATCTAAAAAGATGCGGAGAAAGTCTTTTGAATTGGCAAAGGAGGCTCTCGTGGTTCGTGGTAGACCCAAAGAGAAAGGGAAAAAGAAAGATAAGAAAGATGAAAAGAGAAAATATAAATACCATGGGAGATCCAAATCTCCTGGAAAGTCCAAGGCAGTGTGTTGGAACTATGGAAACATTGGGCACTTCTGAAAGGAGTGCAAGGAGGAGAAGAAGAAAAAGAAGAACATCTCCAATTCTGATTCTGACAAGTCACAAGATGATGGTGATGCTTTTGTTGTAGCCTTGGCCACCCATGCATCACAAGATGTGTGGCTGATTGACTCTGGTGCTTCCTTCCACATGACCTCACATCGAGGTTGGTTTACAAAGTATGAAGAATATGATGATGGGAAGATGTACTTGGGTGATGAATCTCACTTGAAGATGGTTGGTTGTGGAAGAGTCTTGATCTGATTCCCTAATGGATGAGTGAAGGGGATCAATGGGGTTATGCACATCCCCAGTTTAGCATGAAACCTGCTCTCTGTAAGTAAATTGAATGATGCAGGTGTGTAGGTTGTCTTCTTAGGTGGAGGATGCAAGATGATGAGAGGAGCTATGGTGCTTGCTAAGGGTACTTGGAGAGGTACTCTATTTCAGCTAGATGCATGCACTACTTAGTGCAGTAGTTCTTATATTTCAAAGAAAAGACCTTCAGATTCATCATCCTCACCATTGGAACCCACAGTGAAAAAGTGTGTTGCTTCTACTTTCGATGGTAGTGCTTTTTGGGTACCTAAGGGTACTCATGCTTTGGAAATGAAACTCCCTGCTAAGAAGACAATGTTGTGGCATAATAGACTTATTCACATTGGTGAGAAGGGTCTTAGAGCCCTAAAAAATAAAAACCTTGTTGAAGGTTTAAATGATTGTAATCTTGAGTTCAAATTTTACGAACATTGTGTATATGGAAAACAAAACCATGTTCAGTTTTACTTGAGTTCTCATAAGTCTTCTAGTGTGTTTGATCTTATTCATTATGATGTGTTTGGTCCTATGAATGTTTCTTCGATTTCCAAATCCTTATATTTTGTATCATTCATTGATGATTACAGGAGGAGGACATTGATTTATTTTCTCAGAAGCAAATCTAAAGTCTTTAGTTAGTTCAAAGAGTTTAAAGCTTTTGTAGAGAATCAAACTGGTAAAAAGATAATTGTTTGAGAATTAATAATGGTGGTGAGTTTTGTTCTGCAGAGTTCGACAAGTTCTATAAAGAACATGGGATTGAAAGACATAAGACAACTCCATACGCCCCACAACAAAATGGAGTTGTAGAGAGGATGAACATAACGTTGATGGAGAGGGCTAGGAGTATGCTTAGTGGTGCTAGCCTTGAACAAAAGTTTTGGGCTGAAGCTATAGCCACTGCTTGCTACCTGGTTAACAAATCTCCTACTTTAGTGCTCGCTAATAAGACACCCATTGAGGTGTAGTCTGGTAAGAAGCCTTCATTGAGACATCTTCATATTTTTGGTTGTGAAGCATATGCACATGTGCCTAAGGAGAAGAGGTCAAATTGGAGAACAAGGTAGTTAAGTGTATCTTCATTGGCTATGGTGTCAGTGTGAAAAAGGGTACAAGCTTTAGGATCTTGTGGCCAAGAAAGTGTTGTATAGAAGAAGTGTTATTTTTAGATGGGTATCTCCTTCTCCTATTGTTTTATAGCCAGAAGAAAAAGATAAGAAAGAGGATGTGGTTCAGTTTCCTACTACCCTTGAGAAGATTGAACCGAAAGACCCTGTTGGACTTGATGATGAGGAGAGCTCTAGCAGCTCTAAAAGTTCAAAAGAAGAAGTAGAACCTCCACCTCAACCTTTGAGGAGGTCCACATGAATCAGGAAGCAACCTGATAGGTTTGATTATTCATTTCTTGATTCTAGTTGTACTTTTGCCTTGATTTCTAACATTGATTAGCCTAGAATTGTGAAAGAGGCTATGGGTATGAAAGATGCATGTCCCTAGAAGGAGGCCATGGAAGATGAGATGGCTTCTTTGGAAAAGAATTAAACTTGGGACTTGGTGCATTTGCCTAATGGACGGAAACCTGTTGGATGGAAATGGGTGTTCAAGAATAAATTTGGTACAGATGGCAGTGTTGAGAAATATAAGGCTAGATTGGTTGCAAAGGGGTATTCACAAGTGGAGGGAATTGATTATGGTGAGATTTTCTCTCCCATTCCAAAGTTGACATCTATTCGGTTCTTATTATCTCTTGCAGTAGCTTATGATTTAGAAGTGGAACAAATAGATGTGAAGACAACTTCCCTTCATGGTGACTTGGAGGAAGAAATTTACATGTCACAGCCAGAGCACTACATAGTGAAAGGTAAAGAAAATTTGGTTTGCAAGTTAAAGAAGTCTGTATATGGATTGAAACAATCTCGTAGGATGTGGTACTTGAATTTTGATGCCTTTGTGTTGTCTATTGGATTTTTAAGATCAAAATTAGATCATTGTGTGTATTACAAGTTTGACAATGATTGTATTCTCATTATTGCACTATATGTTGATGACATGTTGCTGATTGGGAAGGTAAGAATATGATTTTTGATTTGAAGTCTCAATTCTCAGCATAGTTTGAAATGAAAAACTTAGGGGCAGCTAGGTACATTATGGGGATGGAGATCAGAAGAGATAGAGAAAACAAAAAACTTTGGCTAGGCCAGAGTAAGTATGTTAACACTGTGTTGGAGAGATTCAGTATGGTGGATTGTAGACCATTGATTGTTCCTGTTACGATGGGGACAAAATTATCTATTGATGATTGTCCAATGTCTCCTTATGAGACAGAGGATATGAGTAGAGTACCTTATGCTAGTGCAGTTGGTAGCTTGATGTATGTGATGGTCTATACAAGACCAGACATTGTCCAAGCAGTGGGAGTCCTTCGTTGGTTTATGGCTAATCCTAGATGGGTACATTAGGATGCAGTGAAGAGAGTGTTTAGATATTTGAGGGGTACTTCCGAGTATTCCTTATGTTATCATGGTTATCCTACTAGACCTTAGTATTCTGTGAGTATTCATGGATTTGTGAATTCTATTTGGGCAGGTGACATTGACAGTAGGAGTTCTACCAGTGCTTATCTGTTTACCATGTTTGGTGGTGCTATTAGTTGGATGAGTAAGTGACAACCTGTGGTTGTTTTGCCCATGACAAAAGCAGTGGCAGCAACTTATGCTTGTAAGGAAGCCATTTGGCTTAAGACATTGTGTTCAGATGTTGGTTTTGATGCAGGACAGATTACTATCCTTTGTGACAGTCAGAGTATGATTTTCTTAGCAAAGAATCCTACTTTCCATGCCAAAACAAAGAACATTGATGTTTAGTTTCATTTTTCTTGAGATATGGTAGAAGATGGGAAGGTGATGTTAGAAAAGGTTGACACTTTGAAGAATTTTGCTGATGCATTGACTAAACCTATGGGCACAAATAAGTTTAGATGGTGTTCAGAGTCTATGGGCCTTTTAGCCCCTAGCAGTTAAATCTTGTCTTCTATTGGTTCTTGCAAGGTGTTCGACAAGTGGGAGAATGTTGGGAATTAAGGTGTCTCAACCTTGCAATTCCTAGCATTGATTGTTATTTATTTATTTGCCTATGATGTAATTTATGTTGTACATCCTGTTTTGTCATTTAGTGTGAAGTGGCATGGTGAGTTGTCACTCAACTTGGAAGGTGACTAGGATGGTCAACTTATCCCATGTTGATATAGGCATCCCATTTGAGGTGGGACTAATATTCCATGTGTCGGCACCTTGTGGTATGACAAAAGTGTTATTGTGTATGATAGAATCTATGACGCGTAAGAGCCAAGTATAGAGATTCTCAGGACAAGTGAAGATAAGTGTTGTAAAGTATCTTTGCATGTGGAGAAGGCATCTTTGGGTGCCCAAGTTGGGCTATGACATGTTGTAAGAGGAATATGCTATATTTAGTCTTGTATGATGGATTCTCTTACAAAATTTAAGGTTATTATGTTGGGCAGATTTTATGACAATTGTAAGATGCGTAAGAGCATCTGTCATAGCTATTTTTAGTCTAGAGTGCTCCATTCTTGGGAAGTCAAATCTTCCATGTATGACAGATGTAATAGAGGTAATTGCAGCTTGGACAAGTGTCCTTTGATGTGAGAAAATGGCCATGTGGTCAAGATGGACGCCCATCTCTAGAAGCTTCCTATTTATGCCTTGTAACTCTATATAATGCATTATCTTGGATTAGTAGACATATAGTGTTTGTACATGTACTATTATGCTACCAGAATTACTCCATAAATGACATTTTTAGATTCCTAGAAGAACTTGCATTGCACTTGTGTATTTTAATCCTTTCACAAATTTGATAATACATTGTGTAGGTTTTGCAGTGTGGGGTTTTTTACCTGAAAAGGTTTTCCCCACGATATATCTTGTGTCACTTTCTCTATGTGTTGTGTTACTATTGCAATCTTTATGTTATGTGTTTAACATTGCTGCAATTGTAAGGACTAAAAAGAATTTGCATACTATTCCCCTCATTAGGCTGGTGTAGGAAGTGTGTTTCATGTACCTTGCTTCCTTTCAAAAAGTCTTTCCTACTATTAGAAATCTTGAACAAGATGTGAAACTCAGGAACTTTATAAGAGAGATTCAAAGTTACAAAAATTGAAATGCAAAATAGAAGTAAACCAACAATTCTTAGAGATATGCAAATGTTGATGTGACAGAATTGCATTAAGAGCTCAAAGATTCATACAAAGAATGGTAGGGTAACTAGACAATGCATTCAAGATGAAAATACAAGATAGGAGGTGAGTATAAATAGACTATGAGAGAGGGGAGAGGTGGCAAATACAACCAATGGAAAGAGCCCACCACAATAACCTAAAATAGGTAAGTGTAACTCCCATGGAAGATGTCGACACCTTGCACCCATTCACACTAATACTCACTTAATTAACCCTAAGCAAGATTAATAACATGTGTAGGAAAAACCTAGGAATACAGGAAAATAAATAACCCAACTAGGAAAATTAAAACCTACACAAACACCCCCCTTAAGTGCAGCTTAGGTGGGTGAAAAAATGGGTCCCAATAAATGAAGCCTAATGAGGTACCCATGTACATAAAATATCCCCCCCAAAGAGAAGAATCCCCACCAGAAAAGAGAGAAAAGCTCCCCCTAAATAGAGAGAGAAGAGACCCCTAGAGTAGAGAGGGTCAAGACTCCAAGTGAGAGGACTAAGAAGCCCCCTAGAAGATGAAGCTTCCCGTACCCCCAGCAAAGCTCACAGATGAAGATAATTGCTTTCTGTGAAGGGTTTGGTGAAGATATCAACAACCTTCTTAGAAGATGGATAGTAGCAAAGGTCAATGATGTGGCCATGGATGAGCTCTCAAATGTAGCACATGTGTGGACCTTAATGTGTTTGGTTCACTGATGACGGACCAGATTCCATGAGATCTAAATAGAACTCTGGTTGTCACAAAATATGACAATTGGCCATCTAATCTGGATACCAAACTCAGTGAGAAGATTCTAAATCCAAATAGTCTTAGTGGCAACATTCATAGCCCCCAATACTTAGCCTTAGTAGAAGATAGAGAAATAGCAGATTGCTTCTTGCTCAACCAACAAACGGGACCTGAACCAAGTGATAAGTTGTAACCTAAGTAGACTTGTGATCTTGAGAATCACCCACCCAATCTGAATCTATATAGCCCACCAAGTCAAGATCAATGGCCAGTGCATAGTAAATCCAAAAAATGTGAGTACCCTAAATGTAGTGAAGGATCCACTTGGTTACTTTCTAGTGCAGCTCATGGGGCTCCTACATGAATTGAGAGACCATTACTATATCATATAAAATGTCAAGTCTTGTATGAATCAGATAAATGAGACTCCCAACAAGTTGATGGTAGAAAGTGCCATCAACAAATGGTGAAGAACACTGAGCCTTAAGTTTGACTCTAGAAAGGAAGGGAGTCAGAGCAGGCTTACAATCAGTCATATGAAACCTTAAGAGAAAATCTAGAGGATACTTGGACTGTATGAGTGTGATCCCGAAAGCAGACTAGAAGATCTCAATCCCAAGAAAGTAATGTAACAAGCCCAAGTGAATTATCAAAAACCTTCCATGAAGGGTAGCTTTGACTACCCCAATGGCAGATGAACTCCATGTGATTAACAAGTCATCAACATACAGGACTAGAAATAGGAGTAAATCATCCTACTACAAAATGTAGACATTAGGATCAGAATGGCACCAAGTGGACCCAACTGTCAGAAGGAAGGAGTCCATCTTGGCATACCAAGCCCGAGGAGCCTGTTTGAGGCCATAGAGAGACTTCTGAAGGCAGCACACAAGTGAAGAATCCTAAATGAAACCTTGTGGTTGCTTCATGTAGATCTCCTCTTGAAGGTCATCATGAATAAAAGCACTCTTCACATCCATTTGGTGTACTTCCCAACTATTGGCTGCAACAGTTGCAAGAACAGGTTGGATGGAGTTCATTCTTGAAACTAGTGCAAAAGTATTAGAGTAGTCAATCCTAGGAACCTAGGAGAATAATTTGACAACCAAATGAGCCTTATACTTATCAACTGACCCATCTATTGTAAACTTTGTTTGATAGATCCACTTACATCGAACATTTTTTCTTCCCTTAGGAAGAGGGACAAGATCCCAAGTGTGGTTCCTCATCAAGAAACTATACTCCTCCTGCATAGTTGTATCCCATTCAGAAATAACGAAAGCCTCTCAAAAGGACTATAGATTAGAGGAAATAGCAATGAAGACATGTGGAACATCCTAGAATTGTGAACGAGTCCACCTGGTGTCTAATACATCCCCAAGCCAATTGCCTGTAGACTGCAAAGTTTGTCTAGCCTAAAATGCACCAGAAGTCAAAAAATGTGGATGAGAATCATCACCCTCTAAATGATGACTGAGAAAGGAAGGAGGTGAATCCTCTGAATCACTTTTAACATCAAAAGTGGAGGTAGAAGACTCATCATCATCAAGAATCTACTCAAGTGAATCTGAATCATCAAAAGATTTGTCATGTATCCCAAGTGACTCCAATGTCAAAGTAGGAGGTGGAGAAGTGATAGGAGTTGATCTTGAAGAGACCTCCTCAACTTGAACACTCTTCTAAATGAACAACTCATGTGTAGTAGAGTGGAGCAACTGATAACCCTTCATACCATTAGAATAGCCTACAAATATGCAAGGCCTACTCTACGGATCCAAGGCTTTACGTTTCTTTGCAGAAATGTGGGCCCATGCAGGAGAACCAAAAACTCAGAAGTGCTTAAGTGATGGTTTCTGACCACTCCAATCTTTAAAAGAGTGATTCTCTTCAAGGCTTAGTGAGGAACATGATTTTGGATATAATAAGCATAGTTAATGGCCTCTGCCCAATACTGTGGTGCTAGAGATCGAGAGTGAATCATGTAGTTCACCATTTCCTTCAAGGACCTATTCTTCCATTCTACCACACCATTCTATAAAGGAGTGTATGGAACTAAAAGTTGTAGATCAATCCCCTTTGAAGTACAAAACCACTCAAAGTGATGGTTGGCATATTCACCACCATTGTCAGTGCATAAAACTTTGATGGCTTTCCTGAATTGCTTCTCTACAAAAGTTTTGAAGTCCTAAAATTAATCAAATACCTCATAGTTTTGTTTGAGAAAGTACACCCAAATATATCAAGAAAAGTCATCAATGAAATTTAGAACAAATCTAGCCTTACTGAAGGATGGACAAGGAAATGGACCAGCCAAATCACTGTGAACTAACTCCAGTATCTATGAAGCTCTCCATGCCTTACCTTTGTCAAATTATTCCTTAGGATGCTTATCAAGAATGCAACCTTGGCAAACACCACCTAAAACCTAAACTAAAGGCAACCCTATGACCATGCTCTACTAGTTGACCTACTACAAGTAGCAGAAGTTAAGATGGTCAAACCTCTCATGCCATAATTTACTTACATTATTTGAATAAGTGAGTGAAATAGACAAACGAGGATTAGGAACAAGTGATTAAACAAATATAGCCATGACTAATGATATGCTCTCCCAAATATAACTGTAGAACCATTGTGCAACTCATGAATCTCCACTGAATTAGGAGTGAATGCAACCTGCTTGCCTAAACCCATGTGAGTGATTTGATATACTTACAAGAGATTAGTTGATAATGAGGGCACACAAAGAACACCATGGAATGTGCCATCCCCCACATCAACATACCCTCTCCCACACACCTCAATAGGAGTGAACTCACCCATCAAAACAGAAGGCATAGTACACAACTCCAAAGATGCAATTTCTTCCTTAGATGAAGCCATGTGGTGTGAAGCACCTGAATGAAGAACCCAAGTGGATGGTTGTGAAGCAACTACTACAAGAGCCTTTCCCTTTCCTTTCCCCTTGATATTATCCTTTGCCTTGCTAGACCCCTCATTAGAATTTTGTTTTATAGATTCAGGGACACTGATATTATTCTTCTCAAGAATGTGTGTCAAGTGATCAATTTGTTTATTCAAATATTTATGTTGATCATGACCAGGTATTTTACAATAGGCACATTTGATCTTCTCTTTCTTAGGCTTGTCACCATTAGAAAATGAGGTCTCATTAGCTACTTTTGAGGTAGTTGATTTCTGATCCTTCTTCTCCTAGCTATTCTTTTGTTTCTTATACTTATTGTTACTACTTTGTCCTTTCTATTCTTTTGTGTCTTGGTTGGTAGCCAAGGCATGTGACTTAGATGATTTTAGAGTGCCCATCTAGATTATCTTATCCTACTCCCATGTGAGAGAAATATCAAAGTCATCCAAAGAGGGCATTGTGAATTGAGTACCAAGTGCACCCATAATAGCATAGAAGGTAGAAACAAATACAAAATATTCTGAACTTAGCTTAGAGAGAATAATAAGAATTAGTTGTTCATCTTTCTTTTCACTTCCACACTGTTTTAATTACAACCTTAGTGATTTCAATTTTGTGAAAAAATCCTGAATTGTGTTGAAGTTGCCTAGACTAAAACTAATTAGTTCATTTTCCAACATATGACCCCTCATTGAATCTTGTGTGCCAAATAGTGTTTCTAGCTTTGTCCAGATTTCATTTGGTGAATTCAAAGACTTAATATGAAAGAGAAAATTAGGAGAAACAGACAAACACAATGTTCCATAGGCCTCATCACATTTGTTAAACCACTTAGGCTTATCTTCGTCTTTAGCAGGTTCACTTTTTAGTCCCATTGTTATCCTATGCAACCTAGCTTTCCTTAAGTAGATTGTCATGTGTGATTTCCACTCAAAGTACTTGTAAGGAGCTAATATGGGCACTATTGTTTGATCCATGATGAAGAAATGCAAAAATGAAGTACTAAAAAAGAAGGGAACACACATAGGACAACCCCCATTTTCACTCAATCAAAGAACCCCCCAAGTAAAGATGATTTGACAATTTATATTTAGTGCATTTACAATTTCCACTAATAATAAATACTTAGTGGTATTGATTTCAATGCTTTAAAAATCCTCAACAAATAGGTGTATGTTGAAAGTACAATACTAGAATAAAACCAAGTGAAATTAACAACACCATTGTGATTTACTCAAAAAATCATCTACTTTCAAAAAAAGTACCTCAATTTGAGGTTGTATGTGAAAGTTATGAGTCTCCGAAGTTCCAAAAATGAGAACTATGTAGCGTCACCTGTGAGAATCTGTAATTTTTGGAAAAAGCATGCATTAGAATCAAGAATCATCTGTACCAGTGTCTAGAGTGCAAAAATATAGCCCAAATCAAAAAATGTTGCTTAGGAAAAGGAGCTAATATGAGCTAGAACGGAGCCTCTGAAGTTCACCTTCCAAAATTGAAAACTCCAATGAAAGGGAGTCTGTGAGAAAAAAACATTTGCCAATTTTAGCCAAAATGCCTCTAGCTTTGGTGAATCACCAAATATAGGGAAGATGACATTTAATTTGGACTTTTTCTTAATTTAGAACACTAGCAGTCAAACAAGGCTTCAACCAAATAGCAAATTCTCTAAATATAATACCAAATTTAGCATAATGCCAGAAAACCTGGCGTAGAAGGCAAATAGAGGACACTGTACGAATTTGAAAAAAAAAAAGGCTTCTAAGGCCAAATGAATTGCAGGCCTCAATCAAACAAGGCTTCAACCAAATAGCAAATTCTCTAAATATAATACCAAATTTAGCGTAATGCCAGAAAACCTAGTGCAGAAGGCAAATAGAGGACACTGTACGAATTTGAAAAAATTTTAAGGCCTCAAAGGCCAAATGAATTGCAGGCTTTAAGGGTCGAAGAAAAGATTAAACATACCTTAGAAAGGTGAAGAGAGGGGGGTCAGGGGCATCAAGCCATACCTGATACCCAGTGAAAGGGTCTATGGACCCAACAATGAGCCACACCCTTGAAGGCACGGGGCCTGTTGAGAGGGGGATCAAACCCCAAATGAAAATCGACACCCTCCTAAGGGCTGAAGCCATTTCAAACCAAGTTGGAAGCACTTGGAACAACACTTTAATCACTCAGTACAATGCTCAGTCTCATATATATTATTTTCAAAATTTTGAAATATTACAAATAAATGCTCCTTGATCTGCGTGTTGGGCGACCAAACTAGCCTTTTGGTAAATTTTTTTGCCTTTATGACTCCCAACACAGAAATTAAATGTATAATATGTTGCAAATACAATTGCCGTTGTACCAAAAGATCGACCTATTAATGCCTCATACAACCACCAGAGTTAATGAATCAATGGGAGGCAATTAAGCCTTGTCACGAAACCAAGCGTTGTGCTGCACAACACAAGGAGACCAAGGGCACACACCTTGCAACAATCCCCCCAGTGCAAGTGATGGGTTCAGACCCATGATCTAGGCTCTGATACCAATTGTTGTAAATATAGTTGTTGTTGCACCAAAAGATCGACCTATTAATTCTCGATACAACCGCCAAAGTTAATGAATCCATGGGAGGAGGTTAAGCCTTGTCACAAACCCAAGCATTGCACTGCATAGCACAAGGAGACCAAGGGTGCACACCTTGCAACATAATATGTCAAAATTTATTTGCAAGGTGTCTTGGAAGCAATGGCAGGGTTCTTTTAGCCTAAAAATTCTCCGAATAGAAGCTGACCTCCAAATCTGAGCTAGAAACCTGTGTTCCATAAATGTGTCAAAAAATCTCTAAATTGGATGAAATGAAAGTCAATCTTGACTTTCTCAAACCTTTTGGATGTGTTGGAATAGCCATAAATGCTGCTAGTATAACCAAAAACACTGCAATTACCCAGATCTCACAAAACATGCATGTAAAATAAAGAGGTTAACAGGTCTTGTTAAATCCTTTCTGATTCTCTAGATTGTTAAAAAACATAAGAGAAGAGTGTTGTCATATTTTGACTAGGCCAGAATATCCCAAAAATCCCTTCTTCCATCAAAAATATCTAATTTGAGACACCTAAAATGGAAGAAGTTTTCCCCTTTAAAAATCCCCAAAAAATTCAAGTATTTTGCCTATCTTTTTGCCTTAGTCAGCAAAATCTTGGTTTGGCAAACTCAAGGTTCATTGATTGGCCTTTCCACTAGCTAAAGGAACCGAGATGGGAAAATTCTCTAAGGCTAAAGAAAGACAAAGTTTTCCTTTGTCGACAAACTTAAGGTTTCGCAACCTTAAATTCATTGATCAGCAAGTTCACTAATTAGCGAATTCGCTGACAAAGGAATGAAGTAGAGAAGGCAAGTAGATGTGGCTAAGGAAAGGAGGGCCTCTATCGGGAGGTCAACGAAATGGATAACTCACTAACTAGTTTGTAATTCCCAAGGTTTGCCAATAGGGCGATTTGCCGACAAGGCAAAGAAGAAAAGGAAGGAGATCTGAGTTCTCAAAAGGAGAAAATCATTAACAAAGGAGTTAAGAGAAAGAAAGATAAGGAAGTTGGCCAAGGAGTTTGTTCATGAAAAAGGATTTTCATTGACTAAAGGAAAGGACGAGACAATGTTGGTTTGCGAAATTGACATTTTGCCAATAAAGAAGAAAGAAGCCATAGTTCGCAAAAGTGAAGATTTGCTGATAAGGCAAAATAACAGATAAAGAGCCAAAGAGAGATAGTTCTAAAAAGTGAGATTTTTCCAATAGGGCAAATAGGAAAGGAGAAAAGACATGACAAGCTTGGTTCATGAAAATGGGATTTGTCGATAAGGGAAAATAAAAGGCCAGAAAAAGGAAAAATCAATGAAATGTAATACTTTAGAATATTTAATGAAATTTAAATATTTTAAAGTATTGTAAAAGCTTGAAGGACACAATTTTCTAATGTTGTAGAAGGAATTTATCACCTGAAGTACATGTATTGCAGAAAGGTCAGAATTAAGTAGTTGAAACAATTAAATCCTTCAATGTGATTATACAAGAAGGGACAAAATGGATTTGTTGGTACCATGGAAGGATGTCAAACCCTCCTTCTTCAATGTGTCTGACATCCCATGCATGTAGGAGATCTTTTACCATTTTGTAGGCCCAACAAAGGATGGTGTCTTCCCTTTTTGCAAGTCTTTTGACAGGGCTTCTAAGCCACATTTTAATGCAGTGTGGGCACCTAGGCAGTGTTAGAACTAACCAATTTTTAGCACCCAATGCTACAAATGGACTAAAATTGCTATATATACATGAAGAAAAGATGTAAAAAAGGTTGTTGTTGTAGCTATTGTTCTAGGTTGTTATGTTGGCTAGATAATTTGTTGTCACATGTCTTGTAATGTGATTGTAAGAACTAGTAGAATTTGATGTATTGTGCTTGCAACTAGGCCTTTGATGTCTTCTAGTCTGGTTCACCAATGAATGTAATCAGTTATTTCTTATCTTTTTCTCTTGTAGCAAATTGTTCTGCTTTTTAATGGTTTTCTAGCCTTCATGACTAATATAGACCATTATTTCACCTCTCTCTTAAGTTTTATTTTATGTATTGAGAATTAGACATTGGTATTGTGGGAAAAATGGCCCCTTTCTTATCTTTGGTTCTCTGTTGAACCTATATATAGCTTATATGAGTTTGTGTGAGCCTTTCACAGTTTTGAAGTCATTGTTGTGTTAATTCAGACATAGTCAAACAAAATTATAAATCTGGTGCATCACCCCCCTTTTCAATTTCAATATTTTCTTCCCATTTTCCTTGTGAGTAGCATTAGATTTAGTTTATTTCTCTGAACCTTAAGTTCAGAAAGAGAAACCAACTTTCTCTAGAGGTCTGATCTCATCTACAAGGTCGCACACCTTGAGATTAGTCCCATTGTGTCATTGGAATGCTTGAACAAACTTCAAGTAGGGTGCAATTCCAAATGATAATAAAGAGCATACATGCTTCACAAAGAACTCACTCTCTCAATTAGGAATCTACGAACTTAAAAACTCTCAAAACAAAGCTTAGATACCATGTTAGAAATCTTGAGCAAGATGTAAAACTCATGAACTTTATAAGAGTCATTCAAAGTTACATAAACTCAAATGCAAAATAGAAGCAAACTAATGATTTTCAGAGATATGCAAATGTCAATGTGACAAAATTGCATTAAAAGCTCAAAGCTTCATATAAAGAATGATAGAGTAATTAGACAATGCATTCAAGATGAAAAATACAAGCTAGGAGGTGAGTATAAATAGACTATGAGAGAGGTTAGAGGTGGCAAATATGACCAATGAGAAGAGTCCACCACATTAACCTAAAATAGGAAAGTGTAACTCCCATGGTAGATGCTAACACCTTGCACCCACTCACACTAATGCTCACTTAATTAACCCTAAGCAAGCTTAATAACATGTGTAGGAAAAACCTAGGAATATAGGAAAATAAATAGCCCAACTAAGAAAATAAAAACCTACACTACACCTAGGGTGTATGCACAAATATGGGGAACCAACAAGTCACCACCATGGAAATTTTTGGTCCAAAACAAGCAAAAATGTGAGGGCATTATAAAACGCTCACATTTTTTTTTTTTTTAAATGCCAAAACACTCATTTCTACCATTACCCGCAACTAAAGGAACTTGTATGCAGAAAAAACAAAGAACAAAGCTCAAACGCATTCAAGGAAAGTCTCTCCAAGCAAGTGCAAGAGAGAAATTGACATTTTCATGATGCCACCTTGCCAAACCTGCTACCAAAGACATTGTGAAGCAAATTTAGAGGGTCTAGCAGCCGAAGAAGATACAGTTTGATTAATTTTTGTTAGTTTGAGAAGAATTTTTTACTTTTACAATGTTTGATTAGTTTTTTTTTTGCATTTACAGTTAATAAGGAAAGAGAAAACACGAATCCAACTGAGGAGGGTCAAAACAACCCCCAAAACCCTCCAAACCCTCAAAACCCACCTTCACGTACTTACAATGTAAGGGATACTCAAGAAAACTACCTAGGGCAAATAGAAGAAAACAAAAGATGTCTGCAAACTCTTATTGAAATGCTAAACAATCCAAGTGCAAGCACGGATCGTAGGAGAGTACTTGCAAAGTCATTAAAGGAGATGTTTCCCACACCGAATCAGAGACAAAACAAATCACCGAATTTCAAGACTATAGGGAGAGGTGACGGCAATACTACGCTGACAAATTGTCATATGAACAAGTGAAGAATGAAAAATTTACAAAATCTCAATTATGTGTATAGACACCCAAAATTGGCCCATTTCATTATTTATGCATTAAACTTATATCGCATCGCATACATCATTTTGTTTGACATACTCATAATTAATTAAATCATTAAATAAATTTTATTTATTTAATTAATCTTCATGATTCTTATTCTTTTTGTCTATGGTTAAATAATTTTTAATTATTTAATCATTTCATTATTCCTCTATTAATTAAATAAATTGTCTTTATTTAATTAATTGTCTTTATTCCTATATTTTTCATCTACAATTTTAATTATTTAATCATTCTCACTTTCTCTCCATCAATAAATAAATAAAATTAAAATATTTTATTTATTTCCCACTTGCACATGAATTAAATAAATTTTATTTATTTAATTCATTTATTCCCTCCACTCTTATCCCATTCCTCCATTTCTCCTATAAATGTGCGAGTGTGCTTTTTTGCCCCTAAAAATAGGAAAACTCAAATGTGTAGGAAAAAGTCAAAAAAATTTCAAAAATCAATCCATAACTCATCCAACTCTCAAAATAGTTAAAAAGTGTGCTATTTTGAGAGAAGAATCTTATCCTCTTTGAACCCCACTAAGTCTTTTTCAAAACTAACCTTTTTTAGGGACACATGACGCGTGCACATTCATCCTCTCCTCTTGATCATTCTCAACCATTGATCTGTACTTTTAACCTCCATCGTTGATCATCCTCTCACCTTTGCCTATAAATATGACCCTCTGATAAGCCATTTGTATGCATTGAGTTTTATATCCTTACGCTGTCAAAATCACATTAGAACCTTTGCATCAATCTTCTTCCAATCCTCTCATCCATCTCTATCTATCTTCTTCATTCTATTGTCACGCTGTGAAGGTGAGCAACCAACAATCCAATCATTCGAGAAAACTAAACATGCATGCATCAATCTAAGTTATTCAAAAAGGTTTGGATCAAGTATTGCATGTCATTTGTTTTATCTTTCGTGTTATCCAAATTTTCTCGTCTACATTCTGGCATGCCTAGTGGGACTCACTTTGCTTGATTGTTTTTGCAAGTTTTTGTTATAAAATTTGCATTTTTTTCTAACCCTAATTTGTAAGTTTTGTAGAGGATCTATCATAGGTGACCTCTGGGACAAAAAGTGACTACACCATCATGTCCAAGAGGCCATTTACATGATTGTTGACTATAAATTTGATATATTTTGCTCAAGGAAATTTTTTTTGAGAAAATTTGAATTTTTTTAAATTTTGCATCCATACTGTATGAATCTGTATAGTAGGGATCTGCAATTGGGGTCTTTGTTGACATTGGCAGCTAACATTAAGTTGGTATTTAAATTGATATCATAAGGTTGCATATTTAATCTTGTTACAGATCTGTCTTTTGTCGTGTATTGCAGGTTTATTATTGTGGGTTCTGTGTTTGTCAACCCAAGGCCCTAAAATATTGAACACCTCTTCACCACTAGATCTTCTTGGTCATCTGCCCTATCAAAGGACCTGTCGCTATCTCTAAAAAACTAACCTACCATCCCAATATTACTCTGTTGACCTCTGTCTTAATGTCTGGTCGCCATATTTCTTTGTCACTCCCAAATCTTCTCGTCACCACCAACCCTTTATTCTAGTTGTCACCTCATAGGCATTTGGTTGCCACCATCAAGATTACTGTTGACCCACTTGCAAAACTGTAGTCACCACCTTTGATCTATCTTTTCCGTCTGGCCACCACCTAGCTTCAGTCATTATCTAGAAACCATCAGTTGATACCTAAAAACTACCCGTCAAAAGTCGATGTCAAAATCTTGAATACATTGATCATTCCTCCATTAGACCCCCATAGTTTATGTGTAGGTCAAGGTCAACACTGTAATCCTCAGTCGAAGGCCATAGTGTGGTCACAGCTTCAAAATCACCTATCACAGTCTACGACATTTGTCGTGGGTTTTTCATCAAATATTTTTAGTTTTTCTTTTAAATTCCTATTGCAGGGTCATTGTTTAATATTTAGGGTTGGCCTCTGTCAGCAATAACAAAACCCTAACAATCTCAGGTTGAATCTTTGACCATGGTCACCATTGCCAAAGTTATGGTTGCGGCCTATGGTCAACTTAGTCAAAATTTGAAGCTTGTTTGATGGGTCATCGTTTCCATTCTCCACTATGTAGGTCAATGCTCTAGTTCATACCACACCTTAAACCTTAAAGCCCTAGCACTTTGATTTTCAACTTAACATCTTAATCTTTTGCCTTTGAACATCGACTTCGATATTTAGGGTTTAATATTAGTTTTAACATCATGATTTCAGCTTTCGATTTGAATCTTAATCTTCTTTTCAAAGAGGGGGAAAGTTTTGCTTCAAACTACCAACATAAATTGCCTTCCACAACATGTGATCAATAAAAATCTTTGCAAACTATTAATAAATCAAAAGTCAAACAGTCAAACAGAGGTCAAATTAGTCAACCTGGTTCTTCCAACATCCCAAAGGAGGCATTTTTTTCTTTTTATCATAACTTCTACATATGAGCTCCAAATCGCACAAACAAATACTTATTAGAAAGAGGATTTAGAGAAATTTGCAGCCATAAAGAAATTATTAGGTGAAAATGCAATTTTGATGATGTTTTTCGTAGTCAAAGTCAAAGTTCATTGTAAACTTTAAACAAGCATAACTTTTGCATTTTTGATCATTTTTCAACGAATTTTTTTTTAAAAGTGCATGAAATTTCCTAAATTTTTTGTATATCTATTTCATGTGCAAGTTTACTTGGTCATTTTTTGATTTTGTGACTTGTAGGTGAATCAAAGGAGCTAGAGCAATGTTTGGATCAGTCACAACAGCAACTTGGAAAGCAAAAATAATTAGGTACACACATTCCATCTTTCATCTCTAATCATTACTTGTCAAAACACTTCAATTTGGGGCTTAAAAAGAACAACTTGTTTGATCACACATTTGGATTTTGGGCTTAAAACGAACATTACTTGCAATCACATCATTGAAATTAGGCTAAAATGAATAACTATCTTCCTATGTATTTGGCTTTGGGATCTTAAAATGAACAAGTGTCTACACTGTCTTCTTATCACACATTTCATTTCTAAGGGTTAATTAACATCTATGATTTGTCAAACCCTATCTAGGAGGCCTGCTAGGGGATTTCATCACCCCTAGGGATGACCTCAACCACGTGTTCTAGCGGGGTATATCAAAGGGAGGAGAGCAAAATCTGTACCTCAATCTAGCTACATAGTCATTGGGACAGCCTTGTGGCCCCAGGTGACTTTGGACACAAGGTGAAGTGGTATTCACTTACACTTATGCCACATCCCTTCAACAGGCTAGTGTTCATAGATTTGGGCCCCTCATACCTTGTGTATATCAGGGACACCCTTAGTTAACCCTTGTATAGCCTAGCTTAAGACCTATCAGCCATATCCTACCTGATTAATCATTAGGGTTTGTTATTGTGTTTGTAAGTGTTTGCTTAATCATAACATTAAATCTTGAAAGGAAATTAAACATTGTGCTTAGCATATGTGTTTATGTATTTACATTGTGTTTGCTATTCCCCAAGTCAAACTACCAATATTTCCTTATCATCTAAGAAATCACATCCTAATGAAACACTTTTCCACCATGTCAACATTAGAGGACCTAGCACAATAAATCATCCACATACTTTACCAGGCACCAAAACCTCTAGAATAACAGATCATTCAAAAGGTCCATAACATGATCCCAAAACTGCAAGCAAGCCAATCCCTTCAAATGCAACACCTCTTAGCACAAATCCAACACCTCTTGGCCACTTGTCAAATACAACAAGCACATCCTCAACCAATGCTAAACCAATCCTATGTGCCACCTATCCTGTCATGTCAACCTTATCCATCCACATGTCACATCAATTCTTCATCAACCTATCACACTTCTTCTAATTTCAACCCTTATCCATATCAATCCACCTATCAAAAACCATTATCTTAAGTGATCCCTCATCCAACACAACATCAAAACCTTCAAGCACAACAACATCAACAACATCAACCTATCCAACAATTCCAAAATCAAAACATTCAACATCAAATCATAACACAACAAGCCCAACCTCATCACATTCTATCTCAATCTGATGTATCACCTCTATCTTCATGTCATGTCAATACCATATCAACCTATCTAATTCCTCATTCTAACCTTCCAACACATCACCCAACCCATTCACAAGGCAACCAAGTATCCTCACAAGAGGTGCATGTAAGCCAAAATGACCCTTTATACATAAATCAAACATCCTTAAGTCCACTTTCAGAGAAAGACCTAATATCCTTTGACGAGGTAGATACCTATGTGTCACCTAATCCTAGCCCAAGTGGTCCTTTTTAAATAAATCAAGTGAGCCCAAGTTATCCTATGCAAGACCTCATATCCTTTGATGAGGGAGATACCAATCTAGTCAATGCATCCTATGAGTCACCTCCACCATCCATTCCAATGCCAATCCATGAGCCTACTAGTCCCATCTTGGTACCATCATGCGATCCTAATCATAAACCATCCAATCCTCCTATCCCTCCATCCAATCTCGATCCTAAACCATCCAATCCAAATACCAATCCAAACCCTAGTCTATCCAATCCATCCAATCCCCTTATTCTTCCATCTAGCCCAAGTCTTAACCCATCTAATCCCAATCCAAACCATCCACCAAGTCCTCATCCTAAACCTACAACACTATCCACCCTTATCATCCATCCACTATATTGCCCATCCACCCATACTCTTGCGAAGGATGCAATCCATTGGCTACTAGCTAGGAACAACTTATCCCTATGTCAAACACCTATCTTAGCACCTAGCAATGAGCCCTCCATTAACATGTCTAGTCTTCTAAGCTCATCATGTGATCTACAAGCCAATGAACTTATTCAAGAGCCTCCTATCATAAGTCCTAGTCAAAGTCCATCATACTCTCTTATGGATGAATATCAATAACTCATTAAACTCATCCAAGAGCCTTCCACTTCCATCCAAAACTAAAAGGTATGTCAAGAGTATTATCCTAAGCATGTGGAAGTATCGAGCCTTCATTCAAATCAAGATCAAATCCTTTCCATGCAACCAATCCATAACATCTATATTTTCTATGATCAAGATGAAATTATCTATGAAGAAGCTATCCACGATCACCTTGATCTTATCCATAATCTCATACCCATCCATGAGCAAGATATCCAAATTTCTCCTATCCATCCTCCACCTAGCTCTATCCATAAGGAGCAAACATCTATTTCCCTTGATGAGACACATGCCTCCCAAGAACACATAAGCATAAAAGATCAAACAAGTACCTTGGATCATAATGAACATAAGCAAGATCCTAATGATCCCTCCTCATCCACCATCAACCCTATTTCAAAGCCATCACATGCTATTGGTCTTTCCACTTTCATTCATGAATGGTCCTCCCTAGGAACACAACAACCTTTGTCCACCAGCTCACCTTCTCCATCCAATAAGGAACTTGTGTCTAGTGTTCCACCTACACCTAGTCGCATTGTTGATCGCATGCTCCAAAATATGAACTATCAAGGTAAAGGTTTAGGCCTTCTTGAACAATGTATTTTGGATTCAATCCATGTCAAGGTTCTTCCACGCTCATTTGGCCTTGGATACACACCCCAAGGTCAACAATCTAATGATGTTGGTACTTCCTTCATCCCTCTAAAGTCCACCACTTCCTATCACAAATCCCATCATACTCTGAAAATATATGTCGCCATTCCTCCTCCCTCATCCTATAAATGTCAAAAGCATATGATCGTACACCTTCCACCATCCAATTTACCTCCACTACTTCCAACCCCTAACATCCCTCCATCCACTCTACCTCCACTACTTCCAATACCTAATTATCCACCTATCCATAAATCCTCTAAAAATCCCAATAATGGCCAACAAATGCACATATTGTCTAAACATGAAGCTTCCTCTCCTTCCACCAATCCCATTTCCACCATACCTATGGGATTCAAAAATAAAAATTTGGATGCCTACACTTATAAAGGAAAAAATCCTAAAAATCCTAATGCCTTCAGCTACAAAAGTAAAGAATCAAAGCAAAATACATCCAAAAAGTTATCCAAACCCATACCTTCATAGGAAAAGTCAAAAACTAAAATGGTAATGGTCTCTAACAAAAAGCAAGCAAATCAAATGAGGCGTCCACCTCTCAAAAATCCCAACCACCCACTTCCACTTCACATTCCCATTTCATCCAAAAATCTCATATCCCATCCCACAAACAAAATAAAAGTCATAAAAATACTAAGTCCATGTGGGTTCCTAAAACACTACGTCATCCATCTCCTAAGCAAACATATCCATTACTTCCTACACCACCATCCTAGCAAAAGCTTCAATATTTATCATGGTGTGTGCAACCGTTAGTCATGGTTCCATTCCATTCTGCAACATTCTCACATACCTCCACCTCCCCACTTTTCAACTACTATCCTACATATCTCACCCATCATATCCCTATGGTCCATGCTTTTGCATAAATCTTTCATCCATGCTTTTGCATAAGTCCTATATAATCCACATCATAATCCATCATCTTCCCTATATAATCCACATCATAATCCACTATCCCCCATCCATCCTTCCATAATCCACCATCTACCTAATCCATCTCACACTCATGCAATCCCTTACTAACATTTATAAGCATACTTGACATGGTCCATTATGATGACATCCATCTCTAATGGGACTATCACTTTCATGGAACTAGACACTTGAGTCCCTTTCATCCATATCCACCTATCCCATCCAAGTATTCAAAAGTCAAAAAGTCAAAAAAATGAAAAAAGTAAAGAGAAATCCCTCCATCCAACGGTGAAAACCTAGTAAATAGGCACCCTGGATAAGTACCATGATGAAAACCTGGCAAACAGGCATCATGTGTAAATTGATCTTCTATGTCACCTACACTTGGGGGCACCTTGTCTCATTTTCTATATCATTTCCAACCTATCTAACCATATCATTTCATACTATCCTTATCCATTCCACATACATACATTGATCCCATTGTATCCAGTCATCCTCCCTTCCTCATCTTGATCTTGATAAAGATTGGGGGCAAAAACATCAAAACAAGCTTTGGAAAAAACTCTTGATAGACCTCATCCCTTCCAATCCATCCTATCATCATCCCATTATCATAAGCCTAATCCTATCATAAGTCCTATCATATCATGAGCCTTGCCATGTAAAATCTTATGTATTCCACCTAGAATGGGGCATATTATTCCTATGCAACATAGTATTTGGAGATCACATCCTTGCTCTCTTACGCGTACATCCTTTCCATCCCTTATTTCCCATCCTCTCATCAATCCAATCCTACCTACCACCTACCTCCTTACACCTAGACTTGGTCCTTCCTTGTCATTGGTATCTAGCACAAAGGCTACCCAAATTGTAAATCCATTGACATCCCAAAACATATCAAAATCCAAAAAATCAAAACATATCAAAATCCAAAAAAATCAAAACATATCAAAATAAAAAAAATTTGAAACATATCAAAATCTAAAAAAAATTGAAACATAACAAAATCCAAAAAAATTGAAACATATCAAAATCCAAAAAAAAATCAAAACATATCAAAATCCAAAAGCATCATAAAAAGTCTTGAAAAAATCCAAAAAAATAAAAATAAAAAGTCTTGAAAAAATACCAAAAATTTTATAAAATATCCTAAAAAAATACAAAAAAATCAAATATCACACAAAAAATCTATGCAATCAAATCATTCCAATCAAATCACTTCTTCTAATCAATCAAATCATTCCAATCAAAATCACTTCTTCAAATCAGGCCAATCTATCAATCAATCAAAATCACATCAACATCATATATCAAAAAACATCCAATCAATCCCAATAAATCCATAACCTCATCAATCCATCCACCTTCATCATCACCATCAATAAAACACAAATTAGAACTACATATCATCTTTATCGTTAAATGCCTTAATCCTGTGGATACAGGGTATATAGGCAATCTAAGATACGAAGTACCTAGATTCAGGTATAGGCGATAGCCCATTTCTATCTTTCATCCTTCTTCTAATCTTCACCAATCATCATCTTTATCCATCTTATTTCTTCTATCATCTATCTCCCACATCATCAATAAACACCTAAAATCAACTATCGCTTCTTCCAATCAAGCCACTTCTTCAAATCATCAATCCATCACTTCTTCCAATTAATCTCATCAACAATAAACTCAAATGCAAATCAATCTTTAAAACCATAGCAATCAATTTAATCAAGCTTGTCAAATTATCCAATCACATCCTTGGTCTTGATCCTCTCCTTGTTGTAAACCCAATCAATTAATCAATCAATCAATCATCATCATCAATGGGATACATCGTTCCTGCATCCTTGTGTTGATCTAGGGATACATCATTCCCCGCCATGACAACACTATCATCTATCACCATGAATCACTTAATCATTGGTTTACAACTTGATAGGGGCAATACCTTGTTTGTTTTTGTATCATTTATGCATGCTTTCTTGCTTCCTTGTGTGTGTTATCTTTTTATCTTGCATTTGCATCAAATCTAACCTAGGTAATATTCATAGCTTGTACCTAGACAAGGTTGTATTATGTTGGGGCATGAGACAAATAGTCACCTTGGTCCTCATACCCTGGTGCATAACATCTAGTGCTACATCAAACATATGGTTGCTCACTTTCACTACAGCATAACGTATCATTCATTTCTTCTATCCATTTCTTTATCTTTCTTCCTTGACCAATCCATTTCATTTTGAGAGTCTACCCGTGTTTGTCCAACCCACCTATCCTCTCGAGGTGGCATCCTCATCCTTTCTATCATCCACCCTTTTCCTCTACCCGTATCTTAGCTTCTTTGAAATGATGCTACTCGACACAAATTTCATCATCTCGAACATCATCTCAAAGAGGGGCAAAATGTAGACACCCAAAATTGGCCCATTTCATTATTTATGCATTAAACTCATATCGCATCGCATACATCATTTCTGTCTGACATAATTAATTAAATCGTTAAATAAATTTTATTTATTTAATTAATCTTCATTATTCTTAATCTTTCTATCTATGGTTAAATAATTTTTAATTATTTAATGATTTCATTATTCCTCTAGTAATTAAATAAATTGTCTTTATTTAATTGTCTTTATTCCTCTATTTTTCATTTATAATTTTAATTATTTAATCATTCCCACTTTCTCTCCATCAATAAATAAATAAAATTAAAATATTCTATTTATTTCCCACTTGCACATGAATTAAATAAATTTTATTTATTTAATTCATTTATTCCCTCCACTCTTATCCCATTCCTCCACTTTCTCCTATAAATGTGAGAGCGTGCTTTTTTGCCCTTAAAAATAGAAAAACCCAAATGTGTGGGAAAAAGTCAAAAAGAATTCAAAAATTAATCCATAACTCATCCAACTCTCAAAATAGTTAAAAAGCATGCTATTTTGAGAGAAGAATCTTATCCTCTTCAAACCCCACTAAGTCTTTTTCAAGAATAACCTTTTTTAGGGACACATGGCGCATGCACATTCATCCTCTCCTCTTGATCATTCTCATCCATTGATCTATCCTTTTATTCTCCACCTTTGATCATCATCTCACCTTTGTCTATAAATATGATCCTCTCATAAGCCATTTGTATGCATTGAGTTTCATATCCTTATGCTGTCAGAATCACATTAGAACATTTGCATCAATCTTCTTCCAATCCTCTCATGCATCTCTATCTATCTTCTTCATCCTATCATCATGCTACGAAGGTGAGAAACCAATAATCCAATCATTTGAGAAAACTAAACATGCATGAATCAATCTGAGGTATTCGAAAAGGTTTAGATCAAGGTATTGCATGTCATTTGCTTTATCTTTCATGTTATCCAAATTTTCTCATCTACAATGTGCACACTTTATTAATCCTAAAAATGGCCAAAGATTAGAAGAAACTTGCAAACTATTTCCTATTCATTGGTGTAGGAATGAAGATGTATCCCAAAACTTTTGGGATAGATGATACATGGTCTTCGATGAGCGGCCATGCAACAACGAGGTGCCACAATATTTCTTGAGGAAAGTCCATTGTAAGTTTGTCCTCAAGAAGATTCCCAATTATTTTGACATTCGAGAGTTCCAGGGCAGAGGTGGTGGCTCTACCCAAGATAGAAAGGGGCTTAGTGAGATAAAAACTGTGTACCTAGACCCCTATTGAGGATAGAATGTGTCATTCCCTTCAACTTTGAAGGAGAGTGTTGAGGTGGAGACATTACATTCATTGACTACTCTCATGCAGTCTCTAGCACAACATGTCGATGATCTTAGCCAGACCGATGAGGGTGAGAGTAGAAGGTGTCATTTGTCCCCACATTTGTGTAGTTCATGTGGGAACCTGTGTGATTATGTGACATAGGATGCATGATAAGACTCTCGACAGGATGCTGTAACGCAAGGGCAGCATCCAATGATGGAGACATCCGTATTGGATGAGATTGTTCTCACCGATGATCTCTTACAGCATACATTTAGTATTGACTCTCAGGTAATTTTTTACAAGTTTCATCTTGATTTAATATATTGTTATTTGAAATTTGTAATTAATTTTATATGACTATCTATATTGTAAGTCAAAAATAATCTATGTAATTGTCTGCACATTGAAATTCCAGGGTTAGAGTCTTTAGCCCGCCTCCATTAGCCGTCCATTGGTGGGTTATGAGAGGGGGTCGAGTCAGCAAGTATGTAATTTATCACATGATTGTAATTATTGTACATATCAATGGTAATATTATTTTGTGACAATTTGATGATTTCAACAGGGAGCTTCACTGGCACCTCCATAGTTTCCTTGGTCCCCTGGACGTAAAACCACCACTTATATGGATGTAAATTTAACCATTTCTAATCATTATGCATTTAAATTATGTTATGTATTTATTTTGGTCGAATAATCTTGAACTCTATTTTCAGATGCTAAATATGGAGACTCTTCCTCGTCTTTGTGAGTTAGTGTAGGTAGGCATTACTGCAGCCATGATGTCTTCAAATCCTTTGATTGAGGTATGAGCTAAGAATGTGAAAATGTCATAATTTTGTATTTCTTGTTTTATCTCATGTCATTTGATGAACATAAATGATATTTATGTTTAGCCAATTTTGCTTCTTGATGCTTCTCACAGGAGGTCACAACTCTAGCCTGTCCATCTATGAACGAAGAGAGAGAAAAGATGATGGAGAGTGACCATCAGATAGCGGTAAGTGATCGATTACATATATGTGATGTTATATATTTCATGTTTTCTATATTAATGTGCATATTGTTTGATTGTATTAAAAAGTGGAGATGGATGAATATCTGTCGAGGAGGTCTACTTGACGACAAAGAGAGGATGAGTCACTGATTGGATCTTCATCTTCATGGTCAAGCAAGGGCCGTTGATTATTTCATAAAAGTCCATAGGAAACTAGTTTTTGGGACATTTGTATGCCTAGATGGATTTGTATAAAAACTTTTGTATGTTACTGATGTATATTTTTGTATATGCATGTATGGCTTTGTTTGGACATGCCTATATGGATTTGTATATAATTTAGATGTTATGTTCATGACATTATGTATATGACAGTTTATATTAAATATTTAATATGATGAGCAATTATCGTTATAAGAATTTGGTTTTACATGTGCCAATTGCATTTGCTTGAAAGTTTATAAATCATTTTCAAATAATCCATTTTGTGCATATCTTGCAATGATTGCATTCCATGAGATTGTGCATTTCTTTGAGGCATCATGTCAAACAATTCACACACCTTGTCTATGCTTCCACACTTTCCATACATGTCTACAAGGGTGGCTACAAATACAATATGTGACAAAATTCATATATCCTTTATGCTTTGATGGTTGTCCACACCATGTTCCCTAGATCCCATTTTGGCATAGGCAAGGAGGATGTTGGATAAGATTGTGCAATTTGGTTTTAGACTTGCCAATTACATTTGGTTGAAATTTTCTTTTGTGTATTTGTGAAAGTTTTTAAAGCCTTATGAAAACTCCATTGCATGCATATCTTGCAATCATTGCATTCCATGAGACAACATTTCTTTGAGGCATCATGTCAAACAATTCACCTTCCATGTATATTCTTCCACACTTTGCATACATGTCTCACAGGTTAGTTGCAACTACAATATTTAACAAAATTCCTATATCCTTTATGCTTTGATGGATGTCTATACCATGTTCCAAAGATACCATTTCTAAGGTTTTGGAATTTGGCTTTGCACCCACCAATTGCATTTGCTTGAAAGTTTCTAAAGCCCTATCAAAAATTCTATTTTGTTCATATCTTGCAATCATTGCATTCCATGAGGTGATATTTCTTTGAGGCATCATGGCAAACCGTTCACATGCCTTGTCTATGCTTCCACGCTTTGCATACATGTCTTCGAGGGCAGTTGCAACTACAACATCTAACAAAATTCTCATATCTTTTATCCTTTGATGGATGTCCATTTTGGCATAGGCAAGGAGGATACTGGCTAAGGTTGTGGAATTTGGATTTACATGTGCCAATTCTATTTTCTTGAAAGCTTATAAAGTCGTAGAAAAGGTTGTGGAATTTAGATTTACACATGCCAATTGCATTTTCTTGGAAGTTTCTAAAGTCTTTTCAATAAATCCATTTTTTGTATATCTTGCAATCATTGCATCCCATGAGAGGACATCTCTTTGTGGTATTCTATCAAATATTCTATGTGCATTGTCTATGCTTCTACACTTTGCATACATGTCTATAAGGGAAGCTACAATTACAACATGTGACAAAAATCCTATATCCTTTATGCTTTGATGGTTGTCCATACTTTGTTCTAAAGATCCTATTTTAGTATAGATAGGGAGGATGCTGGCAAAGGTTGTGGAATTTGGCTTTACACATTCCAATTGCATTTGCTTGAAAGTTTATAAAGCCTTTTCAATAATCCACATGCCTTGTCTATGCTTCCAATTTTCATGGTTGAGTGTTAGGTCAAACAATCCACGTGTATTGTCTACACTTCCACTCTTTGCATACATGTCTACAAGGGCAGCTGCAATTACAACATCTAACAAAATTCCTATATCCTTTATGCTTTGATGGTTGTCCATACATTGTTCCAAAGATCCTATTTTGGTAGAGATAGGGAGGATGCTGGCAAAGGTTGTGGAATTTGGCTTTACACGTGCTAATTGCATTTACTTGAAAGTTTCTAAAGCCTTTTCAACAAATCCATTTTTTGCATATCTGGCAATCAATGCATCCCATGAGAGGACATCTCTTTGTGGTGTTGTATCAAACAACCCACGTGCCTTGTCTATGCTTCCACACTTTGCATACATGTCTACAAGGGCAGTTATAATTACAACATGTGACAAAATTCCTATATCATTTATGCTTTGATGGATGTCCATACGATGTTCCAAAGATCCTATTTTAGTACAGATAGGGAGGATGCTGGAAAAGGGTGTGGAATTTTGCTTTACACGTGCTAATTGTATTTGCTTGAAATTTTTTAAAGTCTTTTCAACAAATCCATTTTTTGCATATCTTGTAATCATTGCATCCCATGAGAGGACATCTCTTTGTGGTATTCTATCAAACAATCCACATGATTTGTCTATGCTTCTAGACTTTGTATACATGTCTACAAGGGCAGGTGCAGTTACAACATGTGATAAAATTCATATATCCTTTATGCTTTGATGGTTGTTGGTTGTACATATGATGTTCCAAAGATCTTATTTGATGATTTTTTTTCATGCCATGATGATAACCTCCCAAGCCTAAGGACAAGTTCATACAACATTATGATCAAGTGGGCCACTTCTGATAAAATGAAGTGTAAGGTGACTAATCCTAACCTTAACTATCCTAACAAACATGAATTACTAGACAACAATCTTAGAAATTGCCATTATGACCCTGGATGCCTAAATCTTGATAATAATGTTGGGAATTAAGGTGTCTCAACCTTTGTAATTCCTTGTATTATTTCTATGTATTTATTTATTTATTGTCTATTGTGTAATTAGGATGCAAATCCTATGTTGTCATCTTGTGGGACTTAACACGGTGATGTGTCATCCTACATGGAAGATGAGCACATGTAATTTTGTCCTCACATGAGGAGATAGGCATCCCACTTAATGGTAGGAATATTTTTCCATGTGTCGGCATCTTGGATGTTGTGTAAGGGAATATTGACCGAAATGGTCATGACAGATTCCTATGATAGTTCTATGATGCATAAGAGTCATAAATGGAAGATTCTATGGCAGGTGAAGACATGTGTCAAGAAGCATCTTTGAAAAAGGCATTTTTGGGTGCCCCAAGGAGGGTTATAACATGTAGTAAGAGAATATGCTATTTATATCCTGTTTATGATAGATTCTCTTATAGCTATAAGATATGTCAGTATGATGGATTCCATGATAGTTGTAAGAGTCGTAAGAGCATCTGTCATTACCCAAATTGGGAATAGGTGACCTCTTTGGGATGGGGTGACTTGACAAGTGTCAGGAACATCCTACAATGTTGGACAAGTGTCCATAGGCATGGGTTTTGGGCCATGAGGCCATGTTGGATGCCCATCTCAAGTTGGACTCATTTTTTTGCCTTCTGTTTTCTATATAAACAGGTGCTTTGGAGAGGAGATGTATTATGTAATTGACAGGTACTGTTATGCTGCCAGATTGTCTCCAGATATGAGTGTCGAAGATTCTTGCAAGAGCATTGGCTCTATGACTGTATTGTAACCTTCATTGTTTATAGAATACATTTGAGTTGTGTTTTGGAGTGTGGGGTTTTTCACCTATAAAGGTTTTCCCCACATATATCTTGTCTCTCTCTTCTTCTGTCTTACATTCTTCTATATGTGTTTACTTTAATATCTCTATTATTGGGTTATTAACATTGTAATTGTAAGGATTAAAAAGAATTTGCACTCATCTCTCCTCATTATATTAGTGTACGAAGCGATTTTCGCACACCTAGCTTCCTTTCAATTGGTATCAGGGCTTGATCACCTTTGGTCCTCATTGTTGGGTAGGGGTTTTTTGAGCTAATCTTAGGATGAGTGGGAGCTTTGTGCAGAGCATTCTATAATCTTGTTGCAGGAAAGAGATGGTAGGAACATCTGGAAGATTAGACATGGAGAAATTCAATGGCACTAATTTTGAGTTATGGAAACTTAAGATGGAAGACATGCTTGTTGATCGTGACCTATGGGAAACTGTATCCAATGTAAAACCAATCGCAATGTCACAAGCAGATTGGGATCTCAAAGATCAAAGGCTAAGGGTCTCATAAGACTCAATCTAGCCAATTCTATCTTGTTAAATGTCCATGAGGAGAAGAGCACAAAATATCTTTGAAAGGAGTTGGGAGTTGTTTATCAGGCCAAATCTGTGGTGAACAAACTTTTTCTAAGAAAGAAGTTGCATTCTCTAAGGATGGAGGATGGAGGATTGGTTACAGATCCCCTGAATGCTTTCAACATGTTAGTTGCACAACTGACATCCGTTGGTGTGAAGATGGAGGAGGAGGGTCATTGTATGACCTTGCTTTGTTCTTTTCTGAACTCATGGGATCATCTTGTGATGGCTATTGGGAGCACTATATCCACATTCAAAATAGATGAAGTGATATCTTCATTGTTATCCGAAGAGATGCGGAGAAAGCCTTTTGAGGCAGCTAAAGAGGCTCTTGCAGTTTATGGAAGACCCAAGAAGAAAGGGAAAAAGAAGGACAAGAAAGTTGAGAAGGACAGATCCAAATCCTGTGGGAGATCCAAGTCTCCTAGAAAGTCCAAGGCTCTTTGTTGGAACTATGGCAAAACTGGGCATTTCCAAAAGGAATGAAAGGAGGAAAAGAAAAAGAAGAAGAAGAATGCCCCAGATTCAGATTCTGACAAGTCTCAAGATGATGGTGGTGCTTTCATTGCAGCCTTGGCCACCCATGCATCTAATGATGTGTGGTTGATAGATTCTAGTGCATCATTCCACATGACCTCGCATCGAAACTAGTTCACAAAATATGAAGAGTTTGATGTTCAAAGAGTGTACCTAGGTGACGATTCTCATCTAAAGATTGGTGGTCATGGAAGAGTCTCAATCTGTTTCCTCGATGGATGAGTGAAGGGGATCACTAGGGTTATGCACATCCCAGGCCTAGCAGAGAACCTACTTTCTGTAAGTATGTTGAATGATGCAGGTGTGCAGGTTATCTTTTCAAAGGATGGATATAAGATGACTAGAGGATCTATGGTGCTTGCGAAGGGTACTTGGAGAGTTACTCTATTTTAGATGGAGGCATGCACTTCATAGTGCAATAGTTCTTCTGACTCGAAGAAAAGAGCTGCAGTCACTTCATCCCCATTATCTAAACAAAAAGTGTAGAAATTTGTTGTAACACTTTCTGATGGTAGTGCACATGCTTTGGAAGTTAAACTTCCTACTGAAAAGACTATGTTATGGCATTTGACATATAGCCACATTGGTGAGAAGGGTCGTAGAACCCTAAAAAATAAAAACCTCGTTGAGGGGTTAAATGATTGTAATCTCAAGTTTGACTTTTGTGAACATTGTGTCTATGGAAAGCAAAATTGTGTTCAGTTTTACTCTAGTTCTTACAAGTCTTCTGGTGTATTGCATCTTATTCATTCTAATGTGTTTGGTCCTGTCAATGCCCCTTTGATCTCCAAATCTGTATATTTTGTATCTTTCATAGATGATTACAGTAGAAGGACATGGGTTTATTTTATCAGAAGAAAGACTGAAGTCTTTAATTGGTTTAAAGAGTTTAAAGCCTTTGTTGAAAATTAGACTAGTAAACAGATTAAGTGTTTAAGAACTAATAATGGTGGTGAGTTTTGTCCGATAGAGTTTGATAAGTTCTATAAAGAGCAAGGGATTGAAATACATAAGACAACTCGATACACCCCACAAAAAAATGGAGTTGCAGAGAGGATGAATAGGACACTAATGGAGAAGGTTGGGAGTATGCTTAGTGGAGCAAGCCTCGAACAAAAGTTTTGGGCTGAAGCTATAGCCGATGCTTGCTATCTGGTAAACAGATATCCTACATCAGCTCTTGTTGGGAAGACACCTATAGAGGTGTGGTCTAGTCAGAAGCCTTCATTTAGACATCTTCATGTTTTTGGTTGTGAGGCATATGCACATGTGCCTAGGGAGAAATGGTCTAAATTGGAGAACAAGGTTGTTCAGTGTATCTTCATTGGCTATGGTGTCGGTGTGAAAGGATACAAACTTTGGGATCTTGTGGTTGAAAAAGTGTTGTATAGTAGAAGTGTTATCTTTAGAGAGCTAACACCTTCTTCTGTTGTTTTATAGCTAGAATAGACAAAAAAGAAAGAAGATGTGGTTTAGTTTCCTTCTACTCCTAAGAATACTGAACGGATAGATCCTGTGAGACTTGATGATGAGGAGAGCTTTAGCAACTCTGAAAGCTTAGAAGAAGAAGTAGAACTTCAACCTCAGCCTTTGTGGAGGTCTACACAAAAAAGAAACCAACTTGATAGGTTTGGTTATTCATTGCTTGATTCTAGTTGTGCTTTTTCCCTGCTTACTAACACTGATGAGACTAGAGCTGTGACAGAGGCTATGGACATGAAAGATGCAGGTTCCTGGAAGGAGGCCATGGAAGATGAAATGGCTTCTTTGGAGAAGAATAAAACATGGGACTTGTACCTTTGCCTGAAGGACAAAAACCTATTGGATGTAAATGGGTGTTCAAGAAGAAATTTGGTACAAATGGTAATGGTGAAAAATACAAGGCTAGAATGGTTATGAAGGGGTATTCACAAATGGAGAGAACTGATTATGGTGAAATTTTCCCTCCTGTTGTAAAGCTAACATCTATTTGATTCCTGTTATCTCTTACAGTAGCTTATGACTTACATGTGGAGTAGATGGATGTGAAAACAACTTTCCTTCATAGTGATTTCGAGGAAGAAATCTACATGTCACAGCTAGAGCATTACATAGAGAAAGGTAAAGAAAATTTGGTTTGCAAGTTGAAAAAGTCTTTGTATGGTTTTAAGTAGTCTCCTAGGATGTGGTACTTGAAGTTTGATGCCTTTGTGTTGTCGATTGGATATCTGAGATCAAAATCAGATCATTGTGTGTATTACAAGTTTGACAATGATAGCATTCTCATTATTGCATTATATGTTGATGATATGCTATTAATTGGGAATGGTAAGAATATGATTTCTAATTTGAAGTCTTAGTTGTCGGCACAGTTTGAGATGAAAAATCTAGGGATAGCTAGGTACATTCTGGGAATGGAAATCAGAAAAGACAGAGCTAATAGAAAACTTTGGTTAACCTAAAGTAAGTATGTGAAGACCATGTTGGATAGGTTTAGCATGGCAGATTGTAGACCATTGTGTGTTCTTCTTTCAATGGGGACAAAGTTGTCTGTTAATGATTGTCTAAAATCTCCTAATGAGGTGGAGGACATGAGCAGAGTACCTTATGCTAGTGTTGTTGGCAGTTTGATGTATGCTATGGTCTGTACAAGACCAGACATTGCCCAAGCAGTGCGAGTCCTTGGTCAATTTATGGCTAATCCTAGATGGGTACTATTGTCTCTCATATTTGCACCCTTGTTGAGTTGTAAAACTTGGCAATCTGGAGAAACATGTGATCTTTTTGAGATCTGTGGGTCACCAAAGTTTGGAAAGAACCTCTAGAGAAGGTCGTCTTCATAAGCTGGTTATCACCTAAAAATCTATTGGATTTGCAGAGGAAAAGGGAGAAGGAATGCTCTTAAAATGAAAGATAAAACTAGAAAACTTAAAGAAAAAGGTGATTCACCAGGTTGAATAAAAGAGCCCTCACAGAACTGAGAAAGATGCACAACACAACCAGATACAACAAGTAGATATACATAGATTTAGATGATTCTAGCAGAGGTAAGAAACAAAATGGTTGATAGGAACAAAAAAAATGTTCACAGACAATCATATACAGATTCACACTAAGCTAAAAATTAGAAAAAGAGGTAAAATAACTTGCATATATTAAATAAGAAGGCATGGTTACAGTAGAGGAATGCTCTGTTTGGAATCAGAAGCATAGATTACTAAATCTTCCAACCCTTTCTACATCTCAAGCTTTATGCATATATAGCATTTACATTTTGACCTAAGTTGGTTACAATCAATTCGTCCCATGGACTCTGTCAGAAAATATCTACGTCTGAAGGGATTGTCGTCGACCTACAAGAATTCATGGCATAAAATATCTAGAATAGGGGCAGATGGAAGATATTTTGAATCTTCAATGTGATCTACTGAATCATCGACCTACACCTATAAATGCAACAAATATCTGCATCTGCATATGCCAAATTGGTCACTGAAACATCCAGTCGATCGAACCTACAAATTTGCATCAAATTTTGAAAGTGAAGATATCCTCCATAAAGCCCACTAGATGAAAGAGGAGGCAAAAACAAGCATATTTGCCTTTTGAAGCATGTTGAAATTTGCTAGAATGAGGGAGATATGGGTGATCAAAGTTATGGTCAACTGCGTCTTGCATCTGCATATCACTCTGCATATCTGCACTTGGATACTGTTGTATCTTGCAATTGTATATACTACTGCACCTGCACTTTTAGGCTGCTAGGTTCACTTGGTGCAACATACAAAGTCTCCTTCACGTTTTGCATATTCAAATCGCTTTGCATATGCGATTGTATGTGCCTTTGTATCTGCTTTTGTATGTGCAAATGTATATACAATACAATTGCCAATAATATACAAGTGGACCTTTACCTTTTGTATCACCTTTTGCATCTATGCCCTTTACACATGTCATCACTCCATTGGTCATTGAGCTAAACTCGAGACCCATTGCTAAACAATTGCATCCTCCTTATTGGTCATCAGAAAGTCCACAAACTAAGCCACTGATGCACTAAGTCTCACCGAAATCAATTATATGCGACCCTTTGTATATCGATTGTATATGAGATACAATCGCATATACATACAATGCAGAACTCAAAGGATTATCAACCATATTGGAAGTTTAGAACAGGTCTGGCCTTTGTATCTTTTCTTCTTTGCATATCAGCATATACTATGCACTTCGATATACAACCGCAGACCCCAACGCTGAGTTTGCCAAATTTAATTTCATAGTCAGGTCTGCCTTGTATATCCTTGTTGTATCTAATATTTGTATATCGCATATACAATGTGAAATATGCAAATAAGATTGCATACAATCACCTATACATACAAACATTACATCTGACCTTTGTATGTTGCCTTGTATATGACCTTTGTATCTGCAAACATACAATGCGACCACATATACAAAGAATGCATACAATCACTTCTACCTTTATAAACCAAAATGCATATATTTTTGGGTCCGGGGTTGTATCTCAGAAATGTATATGCCATTTTATGTGCAAAGATACAATCACATATACATACAATTGGTGGACCCCACCCATTGTATGTGCTTTATTTGTTGCTTTGTATATGCGATTGTATATGAGATACAATCACCCGATATACATTCACCTTTGTATCTTTTCTTTTTGCATATTGACTTTGCATCTTCCCCTTGTATATTGGCTTGTATATGCCATTGTATATAAGATACAATTGCCCGATATACAAAAGTGGACCTGATGTTTTGCATTAGCTTTTTGCATGTTGCCTTGTATATTACCTTGTATCTGCCCTTTGTATGTGCAAATCTATATGCCAACATACATACAAAGGATGCATACAATCACTTATGTCTGATGTATAGTAAAACACTGTACATGACCAAGATACAAGGAAAAAATGTATCTAAGATACAATTCGACCAAATGACAGAAAACCCCAGAACACGGATGACGTCATCATCATAGACATGAAAAATGGCTAAGTATAAAACTGAGAAATCTCTGTGATGGAAAGCACTTGAAGACAAAAGATTTCTAGGCTTTTCTAGGTCTTCTACCAGGATTCTTCAGGCAAGATTTTTTGAGATTTTGGTAAGGCAGAGCATGGATAATTGAAGGATTTAAGCTTTGTAGGGTCACTTTCTAAAGAATATTCAAGGAATCTACAAGGTGAACTATTTAGCTCTGCACAGAGGAAAATAGGTCAACATTTTGGTGACTTCTATGGGATGTTTTCCTACTAAACAAATAGACCAATGGCCTTAAGCATTGATTGGGCATGGAGTCACACAAAGATTTAAATATACCTTTAACAATCAATCCTAACCTTAGTAACTCAGCATATTAGTAATGAAGAACACTTGGAAGACCAAAAACAAAACAAAATGTTGAAAGCAACTCATCTAACTATACTAGACAACACTTAGGGAAAACAAAAGGGATCTAAACTATTGTACAATAGCGCTTATTGAAAGCAAGAAACCTAATCTACCATTTTACAAGGCAAGTCATACCTCAAAACACCTCTTCAGGTGTATCCCATTGACTGGGATAGGCAAATTTTCTCCATCCATGTGTTGATAATTGAAATGCATTGTGCTCCTTGCATCCAGTAATGATAAATGGGCCACTCCATATGCTGTCAAACTTGGAGTGCTTCCCTGGCCTGCTTTTCAACTCATCCCATTTGAGTACCATATCACCCTCCCTAAAAATTCTGGGAGTGGCTTTCTTATCAAAAACTCTTTTTGTTTGAAGCTGATGATACTCCATAGCTTTCATAGCTTTATCTCTCATTTCTTCAAGCTCCATAAGTTGAGCATATCTGATAGCCATGGGCTCTTCTTCTTCAAACATCTCCAGTTGATTCATGATATCAAGTGCTAGCAGCTCCATAGACATAGGCAATCTTGCCTCTTTTCCATAAACTAACATATATGGGGAGTTTCCAATAGACCTCTTGGGAGCTATTCTATCTTCCCATAAGGCAGATTTTAGATTGGTGTGCCAGGTCCTCTGGTTGTCCTCTATTGATCTTTTGATAATCCTTATGAGATTCTTATTTGTAGATTCAGCCAAACCATTACCCTGTGGGTAATAATTTGATGATGTGTTCAAATAGATTCCATTCTTCGCAGCCCAATCAGTTATTTTCAATCCAACAAAGGCTAAAGCATTGTCTGAGATAATTGACTCAGGTACTCCAAATCTAGATACCAAATCATGAGAAAAGTTCAGAACAACATTCTCATTGGCTTCCTTCAAAGCCACTACTTCAGTCCACCTTGTGAAATAGTCTATTGCTGTAAGTACCCACCTATGGCCTGCACTTGATGGTGGGTCAATGGGACCTATAAAATTAATGCCCCATCTCATGAAGGGCTATTCTACTTGAATTGGCTGTAGAGGTAAAGCTGGCAACCTTTCTTTGCCTGCAAAAATGGCACATTTTACATATTTTCTGGCCCATGCATGGGCATCCTTGAATAAGTTGAGCCAATAATATCCAGCTCTCATTATTTTCTAAGCAATAGTCCTTGGGGCAAAATGACCTCCTGTTGTTCCATCATGAAACTCATGCAGCACCTTGTCAGTTTGATCATTATCAATGCATCTTAACAACACACCATTAAAATCTTTTCTAAAAAGGATATCATTTATTAAAACATATGGAATAGACTGCAGTCTAAAATATCTTCTTTTGGTTCTATCTAAACCTACTAGACATTCACCAGTTTGCAAAAAATGAGTCATGTCATTTACCCAACCTGTATCATCCTGATGTTCATCTTCAATGGTTGGAAGCACCGCTTCTTCTTTCTCTGTTTCATTTTCAGACCTAGTAGCAAGCTGTTCACTGAGTCCTCTACCTCTACTGAGCTTGGTTATCTTGATATCTATGTCATATTTCATGAATTTGGTAATCCAACCAGCCCTTTTCTCATTAACATCCTTACCTAATAGAAACTCTTTCACACCAGGGTGAGCAACCATCAATTGTACCTTATTGTTTGAAATAAGATGCTTAAACTTCTTGAGACTCTTTACCACTGCAAGGACATGTTTTTCAATGAAACTATACCTCTTTTCATACTCCTCCAGTCCTTGACTAAAGAAAGCAATTGGCTACTCAAAGCCTTCACTTTGTTGTTGTACCAGAATTGCATAAATTGTATCTAGACTGCCATAAGCATACAAAATAAAATCTTTTGAGAAATCAAGATTTATCAGAGTTGGTGTAGTCGATAACGCTTCTTTTATGAACTCAAAGCTAAGTTTGCCCTCTTTTGTCCAATTGAAAACTATATTTTTCTTTAACATAGAGGTCAATGGCTTCAATAAATTTGCAATGTCAAGTATAAATCTTTGCAGAAAATTAATTCTGCCAATAAAACTTTGCAGTCCCTTCTTGTGACTGGGTAAAGGTAGCTCCAGAATAGATCTTACCCTTTTTGTATCAATGGTAACTCCATCTTTTGACACAATGTGCCCTAAAAGCTTGCCTTCATGCATAGCAAAAATACATTTCTTGGGATTGAGAGATATCCCAAACTCTTTACATCTCTCAAATACTTGTTTCAGGTGAGATAAATATTTGGCTACATCCTTAGAGAAAACTATGATGTCATCAAGGTACACAAGTACCAATTTATAAAGCAAACCTTTAAAATCCATATTCATAGCTCTCTGAAAAGTAGAGCCATCATTCGATAGACCAAAAGGCATCCTTTTGTAGGCCATGGTGCCCCATTTGGTGGTAAAAGCGGTTTTAAACTAATCTTCCTCCTTGACTAACACTTGATTATAACTGGAATATCCGTCAAGTAAGGAGAATCTTTCTGAACTACCCACTACATGTAGAATTTGCTCCATTGAGGGCAGTGGGTAGTGGTCCTTCAGGGAGGCTCTATTAAGGTCTCTAAAGTCAACACATAGCCTAATCTCTCCATTCTTTTTCCTCACAGGGACAAGATTTGATACCCATGAAGTATGCTTGATCAGAAAAATGATATTTCCCTCGATCAGCTTGGTTAATTCCTTAATCATCAGAGGCTCCAGTTTTGGATTTAAAGGTCTTTGTTTCTGCCTTACAGGTTTTGCACTTGGCTCTAACTCTATAGTATGTTGGGTGATATGAGGGTCAAACCTCTTTAAGTCTAAGTATTCACAAGCAAACACAGCCTCAAATTCTTGACAAAGGGTAATAAAAGCTTTCCTATTCTTAGGTGAATAGATTTTGCCAATTTTGAGAAGCTTACCTTTAAAAATTTCCAGCTCCTCATAATGTTCCTCTTTGACCTGCATGCTGGTTTTGCTCTTTTTCAACTAATCATCAGTACCAAAAATGGATTCTAAGGTTACCAACCATCTGGGCAGCTTATTAGTCCTTAACTGAACAACTTGATCATCATCATATTGATGTTTGATTTTGTTCTGATTCATCATAGAGAACTCATCCTCTTCTAATAGGAAACGCATAACTTTCTCATCACTCTCAAAAACCTGCCAATGAATGTTATTGTCAGGGATAGAGGGCCTATCAACTATTTTCACATGAGGTTGTACCTTTTTTCTTTAAATATCACTGGGGATATTGAACTGAGCCCCAATCGCAGCTAGCCTATCTACATGATAGTTCTGATTTCTTGGAATAGAGATTAGATTGAAAGCATCAAACTCCTCAATCATATCCCATACCCTATGTTTATAGCATTTCAAAACATCATTCTTTGTAACTTGCAGTCCCCTCACTTGATTTACAATGAGTTCACTATCCCCAACACCTGCAAACAACCAATTTTCCTCTTCCTTGCCCACTGTAAACCTTGAATCAACCCTTCATACTCGGCAGTGTTATTTGTACATGAAAAGGAAAAATAGAAAGCAAAATAATATGTGTCACCTTGTGGAGACACAAGCATTGCACCACCACTAGATCCATTCCTATTCCTAGAGCCATCAAAGTACATTTTCCATACCTCTTCTTGCCATTCTATCTGTTGTTCTGTATTCTTTACAAGGTTTGAAATTGTTGTTTCAGGTTCGTGTAGTATGTAAACCCCCATATCAGTTTCTTGAACATGTCCCTCAGGATTGTCCACAATATTTTCTAAGGCCCACTCCTTTAATAGCCCCTCTAGTATACTCTCTGCTTGCAGTTCTTGAGCAGTGACAAGCTCAGGATCATCAGACATAATGCAATTTGCATTAACAACACTTGAGACATAAGGCTCTATGTGATCTTTGGCAAGCAATTCAGATTTTATGGTCACTTTTGTGCCATATCAGGTTCTAAAAAACATGTGGGACCAATCTGAAGATAAATATCCTCCTATCTTGGCTGTGAACTCTCTTGACAAACACATGGCAAAATGAGGAGGTAAATCTATGATGAACACCTCTAGAGAAATGGAAACATTTGGATAGGTATGCAAAGTGAGACCTAGATCTTTTATCACACCTACAGTGTTAACAACTGTGCCATCTAGCTGGAGCACACCCTTCTCAAGGGGTTGGTATTTCAATCCTAATTTGTCTGCAATCTATTTTGGCATCACAAAACTACTTGCACCACTATCCACTATGCAGTTATGTACTAACCTATCTCTAATTATTAATGACACATAAAATGGAAGTGGTTTAGCACTCTTATGTGGCTATTTACTATTGTCCTGGGATGAATTGGTAAGAACAGCCCTAGTTGGGTCAATAGTTGCATCATTTGACACTTTTAAATCAGACAAGGTAGATTGTAACATGTCCTTTTGGCCTGGGATGGCTAGGGAATCCCATATAGATATTGTCACATTCATCTTCTTCATATTTTTCAATGATAGTAAAAGGTGGAGTGACGTTTACCTTCTGATGTGACTTTGCATTAGCAATATCAGCCTATAAATGAGGTCATTCCCTGGTAGTTGCTTGAGTATTCCTTTGCAAAATATGGGGAATCTGGGATGTAGAAGGATCAGCAGGTCCTTTTCCTTTATTTGTTGCTTGATCTATCTCATAACCCCTCTTTTTATCTCTCGTATTTGCTGCAACTAAAGTATCATCTCTATTTATGCCACAGAACTCATCTCCCTGCCAGCTTAGGAAGGCAGTATCATTCTGAGGCTATTCTTGTTGCTATATAGCCCCATCATTTGGTGTGTTTTGCTATGAAACTACAACATTTTGTACCATTAGAGCCTGATTTATCACTCCATTTGAACAGGTTGCCTGACTGTGTGGCTGATTACATGGAAAACACCATTCATACTCAGCTGCAAGGTTATTCTGAACAGGGACAAGGTCCCTAACTGCATTAATGCATATGGGATTGTAAGGCTGGAAAGGCCTCTAGTTAGCATTCTGCCTGGTACCCTAGTAATTGCTTTGATATGGAGGCCTATTGGCTTGATTTGGTTGGTTTTGCCCTTGATAAAGCTAATTTTGCCCTTGGCTGTGTAGTTGATAAGGTTGTCTGTTCTGGGACTGCTACTTTTTTATGTTCACTAGCTCATTCCCAAAAGTTTGCAAGATATTCTCTATTTTCTGTTGGCTACTTTTGATCTCTCTTAACTCTTGTGATGAGCTAGAAACAACAATCTCAGGAATGGCAGTACTTGGCAACGTTTCCACAGCAGGTAAAGGGGCAAAATATGGGATCGACAAAGGCATTGAAGCTTGAATCTTAAGAAAAATAGGTACTGGTGGTCTAGGCACTATTTTCCCAGCCTGAATCAAGTTATTTTCTGCTCTAATAGCTATTTCATATTCATCAGGCAAACTTGTACCTCCCAACGATTGTATCATTACTAAAATGTCACTATTTAGAGCTTTTAAAAAATATAAGAATGCATATTCTGATGGAGGCCTTACCGTGGCAGGAATTCTGTTCCATGTCTTCTAAAACTGGAAATTGAAATCTATCATTTTCTCCTAGTAGGCTCTATTTATCCTAGTCATCTATTCAACCAGTGATAAGTTATCTGACTTATCTTGAAATTGTTCATTTAACTTATCACCTAGATCATCTTAGGTTCCTTTGGTTTGCATTGGTAAACTCCTGAACCACTGTAATGCTTTTCCTTTAAACGAGGCAGCTAGCAACCTGATGCTACATTTTCTTGAGTTACATGATGAACACCACATAGAGAAGCTACATCTTTAATGTGCTCGATTGGGGTAGTTTGATCCTCCCATGTGAAATAAGGTAAGCTCTTCAAAGCTACCATGGGTATATTATCATTCACTGTCAAGTTTAATGGGCTGCCCCCATCAAAAGCCACAAATGGCTAATTTCTTGCCATAGGAATAGCTAGAGGTAGGTTTTCTTGAACCAGTATAGGAAGTATAGGTACTACTGGCCTAAAACTGGGTGGGGTTGATTGTATTCTTTTAGAAACTAGTGTCCTTACCATAGCTCTACTCTGTCTTCTAGGTGGAGATAGCTACAAATAATCAAATGAACTCAAACTCTGATTTTGTATTTTTCTCATAAAACGTAACAGGAAAACTGATCTACTTGTCCTTTCTCAGTATGAGTCCCCAGATATGCAGAAAACTACCTCTTAAAAGACTAATAATGCTGGTAGTATATCATAACCAGCAATATGATTGTAGAGTCCCACCGAGCATGCCAGAAACTATTGTCTCTCAGATTTAGACCCTTGCTGACTTGTAAAACTTGGCAATCTGGGAAACATGGGATCTTTCCAAGGTCTGTGGGTCACCTGCATTTGGAAAGAACCTTCAGAGAAGGCCGGCTCCTAAGCTGGTTATCACCTAAAAATCTACTGGATTTACATAGGAAAAGGGAGAAGGAATGCTTTTAAAATGAAAGATAAAACTAGAAAACATAAAGAAAAAGGTGATTCACCAAGTTGAATAAAAGAGCCCTCATAGAACTAAGAAAGATGCAAAACACAACCAGATACAACAAGTAGATATACACAGATTCAGATGATTCTAGCAGAGGTAAGAAACAAAATGGTTGAGAGGAACAAAAAAAATGTTCATAGACAATCATATGCAAATTCACACTAAGCTAAAAATTAGTAAAAGAGGTAAAATAACTTGCATATATTCAATAAGAAGGTATGGTTACAGTAGAAGAATGCTCTGTTTGGAATAAGAAGCATAGATTACTAAATCTTCAAACCCTTTCTACATCTCAAGCTTTATGCATATATAGCATTTACATTATGACCTAAGTTGGTTACAATCAATTCGTCCCATGGACTCTGTCAGAAAATATCTGCGTCTGAAGGGATTGTCGACCTACAAGAATTCATGGCATAAAATATCTGGAACAAGGGCAGATGGAAGATATTTTGAATCTTCAATGTGAGCTGCTGAATCATTGACCTGCACCCATAAATGCAACAAATATCTGCATCTACATATGCCAAATTAGTCACATAAATGTCCAGTCAATCAAACCTACAGATTTGCATCAAATTTTGAAAGTGAATATATCCTCCATAAAGCCTGCCAGATGAAAGAGGAGGCAAAAACAAGCATATTTGTCTTTTGAAGCATGTTGAAATTTGCCAGAATGAGGGATATATGGGTGGTCAAAGTTATGGTCAACTGCATCTTACATCTGCATATCGCTCTACATATCTGCACTTAGATACTGTTGTATCTTGCAATTGTATATACTACTACACCTACACTTTTAGGCTGCTAGGTTCACTTGGTACAACATACAAAGTCTCCTTCACTTTTTTGCATATTCAAATTGCTTTGCATATGCAATTGTATGTGCCTTTGTATCTACTTTTGTATATGCAAATGTATATACAATACAATTGCCAACAGTATACAAGTGGACCTTTACCTTTTGTATCATATTTTGCATCTATGCCCTTGCCACGTGTCATTACTCCATTGGTCACTGAGCTGAACTTGAGACCCATTGCTGATCAATTGCATCTTCCTTATCGGTCGTCAGAAAGACCACAAACTGAGCTGCCGATGCACTAAGTCTCACCAAAATCAATTGTATGCAACCTTTTATATATCGATTATATATTAGATACAATTGCATATACATACAATGCGGAACTCAAAGGATTATCAACCATATTGGAACTTTAGAACAGGTCTAACTTTTGTATCTTTTCTTCTTTACATATTGGCATATACAATGCACTTTGATATACAACTGTAGACCCCAACACTGAGTTTGCCAAATTTAATTTCCCAGTTGGATCTGCCTTGTATATCCTTGTTGTATCTAACCTTTGTATATCGCATATACAATGCAAAATATACAAACAAGACTGCATACAATCACATGTACATACAAACATTGCATCTGACCTTTGTATTTGCAAACATATAATGCGAACATACATACAAAGAATGCATAAAATCACTTCTTCCTTTATAAACCAAAATGCATATCTTTTCAGGTCCAGGGTTGTATCTCAGAAATGTATATGCCATTGTATATGTGATTGTATGTGCAAAGATACAATCGCATATACATACAATTGGTGGACCCCACCCTTTGTATGTCCTTTATTTGCTGCTTTGTATATGTTATTGTTTATGAGATACAATCACCCAATATACATTCACCTTTGTATCTTTTCTTTTGCATATTGACTTTGCATCTTCCCCTTGTATATGCAGTTGTACATAAGATACAATCGCCCGATATACAAAAGCGGACCTAATGTTTTGCATTAGCTTTTTGCATGTTGCCTTGTATATTACCTTGTATCTACCCTTTGTATGTGCAAATGTATATGCCAACATACATACAAAAGATGCATACAATCACTTCTACCTGATGTACAGTAAAACATTGTACATGACCAAGATACAAGGAAAAAATGTATCTGAGATACAATTCGACCAAATGACAGAAAACTCCAAAACAAGGACGATGTCATCATCATATACATGAAAAATGGCTAAGTATAAAACTGAGAAATCTCTGTGATGGAAGGTACTTGAAGACAAAAGATTGCTAGGCTTTTCTGGGTTTTCTACCAGGATTCTTCAGGAAAGATTTTTTGGGATTTTGGTAAGGCAGGGCATGGATAATTGAAGGATTTAAGCTTTGTAGGGTCACTTTCTAAAGAATATTCAAGGAATATACAAGGTGAACTATTTAACTCTGGAGAGAGGAAAATAGGTCAACAGGTACATTGGGATGTAGTTAAGCAAGTGTTTAGATATTTGAGGGGTACTTCCAAGTATTCCATATGCTATCATGGTAATGTTATAGAACCTTCACATTCTGTTTGTATTCGTTGATTCATGGATTCTGATTGGATGGGTGACATTGACAGCAGGAGATCCACCAGTGCATATGTGTTCACAATGTTTGGTGGTGCAGTTAGTTGGATGAGTAAGCGACAACCTATGGTTGCTTTGTCCATGACAGAAACTAAGTATATGGCAGCAACTTATGCTCGTAAGGAAGCTATTTGACTTAAGAGATTGTGTTCTGATATTGGTGTTGACGCAGGATAGATTACAATTTGTTGTGACAGTCAAAGTGTGATTTGCCTAGAAAAGAATCCAACTTTCCATGCTAGAACAAAGCATATTGATGTACAGTTTCACTTCATATGAGACATGGTAGAGGATGGGAAGGTGAATTTGGAGAAGGTAGATACTTTAAAGAATGTTGCAGATGCATAGATGAAACCAGTGGGCACAGAGAAGTTCAGATGGTGTTCAGAGTCTATGGGCCTCTCGGCCTATAGTAACTAAATCTTGTTATTTTCATTGGCTCCCACAAGGTGTTCAACAAGTGGGAGAATGTTGGGAATTAAGGTGTCTCAAACTTAGTAATTCCTTGTATTATTGCATTGTATTTATTTATTTATTGCCTATTGTGAAATCAGGATGCAAATCCTATGTTGTCATCTTGTGGGACTTGGCACAGTGATGTGTCATCCTACATAGAAAATGAGCACATGTAATTTTATCCTCACATGAGGAGATAGGCATCCCACTTAGTGGTAGGAATATTTTTCCATGTGTTGGCATCTTGATTGTTGTGTAAGGGAATATTGACCGAAACGGTCATGACAGAATCCTATGACAGTTCTATGACACATAAGAGTCGTAAATGGAAGATTCTATAATAGATGAAGACATGTGTTGAGAAGCATCTTTGAAAAAAGGCATCTTTGGACACCCCAAGGAGGGTTATGACATGTGGTAAGAGAATATGCTATTTATAGACTATTTATGACAGATTCTATGACGATTGTAAGAGTCATAAGAGCATCTGTCATTACCCATATTGGGAATAGGCAACCTCTTTAGGATGGAGTGACTTAAAAAGTGTTAGGAACATCCTACAGTATTGAACAAGTGTCCATAGGCATTGGTTTTGGGCCATGAGGCCATGTTGGATGCCCATCTCAAGTTGGACTCATTTTTTGCCTTGTATTTTTTATATAAATAGGTGCTTTGGAGATGAGATGTATTATGTGATTGATAGGTACTATTATGTTGCTAGATTGTCTTAAGATACGAGTATCGAAGACTCCTACAAGAGCATTGGCTCTATCACTGTATTGTAACCTTCATTATTTACGTAATACATTTGAGTTGTGTTTTGGAGTGTGGGGTTTTTTACCTGTAAGGATTTTCTCCATGTATATCTTGTCTCTCTCTTCTTCTATCTTACATTCTTGTGTATGTGTTTTCTGCAATATCTCTGTTAGTGGGTTATTAACACTATAATTGTAACTATTAAAATGAATTCCACTCCTCTCTCCTCATTAGATTAGTGTAGGAAGCAATTTTCACACACCTAGCTTCCTTTCAAATAACTATGTCCCAACCCTCAACATGATAACTTGGATCCATGTAAATATCCTAAGAAAAAAGATTATGATAGGACAGACCTTCCACTTAATGTTGTTCCTCTTAATGAAAAATTTTTCCTTCACCCTAGACCCATGACAACACTATATAGAAGGACATTGCTTGGGATGCCCAAATAGTCAAGTTTAAAACAAAGAATTAGGTGGCAACAAAAACATAGGGCTTATGTGTTATATGACAATCAAGTCTGCCCTTCATTGTTTTGACTGGGCCCTTTGCTTCTCAAGATGAGGGTTAGAGTATCTTCATTTGCATTCTGGCTCAGGAAGATAGAAGCCTAATTTCCACCATCCTCTCCATGATGAAAATCTTGTAAATCTTGAATAGTACAAGTAAACATTATGACTTTCATGTAGCTATGACAGTCTCATACCTCATAAAAACCTATTCCTTAATATCCAACTATTTCACAACTCCAGTGGTGGTGCTTGGACCACTTTATCACCTTCATTCCATTCATTTTAACAAGGATTCAAGGATTATGAGTATAGGAATCTCCTAAGATGGTTGTTGGTCAATGTATATGGAGAAAAAGAGTTCTTATTGTTGCTACAGTTATGTGACTATCAAATTTTTTATGTACTTTTGGCAGATGTAGTGAAAGTTTTAGGTATCCCACCAAGTTGCCATGACACACCCATAGTGTTTTGACATCCTTTCTCTTTACAATACACTGAATGGATTCAAGAAGCAAAGATAATTCTTAATACACAATTACAAGTAATGAGCCCTAGAAACCATGATAGAAATACCCCTACTACACAAATATTTGTCAAGTTCAAAAGAGGAAATCATGAGCTAGAACTACATGCATGGATTCAGGAACTCTGACTTGGAGGAGACAACCTATATCAATCTTCCTAACAATATTTGGGGCACATTGAAATTTAAAAGAGACAAGATGATAATGTATTTTTATGACTATCTTATTCATTTATATCCCCTGGAGATCCTCACACTATCTTCATTGCTCATACCTAGGTGTATTTTTTGATAGTGTTTGAAATGCAAATGGAAAGGGAGGTTCATACCATATCTATTATATCCTTATTAAATAAATGATCACACCTTCTTAGGAATCATAGATACTTTAACAATTAGAAAGAGAGACCATTGTGACTGTCATGGTTTAACTCCCTTACACTAACCCTCAAATATCCTAAATGACTGAGTAAAGATCCCACTGTCCACCTCTAGACTGTCTCTTAACACATTTTAGTCTAGTGATTAGTTTTAGGATTGTGTTAATAGTTAAACATGTATAATGATATGATTTTATAACCTCACAACAATGGTTGATGATGATATTCCTTCATTGATCAACTTCCAAGCACCTTGTATCAATCGCTATTTCTTGCACAGAGGTAGTCCTAAACCATTCAACTTGACTATTCTTTTACAATCATGGTAGTCCTCTCAATGGGCTGAGTGTGTTTAGTAATGCCCCCTTGATGCCCTAGATAGTCCTCTAATGGTGTTATAAGTCTCCCTTTTTGTCATAACTCTTGGGTAGAGGATTGTAGATTATTTCATTCAAGGTTGGTGGACCATAGATGCAATCACCTTTCAGATAAATCCTTGTTAAACTCATACATAGTTATGGACTCGAACATGTAAACACTTCCTCATAATGGAACAAGCCATTTTATCATGAAGACTAATAGATTCTACCCATAAAGTTCAACTTACTGGACCAAATAGTATGATAGTCAACCATGCCCTATTTTAGTAGCCTATCAAGGGATTGAGAATCCACCATAATGCTTGGGTATTGAGAAATTGTGTTAAAGATATCTTATGAGTGATGAATAACCCTATGAGGCAGATGACAACTTAAGGAAACCATGACAACCCTTCTGCTAACCAAGACAATGATCTATGAACTGGGGTAACTTTGTGCATCATAATAGTCTCAAAGTGCCTTTAGTTCCAACTTTGAAGTTTATAACAATAAGAACATGATAACCTTAACAAAATTTCTCATAAAACCCTCATACAACTTATTTCTTTGTGACCAAAATCCTTTCATGAAATGTACCTAGTATATTATGATTGTCACAACAACCAACCCTTAAAACCCTTATGCAAACTCATTGATGGCTTTAGAGCTTCATTACTTTAGACTTGCAACCACTAGCACAAGCATTAAGCATGCATCAGAAGACATAGAAAGAAATCCCTTTCAATAAAATGGACACTAGGGTTTGGTGAGTCGCCATTGGCAACGAAACCCTAGGTCCTCTATATCTCATTTTGGAAGCAAAACCTACACAAAAACATTATTAAAACACCATATTATTTTAGTTCAAGCACACAAATAGGTTAATCACCATGTAAATAGCATGAAATTATGTAAATGCAATGTATTTTGACCTCTAATCGTGGTTGTCATAGTCAAGACAACAATGGATTAGTCCATTATCTCTTTGTATTGCCTAGAAAAGCTTATGAAATATGGGCTCTAGTCAAGTAGAATGAATAACATACATCTCTAAATGTTGTTCACACATGTGCAAGCATAGATTAAGGTTTTAGGCATTGAAACATGTCCTCCACAGGTGGTAATGTATCCATAAACTAGTCATGAATGGAAAAAAAAACCCACTTTCCTTAAACTCTTCTGTGCCTGTATAAGCATGGTATGTAGGCCCTTTATAGATAACACCAAACCAAATACTCACCTTTCTCATATTTAGAAACACCCCTAAAGCCATAAATCAATGATAAATGGGATATATGCTAAGGCTAAGGTTTAGGCTTTATGTTCTAGCCTTCACATTAAGGGTGGAAGGTAATGAAGAATTAGAATTTTAAATGCTTTTCCTTGTCAAATTCAAATTTGGGTGCCAAATCATTTGAATGGCCCTTTCAAAGGTTTCAAAGCTTATTCCAAATAACCTAGGATTAACTTTAAGACCGTTATGACTGGTAAAGAGTCTTGGGGTAGATCTAGGGGACCTTTAGGATGATTGAATGGTTTGAACAGTCCTAACTTGGCCACAAGATGCCTCTAAATGGGAAACATACCTCCTTTTAAAACATGCATAATCACTTCAAAAGGAATTCAATAACATAACAAAATCAACTCTCATGTACATACTTAGGCATTAAATACCTCAAAAACCAATACTCACCAAAATACACATCATAGGACCTCAAAGTCATGTAGGAATCCACACAGAAAAAATCAAATGAATTCAGATAGGACACATGGTAATGACCATGAACTTGGTGATATTATAGGAGATGCTTAGAGGTATTACAAGTTTCTAGAATTAATTAGGTGTTTGTCATACAAAGATCAAAGGTAGACCTAGGTTGACTATCATGTATCAAAGACATTATTGTCTTCCTAGAGGATACTTATACCCTGGCATTACGAATGTGAAGTCTACAAGTAGGGAGTGTAGAAGAGAGAAAGAAGAGGACTGTCATAATGAAGAGACAGTTGTGTTGGTAATTAGAAAGTAGAAATCCTAAATTAAGAAGGGAAGATAGCCCCATCAAGTCAAGCATGTCATTCCCACATAAAGACAACCCTAGCAAGGCTAATAGACCAACTATGACATAGTACACTTATGGAAAAGCATGTAATCATAAATTAGTCTTAAAGTCAAGAATGTGACGGCCATCATCAAGAAGGCAATCACTTAGCTTTAGGACTATTATCATGGCATTAAAGTCTTCTCCCAAAGCTAGTCACTTGTTCATCAAGAAAAGGATATTCATGATAATCAGATCTCACTCACGTATCATGTAAGGTAATAGCCATAGGATAGTGTGGATTGTAATGGGGAGCCAAATCACATGTCAATTTAGTCCTAGGTATAGAAAACTATCCTTATTAGAAAAGATTATATTGTTTTGTATCTTAGACCAAGGGTGTGTACAAAGGAATGATGCAAGTTTACATTAGTAATGCACTACCAACACATATTAGGATAGGGATGTCCCACATATTAGAATAGTGTTGTCCCAACAAAATAGAGAAGGGTGTTATAAAGATCTTAGAACACTCATTTTATAAATGTATAGTTATATGCAAATGGTAGCAGTCATATGTCAAGTTTAGAATGGTCATATCAACCTAAGGACTACTTGATTGAATCCTTAGGGAAATGAGAATGCCATATATAATTTATCATTCCGTTATGGTTTCAGTTATCTAGCAAAATGTCCAAACCAAAACACTTCTAAGGCTTCATTAAATGGTCTAATATCTACAGAAAGATATGCATGAGTAATGGTGGTGGAAAATAAGGAACTAGTACATTTAGAGTTCTAATCTTCAAATCAAATGCATTCTTGCAAAATGCTTTAGTTTCATGTAGTGGAAAGGTGCTAGGGGTGACATTTTGCATTCCATAGCTCGTGGGGCTAAACAAACTTTTCCAACACATCAGGGTGGGTGGGTAAATACTAGGGGAGGTCTCATTTTATATGCCAAGCGCCCTAGTCATTCGGGGCAGTAGGCTATTGGCAAAGTCCCTTAAGATCCCTATGACCAAAAAACTACCAAACTTTGACAGAATAGTTCTTAGAATTCGGGGCAGCTGGGAATGTTCTGTTTGGACCTACAGGTGCATGTGGGGTCCTTCCATAATAACCTCATCAATATAAATTAGAAACTTAGTCTTCCTATGCAAAATTCTAGGAGGCATTTTAATTGATAAAGTTGACTCAACATTAGGAATTTCTTCAATATTTACTTGAGATGTGATAGATGTGTTAGAGTTGGCTATGATTGGAGCCACCCAGGATCTAGGACTTCATGAAAGCACAAGAGAGATCAAATGAAAGAATGATGCTATTCTATCATTGAATGCAAAAGAAGGATTATTGTTGTTTGGATTACATAATACATGAAGAGAGCCTTGCTTATAAAGGCAAGGTGAGAGCTAGAAGGTGGAGAGAAAGGTGGAGTGGAAAGTGGAGATATTCCTACAACATGTGCCAATTAGAGGATGATAACTAATTGCACATGTGGAGGATAAGACAACTCACTCCAACTATCAACAACTCAACACAAAACTAGTAGACTCACTAAGTCAACTTAACATGTGTGATATATGTGTGATGTGTGAATATTATTTAACTAGTAAATAGATAAATAAGATGAATTATCCACACAAGGGTAAACCGGTTAGGTGATAACCCTATTCACACCAACACCCCCCCTTAAGTGCAACTTAGGGAGTAGCTAACTAAATCAAGATGAAATGATGGATGGGTCCCAGCTACTAGGCCATGTTAGGTACCCATGTACAAACAAATCTCAAGTGGAGAAAAGGAGAAAACCACATGGGACAAAACTCCTCTCCAAAAGTGAGAATGCAAAAACAATGAATGTGAAAGAAGAAGTGATAGGAGGAGGACTCAACATGACCCCCCAAGGACAACTTCTATCACATATATACAATCAAAGACCCCCCCACAGGAGAGCAAGAGTGAGACTATGGGTCCCCCCCACAATGAAGTAGCTCCTGTGCTGATGAAGAATGTCTGAAGAAGAACGCTGGAAAGTGTCCTATACCTGCAAACAACTTTTCTCCCCTTAGGAAGAAACAAGTCCAAAGGCTGATGTTGAAGAAACTCCATCTCAAGGTATGAGGGAAAAAGCCTCATGATGTATGCCTTTGAAGACTACTGAAATGTCCACATGTCAAAATCAAGGAATGCCACAATGCAATGAGGTGTGACCAATCCAAAATCTTGTGTAGACTCAGGAAGAACAACCTCCAAAGATAAAGTAGATGGGATAACAGTTGTGCTATAACTGTCATCAAAGAGGAGAGATAACCCCTCAAGTGTGTCTCCAAATCTGTAATATGAGACTCACAAAACAAGTCTAATATACCTGCCAAGAAAGTATCCCACAAAGCTGTGTCTGAAAGACTGGAATGATCCTGCTCAACTGAAGTAGATGAAACCATGTCGATGTCAATCTCTGAAGAAGCAGGAGGATGAGGTGATGGAAGCTCAGCACTAGTCTCATGAACCAATGTAGATGAAAGAACACCAAGGTTCAAGTGACCAAAATTCTCCTCAGAAACATGATTCACACTTGATGCATGAGTGTGAATATCCATCAATGGATCTACATCATCAGAAGAAACAAAATGGGAGAAGGTATACAAGCGAGATGCATGATCAGCCATCCCAACTGCAATGATATCTCTGCTCTCCAAGTCCCGTATGATCACAGAATCAGGAGTGAACTCAACTATCTTACCTGCACCACAATGAGTAATCTGATAGATGGAAATGAGATTGGATGTCAAGGAAGGTACACACAACACATTATTGAAAGTGCCCTCACCAACATCAATGGTCTCTTTTCTAGATGCATGCATGTATGTATTGTTACCCATCAAGATAGGTGTCGAAGTGCATGACTCAAATGAAGAGAACATCCCTTGTGAAGATGCCATATGATGAGAAGCCCCTAAATCAAGAAGTCATCACTCTGTCTGTAGACTTGTTGATGCAAAGAATGCTTTTCCTTTTCCTTTATCTATCCCATTTGCAATGCCTGCTTTCCCTGTATGTGTAGATGATGATGGTGTTGAAGAAGAGGATGGACTAGGTGATGATGATGGCATTTGGATATTGTGCTTTTGAATAATGTGAGTCAACTCATCAATTTTCTTCTCATAACACTTATGCTTATCATGTCCTTGTTTCTTGCAATATGCACACTTTGGTCTCTCCTTATTAGATGATTCCTCCTTGGGAGAGGATGAGGACTTAGGTGATTTGGTTGATTCCTTTGCTTGCTCATTGTTCTTGAGATTCTTATTTTTCTATTTCTTGCCTTTGCTAGTTGAAGCCTGTTGATCCTTAGAACCGTGATTAGCAAGAAGTGCTTGAGGTGTAGGAGACTTCAATTTGCCCATGTGTACTAACTTAGCTTGCTCCCTTGTGAGTGATGCAGCAAACTCATCAAGTGAAGGCATTGTGAAAGCTTTCCCAAGTGCATCCATAGTAGCATAGAAGATAGAAACAAAAATTGAATAGTCAGGACCAAGCTTGGCAAGGATTGAAAGAATCAATTGAGTGTCCTCTTTCTCAATTCCACATTGTTTGAGTTGCAATCTAAGTGATTTTAGTTTTGTGAAGAAGTCTTGGATGCTTGCAAAATTAGTTGGATTCAAACCAATTAATTCATTCTCTAATTTGAAACCTCTCATAGTATCTTGTTTACCAAAGAGTTTTTCTAAGGTAGTCCACACTTCATTGGGTGTAGTACAAGATCCAACATGAAAAAGAAGGTCAGGAGAGATAGACAAGCATAGTGTTCCATAGGCTTGATCACATCTATTATACCACTTTATCTTTTTTGTAGCTGCAGTTGGTTCAATTTCTGTACCCATTGTTACTCTATGAATTTTCAAACTTCTTAAATGAATCTCCATTTTAGTTTTCCACTCACGATAGTTATATGGTGTGAGTCGAGGAAGTTTGTGTGAATCCATGATGCAAGAGTACAAAAACGAATACAAGACACCCCCCTGTTACTCAATCAAAGAGATCACCCCCCCAGAAAAGAATAATTGTGGCACTTTATACTTAGTGCGATTTACAATTGTCCTCAAGGGACCAAAATTGAGAAAGCATGAAAATCTCTCAAAACTAAGATTCAAAGGAGATTACAATTGCTCACAATGATTAACCACAGCAAATAGATCCCTTCAAAACAAATTTCACTTCCTCAAGTGTAAGAATGCCCAAGTTATCACTCAGAAGCCAAAAAATTGACAAATGAAATAAAATGAACTTGGAGCAAAATCTGAGAAATGTGCATAGATGGATTTGAAGAGCTCCTGAATACCTTTCCGATGCTGCAAGAATCGTGAAAATTGGAGATCGTGGCAAGAAGTTGTGAGCTCGAAAGATGAAAACAAAGATCTATCTTCAAACTGCTGTAGCAGTCACCTGTAGCAAAATTTCAAAAAACTACTGACACCACTACGAAGTGCTCTTTGTCAAATTTCCAACGATATCTTGTTTGCCCAATTTCGTCTCCATGGGCAAAAGTTATGCAAAAAAGAAAAAAAGCCCTAGTTTAAGGTTTCGAGGGGCAAAAATGGCCACCTGGCACTGACGGAATATGCCCTTCCCTGCCGAAATATTCTCTGTAGAAAAGAAAAATTTCTAATTTGGGCAAAAAAACTAGTCAGTGATTGAAAACCGCCATCGAATTTTGAAAAACTGCTTTCTGAGGGCTGAAACCACCGGTTTGACTAGTAAACAGCCCGTAGGATGGGTGGAAACCACCTATTTTCTCCCTGAAACTGGCCTTGTTTTGGACAAAACCACCGGTTGGTGTTGAAAACTACCTTAGAAGTCCCGTAAAACTACCTTTTGAAGTCAAAACCACTAGATTGTGGTGGAAACTATTTTTAACTGCCGCTGTTTACAAAAGTCGACAGTTAAAATATATCTGCCAATAAACTGAAAACCACTATGTAAATGCCAATAGTTTCAACCGATGAGTCTTGAAATTTTTTGTTGGGCTGTGTGTAGAAAGAGATAAAAATGATCGTCAGAGATTATATGACCACCGACCGTATATACTACAACCTCCGTTGACTGCCAACGATATTCATATTGGCCGCTAAGGATTTCAAGCTCTATACCTGTTGGTGTTACCGGGCGGAGTACTGGAACTACCTACTAGATTTTATGCTATCATTGGTCAGAGATCTACACGAACAGGGGTCACAAGGAATATGCAAACCGAAACAATTGAGTTTAGAAATGTTTCAGGCGTGAATTCTTCCTTATGGCGTGAGACAATCTATAGTGGCCGCTCATAATATTGTTAACCACCAAAGATGTAGTTACTACCGCAGACGGAGGCTCTGGGGATACGCTGATAGGAATTCCCAACGAGTTTAGAAAATTCTCCGACGCTGCGAATGGATATTGAAGCCCACTAGTATATTGTTGCCAATTAAAACCACCATGTATTTGACTTGCCAAGTGTGTCACTGGATTTGGATGACCCCTGCTCAGATTTGCCCGCTGAGAGTGTATGGAAGACCACCGTGTGAAGACTGTCGATCACTGGTAGGAATTTTGTAGATGGCCAAATGTGGATGAAGGCAGAGAAGTATAGTTCGCCGATTTGGGATTTGATGCCATGGATGAACTGCTGGCCAAGGGGAATATATACCACCGAGTTTAGCAAATTTCCTGACGTGAAATAATTGCTCGACAAGTGGAAGATTTGATGGCCGCCGAGATTTGTAATTAACCGCTAGTGATCTAAAGGATCAGAGACAGCTGCTGAACAAGAATAGTTTACTGCATGAGACAAGGCTCGCAGAAACCACTGAGTTTAGGTGTTGGAGCAGTCGCTGGCGAATAGTATGGGTGCCCGCGCCAATAAAGGCACCCCACGATTGGTGGAATTTGTGACTGCATTACCCTACAGATCTATAGTACTGATATGAAACTCCACAGAATATTAAACCGTAGATTATAACATTAACCCAGTGTATAAAGATATATTACCCGAGGGATCAAGAATTCGATGTTGCCAGCCACCAAATTCTCAGGAATATACCTCTGCACAGAGAATATTCTCTGTGATAGATCCGTACGGTGGGATCGGCTAAAAAATTTTTGCCTTTTGGTGCAATTTTGTCTGAATTGGACAATTTTACAGTCGATCCATACTGATTTGGCCACTCCAGACACAATGGTGATGTCTGATTTGGACCAAACTGCTCCGAAACCACTAGGACCTTCCGGATCACGCCACGAAGCCCCAAATTGAAACCCTCATCAATTTTGCCTCTGATGTAAGATTTTGATGAAACGAAAGGTGATCTTGACTATTTTGACTACTCTGGACACAATGGTGAAGTCTGATTTGCAATAACATGCACCGAAAAGCACCTAAAATACAAAGCAAGAAGGGGAAACCCTCACAAAATTGGTATACTACCAAGTTTTTCTGATTCTCCAGGTCATCAATTTGATGCAAGAGAAGAGCATACTCAACCATCAAGATCCACCATGAATTTGCACTCAAAATCTCTCAAAATTGACTAACACAAAGTGATTCTTCCTAAAGCTCTGATACCATATTAGAGTTGGCTATGATTAGAGGCACCCAGGATCTAGGACTTCATGAAAGCACAAGAGAGATCAAATGAAAGAATGATGCTATTCTATCATTGAATGCAAAAGAAGGATTATTGTTGTTTGGATTACATAATACATGAAGAGAGCCTTGCTTATAAAGGCAAGGTGAGAGCTAGAAGGTGGAGAGAAAGGTGGAGTGGAAAGTGGAGATATTCCTACAACATGTGCCAATTAGAGGATGATAACTAATTGCACATGTGGAGGATAAGACAGCTCACTCCAACTATCAACAACTCAACACACAACTAGTAGACTCACTAAGTCAACTTAACATGTGTGATATATGTGTGATGTGTGAATATTATTTAACTAGTAAATAGTTAAATAAGATGAATTATCCACACAAGGGTAAACCGGTTAGGTGATAACCCTATTCACACCAACAAGATGGCGTACCTTCAATTGGAGATGAAAAAGATGAAAAGGCTTGAAGTTGAGATGGAGGAGATGGTGTACCTTCAACTTGATGTGTGAATGATGTCATGCTACCAACTTGAGAAGAAAATGAATATGCACCTTCTACTTCGCCTGTGAAAGATGGAGTGTCTCCAATTCGAGAACATAATGATGGTGTTCCTTCAACTTGACTTGTGGACGATGGAGTGCCTCCAACTTGGAGATTCACTTTCCTCATTGAATAGAGGTTTTACATTCATTCCCTTTGAGCCAGAAATTCCATCTCTCTTAGCTTCATTAGATGTGTCATGTTCCTCTTCAATTGGCAATGGTGGAATGTCTTCTTGTATGGTTGACAATTCCCTACTTTCACGAATTCACCTCATTCTTTCTCGTTTCCTCTCATTCTTAGCTTCACACTCTTCTAGTGTTAGATTCTTTGCTTGTTTCCTCAACATGATGATGATTTCTATAAGCATGATGAATAAGATAATGATAATTAGAACTTTGAGGGGGCTTTTGCAACAAAAGCCAAAATTGGAGAAGAAAGTGTAACAACTCTTGACAATTCCCAATAATGAAAATGGTAGACAATTCTTATATACACACATGTACACATGTGCCGATTTATAATAGTAGATCCTTAGGGAAAAATAACAAGTTTGATTTTCATTAAAGTTAGGGTTATAATGCATTGTCACACATGTTAAAACTCACATATACACACATGTACACGTGCTGATTCATAATAGCAGATCCTTAGGGTAGAATAACAAGTTTGATTTTCAGCAGAGTTAGGGTTATAATGCCTTGTCATGAAGAGTCTAATTTTTACTAGAGTTTGATTTTCAGTAGAGAATGAAGAGTCTGATTTTCAGCAGAATCTTATCTTCAACCATGACTGTCATGAAGTTGTTTATAATGCCTTGTCCAAATATCTTTGATATTTTTCCATAGATATCAATAAGGTGAAGGTAGATCATTAGTGAAAGGTTTCCAAGATATACTAAAAATTATATGCCACTATCATAAAAATTATTGTAGGTATTTAGGATTATCATGATATACTTGACTGAAAATCATCATTTCATGCAAAACAAGTTGTCCTAAACTATATTTTGAGTATATCCTATATGTGAACATTATCATATACAATGATAGACAAATTGCTTATGGAGGTGATGTTGAGGGAAAAGACTATCAAATTGCACTATGACTATTACAAACAACCACATAAACTGTCACACCATAAACATAGAAGACTATCATGAAACTCTAGATCACTATTAAGGTCAAATATTCAAAATATGCAATAGGCTCTCACTACCCTATTCACATGAAATATTACTATATCAAATGAAATATTATGAGGATATCAATATGTTGTATGGTACTCCTTAGGATTACAAGATAAGAGATGACAATGATGACAAGGACTTATAGTTAGCATGCATAGTACTAGTCAAATTTGGAGAAAGAGCACTTGCAGCTACTATAGGTATTTTTACATACAATCATTGGCAAGGGAGTCACAATAGTGAAAATACACTTGTAGGAAAGGTGGCTACTTGTAGCCATAGGAATTGCAACAAAAGGAGAGTGTGAGCATTACTTCACTTGCAACAAGTGGGAGATAAATAGAAGGCGGCTACTTGTACCCATAAGACTTGTAGTAAAAGAGAAAGTGAACAATGTCTCACTTGCAACAACAAGAATTTATAGTAAAGTAGAGGTTACTTGCAACGACTTTAGGTGTACCCATGGAGTGAGGGGCACTTGCAATAAAAGGAATGAGGTGCTTGGGGTAGGCACAATTGCTAAAATAGGGAGATTGTTGAGGTTTGAGGGTAGCATAAGAGGCAATGTTGCAAGGTGGCCAAGGGGTCATGAAGAGGAGTTATGGTTTTGCACACACACATGCAACAAAGGTATCATAATGAGAGTTCTCATGTGGAGAAAGAGAAGTTGCAAGATCAACAATGAGGAGTTTGGTATTTTATGCTTGAAGAGTACATTCTTACTAGTAGAGTAGAAGCAACCAAATAAGAATGGTTCATGAAGATGAAGAGGTGGTAGTGGAAGTCTTAGTTGTTGATGTGATCAAATTAGTTGTGTAATGAAGGTACAAGTTGGTTTCATGGTTGTGAGGTGCATTGAAGATCTAAGAAGGAGATCAAGAGACTACAGGAAGGCAACAAAATAGTAGAAAGGGTGGCAATATAGAGCCATGATTATGGAAGGACATTGCAAGTAGCGTGATTTATGACAAAGATATTTGAAGGGCTATTTGAAGGCCATGATTGGGTGGCAAATGAAGTTGCAACAACATTGAAGGAATCCATTCAAGGAAAGATGGAAAAAGGATAGTTGAGTAGATGTTGGTAGCAAAATAATCATTTGCAAAGGATGAAGGTAGGAATTTAATGCCTATTATGAGGAGTAGGTAGTGGTGGCTTCAAAGAGGTTGTAGAATGCATATACTAGATATCAAATGCAAAGGTATTGGCACTTTGGGAGAAGACAATCATAGTTTTTAAGTTGAACAAATGTACACTATCAATAACAGTCATGTTTCAAGTTCTGGTCATTTCATATTAATTTTTATGTATCATGAAAAGATAACCCTAAGAATAAATCCTTCATAGATTACATCAAATCCTAAGAACATTACCAATTATATGCAAAATAACTAGTGACCTAAGAACACTTAGAAATAAACTACTTGCTAGTCTATCATGCCTAGGTTTATGGATAGTTATTTTTCTACTAATTTTGGATGATTATGAGGATATCAATGCATGGTCACCTATATTGTATGGTACTCCTTAGGATTACAAGGTAAGAGATGACAATGATGAAAAGGACTACTTATATACAGATTAGAATTGTCAAGCACCTTAAATGGACTATCAACACAACTAGGACTATCATGATAGTCAATAGGAACATCAAACCCTATGAAGATAATTTCATATCTTGTCAAGGTGTAAAGGAGGGGTTTTCTAGAAATCATAAATGTATAGGACAGTCATTGTAACCTTAGGAATATCACATGACATTGTTCGAACAGTAGTCCAAAATAAGAATGATCAAACCCTAGGGCTTTCATAAGAAAATCGGTGCATTACAAGGGCAATCACAAGATCATTGAAGGATAAATGGTGAGATAGATTATTAAAGAAGAATATAATAATGAGAAGATGAGAAGGATGAAGATCTGATGAATATCTAAGGAAGAAGTTCTCATGACAATGTAAATAGAATGTTTCTATCAAGCAAATGTGTTTATTAAAAATAGATCTACTCTAAAAGTAGCTCTTGAGGATACAAATTGGTTATGTCATGTGGTTAGTGTTCAGGGGAAATTTTGATTTGTTAATGTTTTAGTGTTTTGATGTTTAAATCCTCCTCTCCACTATACATTCAAGGATCTAGGGTCGAGTGTCGAGCACTATCATACCCTAGGTCATTTGTGAGATGTAGGGAATCTTGGATTAGGGAATTTAATTATCAATTTTCCTTCCCTTATGCTCAATTGACCATTAAAACCCTTATTATACAAATACGGAAACAAATTGATGAATAACAGAAAAATCTCTTACAGATAAGAGTAAAATACCAAATCACAAAGTACCTATTTTTGGGGTTCTAAAGCGGAACAGTCAGGGACACTGGAGCGGGTGCCCTAGTCCAAGGTACCAATTTCTTCGTGGGATCCGGACCTCCTTTTGACACTGATCAACCCTATAACTTTTGTTTCTAGAAATTTATCTACGGAGGACACTAGAGTGAGCTTCTAAGTCTTGGAAATGCTCTGGTGTCCTGCTTCTCTTCAGCTCCTAAATCCTTGATGCCTACCAATCCTTCCTACAACTTCACTTTTCCCAAATTTGACACCTGTAACCTACAATCACAAGATTTGGTCTGGGGGTTGTGGTGTTTAGAGACTTGCCTCAATCAAGCCCTGGAGGACACTTAAGTCTTCGAACACTATTGTCAGATAGAGAGTGCATGCCCTTGAGAGGTAGAGGAAAAAACCAAAGGACTTAATGATAAAAACACAATATTATGTCACCTTGTAGTGAAGCTCTCATGGGAGGAAGATGTCTTCATTCCATGAGGAAATTGATGCTCAAATATGCAAATATCAACACACAAAACACACAAGTCTACTCTTGCAACATAATGAAAGCCTTGAATCACCTTGAGAACACAAGAGCTTGCTAGTAATCATCTAGTTTACAAGTGAATGCCTAAACATGCTTTTATATGCAACTACAAGCACTCCCAACAAGATTTCAAAAATCAAAACTTACCGTGACGGCAAAAGGACCAAATAATGGTCATAAACCAACACTTAAATTTTGGGCATGACCTAAAATAGGGCAAGACTAGGGCATGGGTGCCCAAGTCATCCCCCCCTATTTTGGGTAGGGTTAAGGTCAAGGGGTCCTCCTAGGTTCACTTTGCCATGAAACCTAGGCCTAATTCCATCGAGATGCCAAAATATGAACTAAGATGTCCTAAATGCATGCAAAAGACCCAGGAGCTAAACCTTATGAGAGAAATCCCCCAAGGGGACATTTTCTGATGTTACATTTAGCCCCCACTTTAATGTATGTATAAACGCGAGGCTAATTCATGCATTAAAGTAAGGTCACAAACACAGCAAACATGCCAAGCATGGAGAAGCCATGCTGATCACATAGAAGATAGTAATAGGCACGCAAAACACAGAGAAGACAGTCACACAGAACATGGAGACTACAATCAATGTATAGAAGACACATTAATGCATGGAAGACAAAAATGATATATTTTCTTTTCTTTTTCTCATATATATGAAATGCAAGTGCAAGTACTAGAAAGTAAACAAACCTCCCATAATACAGGATGCACTACCTTAGGGCATAGGTCTCTATATATATGGGGCAACACACACACAAGACACGCAAAACCTCCCAAAATGTAGGAAGCACTACCTAAGGGCGTTGGTCTTTGCATATGGGGTAGCAAACATGCCACACAAAAGAAGCACGCCAAAACACACACACTTGAAGACATGGAGAAAACACGGCAGACAACCGATGGAGTGTACCTATTTCTAGGTCCAACACCATCTCAAGCACATTATAGGCACACACCGATGATTGGGCTTTGTCACAAAAATCACCGAAAACATGCTTAAGGGTTGAGTTAGTCATAGAACTATTCCCCACCTCTGCAGAGGACTTTTGAAAATGACAGGATGATGTAATATGCTCTAATAAATACACCATCCCCGCCTCTATAGAGGGCTTAAGAAAAAGGATATTCTTGATATCCTGCCTCCACTGAGGGCTTACATGATTGATTGATTGATTGCAACAAAATCAGGATGCACGATGCACTACCCTGGGGTGCAAGTCTTTGCATCTGAGGTCAAACACATTGCTAACATCTATAACAGACAGCTTACCTTATATATGCCCCCACCTTAAGGTGGTTTATATCAAGCAGCGATATCAAGCACATTAAGGTATGAAGAAAACACACAAGGGAACACCAACTTTCGCAAAGCCCATGCCCCCTAGAGGTGACATGTACTTTACGATCGTCAAATGTTCCTATAAACACATCCCTGCAAGAAACATGTTAGTGTCTACAACATCATGATAAACAACATCAATGCATATGATTAACCACACAAAGAGCCAAGGTTATACAATGAATTCAGAGTTTGAGGATAACTGTGGGGCTATATCACGAAGCTCTCCCAATCGAGTACCGCCAAGGCTAGATTCAAAGGCAAACAAAGGTACATAGAGTAGCAATATTGTTAAGGTTTGTAAATGCAACAAAAACATCATTAAATTCACTATGTAGAAATAACGAGTGCTTCAATAGCCAAGCGTTGGATAAAATATACAACCCCATTGTCATATTAGGAACTAAGTCCATTTTTTAGTTGCTCTCAAAAGGGACACTAGGTCTGCATCAATATAAATGTTTGTCGTCATCCGCTCGCTAAATAGAAACACTAGAGGAAGGGAAACAATAAATAAGAGAGGAGAAACAAGTGTCTTAGGTACAATCATGTAGGAGGGTTCCCCTAGGTCACCAACCACGATGCTATGTCCATAAGACACAACACTCAACAATGAAATCAAAGAGAGCAATTTAGAAGAATGATGATATAAATAGAAGAAAGTCACAACATAGATGATCTCTTGGTATCTTGGACCTTATGGGAGAATCTAAGGTCATCCCAAGAGGTCTAAACAACATATAATATATCATGGGGGAAGCACATCATGAGAGAGATAAAGGGTTAGAGATACTTACCTGTAGGGTCTTCATATTAGATCTTGGAACTTGCAAACCTCTTGGAGAGGTATTTGATCATATTTAATGCAAAATTTGAGTGGTTCTTATAAAAGTCTTGTTTGTTAACATATGATGCTTGTTCCTTAAATCCTTGTTTAAATGAGACTTTTTGGTGCTTATGAGGGGGAGAGCCACTATTATTTCTGACTATTGATTGTCGTCTTGCTCTTTTCTAATTTTTAGAGAGTTTTCGTTGTTGAATCTTTCTAGAACAGTAATGGGAATCATCTTGTACCATCTTACTCATCTATATTGGTTGTTTTACTTTCTTTTCTAATGCATTTTTATTATCTCCCAATCCATATAAGGATAATGGAGGAGGAACCTCAGCATAAATTCTATTTCTTCGTGGATGAGGTGAATTGTCCACTTGTTTCTTATCTACTTCAATCATTCCAATGATAGTATCATAGTCCAAGTAATCATCCTTGTCTACTTCCACTAAACCCTATTCCACCATATTATTTTAAGTATGTTTAGAGAAAGGATTAGTGAAAATTTGTAAGTTTTGATTCTGCGGAGCAACCGACTTATTTTCATTGTCATTCACACCCGATACCTAGATGACATTTGAATCGATAAGGTCCTGTATTTCATGTTTAATATGCATACATCATTTAGTGTCATGTCCTTGAGTCTGATGATAATGACAAAAGGAATTAACATCGAAGTAAGATCCTTGTTTATTAGGATCAACAAGCTTGATTAGGGGAAGCTTTAGAATGTTATTACTCACAGCTTGACTCATGATAGAATGATAAGACTTAGATATCAAAGTAAACTTTCTTGGTTGGTATGATGCTTTCTTCAGATTTGATATAGCTGAAACATTCGTATTTGGTCCATTGATCTTGATGAAACTCCTATTATTGTTTCTCTTAAAATTGTTTTGTGATAATCCACCCATGGATTGACCAACTTGAGCCGATGAGTTTTGGTTTTCATATTGACTAGACGAAAGTTGATAATCGCAAAGAGCGGTACATAAATGTTGAAAGAAGTTGTATTTCATCAAAAGAATCTTATCACGAATATTAGGTTGTAGATTTGTAATGAATATCTTTTGAACATCCTCATCTTTCATTTGATATTAGATCTGTGCATAAAGTCCTTGATATCTACTAATGAATTTAGTCAACTTTTCTTTGGGACCTTGTTTGCATTGAACCAAGTCAATAAGCATGACTTGGGGTCTGATGTTTTCTTGAAAATGTTGTAAAAATTGAGCAATCAATTGTGAAAAGGAGTGTATTGAATTTAGAGGCAATGAGAAAAACCATTCTAAAGTAGTATCTTTGAGAGATCATGGGAAAAGATTTTCTAACAAATCCTCTTCAAAATAAAAATCACTACACATAGCTGTAAATGCTACCACATGAATATTAGGATCATCTTTTCCACCATATTATTCAAAGTGGGGTGTCTCAAACCTCTCAGGCATAGGAGTTCTCAAGATTACATAGGAAAGGGGATTACGAGCATGATATGTTAGTAGACTAGGCTACGAAGAATTTGTCAAGTTTGTTACCTTTTGTTGTAAAGCAGTCATGCTCTATAAAAGTTGGTTTAGGATGGCATCATTGGGAGATGCGGTTTGTTGTGAGGAATTAGAACCGAAGTGAGGAGGTGAATAGCTTGAGATACGATAGGTGGAGGTTAAGAAAAGGTCAACGGTTGTTGGACATATTGGTAGGTTGAAGATGGTTGTGAGTAGGTAATAGGTGGTTGGAAATGAGTGGAATAAATAGGTGGTTGAGAACAATTATGCATAGAGGAGGTCCCTTTAGGAACCAAAATTTGATAATCAAATCCCACAACTTTGTAATTAGTTCCATTAGATACTCCAATACTAGTGATAGCATTAATACAAGTGTTCACATTAGTTGTTAAGATCATTGAATTAAAAGTAGATATTCTCATAGCTGGTATAGGTGCCAAAACTTGAGTATGAGATGGTGATAGAGTGTTATTTATCACTTGTGCACATTTAGTCACTGGAATAATGTTGGTTTCTACAATATGTACTAGACCATGAATTGCATTTACACCATCTTGTCCCTCTTTTATCAATTCTCTTATATTATGAATTGTAGGGATAACTTCCTCACCTATTCTCTCAATTTCCATAAATGATTGAAATTTAGCTAGCTCTTTATCCAATTTTTCTATTTTCTCATCAGATACATATCCTATTGCCACAATAGTATTATCAACATAATGAAAAGTTTGTTCTTCCATTGTGGTTGGAGGATGTATAATATCTTGCACAATTTGAGTTTCTCCCTCTGTAAAGAAGGTGTCCAAAGTACCAACTTCTTCAAGAGCACTAGATCCCATTAATCTTTTACTTCTTCTCAAAGGGATATTGTTTTTAGGATAGTGTGTCATAAAGATTATAAAATCATACAACACACAATGCACAAACTAAGAGAACAAATCCTAGGAGAAGGATATGATTGACAACCAAAAATGCTTGGAATTTTGTACTTTTTTTTAATGCAAATGAATGAACCAAAGGGAGTTGTAAGGATTTAAGTCAAGGGAAAAAAGTTATATGTCTGATATCAATCCAAAAAAGCAAAATTATTCTTCTCAACACACACTTGATGTGATTTCTAGTTAATGCCAAGTCAAAATATAGTGAAAATGTCAAAATAAGCACTTTTTTTCACCAAAATTCAATGCAAAAGGGTATAACAAAAGGTGTTGTGAGGAAAATGATGATGGAAAGCAAATAATATCAATAATAATAGCCACTTGATGCAAAAATACCCAACACAACATGCTTTTAGTGCCACTTAAGGTAAAACCCTAGTGAAAATATAGAAAAAAAATAGGCTATTTTTCAAGGTTTTTCAATTCCAAGACCTAGCAAAAGAGGTGTTGTAATGAATATCAAGAGGTGCAAAAAATAATATCAATGATATCAATCACGTCAATCCATAAAATTGAACACAACATGCTTGGAGTGCAAACTAGGTCAAACCTTAGGGAAAAAATAGTCAAAATGTGTAGTTTTTATCAATTCTCTTATATTATGAATTATAGGGATAGCTTCCTCAGCTATTCTCTCATTTTCCATAAATGATTGAAACTCAGCTAACTCTTTATCTAATTTTTCCATTTACTCATTAGATACATATCTTGTTGCCTCAATAGTATTATCAGCATCATGAAAAGTTTGTTCTTCTATTGTGGTTGGAGGATGTATAATATCTTGCACAATTTGAGTTTATCCCTTTGTAAAGAACGTGTCCAAAGTACCAACTTCTTCAAGAGCACTAGATCCCATTAATCTTTTAATTTTTCTCAAAGGGATATTATTTTTAGGACAGTGTGTCATAAATCTTATAAAAGCATACAACATACAATGCACACACTAAGAGAACAAATCCTAGGAGAAGGATATGATTGACGACCAAAAATGCTTGGAATTTTGTACTTTTTTTAATGCAAATCAATGAACCAAAGGGAGTTGTAAGAATTTAAGTTAGGGGGTGCAAAAAATAATATCTATGATATCAGTCACCTCAATCCATAAAATTGATCGCAACATGTTTGGAGTGCAAACTAGGTCAAACCCTAGGGCAAAAAAAGTCAAAATGTGTAGAACTTTTTTTGCACAATTTTCACTACAAGAGCCCAATAAAAGGGTGTTCTGAAGCTTTTTATGAGGGGTAGAAAATGGTTGCCCTAATAATAACAAATTAATTCCAAAATACCTTTCACGACATGCCTATGGTGCAAGTTTATAGAGTCGATAAGGCTAAATTTAGTGAAAATCGTTGTTTTTGAAGCCCTAGGCTTGATATCTTGGGAAAAAATGCTATGTGAATGTTTTGAAATCTGATTTATGATGGAAATTAAATACTCTCAGATCTGAAAATGATTTTCAATCTTGAACATGCAAAATGCCCATGCAAATTTAATGAAAATGCATCTAAATTGCTTGTTTTTTGTTGAAATTTTCTATGCAAAAATGCAAATATTTTAAATCTAAATGCAAATTTGAATGAGCCTCTAAAATTAGTAGAAAAATCTAAGAAAAGATTTTGCCTACTAACCCTAGATTTTGGAATTACTAGGTTATATGAAAATTGTCAAAAAATTCTACAAAAACCTAGCAAATTAATAATGAAAATGCAATGCAAATTTCTAAATTTTTGGACTTTTCTGTAGTTTATATCAAATCTGATGCAAAAATCATGAATTAGGAAAATTTAGAAATAATTAATACAATTTAGTAAGCCAAACAATGCAATTTTTTTGTATTTTCCAAATTTTTCAATTTTTTTAATTTTTTCTCAATGCAATAAAATGAATGACTATATGAATGAATGAAATCAATCCAAATCTAAAGACACACACTTAGCAAGTTGTAATTTAAGTCCAAAAACATGGGTTCACCAAAATTTTTAGGAGAAAATTGGATTTGTTAATATTTTAGTGTTTTGATGTTTAAATCCTCCTCTCCACTATACATTCAAGGATCTAGGGTCGAGTGGTGAGCACTATCATACCCTAGGTCACTTGTGAGATGTAGGGAAACTTGGATTAGGGAATTTAATTATCAAATTTCCTTCTCCTATACTCAATTGACCATTAAAACCCTAATTATGCAAATACGACAACAAATTGATGAATAACAAAAAAAGCTCTTGCAGACAGGAGTAAAATACCAAATCACAGAGTACCCATTTTCAAGGCTCTGAAGAGGAACAGTCGAGGACATTGGAGTGGGCACCCTAGTCCAAGGTACCAGTTTCTTCATGGGATCCGAACATCCTTCTGACACTAATTAGCCCTGTAACTTCTGTTTCTGGAAATTTATCTGTGGAGGACACTAGAGTGAGCACCCAAGTCCTGGAAATGCTCTAGTGTCCTGCTTCTCTTCAGATCTCGAATCCTTGATGCCTATCAATCCTTCCTAAAGCTTCACTTTTCCCAAATGTAACACCTATAACCTGCAATCACAAGACTTGGTTTGGGGGTTGTCGTGTTTAGAGGCTTGCCTCAGTCAAGCCCCAGAGGACACTTAAGTCTTCGAACACTGTTGTTAGATAGAGAGTGCATGCCCTTGTGAGGTAGAGGCAAAAACCAAAGGAATCAATGATGAAAACACAATATTATGTCACCTTGTAGTGAAGCTCTCATGGGAGGAAGATGCTCTTCATTCCATGAGGAAATTGATGCTCAAATCTACAAATATCAACACACAAAACACACAAGTCTACTCTTACAACACAATGAAAGCATTGAATCATCTTAAGGACACAGTAGCTTGCTAGTAATCATCTAGTTTATAAATGAATGCCTAAACATGCTTTTATATGCAACTACAAGCACTCTCTCCAAGATTTCAAAAATCAAAACTTACCGTGTCAGCAAAAGGACCAAATAACGGTCATAAACCAACACTTAAATTTTGGGCTTGACCCAAAATAGGGTAGGACTAGGGCACGGGTGCCCAAGTCCTCCCCACTATTTTGGGTAGGGTTAAGGTCAAGGGGTCCTCCTAGGTCCACTTTGCCATGAAACCTAGGCCTCATTCCATCGAGATGCCAAAATATGAAATAAGATGTCCAAAATGCATGCAAAAGACCCAAGAGCTAAACCTTATGAGGGAAAAGCCCCCAAGGGGACATTTTTTGACATTACAATTAGTATGGTCAATTGACCTCTAAGGACTTGAACTTGTTACATACTAAGAAATTTGTGGATTTTTCAAGATCTTGTTGAAGAGTTTGATCATAAATTGATAGATAGTGATAGAAGCCTATGTGGTAAGCATGCATTGAGAGTCAAATTGCACTATGACTATTACAAACAACCACATAGACTGTCACATCATAAACATAGAAGACTATCATGAAACTCTAGATCACTATTAAGGTCAGATATTCAAAATATGCAATATGAAAACCAAATATATATTAGATTTGTAGCATTAATAGCTCACTATATTTTAAATGTTAATACAACTGGTTAAATTAGTGATTGTGAGTGTTCTAAAGAACATATAAAGTGAATTAAATTGGACATAAAGAACATACCTTAGAATTTGATATTCAAGTTGACCAATCCTCCAAAATTTAACTTCAAAATCTTCAAATTATTCTCTTTCAGAAGTTTGATTATGAATTCTATATAACTCTAGAATAGGATTAGTGAAATTTATGGAAAAAAACAAACATATATCATCAAATTCAATCTATATCAATGGTAATTAGCTTTGAAACAATATGAAACATGAAACTTTCAGTTTAAATAATCAATTTTTGTCCAAAAACATGCAAAATCAGTTCTTATACATTGAAGAAACAAAAAAGGTGCTGGATTGATCAAAAATGATTCTTAATATGTCAAACAACATGCAAAAGTGTTTTCTTGTCTAATAGCACACATGAAAAGTAGGGAATAACAAACATGTGGGGTCTCAATCATGGATCCCACATGGTTTTTGTCCATTTTTTTCCTTCCCATAATGCTAGCACATTTTGGGAAGCATGAAAACATTAAGCTTTCATGCATGAAAACAAGTAAATTTAGTGTTTTCTCTATAGATGTATAAGTATATATCTATAACTACATATCTATAAGTATATATCATCTCTATCATCCATCTACTTCTCAATCTCTTTGCTTATGCCTCTGGCCATGTCCCTCACCCTCTATCTCCCTATCTCTCCCTCTCTAAACCACTTAACCCTAAACCTGATCAACTCTAAACCCCTATCTCCTTGTCTCTATCATCCCTCTACCTCTCAATCTCTCTGCCTATGTCTCTGGCCATGTCCCTCACCCTCTATCTCCCTATCTCTCAATCTATGAACTCCTAACGCCTAAACCCTAAACCTAATCAACCCTAAACTTGATCAACCCTAAACTCCTATCCCCTTGTCTCTATCATCCCTCTACCTCTCAATATCTCTACCTATTTCTTTTCCATGTCCCTCACCCTCTATCTCCCTCTATCTCCCTCTCTAAACTCCTAACCCCTAAACCCTAAAACTGATCAACCCTAAACTCGATCAACCATAAACCCAATCAACTCTAAACCCCTATCTCATTGTCTCTATCATCCCTCTACCTCTTAATCTCTCTACCTATGTCTCTGGCCATGTTCCTCACCCTCTATCTCCCTATCTCTCCCTATCTAAACTCCTAACCCCTAAACCCTAAACCTGATCAACCCTAAACCCTATTTCCTTGTCTCTATCATCTCTCTACCTCTAAATCTCTCTGCCTATGTCTATGGCCATGTCCCTCACCCTCTATCTCCCTATCTCTCCCTCTCTAAACTCCTAACCCCTAAACCCTAAACCCAATAAACCCTAAACCTGATCAACTCTAAACCCCTATCTCCTTGTCTCTATCATCCCTCTACCTCTCAATCTCTCTACCTATGTCTCTAGCCATGTCCATCACCCTCTATCTCCCTATCTCTCCCTCTCTAAACTCCTAACCCCTAAACCCTAAGCCCGATCAACCCTAAACCCTATCTCCTTGTCTCTATCATCCCTCTACCTATCAATCTCTCTACCTGTCTCTAGCCATGTCCATCACCCTCTATCTCCCTATCTCTCCCTCTCTAAACTCCTAACCCCTAAACCCTAAACCCTATCTCCTTATCTCTATCATCCCTCTACCTCTCAATCTCTCTACCTATGTCTTTGGCCATGTCCCTCACCCTAAACCCAAGCAACCCTAAAACCCTAAACCCTAAACTTGAGCAACCACGCTAAACCCTTAAACCATAAATAGTTCTCCTTTAACTCTAACACCTAAACCCTAAACTTGAGCAATCTTAAACTCATAAACCCTAAATAATGTCCCTAAAGGTTTGAGCAACCATAAACTTATAAACCCTAAATAACACCCTTAAACTTGAACAACCCTCTCTCTCTCTATGAAAACCCCTAAACCCTAAATAATGCCCCTAAATCCTAACCCCTAAACCATAAACCATAAACCCGAGCAACCCTAAACCCCTAAACCCTAAACTCATAAAACTGACTCTCTCTCTCTCTCTCTCTCTTCCTCCCTCTCCCTCTCCCTTGTCAACAAAGAACATAGAAACAAGAAAACTAGGACATGCAAAGAGGGGTGAGGATATAAATTAGGATGATGAAAAGGAAACAAGATAATTTATGAAATTTCATTGGATGGGAAGGATGATGAGGAGAGGTAGAGAGGGGAGGGAGGTAGAGAGTGAGAGAGAGAGGGTAGGAGGTAGAGACAGGAGGGAAGTAGAGAGTGAGAGAAGGTAGGAGGTAGACAAGGGAAGTAGGAAGAGAGTGAGAGAGAGGGTAGGAGGTAGAGAGGGGAGGAAAGTAGAGAGTGAGAAAGGGTACAAGGTAGAGAGGGGAGGGAAGTAGAGAGTGGGAGAGAGGGTAGGAGGTAGAGAGGGGAGGGAAGAAGAGAGTGAGAGAGAGGGTAGGAGGTAGAGAGGGGAGGGAAGTAGAGAGTGGGATATAGGGTAGGAGGTAGAGATGGTAGGGAAGTAGAGAGTGAGAGAAGGAAGGAGGAAGAGAGGGGAGGGAAGAAGAGAGTGAGAGAGAAGGAGGTAGAGAGGGGAGGGAAGAAGAGAGTGAGAGAGAAGGAGGTAGAGAGGGGAGGGAAGTAGAGAGTGAGAGAAGGTAGGAGATAGAGAGGGGAGAGAAGTAGAGAGTGAAAGAGAGGGTAGGAGGTAGAGAGGGGAGGGAAACAGAGTGTGCTCCATGAGAGGAGGTATGAGGTAGAGATATGAGGGAAGTGGAGAATTAGCGAGAGGGTAGGAGGTAGAGAGGGGAGGGAAGAAAAGCGTGAGAGAGAGGGTAGGAGCTAGAGAGGGGAGGGAAGTAGAGAGTGAGAGAGAGGGTAGGAGGTAGACAATGGAGGGAAGAAGAGAGTAAGAGAGAGGGTAGGAGGTAGAGAGGGGAGGGAAGTAGGGAGTGCGAGAGAGAGTAGGAGGTAGAGAGAGGAGGGAAGAAGATAGTGAGAGAGAGGGTAGGAGGTAGAGAGGGGAGGGAAGTAAAGAGTGAGAGAGGGTAGGAGGTAGAGAGGGGAGGGAAGTAGAGAGTGAGAGAGAGGGTAGGAGGTGGAGAGGGAGGGAGAAGAGAGTGAGAGAAGATAGGAGGTAGAGAGGTGAGGCAAATAGAGACTCAGAAAGAGGGTAGGAGGTAGAGGAGTAGGGAAGTAGAGAGTGAGAGAGAGGGTAGGAGGTAGAGAAGGGAGGGAAGAAGAGAGTGAGAGAGAAGGTAGGAGGTAGAGAGGAGAGGGAAGCAGAGACTCAGAGAGAGGGTAGGAGGTAGAGAGGGGAGGGAAGTAGAGAGTGAGAGAGAGGGTAGGAGGTAGAGAGGGGAGAAGAGAGTGAGAGAGAGGGTAGGAGGTAGACAGGGGGGAGAAGAGAGTGAGAGAGAAGGTAGGAGGTAGAAAGGCGACGGAAGTAGAAACCCAAAAAGAGGGTAGGAGGTAGATAGGGGAGTGAAGTAGAGAGTGGGAGAGAGGGTAGGAGGTAGAGAGGGGAGGAAAGAAGAGAGTGAGAAAGAAGGTAGGAGGTAGAGAGGGGAGGGAAGCAGAGACTTAGAGAGAGGGGAGGAGGTAGAGAGTAGAGGGAAGTAGAGATTGAGAGAGATGGTAGGAAGTGTAGTTTCCCTTGTAGACATGTATGTAAAGTGTGGAAGCATAGACAAGGCATGTTAATTGTTTGACCTAACACCTCAAAGAGATGCTCTGTAATGGAATGCAATGATTTCAAGATATGCAAAAAATGGATTTGTTTGAAAGGCTTTAGAAACTTTCAAGCAAATGCAATTGGCATGTGCAAAGCCAAAATAGCTCAGCATAATGTGAGCCCGTTATAATGCGCTCACGTTATGATGAGCTATTTTGGACATGTTTTTCTACTTTTTAACCAAATTTTCAAATATTCTGGAGCATGCTCCCCATCAGGATTGCACTTTTTTCAAAGAAAAGTTTAAAAATATGCCACCATAATCTTAAGCTCTCTATTAGCTATCTAACCATATAATTGTTTTCACATTTTGAGTACGTTAAGGGTTTCATCAGGAATTTCTTTTGTTAGTGTATCCATTTTTTTTCAAAAACTAGTGTCTTGTATTTTTGACTTTTTTTAACCATTCATCAAAATTTGAAATTTAAGTTACATTTTTAGAAACTAGACTCCATTCTACACGTATTAAAAAAAATTTGATTTTCAGTTAGTTTTCAAAAATTTTAGGGGGGACCATGCACAATTTTCTATTTTTCAAGATGTGTCCACTTTGAAAATTACTAAAAAATCAATTATTCATGAAAAAGTTATTAGAAAACCTAGGGATAAACTACATGGTGTTAGCTAATTTCTCACCTAAGTGATTTTTGAAATACTAAAAAATGTTAACATTTTAGGGGGAGCACACTAGACGCTATGTTATGTTTTTTTGAGAAAAACAGGACCAATTTGTGTGCTCCCCTTTTTGAACCCCTTAATCTCAACCATTTTTGAAAAAAATTAGTAGTTTAGAAACTAGATTCAAAGCACTATGACTCTTGTTTTGGTTGCATCTTCAAATTTTAAGTATAACTATCTTCAATTTGTCATCTAACATCAATGTTTCCTGATTTCAGAAAAAAGTGGCATTTTAAGACCCCCTTTTGGTCCCCCATCTTTGTGCACTTACCCCCTACCACATTGAGACCTATTTCCTTAGACTGGTTTTTCACCTTACCTACTAGTTCCTTACATTCTTTTTCGGATGTTGCTCATGTATTCATCTCTCACTTTCAATATAGCATGGATCCTAGAATCTCTCTTACACACTTGGCACAATATAAGCAATAAGTTGATGAGAGTGTCTAGGCCTTCACTTCTCATTTATTTTTCTTCCTTATTCGATGGGGTAGTCATCCCTTGATGACCTTATTCTACCTCTCCTTCATGAGAATTTGCTACCACATATCCAACAGGCTATGCTCTTTGAGGAGTTTTATTATATTTTTGAATTAGTTATTCATGATCTTTAAGTTGATCAAATCTTTCTAGAGCACCCTCACCTCAAATGTTATGATACACTTCTCCCTTCTTGTGATGAGTTGTTTTAGTCCATTATTGGTGTTCCTACTATAACTTCTATTTTCACTCATGTTGTAGCTCTACCCTTAGATAACTCTTTCTTTCATTCTCCTTGTTATGTAGATTTTGCTAAGTCATTTGATCACTACACCATTGTCTTTAGTTGATTCTACTGTCACTCTATTGTGTTGCTACTTGTTATGTGGAACATAGCTTTCTATCTCTTCTTGTTGCCATTCGTGGTTGTACAATTTCAAGTGCACCCACCTTCTATTTTATTAACAACACAACTTCTTTTATCTTTATGTCCTCACTCCTATTCTGGGGTAGTCACAACTTGTTCTGGAAGAAGACACCTTATGAGTGTCCTTGTGGACACTCTTATTTCTTTATCCCCTCTCATTTACCTTAAAATAATTTGCACACAATTCTTGTATTCAATTATTTTGATTGGGGCATATACTCTTCTCAAATGTGCATGCATACATGCACCTTGCTTTATTTGTACCCCTTTAGGTGTAGCTTATTAATTCACCCCCTGTGGCATTGTTTATTTTATGCTCCCTAAAGCATTCACCATTTGCATTATTGGTGTTTGATAAGCTCCCTAAGGCATTAGCTTTGATATGCTCTCTGAAGTGTTGGTAGTTTATGAGCCACCTAACATAGTATAACTTGTTAGCCTGTGTGCTTCATATGACATACCTTTTGACACCCATGGTCACCTGGCATAACACAACTTGCTAGTCTATGATCCATGAGGGTATTGTTATTTGCATGACCCCTAGCGATAGAGCAAGCTAGTGTTTGAGTCATGTACTCTCTTTGTTTGTATTGATTGCTTCTCTATCTATTTGTATGCATTCTCTTTGAAGCAATCGATCGACTATTATATTCTTCTCTCCACTTAAGAATTCCTCTATTTTTTATTTTCTTTATTTTTGTTGCATGGTATTGAGACAACCTTTCTGATGCAGAGAAGGGGTGGACAACTCAAAACAACCTCAATCAACCAATATTTGAAACCCTAAAGCATCATTTGGTGGGGTTTTCCTCACAAGCCTTCAATCCTTAAAGCCTAAAACATGGGGTAGCAAATTGGGTTTTTTGGTCATAACCTTCAATGTAAACATGATATCAAAAATGTAAACACAATTCTAGATACCCATTTGGGCTTTATACAACATATCTCAAAACCATATGGGTTATTTTGTATGGAAAGGCTCAAAAATTGACTATCCCTCTCAAACCCTAGGCAAGGTTTAAGACTATTATAACCAAAAATGCTCTAACTTTTTCAAAACTTGATGAAATGACTCCAAATGAAAAGGAAAAGTTCTATATTTCATATATCTATCATCCACATGCCTTCCCTTTTCCATCCAAGGTCATACAAATCCGTGCCAAACAGTAAAAATCTAGAAATGACAATCTCTAATTTGATCATAACTTTCACAAAAAAAACAACAAAAATTAGCCAAACCAAAAGCATTAGAAAGATAACTCAAATATTTTTCCAACCATACCACATGCAAGTCATACCAAGTCCATATAGATCCATACCATGTGAAAGAATAGGACTATTACAGAAAAAATGCACAGAAAACAAGGTCTTATTTATCAAAACTTCAAATACCCAATATTTTCTCATCATTTTATCATCCCCCTCTCTTTGTGTCGACCATACAAGGCATTTTTAAACATTTACAACTATTTTCCAATGGTTCTCAACCAACTTTTCAACTTACAACCATTCATATTCCAACCAAACTTCAATTTGACAAAAAAATGCAACTTTTACAATATCTTGACAATTTTTGTATCTTTAAAACAAATAATCCCACAACTTCACAAAATACTTACAAAATGGTCATGAATGGTCCACAATGACCTTATTCACATGAAACAACCCAAAAAGGACAAAACCCAAAGATTAATTATTTTCTTGCATGAGGTGCTCCTGCACCACTTTCACATTGAAGTCTCTTTCACTTTGCTAACTCAATTTTTTTCTTTTTTTGCTATGTGTTTTTCCCCTCTATGTACTTGTTGATTGTGTGTGTGTGTGTGTGTGTGTGTGTGTGTGTGTGTGAGTGATATGCTCTGACACAATGGTTTTGCAGGTTTATGCCTTCTAACATTGTTATCTTGCAATTTTTTTTCTAATGTACTTGTTTTGTAAGTTATCATCCTAGGGGCTTGGTTCCTCTACTTGAAGAGCTCTGCATCCTCTACAGTATCCTTTTGGGTATGCTTTTGTGATGTAATTTATTTTCAGTATTTCATTTATGTACTTTAGTGTAGCTTATCACCTAGTGTCATCAGCTCACTAAAGTGAGGGCTAAATGTAACATCAAAAATTGCATACCCTTGCAATTTCATGCTATATTATGGGCTTGCTTTAGTGTCCATTCCATTAGCATGTTTTAGGGATCATTTTAGCCTATCCTTAGCCTTTTCCTTCATTATATTACCAAATTTCTCTATCAAATTCTAATTCTTCTCAATGTGTTGGGAACACGTGTTGAATTTTGTGCAATTTCTCTAGGACACTAGCACTATGCGTAGACATCCACATGAAGTGCTAGCATCCTATGAGTTCCAAAATTTTCAAATGTTGATTTCTTACTCAGCCACCTATTGCCACCTACTATAATGCTTGATTGTTAGAAAAATACCTTCAACATCTGAATCTATCCCTTCAGCTTCCTCACAAACCCTTATGAAAAAGTAATTTTTGAATCTTACCTTCATATTCTTTCCTTCTTGGAAAAAATCATCTCTTGGATATATGCTTAGCTACACATACCTCCATTGTTGAACTTGTTGAAGCTGCATGTTGCTCAAATCTTCTTGGATAGGTAATCTTGTTTTAATGAGTTTCCTAAGATTGTTTGAACAAAGCATTAATAGTATTTATTTTCTTGATTTCATTCAATCTCTTTTGGAAAATCTTTGGTGTATATTACCACCTTGTTTATCTCAATACACACACTAGGGTATTCATCCTCGTAGATGAGGGTTGATACTTATAGATTTATTTTATTTTTACTGCTCTTAATTCCTAGATGCACATAAGATAGCAACACACACTATTTTTCTACTCTCTTTATATTTGGTTGTTCATGGAGGTTGAAAGACAACATAGGGGCTTGACTTGAAGCCAAGCTCCCAAACAACCCTAACATTTTCTATTATTTCAGCTATAGGTATTTTGGGAGACATTCAATTGCATAGAGGTTTCCTAGTGTTTCTCCCCTTTTCTTTTCTTCAATATTTCATTTAATTTAGTTAGTTTGGCTCTATTTTATCATTTCAATATTATTTGATATCCCCTAGCTTGTTGCTATGTTGTTTTTGTTCCTTGTGCAAGTTAGTCTGAAATCTTGGAAAAACCTTATGTTTTATGAATTTTTGGGACAATGGTGTGTTAAAGGAATATAATTCTTTGTGTGGACATCTGCATGTTGCACTGGCATCCCAGATAGTGAACCTTGTCTTATGGTACCAGGTTCCTCTATTTCTACTATTTACAAAATTCTAAGTCCAATTTTTTAATTTTATATTATAGTTTATTGTAAATTAGCACTTTCTATCACATCTCCTATTTAATGTAATGTAGAAAGTAGATGTATCCCTTTTTCTACATTATGGTGCATTTCACTATCAAAAGGCATGAAGTGTAGCGATCTCAAGACATCCATGAGGAGTGGCCTAGTATGACACATGTGCTATACTTTTTTACTTTTTTATTTTGTGTTTATGAACCAAAACCCTTGGGGAGGACCCCATTGTTCCTTTCATTTTTGTTTTATTTTCTAATTCGATGATGAAATATGTGTTGAAATCTCATATTAATATCGATTGGATAATCACATATAGATGAAAACTTTATATTATAAGTGGATATTTAGATCTGATAATGAAATATGTGTGTAATTTCTATATGAAATCTTGTAATTTTATATATATTTCTTGGCTGTGAATAGTATCTAGGTTGAGTTATTCAAGAAATTTGGGAGGTTTTTGTGAGTTACAATTTGAAGTGAGTCTAGTTCCTGTTGTGATGTTCAGAACATGCCCCATTTTACTCCTTAGCAAAACGAGGACCCCTGTTGTGGCTGTTGATTTTGCTTTTGTGTGTGTTGTTTTGCTTGGTGGTAAAGGGAAAAAGAGGGGTTAAAATTGCAAACTTTATTAAAAATAGAGAAAAAATGCATTTTCAGTACTAGGGCATGATATGGTTGGATTCATTTTGAAAAATGAGCTAGGGTTGGTTTTTGAACCATCTTAAAATTCGCCACATTTTGCAAGTTATGATCATTTTGGTAAAATGTACATTCAGGTTTGTATATCGCTTTGCATATATAGGGTTGTTTGTATATGCAAAGGGTTTTTTTTTTGTACTTAGTTGCATTTGCCTTTTGCAATCGGGTCCATATACAAGGTTAAATGCATAATGGATCGCTTGCATATTGCACATACAATGTCCTTTATACATTGCTTTCATATACAAGGGCGATTATATATTATTTTTCCTTGTATGCATTTGGTAAAGGTTTTGAAATATACAGGTTTTGAAATATACATACAAGATAGACCCGAAGTGGTTTTAGGTTAAAATGAATTGATGTTTCAAATCCGCTTTGTATCTCACGTTTGTATGTTTGGCAAGTAAAATATATAAGGCACTTCATACATGGTGGACCCGAAAAGGTTATTAAACAATGTTAAATCATTGTATCTTCGCATCTTGTATGTTTCGGTGATATGCATTGCAAATATACATCATATGGACTTGAAGTTTTTTAAAAGTGGTTAATTCATTGCAAGTATCCACAATGTATATATCTTACATACACTGCCAAGATACAAACACTTCATACATTCTGAAACATACAAAGTGGAGGTACATTGCCTGGAACTGAAATTTCATGAAGCAGAGTTAATTCAATGTATATCGCGCTTGTATATTCTTATATACAAGCCAATATACATTGCACTTATACAAGGCGAAATCAAAGAGAAAATCAAAACTGATTTAATGCTTGTATCAAACCCAAATGCATATCCGAAGATACAAGGGTTATGTGCATGCGGCGGACCCGAAAAATTATTGGGCATAGTTAAATCCTTGCATATTTTGTGCTTTGTATATTGAGGATATACAAAGACATTATACATCCCACGGACTTAAAGGAGTTTTCAAACAATGTTAAATCATTGTACATTTTGAGGTTGTATATTTCAACATACAAGCAAATATACAAAGCACTATATACAACGCGGATTTAAAGGAGTTATCAAACAATGTTAATTCGTTGTATAAATTCTGGCTTGTATATTTCCAAACATACTTGGTGCACATACAATCCGAAATCCAAATGAATTCGAAGTCAAATTTAAGTGCTTGTATCATGTCTGAGTTAAATATCTAAAAGATACAAATGCACTTATACATGTTGCGGATGCAAGAGAAATTTAAAATGAGTTATAACGCTTGTATGTATATCTAAAACATACACTGCTTCCCATATACAAGCCGAAATTCAAACTGTTTCAAATCCAATTTAACAGGGGGCATCATGTCCGACTTGTATATTGCGATATACAAGGATTTGAACAAGGAAATAAGCAGGAAAACTAGGCGATAGGAATTTGAGGCCAATTTAGGGCCCGATTACATATTTTCGGTCAACAGTAGTTGACCCAGCCAATTTCTAATGCTGTGTATGCATTTTGGATGCTTTTTTTTTTGCAGATTTTGGGGCCCAATTTCTATGTTCACACAGTCATGCCTTGATTTAACAAATGTTTTAATTTCTTGCTATTTTATTAATCGATGATACTTATTGCTGGTTTGCTTTTGTAGGTTTGCAGTTGAAGAGGGAGCTGAAACTTAATGGTGGTGACATCACGGAGGAGGAAATCCAATCTCAGGAGCAGAGGAAGATAAGGATGAAGGGCGAGGAAGTCAAGAGTCTTCATTGATGAGGACAAAATGTAGCTGAAGACATTATTGCAGCAGACCACAGAAGTTATTATTAAGCTACTAGGGTTTCCAGAATGGCATATTTCACCCAGATTGGATGTATGCTCAGAGATATTTTAGGAGACTTGTTCTCCAACATTTATTACTATAACCGGAGGTTTGAACCATTGTTTAACTAGGGTTTTGAGCTATATTGAGGACAATCAAAGTCTATATATTGTGCCTCTCTACATTGTAATACTTTACACAGGGGCTACATAGAGATTTGTAGTAGCAGGGATTTGTAAAAGCATAACATTTAGAATAGAGGAACCTTTTAGTTTAGGAATAGAAGAAGGAGGTCACCTATGTTTGCAATAAGGAATACATGGAACATCTAGCTTCCTTACTGTATCTATAAAGCTTGTAAGTTTGTTGTAGTTTGATCATTGAAAATAAGAGTCATTCAGACATTGTAAATCTTATATGACTGTCTGTTTCTGATACAATTGAATCTGGAATTCTTCATCTATCTTCTGAGTGTTTTCTTTCTCTTCATTGTGTTTGAAACATTTTCGCTTAGAGCTTGCAATCTTAAGTGTATGTTTGTGAAAATGCTCAGAACTTACATTTAATGTTTTTATCTGTGGATTTGATCAATTTGCTGTAATACTTATAAAATGCATAATAGAACAATTAGATCCTTTGGTAGAGTGAATGAAGTTTAGATTAGATCTTTCTAACTTTTCCCAACCCATCTGAAAATATTTAGCTGAAGATGTAGAAATTTAAAGGAAATTGTCTCATATTTGAAAGAAACCTGCATAAGTTGAAAGTAGACAGTGATGCAGAGCATATGCCCAGCTGAAGCGTATGAACCCTATTGAAGACCCTTTTGATCTTACAAAACAGAAAATTTAGAATGTATCGGCAAGACTTTTGAATTGTCTCACCGATGTGTACCCACTCTTGCCTATTGGCAAGACAGTCCACCGTCAGTCAAGCTAAAATCTCCTACACCGATGCTTCTTTCTCCTCGATGAGCTTTCCATCGGCAGGACCACAACAATGTCTCACCAAAATATACAAACCCATTGAACCGATGAACAGGTTCAATCTGGAGGTTCAATGGTTAGGTTCAATCGGAAGGTTCAATCGGCTAGGTTAAATCAGAAGGTTCAATGGTTAGATTCAATCGGAAGGTTCAATGGATAGGTTCAATCGGAATGTTCAAGGGCTGGATTCAATCCTCCCCTTTGGCAAGACTTCTAACTGTCAGGTTGAACCATTGGTTCAACAGAGAGGTTCAATGCCAAGGCTCAACACTGAGGTTCAACTGGCGATTGGAAATACAACCCTTCCTTACTATCGGCAAGACATTTCCTTTTGACTCGCTGAAGTAGTTCTCTTGCCTATCGGCAAGACAATAACTATCGGCCCACCATTCTTCAACGTTCATCGATACTGAATGTCACGCCGAACACTTATCACCAGCTGCTCCGTCAGCGAGACTCCTATGTTTGTCACCCCGATCGGTGAGACTTCCTATTGTCAACCCACTGTTGAGATCTTCCACCGATGCCTCCTTTCTCACCGATGACCTTAACTCTATCGGCAAGACCACCTATCGTCGGTGCCACCTTTCTCCCTTCTGCCAATATCTCATGTCCCGCCGAAACTCCTACGCCGACCCCTTTCGGCCAAACTTCCCTACAGTTCACGTCAATGACTTGAATGCAAACCGTCGTTGGTGTGACTTGCTACCATCGGACCAACACACTTCCTCTTGGCCGATGCCCTGACTCTCACCGATGCCTTCAGCCACGACTACTATCGGTGAGACTTTCACCGTCGGATGAATCTAATTTCGGCACGCCGATATCAATCCTTACGCCGATGGTTTCTCCGTCGGTGGCACAGTTGGAAACTCACGCCGATGTCTCCAAAACATACATTTCAGGCTTGAATTGACATCTAAACTATTCAACGATGCTCATACAGACACAACTGAAGGATACACACAAAATATTCACTCTGCAAATGCAGTAATGCACATACTTAAAGACGATCTTCTCAGGAAAGGATTCTGCAAATTCTATCCCACCATACTTAACAGTCAAACAAATAAACAAAAATGAAGGGGGTTAGTTTACAAGTCCATTCCATTGATTTCACCAAAAATCTGCCAGTGGAATGGATTTATTCAATTACTTCGACCACAGAAGCACAAAACTAAACTATATACAAACCCTACACAGAAGGAATTTCTACACAGAGTATCTACACTGGATATTTACACAGTATTCAGAATCTGGAAAGAAAGTAAATTGCAGAACTTCTATTCCTCCTTGATGTTCAGAAATTTACATTAGACTATTCAAAGCCCAGACCCAGAAAACTATCCCCATGCCTCTACAAAAGGTTTTCCCCTTTTAATCTTTCCCAATGCGAGAGACTGACATTCTCCTCTGTTTCTGGGATTTTTATCTTTTCAAAATTATAGGTGGAAACCCTTAATCTACTACAAATGACATCTGTTTTGCATAAGACAGCAAAACTCTTACAGCTAAGACACCTTGATTATCTTTCCCTTAATCCAAACTGTCAGAAACTTCATACAGAAAATGCTAACATTATATGTTACATTTGAAGGTGTTATAGATAACATGAAATGTTAAACTAATGTTATTCTTCTTCTTCTTCTTGTGCATGTTGGTCCTTTTGAAGGGGTGCCCCTGCACCAGACAGTTTTTATAATATTTAAGAAGAGAAAGCTGCAATAATTCAAGAAAACCATTTAAAGCTTTGTAGCACAGTAACATTCCTATGCAAAAGGAATGAACAACTTGCTAATATTTATGATCTTTTTGCATAGTTTGAGTCTAGTAAACCAACAAGAAACCCTAAACTATGTAAGGCCCCTTGAACATTACAGCTTCACATTGACCAACTGAATTTGCCCAACAGGTCAAGACCTAACCATATTAAACTTGGGATTAAGCGAATCTTTACCAATTCCTTCATATCTTTCATGTCAGTTTTGGTTCATTTTATGTGAATTTTAACTAATTGTTATGATTGCATCAAAACAATCAACAATAGTCTCTTTGGCACTAGAAGGAGGGCCCAACTTGAGTTAGGGTTTGTTTCAAGTAGAGCTAGCTCATAACAGTGACACAGTGACTAGATCTAAATCCAGTTTAGGGGATATATTTGTACAATTACCTGATATAAGGTGAAGTAAGAGCCTTTTGATTTGGAATCCTAAAATATTGCAAGCAGGAGGCTCATCTGGAACACCTCCTGGCTCACCTTTTAGCATTCATAACTTTGTGAGTCCTGACAGATCTTCATTCAGATCTCTAAATCTTGGTTCAGGTACTCCTAGAGGTCCTAGTCCTCCAAAAAATCCCAATCCCCTAGGAAATCCATGTATTCCTACAGATCTAGGTCAAGCACAAGTACCTGCAATGGCTTATTTTAATACCAACTCTCCCATACACTTTAATGATTATAACGAGATGCCCAAAAATCTAAAAAAAATATGTCCCAAATACCAGTTACACCAAGACCAAGAACACCACATTAGAATATTCAAGGAGGCATGTTTTAGGGCTAGATTAGAGCACGAGGACATTGTGTGTAGATTGTTTCCCTACACCTTTAATGAACAAGCCTCTAACTAGTATGTAAACTTACCCAATGGCTATATTTCTTTTTGGTCGCTTATGGAAGAAGCATTTCTGTCTAGATTTAGAGGACCCATTGATTCTTGCATCCTATATCACAAATTGGCTACCATAAAAAGAGGAGAGGGAGAGCTGATTGATAATTTCAATGACAGATTTCAAAAGGCCTACTCTATGCTAGTACCCCCTTACACCGTGGATGATGATGCCTTGTTAGCTATGTACTATGCTACCTTGGATCCTTTAACTGCCATGTTTGTCAAAAGAAAACCTGACATAGATTCAATATCCAAAGCCTATAAAGAGGCAGCCTCAGTAAATCAAGAGATGAGGCATACAACTTGTAGCCCATTTGTTAATGGAGGAAATTTTTGGGTGCAAAATCAGCACAACCTTGGAATGGAGTCCTTATGCATCACACTCCATTATTAAATCCGGTTCCTAAATACACACCTGTGTATAGTCCTACCCCAATCCAAGCCATGGCCCCTTACACAGGTAACACTTCTAATAACAGTCAAAATAATGGTTTAGCCTTTCTTCCAACCTCCTAGAGATACAACTGTGGGAAAAGCAGAAGAGGAAAAGGAAGAAATCAAAGAGATCACTGCACATTTGAAAAGATTAACCACTGAAGTGACACAATTAAGAAATGAGAATCTTTATGGAAGAGGCAACCAAGGATACAATCAAAATCAGAATTATAACCATGGCCAAAATCTAAACTATAGTTCAAATCAAAATTAGCATTACAATCAAAACTATAATTAGAGTCAACCCCAAAATAACAACCAAGGCCAATGTTCAAATTAGAGCCAAAACTATAATCAGCATCAAAGTCATAACCAAGGGCAACCAATGCAAAATAGAGGGCCAGTGGTAGACAATAGGGCTTGCGGTAACAATAACAAAAATTAGAATCAGCCTAGGCCATCCAAAACATGGAACATTGGACCAAATAATGGTGCTCTAGCTTCTCCTTTTGAGAATATAGATAATCATGATGCAAAACAAATGGTTGGCATCCAAATGGCCAATACATCACTAAAAAATTGGTGCAGATTTCACAATACCAATGCCCATGTTGAGCTTGACTGTCCACAGTTTCATTTAGCAACCAACATATTTAATATAGAGGTGCAGCCTCCTACTTCTAAATTTCTCATTCCCAAAGGTAATGTGGTAGTACCCTCAGGGTATGATATAGCTTTAGTTTTAGAAACCTTTACTTTTACAACTACAGAAGAGAAAGAGGATGAATTGTTAGAAGATGAACCATACTTTTGTGAAAATCTTTATCCTGAATTAGCCTTTGTGTTAAATGCTTTTCAATTTCCCTTTGAAATCAAAAATAAAGTATTGACTGAAACAGAAGAGGTGCAATCTTTTCAACAGACAAATAAAAACCACACCTACAATTTGAGGAACAACACTAGGCCAGGAGGACCTTTCACCACTTCTATTCCTCCTAACAACTTCAATACACCCCCAGATCAGAATGCTAGCAACAATCCTACCATACTTAAAGCTAATCATCATACAAATAGTGGAACAATAGTACAAAAGGCCCAAACAAGTAAAGCTAAAACTATAGAGACAACAAGATTAATGAATTACTTGTCAGAAGAAATAAAGAAAATAAAGGTCAGTATACCTCTCAATGAATTATTGAAAACTCTAGGGATCAGAAAGGCTTTTATAAAATCTCTAGATACATCCATGACAGATGAGGGTGCTACTGATATAACTGTTCCTAATAGAGATTCGCCACCTAAGAAGAAAAGTAAGAAAGTTGAGTTGCCTTCCAATACAAATGTAGTAATGTATGCTGATAAGAAGGATGCTCCTCCTTGTTAACTGTTAGATTGTGTAGGAAGAACATCCACAATTGCATGGTGGACTCTGGTGCATCAGCCAATGTAATGCCCTTAGGGATATGTAAAACTCTTAGGCTGACTCCCACCAAATCTGCCAAGGTTGTCACATAGTTAGATAAAACTTAGGTTAGTGTGATAGGAGAATTGAAGAACATTCAGATACAATTAGCTTTAGACCCTAGGGTAAGCCAATTCATTGACATTCAAATAGTGGATATACCCATGAATTATGGGATGTTGCTAAGTAGGGATTGGTCCAAGACATTTAACGGATATATGGCCACTGATTTTTCACATATGTGGTTGCCTTGGAGAGGTGTCCCAAACCAGATTAAAATAGAGGAAGAACCGAGGATGAAACATATGATAACAGAGTATAATCGAACAACTGAAATATTATATGCTGCTGTTGAACCTGGTGTTTATAGGATTACCAACAATGGGGTGCAAATTGAAGAGATCGTGATGTTAAACTTCAGAGAAAAACATGTTAGCAAGGAGACAACATTATTCATTGAGTCTGATGGAAATTCTTTGGATGAAGAAAACAGTGTAATAGGCAAATTTGGTCATGCCATTAGACACGAGGTGGAAGAGTGCATTAAACAAAATCTGCCTACCCAGTGTAACTTGTATAAAAACAGATGTAGAGTTCATGATAGGCCACATTCTGAGGAGAGTTGTGGAATGTGCAAAGACATCATTAAGTATGAATACAAAAAATGCATGAAGAGGGTAGGGTTACAAGAGGAAAATGTGAATCCTGATCAACCACAAAGATATGTTCAGAGTGATGTAGATACTCTAATTTTAAATTTAGAAGAGGGAATAAAGGACAAGGGTAGTTGTCTTTCTGATTTTCAAGCTGAAAATACACATATGCAAGTTAACCAAATAGAAATACCCATAAATAAATATACCAGCACCTCACAAGTGATAGAAGAGACAAAGCATGCTAAAATAAAAGGTCCAAAAAGTAAAGATGGCATGTGGACACTAAAATATGATGGGTCCAAATCAAAGCAGGGTGCAGGTGCAAGTATTGAACTCATAGATCCTCAGGGTAAGTCATACCTAGCAGCATATAGACTGCAGTTTTCCTATACTAACAATATTGCTGAATATGAAGCCTTAATGTTGGGACTTGTCATGGTCGTTAAAAAAAAGGTGAAAATGATTAAGGTATTTTCAGACTCTGAACTAGTAGTCAAACAAGTAAGGAAACTATATGCCTGCAATTACAAGAAAATGATTTGTTACAGACATAAAGTATGGGGTTTAATAGATTCATTTGATGCTTTCAACATAGAGCACATCCCTAGAGAGCTAAACCATAGGCTGAATGCACTAGCAGTTACTGCTAGCACATTAGAACCCTTGACACTATCAGGATTGAGACAATTTATTGTTGAGTTAGTTAACGTTCCCAGTATCCTAAAAAATGTTACACACTTTCAGGTATTTGGAGGGGATCAGCAAATTATTGACTTTTTGACCTACAATGAGGTATTTGAGGCTCAAATCATTGATGAGCAAGAAAGACCTGAGATAACATGGGATGAAGAGGATATAATCAACTTGAAGAGCAACTTCTTACCCAAAGGGGTGATTGAATTAGAAAATATTTTTAACTTCGATGGAGCAATAAGACAGAAGGACTTACCCAAAACAGAAGGGGGTAAGTGTGATTTACACAACTTAGGGACAGAGCAAAATCCACAAAATGTGCCTATCGGGAAGGTTTGTTCTGAGAAAATAAGAAAAGAAATTATAGATGCCCTGAAAGATTATAAACACGTAATAGCATGGACATATGAAGACTTGACAACATATGATACATCCATCATAACTCATGTGATACCGTTGAGACTAGAGGTTAAACCATTCAGGCAGAAACAAAGGCTTGTGAATGCCATCCTAGAGCCTTTAATCTTTGAGGAAGTTAAAAAATTACTGTCTGCTGGAATAATTTTTCCAGTCAGACATTTAGTCTGGGTAGCTAACCTAGTACCAATAAGGAAGAAAAATGGAGACATCAAATTATGCGTAGATTTTAGAAACTTGAACAAAGCATCTAAAAAGGATAATTATCCTCTACCTCTAATAGACGAAGTGTCGCAAGCAGTAAACGGGGCAAAGATGATGTCTTTTTTAGATGGTTTCTTGGGCTATAACCAAGTTTTAATTGATAAAGATGACAGATTAAAAACCACCTTCACTTGTAAATGGGGAAATTATGCATATAGGAGAATGCCTTTTGGTTTGATTAATGCAGGTGCCACTTTTCAAAGAGCCATGGACATTGCGTTCCATGGGTTATCAGGTAAGTGCATTGTCGTGTATATGGACGATCTGACTATGGATTCTAAAGATGCATCCACTCATGTTGAAGATCTCAGGAAAATTCTTAAGTGGTGTGAGAGGTACAGAATTTCCCTTAATCCTAAAAAATGTTCATTTGGAGTTATTGAAGGTAAATTACTAGGACGTGTCATTTCTGAAGATGGAATATCGATTGACCTGATAGAATAGAATCAATAAAAAAATTGCAAATACCAAATAGTAGGAAAGAGTTAAAATCATTTTTTGGTAAGATTAACTTTGTTCAGAAGTTTATCACGGGTTTTGCATAAATCGTGCAGCCACTAAATGTCATGTTAAAGAAAGATGCGCAGATGGAGTGGACACCTGTGGAGAGGGTTGCATTCAAAGATATCAAGTGAGCCATTTCTAATGCCCTTGTACTGGCAAGCCCAGACTACACAAGGCCATTCTATATCTATTCCTTTGCATCCTCCCATTCAGTCGCGGCTACCCTAACACATAAGGGTGAAGACAATGAAGAAAGGGCCATTGCATTTATGAGCGCGCCTCTGAAGGATGCACAACTAAGGTACCTAGATACCAAAAGACAAGAATTTGCGTTAATGAGGGTTGTGAAGAAATTCAAACATTATATTTTGCATAGCCAGATCAAAGCCATAGTGCTAGACGCAGCAATAAAGATGCTGCTGATGCAGAATGAACCTAGAGAAAAGAGAGCCAAATGGATCACCACGCTGCAAGAATTTGACATGGAAATCATTCCAATGAAGCTGGTCAGAGGGCAGGTGTTGGTGCAAACTATAGCAAACACAGACCTAAATTTGATAAAATAGCAGTATGTGTTGAATTCCCATAACACATCAGATTGGTATGGCGATTTAAATGCTTTTCTAATAGCTGGAAAGTACCCAAATAAAATGAAAGCTTCTCAAAGGAGATCTTTGAAGATTAAAGCACAGAAATATATGGTGCAAGGAGGTCTTCTATTTAGGAAGAACCATGAGGGAATTTATTTAAGATGTCTAAATAGAGCTGAAGCGGATAAAGTGTTAACAGAACTGCATGACAAGTACGAAACTGGTCATGGTTCCCATCTAGCTACAACACACAAAATATTGAGAGAAGGCTACTACTGGCCCACGATGTTCAAAGATATAGAGAGTCACATCAAGAGTTGCCATACCTGTCAGATTGCAGCAGATAAGGGAAGGAATTAGGCCAACCCATTACAACCTGTGATTGAATCAAGACCATTTGCACAATGGGGCCTGGATTTCATTGGAGTCATCAATCCTCCATCTTCTGTAGGACACAAGTTCATACTGATGGTGACGGACTACTATACAAGGTGGACTAAGGTTGCATGCTGCAAATTCTCCACAACTGAGGTAGTTATCAAGTTTCTTGAAGAGAACATCATCACCAGGTTTGGAACTCCCTATTCATTGGTATGTGACAACGCCCTTGCTTTCTCTTCTTTAAAGTTTTCTAAATGGGCATTTGAATACGAGATTGTTTTAAAGTTTTCTTCGAATTATTACCCTCAAGGTAATGGATTAGTTGAGTCTACGAACAAAATTTTATTAGACATAATCAGAAAGCTAATTGCAAAGAGTCCTAGAGAGTGGAATACCTTTTTAACATACGCACTGTGGGTAGATAGGACCAAGTTCAAAACAGCGTTAGGTGGTACACCTTATCATTTAGTTTATGGGACTGATCCCATACTCCCAATAAATCTGAGAATACCAATCTGGAAGTTTGCCAATGAGTTTGTAGGCTTTGATAATCATAGGGAAGCCAAGATAGTACAAATGCTACAATTAGAAGAGAAAAGAGGTCAAGCCATTGAGAAATTTGCCAAACACCAAGCAGTAGTTAAGAGGTGGTTTGATAAGAGGGCAAGAGTCAAGACATTCAGGATATCAGACTTAGTGCTGTGCTGGGACAAAGCACATGAAAAGAAGGGGAGCCATGGAAAATTTAATAGACTATGGTTAGGTCCATTGCAAGTCTCAGAAATAATAGGAGACAACACATTTAGACTTAAGACCTTGACTGGAGAAGATGTGCCATTACCAGTTAATGGCCAACATTTGAAACACTACTTCCAGGCTTGAGGTAAAGGGCAGTCCATTTTTGTGTAATATAGTGTGGGTAGTGTACGGTTTTCTTTGCTTTGTTTTCTATTTTCTTTTGTTGTTTTCTTTTGTAGGTTAGTTGTTTGCATAGTTTTGATTTTTTTGTTTCTTTCTGTTTTGCCGTTTTTGTTTTTGTTTTGCTATTTGTACAGCTTTCTTTTGCTTTGTTTTGTTTTGTTTGTACAGATTGTTGTTTGGTTTGTCATTTTCTCCTCAGCAGGGATCTTTGTTTTACTTTAGAGTATTAAAGGAACAAGCTAACAACCATTAAAAATAGTATAAAATTCAAAATATTTAGGTTAACCATTTGCAATTTATGCATAACTTGTTGTGACTGTCATAAATGTAAAGATTTGTTTAGCTTCTAAAATTTCATATTCAATAATAGTGATTGAGAATTCAAAGGGAAGTTTCTCATGATGACACACCTAAAATCCTTGGGTTTGTTGAACCTACCAGTGTAGATATTAGGTGAAAAATCTGAGGTCACCCTTGCTACCATTACAATTCTCAGCTTAATTTCAGCAAGTGCTCATTCCTTACATCATAAAGTTACAAATTGCTATATCTTGTGAAATTTCTATCAAGCATAAAAAATATAAAATATATAATAAATAAATAAAGTTGATTATACTGAAAATCTAGATTAAGCCATCTAAGTAACTCTACCGAGGCTATGGACACTCGCTGGCAGTGGGGCTCTACTTAGGAGAATTGTAACGATAACCTTGCCGGGGCTATAGACGCTCGCTGGCAGCAAGGCTCTATCTGGTCGGCTATGAGGAAATATCCTCAACTACGTAGGCTAATGTCAGTCACTGGTTTGTTCAACCAATCTTCAAGATGAGGATAATTAATCACGTGCACATACTTAAACTGAAAATAAAAATTCATGCACCCTTATTGAATACCTTAGGTCTCAAGTTGAATAATAATTTGCAGAAAGGATAGTTGGAAGTTATGGATTTATTTAATTTAGTTTTCTTAAATGCTTTGAATTTAATTATTTTGTTTGGTTGCTAGTTGTTGTGATGTTCATAACACGCCCCATTTTACTCCTTAGTAAAATGAGGACCCCTGCTGTGGCTGTTGCTTTTGCTTTTGTGTGTGTTGTTTTGCTTGGTGGTAAAGGGAAAAAGAGGGGTTAAAATTGCAAACTTTATTAAAAATAGAGAAAAAATGCATTTTCAGTACTAGGGCATGATATGGTTAGATTCCTTGTGAAAAATGAGCTAGGGTTGCTTTTTGAACCATCTTAAAATTTGCCATATTTTGCAAGTTATGATCATTTTGGTAAAATGTACATTCAGGTTTGTATATCGCTTTGCATATACAGGGTCATTTGTATATGCAAAGCATTTTGTTTTTGTACTTAGTCGCATTTGCCTTTTGCAATTGGGTCCATATACAAGGTTAAATGCATAATGGGTCGCTCGCATATTGCACATATAATGTCCTTTATACATCGCTTTCATATACAAGGGTGATTGTATATTCTTTTTCCTTCTATGCATTTGGTAAAGGTTTTGAAATATACATACAAGATGGACCTGAAGTGGTTTTAGGTTAAAATGAAATGATGTTTCAAATCCACTTTGTATGTTTGGCAGGTAAAATATACAAGGCACTTCATACATGGCGGACCCGAAAAGGTTATTAAACAGTGTTAAATCATTGTATCTTCGCATCTTGTATGTTTCGGTGATATGCATTGCAAATATACATCGCACAGACTTGAAGTTTATTAAAAGTGGTTAATTCATTGCATGTATCTGCAATGTATATATCTTACATACACTGCCAAGATACAAACACTTGATACATTGTCTGGAATTGAAAGTCTATAAAAGCTTAAATCCTTGTATATTTCCGGCTTTGTATGGACATACATTCAAACGTGTATACATGTAGCGGACCCAAAGGCATTGTGAAGCAGAGTTAAATGGTTTACATACAAGCAAAACATGCAAGTTAAAAGATACAAGGCTCGTTATATACAAAGCACCGGACTCGAAAGGTCTATTAAAACAGCTTAAGTCCTTGTATGTTTTCGGATTGTATATCGGAGGATACAAGTGTTTTATACATCGGCTGGACCCGAAGGATTTATAAATTTGAATTAAGTCTTTGTATGTTTCAAATTGTATGTATTGTTTCAATATACATACATTCTGAAACATACAAAGCAGAGGTACATTGCCCGGAACCGAAATTTCATGAAGCAGAGTTAATTCAATGTATATCACGCTTGTATATTCTTATATACAAGCCAATATACATTGCAATTATACAAGGCAGAATCAAAGAGAAAATCAAAACTGATTTAATGCTTGTATCAAACCCAAATGCATATCGGAAGATACAAGGGTTATGTGCATGCGGCGGACCCGAAAAATTATTGGTCATAGTTAAATCTTTGCATATTTTGTGCTTTGTATATTAAGGATATACAAAGACATTATACATCCCGCGGACTTAAAGGAATTTTCAAACAATGTTAAATCATTTTACATTTCGAGCTTGTATATTTCAACATACAAGCAAATATACAAAGCGCTATATACAACGCGGACTTAAAGGAGTTATCAAACAATGTTAATTCGTTGTATAAATTATGGCTTGTATATTTCCAAACATACTTGGTGCGCATACAAGCCGGAATCCAAATGAATCTGAAGTCGAATTTAAGTGCTTGTATCATGTCTGAGTTGAATATCTAAAAGATACAAATGCACTTACACATGTTGCGGACACGAGAGAAAGTTAAAATGAGTTATAATGCTTGTATGTATACCCAAATGCATATCTAAAACATACACTGCTTCCCATATACAAGCCAGAATTCAAACTGTTTCAAATCCAATTTAACGGGGGGCGTCACATCCAACTTGTATATTGCGATATACAAGGATTTAAACAAGGAAATAAGTGGGAAAACTAGGCGATAGGAATTTGAGGCCGATTTAGGGCCCGATTGCATTTTTTCGGTCAACGGTAGTTGACCCAACCAATTTCTAACGTTGTGTATGCATTTTGGACACGTTTTTTTTTTGGTAGATTTTGGGGCCTGATTTCTATGTTCACACAGTCATGCCTTGATTTAACAAATGTTTTAATTTCTTGCTAGTTTTATTAATTGATGATACTTATTGCTGGTCTTTTTTTGGAGGTTTGCAGTTGAAGAGGGAGCTGAAACTTAATGGTGGTGACATCACAAAGGAGGAAATCTGATCTCAGGAGCAGAGGAAGATAAGGATGAAGGGCGAGGAAGTCAAGAGTCTTCATTGATGAGGACAAAATGCAGCTGAAGATATTATTGCAGCAGACCACAGAAGTTATTATTGAGCTGCTAGGGTTTCCAGAATGGCATATTTCGCCCAGATTGGATGTATGCTCAAAGATATTTTGGGAGACTTGTTCTCCAACATTTATTGTTGTAACTAGAGGTTTTAACCATATTTTAACTAGGGTTTTGAGTTGTATTAAGGACAATCAAAATCTATATATTGTGCCTCTCCACATTTTAATACTTTACACAGGGGCTACATAGAGATTTGTAGCAGAAGGGATTTGTAAAAGCATAACATTTAGAATAGAGGAACCTTTTAGTTTAGGAATAGAAGAAGGAGGTCGCCTATGTTTGGAATAAGGAATGCATGGAATATCTAGCTTCCTTACTGTATCTGTAAAGCCTGTAAGTTTGTTGTAGTTTGATCATTGAAGCTAAGAGTCATTCAGACATTGTAAATCTTATATGACTATCTGTTTCTGATACAATTGAATCTAGAATTCTGCATCTATCTTCTGAGTGTTTTCTTGCTCTTCATTGTGTTTGAAACATTTTCTCTTAGAGCTTGCAATCTTAAGTGTATGTTTGTGAAAATGCTCAGAACTTACATTTAAGGTTTTTGTCTGTGGATTTGATCAATTTGTTGCAATACTTATAAAGTGCATAACAGAACAATTAGATCCTTTGGTAGAGTGAATGAAGTTTAGATTAGATATTTCTAACTTTTCCCAACCCATCTAAAAATATTTAGCTGAAGACGTAGAAATTTAAAGGGAATTGTCTCATATTTGAAAGAAACCTGCATAAGTTGAAAGTAGATAGTTTTCATAATATTTAAGAAGAGAAAGCAGTAATAATTCAAGAAAACCATTTAAAGCTTTGCAGCACAGTAACATTATTATGCAAAAGGAATGAACAACTTGCTGATATTTATGATCTTTTTACATAGTTTGAGTCCAGTAAACCAACAAGAAACCCTAAACTACGTAAGGCCCCTTGAACATTATAGCTTCACATTGACCAACTGAATTTGCCCAACAAGTCAAGACCTGACCATATTAAACTTGGGATTAAGCGAATCTTAACCGATTCCTTCATATCTTTCAAGTCAGTTTTGGTTCATTTTATGTGAATTTTAACTAATTTTTATGATTGCATCAAAACAATCACCAACAATTCCTTAAATAAATTAAATGCCTAGTATTGATTCCACCTGTCACCTTGGCTTTGTCTAATCATAAATAATTATGTATTATACTTTCTCTTGAGTCTCCTATTGCAAATTTTAGGAAACCTCTATCATTGGCTTTTCTGAATTCATTTTCTTTGATACCTTAGACTATTGCACTTGGAAAAAATTGCTAGAGTATCCCAACCAAACCCATGTTGCACATACCCTATGATAATGGCATTCTAGGAAATAAGATTTGGATCAATTACTTCATAAATGTGTTCCTTGTAGCTTCTATGCTTCCACACTTGGCATACATTGTAACAAACACATTTCAAATAAATACATTGAAGTCAAATCCAAACATGGTCATGTGAACATGAACTTGTATACCGTATTTCAAATTTTCCACACTTGCACAAATGATAAGAACATTGGCAAAGGTGAAATGATTTTACTTTGCACCTGCCTCTAGAATTTGGGAAAAGAGTTCAATGGGCATGTTGTATTACCCATGTTGAACATATTCTACAGTCATTTTAGTCCATGAGACAATATTTCTCTTTGGCATTCTCTCAAATACTAGTTTCCATCTACCAAACTGCCAAATTTGACATACATATTAATTAGATGGTTTAAGACAAAAGTGAATATTAAAGTAAGATCCAAGTTTGATCATGTGGGAATTAAACATCTTTCCTTCTACCAAAGCCTTTGCCTTGGAAAACTCATGCAAAAGCTCATCATAGGCTCTAAGTTCCATCCCAATGCCAAAATGTGCCCTGTAGCACATTTCACAGTTGAGCATATTGTCTTTTCATTGATGCCAAAATAGTAGTGACATCTGTGACATGGTCTTCATCAGTGACATGTTTTTCATGGTAATGACATTAGTGATATGGTCTTCATTAGTGACATTTGATCATCTAAGTAAAAGTCTTTCAGTGATATGGTCATGATCTCTCTGCAGTGGGACATTTGATATGGTGACATTTGATCTTCAAGGATATGTGACTTGGTCATCTCAATGGATCACAATTGCTTAATCCTAAATGGTATTATTGTCTTCTTTGATTCAAGATGTGACATGTGACTTTCAGGTCTACCACTGTTTATAAGTGTGTTCTGATTATGTCTTCATATCTGAATGTATGAAATTAGTATCCTCTCATGTTAAACCATTTTATTCATATCTTTGTTAAAAATCTATGAAGGATCAAAGAGACACACTCATGTGTTTGGCAAATAACCTAAATTGTCTAAGGTGTTATCTCAAATGCCCGTCAAAGCTTTTTTTGTTTTAAACTTTCAGTGACCGGCTGTGGCGGTGATGGTCCCTTAAGTGACAACTTAAGGGATGAATACTCGTTGGTATTACCGGCCCCATTGCCTAGGGTGCCCGGTAATCTAGTCGATGGCTTTTGAGCCCGGCGGGAAGTGCAAATCGATGATCAACATTTAATTTGCCGTTGGTGGGATTACCACATCCGGTGGTGGAGATTTGAACTATGCCGCAGTTTGGGGAGTTTAAAGTTGACGGTTTCTGTGCTATGAAAGGCAGAAAATCAACTTGTTTCTATTTTGAAGTGACAGCGAAAGTTGAAGTTGGAAGGTTAGAAGATTTTGTTTATAGATAGATTCATAAAAGATATTTTTTTTATGGAATGTGGATCGACAAGAGGATGTAGGAAATGGAAACTTGGATGAGAAAAAGTAGAGTTTATGTTGAAGTTTTTTTATGAAAGAGAGTGGGATTTTTAGAATGTTTCCAAAATGAGAAGAATATGAAAAGGCTGAGTTCTTCGAAGGAGTTTTATTTTTTCTTGTTTTGTTATTTGATTTTTTGAGTGAATGGAAGTTGAACCGTGTGTGAAAATATTGCATTATGGAATTTCATTTTGTATACAGTGAGACTTTGAATGGCAGGTAAAGGTGTTGCAGATAAGAGATGATATTGAAGGTTGAAGAAGTTTTTGAGAATGGTATTTTTGTTTTGAAATGTATTTTTGTAGGTATGAAGAAACATTTTTCAGGGGAATTATGTTGAGGTTTTGAAAGAATGTTGGTTCAATAAATGAATGGAGTCCTTCAATGATCAAGATGGATTAATGTTTGTTCAGTGAAAGTGAAAGTGATGAAAGACAATAATTTCTCAGAGAGGGTCAATTGTTCAGTTTTGCACAGGGAGAAAGTTCAAGAAATGGTGAATTAGTTTGAGATTGTTTTGCAGAGGTATGAAGTATTTTGAAGATCAAAATTGAATGATTGTAAATGTTGAAGACAGTTGAAGGTTGATTGCTAAGAATATATTTTGTTTGTTTTTAAAAGGGAGAAATAAGGTTTTGTTTTTATTGAAACAGGGAAATCCCTTGAGTTATAATTTTCATTGAATGTTGATGTTGTAATGTCAGTGAGACATGCAGAGAAGTACAATATGCTAGTGAGGCAGAATTGTAATATCAGTGAGATAGTTGTAATCAGAAATTTGTGTTAAGCCAGTGAGGTAGTTGAGTGGTTTTTATACCCCAGGAGGGTTTTCCACTCGGGAAATTTCTTGTGTCAAGTTTTATGTTGATACTCTGCATATTTTCTTTGTTCTATCTGAAGAATTCTACAATTGTGAAATTAAATTAAGAAAAGGAGTAAAAAGTGTTAAAATTGTTAACAACGCTGATTCACCCCCCCTCTCAGTGTTGAGTGTATTCCTACAATTGGTATCAGAGCATGGTACCCTGTCAAAGCTTAATTAGCTTGGGTAGATCATATTTCTGGAATACTTATCATGGCAAGTCAAGAAGGTTACTCAAATTATAAAGCCCCTGTGTTTGATGGTTCTAACTATGCTTTTTGGAAATTCAGGATGGAGTTATATTTGTCATCTCTGGGGTATGATGTGTATGCTGCCATTGTTACTGCATATATTGCTACAAATCCTCCTAGCACAGCTAATGAGAAAAGGGCATATGAAAATAATGCTAAGGCTAAAAATGCATTATGTTGTGGTCTTACCAATGACATACTTGTCAAAATCATGGAGTGTAAAACAGCCAAGGAAATATGGGACAAACTGTCTAATATTTATCAAGGAGATGATAAAATCAAAGAAGCAAAACTGTAATCCTGCAGAGCCAAATTTGAAAGTCTCAGAATGAGTGATGATGAGAAAGTGGCAGAATATCTTCTAAGGGTCCAAGAAATTGTAAATGCTATCAGAGGACTTGGTGATACACTGGAAGAGAAGACAGTTGTTACAAAAGTCTTAAGGACTTTAAATCCAAAATATGAATCCAAAGTGTCTGCAGTTGAAGAAAGAGACTTAAGCAAAGTTACCTTTGATGAACTTCATGGCACTTTCATAGCTTATGAGATGAGAATTAGCAATGACATACCTTCAAGAAAAGAAGCTGCTTTCAAATCAGTCAGAAAAGAAAAAGAGATTTCTGATTCAGAAGAATTGGATGATGATCAAGAAATATCTCTTGCAAGCAAGTTGAAGAAGGGATCTGTTGGTAAGTACAAAGGTAAGCTTCCATTCAAATGTTTTGAGTGTGGAAAGATTAGACACTATGCAACTCAGTGTCCTTACAAAGACCTAGACAGTGATGAAGATGAAAACAAGAAGCAATTTAAAAAGAAACAGTTTGTTTCTAGAAGGAAAAATAATTTCAGAAAGAAAAGAAGTTTGTTCATAAAAAATGTTGATATGACTGAAAGTGATTCAGATGATTTTCTTGATGAAAATTGTCATGCCCACATTTTCCATGTGGTCACAACACACATCGCACGTGTCATAGCCACATCTGTCATGTGGTTATGACACGAGATATGAAAAACTTTTCTCACACTGTCCTAAAAACCCCTTTGCATGCGTAAGCATGCTCGGCGGTGTTCTCTCATGGCGAAACACTACAATTTTCGGTGGGATATAAGAACAATTGCGTGCAACCAGACGCAAACAGATCAACAAGAGGGTCTTTACGACGCCGCTAACGTCATTGCAAGAGTGAGATTACCAAAGTTCCTAACTCTAAACCTCAGCAATTTCTGGCAGCATAACGCCTTACGGCGTTAGTGGGAATTACGCTGCACTCATTTATGCATGTGGTTCGCTGATAGATTAACAACTTCCCACGACGCCTTGTTCCACCTAACCGACTAGTGATCTCCCTATTTAGTCATTTTTTAGCCAGGCACGGTTGTCTGTCTCCTCTCTTGTTTCCTGAAACATACTCCTCCTACGACTTAGCATTCTCAACAAGGCAGTTTGTTTGCTCTCTCTTCCCTTTTCACTGGTTCTGAATTTTGGTTGTATTTTTATCGCCCTTACCTTAACTATTTCTCTGTTAATTTAGTGTGTTTATATTTCGATCTCTCTCTCTTTCGTTTTCTATGCTTTCTTTATGTGTATCCGGTCCTTTCTTCATGATTTACGTCAATCAGGGTTATCACTGCAGCTATTGTTGATATTAAACCTAACTTCAGGATGGTCTAGGTCACAAAGATTGGTTTACTACTTCGCTGGACTCGGTCTCCTAGTCTTCTCTGATCACGGTAACTCCTCTTCGTTTGTATTAATTAAACTTGTTCCTAAGCAGATTTAGCAGAAGGGTCCGTCAACTTAGTTCTCTTATCCCATGTGGGAAATGTCGCGCATTTTCTCCTCTATGTTTTCCAATGTTAGTTTTTCTTCTTCGGACTCTCTTATAGGTTTACTTATGAGGACATTTACTACAGTTGAGATTAAAATGGTCTCACATGAAATGCCTGTGATGTCTCCTTAAGTTTATTTCCAGTGTTCTTTTAAGCAAGGTGACGTGTAATTTTTTCCTCTTCATTTTCTGGGTGATTGAAATTACGTTGATAGTTGAAACTTTCGAGAAACTCTTTCCGGAGTATTACGGAATATTCCTTTACACTCTCTTTACATTATAATTTTATTTTCTCTTGTTATAATTACTGTTGTTATTATTACTAATAATGACTATTAATATTCTGATTGTGACTCGTATAACATTGTTAATAGATGTAGGAGGCTCTCCACTTTATAAAACCCTGATCATGGAAACATAACTTCTTTGGTTGTTGTGTTCAACACTTAATAAAAACTACTATGAAAATATTTTTTTTTTTGTTTTATTTTTGTATATCCATGTGTCACATTTTCTCAAAATTTTAAACGAGGGTCCAATAAAATGGCTCATAAAACTATGTCCATAAATATATATATATATATTTTAATGTATATGTGGTTTACAAAAATGATCTTTTAAATTAATTTAACAAACTCCACGGAATCCCTTATATATATATATATATATATATATATATATATATATATATATATATATATATTGTGCTATATACATAGACATATATAGTATCTATATATGTCTATATATATGGCAATAATAATGTATTTACTTTTAAAAATAGACCAACTCATATGTTAGGGCCCAAAGCCCTAACATTTTATTTTTTTTTGTTTTTGTTTTCCACAGCAGCTGAGAAGCTGGGCGACGGTGGCCGCAGCCAGCGGCGGACGAACACAGGGGAGGGCGCAGGGGACTGCGCGGGCGGAGGCAGCGTCGACAAGGGCTCCGCGGGGGTCTCAAAAGTATGGGGATGTGGGGAGGGGCGGAGCCCCACCCACATCCCACGATGTGGGGTGTGGGTGGGGCTCCGCCCCTCCCCACACCTCGGTGTAACTTAAAAAGGGGTCTGCGGTGGGGATTACTCCCCACCGCCCAACATACATAAAACTTCGACTGTGTAGAATACACAGCGCTTTCAAAAGTTTGACAGTCATAAAAATGTAATCCATTTTTTAATGCATTTCGTGCTATTCGATGATAATAAATTATATATAATATATTTATATATATATATATAGATAAATATTATTCTTTCAGTCTCATAATAACACATTCTATTCAGTTTCTATGATTCTGTCAAAAATCATAATTTATAATAACTGTTATATAAATATATATATATATATATATATATATATATATATATATATATATATATATATATATATATATATATATATATATATATATATATATATATATATATATTTATTCCATAATTTTCTCAAATTTCAACCTGTTATAATGGTAATTAATTAACAATTTTATATATATATATATATATATATATATATATATATATATTGATCTATATTCCATTTTCATAAAACATATAAGTTTCTCAAATTAACACACAGAAATATATACATGCTAGATTTCCTCTAATCTTTTCAAATTAACCGAAACCACTATATATGCAGAATAAACTTAAACATTTAAAATTGTCTTTTCCTTTAGAACAATGAACCATAAAACTAACATTTCAACTAGTTAAGCAATTCCAAACTTTCAATTACATAAACAAACTCGGATTAGATTGCAAATAAATAATGAATTCTTCCTTTCAATAATACTGGAAACACAAATAAAATGCTATTTAACAAGGTTTACAAGAAACAAACTTGAAAATTTTAAGCATATTCATATTACAGATTTTAAACCATGGATACAACAACTAACTTCCCAGATATGAACTTTCTTCACCCAAACAGTAGACAACTGATAACTTGAGACAACCAAGTAGAAGTCCATTAATAACAAGATCAGAGAGGTAATTTCCTTCACCCCCAGGATAACAATAAATTACAGCAATAACAAGAGAGGTGCTCTCTCTTCAACTCTTAAGAAATGAACCAAGCCTAATTCTCATGACAAAGAAGAATAACTGTTTCTTCACAAATATAACTTCTCCCAAGCCAACCAGAAGCTCCAAGGAAAAACCTGCGTATCAAAGACAAACAAAGAAGAAAACACCACTCATCTAGCTCTCCTCCCTTCCGTAGACCCGCAAGTGGGTCACCCCCGAGCTAGGGAGACCATACTCACACCTGGGTAACTCAAACACTCCACTTCACAATAGTAACAACAACAATCCGAAAGCACACAAACACCCGTGGGTAATTTACACAACACGGAAACTCATCTACAGTGAGTTTCATAAGGGGCAGGAGAGTGGACACACTCGACTCCAGAGTGTCACCCTGACAGATAAGTTAACCAATACAATTTCTCTTGGTCTCAAACCAAGTTTGATCACAAATTTGTAAGAAATCTGTATATGACTCTCAAGTCAAAGATACAGACACAGATACATGCCCTCAAGGCTTTCAACATCCCAAAAGATGGAACAGGTATGCACCCCAGGAGGATCTCTCCTCCCCTACCCCAAACTTGATGAGCATTTCTCCCAAGTGGGAGAAGCTCTGTCAAACAACCCGACAACAAACCCCACAGAAAACAAATCTAAACACAAATTCACACACTTTACATATTCAGCTATACGAAACAAAGGTAGAATTCAAACCAACCTTACAAAGCCTTCCTGGAATGAAGCTGTTGCAGAGCTCACAGAGTTCTCTTCCAACCTTAGCCACCAACTCCCTCTCCCTTCTCTCTCCTTCAAGCTAACTTTTCTATTTTTTGTAAGGCAAAATGAAAGTTTTCCCAAAATTCAACTAACTCCCTCCCATCCCAAAATTGGAAACAAATAACCAAATTCTTTTCAGTTTTGAGGAATGGGGAGGTGACACTTGTCACCTTCTCACTCTCCCCCAAAACCACTATTATGCCCTGGTGGCTTATGTCACTCACCCTTCCCAAGAGTACTCCTTATTCCTCTCCTCATGTGATTCCTCTTACGCATGGGAGAAATAAAAGGAGTTAAGGGGGGAAGAAGACAGGTGACCCATGCCCCTTCTTCCCTTCTTCACATGGGTGTCCCCACAGCACATGGGGGAATCTCACTATGGAAGGGGTGACTTTAAGTCAATCCTTCAATAATGGATGGCATCTCTTACCTTGGGGAAAGTAGAGGGGATGGGTTGGGTGTTGGTACAACCCATCATGTCCCCTCCTACTTCCAATTTTCGCCACTTAACTTCAGGGGGAAGTTAAGATGACTAGATGGAGGTTACTCAAGGGTTACCCATGCCAAATGGGCCCCTGGACCCATGGGGTATAACCCAGGGTCAACTTTAACCCATACAAGACATCCCTGGTCAAGGTAAAGCACAAGAAAAGGCCTCATGAATTTAAATTAAATAAGGAAATTCAATTTCAATCCTTTTTACAACACAAATTATAAAATAATGTTACATGAGGGTAACTTAACCCATTCGACCATACGAAAGACCACAATACATCATTACATCAAACACAAAGAGATCTTGGTTCCTCGTGGAACCAGATCAGCTTAACAGGGAATAACAAATAACAAGGTGCGGAATGATCTCCAAATTCTATGGTTCGATTAGTAATTCCTACACACTAAATTACAAGATCAGTAACCACATAAAATCATCATAGCCGAAGCAACTTTAAAACATGCATTATCCTAACATAGTACTAATTAACATAAATGAAATCATATTACAATTTTCCATCATCACCTAATTAATTTTTCTGAAATGTAAACTTATCCAAACATCACCCAATTAGTTTTTTCCGAAAGCATAATAAAGTTTAATAGTTTGACAATTCTGGGAACTGCTATCCCACAAATATAAAAAGTAGCAATAACAGTAATGCAAATAGTCATAACAACAGAAGTAAAAAGGGCGGTCCTCACATCCTCTCCCCCTAAGACGATACTTCCTCCTGGAAGTCGTCAAAAAGGTGAGGATAAAGGGTCTTCAGTCTCTCTGCATCTTCCCATGTTGCAGTGACTTCATCGTATAGGTCCCATTGGACTCTAATCTGGTCTAGCTCTCGACCTCGAAGGGCCAGCGTCCGACGAGCCAATATGCGAATTGGCTCCAACACCAGCTGTCCGTCTACCTCTACCTGAAGAGCACTCCAATCCAACACGTGAGATAAGTCAGAAATATATTGACGTAAAACTGATACATGAAATACATCGTGGATACGTGACAGGCTAGGTGGCAAGGCTAGACGATAGGCTACTGGTCCTATCCGCTCCAAGATTTTGAAAGGTCCTACAAATCGAGGTGCGAGCTTAGAGCCTTTTCCGTAACGGATTGGACTCTTGTGCGGCCGCACTCTCAAAAATACTCTTTCCCCCACAGAGAAGCTTCGGTCGGTCCTCTTAGCATCGGCATACTTTTTCTGCCTGTCCTGTGCTTCCTGGAGCCTTTGTCTAATCTGTTTGACTTGCAGTTCCATATTCTGAACTATCTCTGGGCCGATGACTGTTCTGTCCTCTATCCGATCCCAACTCAAAGGTGTTCTGCATGGTCTACCATATAACGCCTGGAAAGGAGGCATACCCAACGAGCTATGATGCCCATTATTGTAGGCGAACTCAACTAGATACAGGTACTCCTCCCATCTAGACTGGTGGTCCATCACATACATGCGAAGCATGTCTTCTAACACCTGGTTAACTCTCTCTGTTTGTCCGTCAGTTTCCGGATGATATGCTGAACTGAAGTTGAGCTGTGTGCCCAATGCCTAATGTAAGGCTTTCCAGAATGATGAAGTGAATACGGAGTCTCTGTCAGATATAATGCGGCGAGGTACCCCATGAAGTCTAACAATCTGATCAAGAAACACCTTTGCCACTGATGGTGCATTGTATGTTGTGCATATTGGTGAGAAATGCGCCACTTTGGTCAGCTTGTCAACTGTCACCATAATAGCATCATGGCGACGTGATGACATAGGTAGACCAACGATAAAATCCATAGAAATGGTGTCCCATTTCCATTCAGGTATCTCGTGAGGGTACAACAGTCCCGCTGGATGCTGATGTTCGGCCTTGACCCTCTGACATTCCAGGCAACGAGCAACAAATTCAGTAATGTCACGCCTCATCCCAGCCCAATGATAAAGCTGTCGTAAGTCAGCATGCATCTTCTTCACTCCTGGGTGTGCTGCATAGGGTGCTCTATGAGCCTCTGATAGGATTACTGTGCGAAGATTACCCGCATGGGGTATATAAATGCGCCGCCGATGTCGAAGTATACGATCAGACTCAAGGGAATATCCTGTAAATTTGCCCTCAAGGGCCTTCTGATTTAGTAATGCCTGCTACACTTCAAGAAACCATTCGTCCTCCGGCAGATGCTGTAAGATGCGATCCTTCAAGTCCACCTTCAAGGTCAGGGTCTGGATCTCGTGGCACCTTCGACTCAAAGCATCAGCGACCACGTTCTCCTTCCCTTTGATATAGTGGACATCGAAGTCATATTCGCATAGGAATTCCATCCAACGCCGTTGGCGGGCGTTCAAATTAGGCTGTGTAAAAATATACTGCAAACTATGATGATCCGAATGGAGTTCAAAGCGTCGACCTAAGAGAAAGTGTCTCCAGCGAACCAAGGCATGAACAACAGCTGCGAGCTCTAAGTCGTGCGTAGGATAGTTTAACTCATGTGTCTTTAGTTTCCGCGATTCGTATGCGATCGCTCGACCATCCTGCATAAGCACAGCTCCCAAACCTTCTAATGATGCATCTGTGCAAACTACAAACTCCTTTGTAGGATATGGGACTGCTAAAATAGGAGCACCGGTAAGACGCTCCTTAAGGACTCCAAAAGCCTTTTCACACTGCTCGGTCCAAGTGAAACCCTTCCCTTTTCGCTGAAGGGAAGTAATGGGATGTGCTATCCTGGAGAAACCTTCGACAAACTGACGATAATACCTGGCTAACCCCATAAAGCTTTTGACCTCTGTCACGTTAGTGGGTGCCGGCCACTCTTGAATTGCTCTAATTTTAGACGGATCTACGGAGATGCCATCGCCTGATAAAATGTGTCCCAAATACTGCACCTCTGTCCTGAAGAAGGCACACTTCGCCAAGTTGCCATAAAGCTGCTGCTCTCGTAATTGCTGCAAAACTTGACGCAAGTGCTCCACATGCTCCTCCTCAGTCCGTGAATAAATCAAAATGTCATCAAGGAATATTATCACGAACCGATCTAGGTACGTACGGAACACCTCGTTCATGAGACTCATGAATACTGCAGGAGCGTTTGTCAACCCGAAGGGTACCACTGTGAATTCGTAATGGCCATATCTGGTTCGAAAAGCAGTTTTATGAATATCTGACTCCGTGATGCGCAATTGGTGATACCCAGATTTTAGATCGATTTTCAAGAACACTCTGGCTCCCTGCATCTGATCAAAAAGGTCGTCAATCCTAGGCAGAGGATAACGGTTCTTCAACGTCACCTTGTTCAACTGCCTGTAGTCCATACATAGACGAAGAGACCCATCCTTCTTCTTCACGAAGATAACTGGTGCGCCCCATGGTGAAACGCTAGGTCGGATGTGTCCCTTCTCAAGTAATTCCTCTAACTGTAGTTTAAGTTCAGTGAGTTCATGTGTAGTCATCCTATAGGGTGCACGGGATATCAGTTCTGCACCTGGCACCAAGTCGATGTGGAAGTCCACTTCTCTGCATGGAGGCATACCTGGTAATTCCGGCGGAAATACATCGGCAAACTCTCTAAGGACAGGGTGATCATCTAAAGTAGCCTCAGGGTCATCCTCTGCTCTATCACTGACCGTGATGGCAAACATTTGACATCCCTTCCGTATACAGCGCTTAAGCTGCTGAGCGGATATCATACGAGTAGCCATGGGCTTTTTAATACCCACTATCTCAACCGATGAACCATGATCGTCTAAACAGCTAATCATCCTCTGGTGACAATCAAGCTTGGCTCTATGTGCCGCAAGCCAATCCATACCCAGAACTACTCCGTAGGATCCTAATGGCATAATCCTAAGGTCACATGTTGTGGTGAATGACCCCAATGTGATCTCACAATCTCTAACCAAGGAATCTACTGACATCCTGGCCCCTGAGGCCAACTCAACTTCCCACCTAATGTCTTGCCTAGAAGCCACCAGCCTGCAATGCTCCACTAACGATGTAGACAAAAAAGAATCAGTAGCTCCTGAGTCAAAAAGGATCGAAATGGAAAAGTCTCCAATCGTACCTGCTGCCTCGATGACAGAAGCCTGGAAGTCGGCCTGGCGGTTATCAACCGCTGCAAACATGTGGTGGGTTCTGCCCACGTCACCTACGGTCTGCTCAGATCCTCCTGATCGGGGCTGTCCCCCTGCAGTAAATCCCTGCGGGCACTCTCTAGCCAGATGCCCTGCCCCACCACACACATAACATGGTCCTCGAACCTGTAACTGCCCTGACTGTGTTCTGCCCGATTGTTGTTGCCCAGTCCGTCCAGTGGATCCCTGTGAGCCTCTATAAGACTGCTGGGACCTCGCGGGTCCTGCCGATGAACCCTGCTGCTGCCATCCACGGTTCTGTCCTCCCTGTCCCCTCTGTTGAAATTTGGACTTTTGCTGATGTTGCTGCTGCTGTGGAGGCCTAGGAGGTAATGACGAAGGATTATATCCTCTTCTCTGTGTTGTGTTTTTGAGGCCTTCGGAAGTTTTGCTGTTGTTGGGGATTATGTTCCTGGTACTGTGGGCGTGAATTCTGCCCTCGTCCCTGAATTTCCTCTGATATAAGGGCCTTTTCAACAGCCTCACTCATGGTCTGGGGATTTGCCATACGAACTGGTCCTGCTATCCCGTGATTTAGCCCTCTGATGAATTTGTGTATTAAGATTTTCTCGTCATGGAGGTATTCCGCGTAACGAGAAAGCTCTATAAATCAGCTCTCATACTGAGTAACGGTGAGTCCCCTCTGCTGTAAATCATGGAACTCATCGATCCTGCGCTGTCTATAATGTTCAGACAAATATCGCGCATTGAAGTGCTCAATGAAGATGTCCCATGTGAGTGTATCCACGGATAATAGGCACTTGCACTCCTCTGTGCACCACCAGGTGGCTGCTGCATCCCTAAGAAGATGGACTGCCACTCGTGCTTTCATGTTGCTCCCATATGGTCGCAATGCGAAACACCTGTCTAAGCTAATCAGCCAAGCCTCGGCCACAGCTCCCTCTGTAGCACCTGCGAAGGTGGGTGGGTTGAGCCTTAGTAGATCTCTGATGGGGTCCCCTCTGTCTCTAAGTCTCACAAGTGGCTCTTCCACACCATCCTCATATAATCCATGCTGAACCTGTTCTTGTCTCAAAAGTCTCGGAGGACTCCTGCTCCGTGCTCGAGAGGCTGACCCTACCTCCTCTACTGTTGTGTCAGGAATCTCAACGAAGGGCTCCACACGTGGCACCTCTAGTGGATCAACGCGGGGCTCCATACGTGGCTCAATACGTGACTCGGCACGTGGCTCCTCTCGCGGATCAACACGAGGCTCTATACGTGGCTCAGGAATCACTGGCGGTAACCTGTCTAACATAGTCTGTAGTGCCTGTAAGATCTGTGGACCTATATCCAATATTGGTGTCGCCTGTGGTACTAGTGGTGCTTGTGGTACAGGTGGTGCAGGTGGTGCTGCTGTAACTACTGGTGTCGCCTGTGGTACTAGTAGTGCTTGTGGTATAGGTGGTGCAGGTGGTGCTGCTGTGACTACGGGTGCCAGTCCCTCAGCTGAGGAATCGCTGTGCACCTCAACTGACGCTGTGTGGCGTGATCACGCTCGTCGAACACGTCGAGGAGGCATCCTTACAAAACAAGGTAGAAACTAATTAGCCAAAGTTACGGAATAATAACGTGCCCAAATACGCCCAGTGTTTAAAACTTGGCTCTGATACCAAATGTCATGCCCACATTTTCCATGTGGTCACAACACACATCGCACGTGTCATAGCCACATCTGTCATGTGGTTATGACACGAGATATGAAAAACTTTTCTCACACTGTCCTAAAAACCCCTTCGCATGCGTAAGCATGCTTGACGGTGTTCTCTCATGGCGAAACACTACAATTTTTGGCAGGATATAAGTATAATTGCGTGCAACCAGACGCAAACAGATCAACAAGAGGGTCTTTACGACGCCGCTAACGTCATTGCAAGAGTGAGATTACCAAAGTTCCTAACTCTAAACCTCGGCAATTTCTGGCAGCATAACGCCTTACGGCGTTAGTGGGAATTACGCTGCACTCATTTACGCACGTGGTTCGCTGATAGATTAACAACTTCCCACGACGCCTTGTTCCGCCTAACCGACTAGTGATCTCCCTATTTAGTCATTTTTTAACCAGGCACGGTTGTCTGTCTCCTCTCTTGTTTCCTGAAACATACTCCTCCTACGACTTAGCATTCTCAACAAGGCGGTTTGTTTGCTCTCTCTTCCCTTTTCACTGGTTCTGAATTTTGATTGTATTTTTATCGCCCTTACCTTAACTATTTCTCTGTTAATTTAGTGTGTTTATATTTCGGTCTCTCTCTCTTTCGTTTTCTATGCTTTCTTTATGTGTATCCGGTCCTTTCTTCATGATTTACGTCAATCAGGGTTATCACTGCAGCTATTGTTGATATTAAACCTAACTTCAGGATGGTCTAGGTCACAAAGATTGGTTTACTACTTCGCTGGACTCGGTCTCCTAGTCTTCTCTGATCACGGTAACTCCTCTTCGTTTGTATTAATTAAACTTGTTCCTAAGCAGATTTAGCAGAAGGGTCTGTCAACTTAGTTCTCTTATCCCATGTGGGAAATGTCACGCATTTTCTCCTCTGTGTTTTCCAATGTTAGTTTTTCTTCTTCGGACTCTCTTACAGGTTTACTTATGAAGACGTTTACTACAGTTGAGATTAAAATGGTCTCACATGAAATGCCTGTGATGTCTCCTTAAGTTTATTTCCAGTGTTCTTTTAAGCAAGGTGACGTGTAATTTTTTCCTCTTCATTTTCCGGGTGATTGAAATTACGTTGATAGTTGAAACTTCCGAGAAACTCTTTCCGGAGTATTACGGAATATTCCTTTACACTCTCTTTACATTATAATTTTATTTTCTCTTGTTATAACTACTGTTGTTATTATTACTAATAATGACTATTAATACTCTGATTGTGACTCGTATAACATTGTTAATAGATGTAGGAGGCTCTCCACTTTATAAAACCCTGATCATGGAAACATAACTTCTTTGGTTGTTATGTTCAACACTTAATAAAAACTACTATGAAAATATATATATTTTTTTTTGTTTTATTTTTGTATATCCATGTGTCACATTTTCTCAAAATTTTAAACGAGGGTCCAATAAAATGGCTCATAAAACTATGTCCATAAATATATATATATATATATACATATATATATATATATATATATATATTTTAATGTATATGTGGTTTACAAAAATGATCTTTTAAATTAATTTAACAAAATCCACGGAATCCCTTATATATATATATATATATATATATATATATATATATATATATTGTGCTATATACATAGACATATATAGTATCTATATATGTCTATATATATGGCAATAATAATGTATTTACTTTTAAAAATAGACCAACTCATATGTTAGGGCCCAAAGCCCTAACATTTTTTTTTTTTTTTTTTTGTTTTCCACAGCAGCTGAGGAGTTGGGCGACGGTGGCCGCAGCCAGCGGCGGACGAACACAGGGGAGGGCGCAGGGGACTGCACGGGCAGAGGCAGCGTCGACAAGGGCTCTGCGGGGGTCTCAAAAGTATGGGGATGTGGGGAGGGGTGGAGCCCACCCACATCCCACGATGTGGGGTGTGGGTGGGGCTCCGCCCCTCCCCACACCTCGGTGTAACTTAAAAAGGGGTCTGCGGTGGGGATTACTCCCCACCGCCCAACATACATAAAACTTCGACTGTGTAGAATACACAGCGCTTTCAAAAGTTTGACAGTCATAAAAATGTAATCCGTTTTTTAATGCATTTCGTGCTATTCGATGATAATAAATTATATATAATATATATATATATATATATATATATATATATATATATATATTTATATATATATATATATATAGAAAAATATTATTCTTTCAGTCTCATAATAACACATTCTATTCAGTTTCTATGATTCTGTCAAAAATGATAATTTATAATAACTGTTATATAAATATAAATATATATATATATTTATTCCATAATTTTCTCAAATTTCAACCTGTTATAATGGTAATTAATTAACAATTATATATATATATATATATATATATATATTGATCTATATTCCATTTTCATAAAACATATAAGTTTCTCAAATTAACAAACAGAAATATATACATGCTAGATTTCCTCTAATCTTTTCAAATTAACCGAAACCACTATATATGCAGAATAAACTTAAACATTTAAAATTGTCTTTTCCTTTAGAACAATGAACCATAAAACTAACATTTCAACTAGTTAAGCAATTCCAAACTTTCAATTACATAAACAAACTCGGATTAGATTGCAAATAAATAATGAATTCTTCCTTTCAATAATACTGGAAACACAAATAAAATGCTATTTAACAAGGTTTACAAGAAACAAACTTGAAAATTTTAAGCATATTCATATTACAGATTTTAAACCATGGATACAACAACTAACTTCCCAGATATGAACTTTCTTCACCCAAACAGTATACAACTGATAACTTGAGACAACCAAGTAGAAGTCCATTAATAACAAGATCAGAGAGGTGATTTCCTTCACCCCCAGGATAACAATAAATTACAGCAATAACAAGAGAGGTGCTCTCTCTTCAACTCTTAAGAAATGAACCAAGCCTAATTCTCATGACAAAGAAGAATAACTGTTTCTTCACAAATATAACTTCTCCCAAGCCAACCAGAAGCTCCAAGGAAAAACCTGCGTATCAAAGACAAACAAAGAAGAAAACACCACTCATCTAGCTCTCCTCCCTTCCGTAGACCCGCAAGTGGGTCACCCCCGAGCTAGGGAGACCATACTCACACCTGGGTAACTCAAACACTCCACTTCACAACAGTAACAACAACAATCCCAAAGCACACAAACACCCATGGGTAATTTACACAACACGGAAACTCATCTACAGTGAGTTTCATAAGGGGCAGAGAGTGGACACACTTGACTCTAGAGTGTCACCCTAACAGATAAGTTAACCAATACAATTTCTCTTGGTCTCAAACCAAGTTTGATCACAAATTTGTAATAAATCTGTATATGACTCTCAAGTCAAAGATACAGACACAGATACATGCCCTCAAGGCTTTCAACATCCCAAAAGATGGAACAGGTATGCACCCGAGGAGGATCTCTCCTCCCCTACCCCAAACTTGATGAGCATTTCTCCCAAGTGGGAGAAGCTCTGTCAAACAACCCGACAACAAACCCCACAGAAAACAAATCTAAACACAAATTCACACACTTTACATATTCAGCTATACGAAACAAAGGTAGAATTCAAACCAACCTTACAAAGCCTTCCTGGAATGAAGCTGTTGCAGAGCTCACAGAGTTCTCTTCCAACCTTAGCCACCAACTCCCTCTCCCTTCTCTCTCCTTCAAGCTAACTTTTCTATTTTTTGTAAGGCAAAATGAAAGTTTTCCCAAAATTCAACTAACTCCCTCCCATCCCAAAATTGGAAACAAATAACCAAATTCTTTTCAGTTTTGAGGAATGGGGAGGTGACACTTGTCACCTTCTCACTCTCCCCCAAAACCACTATTCTGCCCTGGTGGCTTATGTCACTCACCCTTCCCAAGAGTACTCCTTATTCCTCTCCTCATGTGATTCCTCTTACGCATGGGAGAAATAAAAGGAGTTAAAGGGGGAAGAAGACAGGTGACCCATGCCCCTTCTTCCCTTCTTCACATGGGTGTCCCCACAACACATGGGGGAATCTCACTATGGAAGGGGTGACTTTAAGTCAATCCTTCAATAATGGATGGCATCTCTTACCTTGGGGAAAGTAGAGGGGATGGGTTGGGTGTTGGTACAACCCATCATGTCCCCTCCTACTTCCAATTTTCGCCACTTAACTTCAGGGGGAAGTTAAGATGACTAGATGGAGGTTACTCAAGGGTTACCCATGCCAAATGGGCCCCTGGACCCATGGGGTATAACCCAGGATCAACTTTAACCCATACAAGACACCCCTGGTCAAGGTAAAGCACAAGAAAAGGCCTCATAAATTTAAATTAAATAAGGAAATTCAATTTCAATCCTTTTTACAACACAAATTATAAAATAATGTTACATGAGGGTAACTTAACCCACTCGACCATACGAAAGACCACAGTACATCATTACATCAAACACAAAGAGATCTTGGTTCCTCGTGGAACCAGATCGGTTTAACAGGGAATAACAAATAACAAGGTGCGGAATGATCTCCGAATTCTGTGGTTCGATTAGTAATTCCTGCACACTAAATTACAAGATCAGTAACCACATAAAATCATCATAGCCGAAGCAACTTGAAAACATGCATTATCCTGACATAGTGCTAATTAACATAAATGAAATCATATTACAATTTTCCATCATCACCTAATTAATTTTTCTGAAATGTAAACTTATCCAAACATCACCCAATTAGTTTTTTCCGAAAGCATAATAAAGTTTAATAGTTTGACAATTCCGGGAACTGCTATCCCACAAATATAAAAAGTAGCAATAACAGTAATGCAAATAGTCATAACAACAGAAGTAAAAAGGGCGGTCCTCACAAAAATGCACAGACCTTATTTATGGCTATTCTAAATGAAGTTCAAAATGAAAAATGTGACGAACAATCAAACAGTTGTGAAGCTGTTATTGATTTTGAAGGAGAATTGATGTGTGCTTCAAGTCAAGTCAAGAAACTTAAAAAGGAAATCATTGCACAAAGAAGTCAGTTTCAAAAGGAAAATGATATCATGAATGACAAATTAACTTGTTATGAGAAACAGATTACTGATCTAATTCTTTCTCTTGAAGAAAGTAAGAGAATTATTGATGTTAAAGACAAAGAGTTGAATAACAAGCACAAGGAATGTCATACACTTGAAGCTGAAATTGTTGATCTGAGAAGAAGACTTGATATGTGCAAAAGTAGTGATAAACTTGATGATCTTCTTGATAGACAAAAAGGATTCAAAGATAAATCAGGTCTTAGATTTGAAGAGGGACAATGTTCTCAAAAGGCTAGTACAAATGGCAAATCAATCATAAGGACAACAAACTACAACATGAGTGATACCTTCAGGTATAATGCTCACTTTACTGGATTTTGTTTTTGTTGCAACAGGTTTGGACATAAAGCCAGTGAATGCAGATTTGGAGTCAGAAGAGAAATGCATTTATTTCCAAGGAATCCATTCATGTTTTTAAGAAGTTTGAAGTGTCACAATTGTAAAAATTTTGGGCATATTGCCAAATTTTGTAGACCTTCTTTGCAAATGCAGCAAACTATAAGGAATACTGTTACAGGTTTGTCTTCTTCAAGTTCTGAAAAGAAGTTGCTTGTTTGGAAACCTAAGGTAATCAAAAAGAGCCTTGATGTTATGATTGCACAAGCTGCTTTTCATGCCAAAAAGAAGGAACAGTGGGTGATTGATAGTGGCTATTCCAACCACATGACAGGAGACAAAGAAAAATTTGTTAAGTTTGAAGACATTAATGAAGGCTCTGTTATGTTTGGAAATAATGATTGCATTATGATCAAAGGCAAAGGTACAATTCTTCTTGATGATGAAACACCACTACATGATGTGTATTTTGTAGAAGGACTAAAGCATAACTTGTTAAGTGTCAGTCAAATATGTGACAATGGTTTTAATGTGGTTTTTGATGCACATGGATGTGAGATCAAAAAGAAATCAAGTAAAGTTATTGCAGTAGGTCTAAGGACTAGTGGTAATATCTACAATCTTCATAACTCAGAAACTAAAAGTGTTGATAGCCATATTTGTTTCATGGGTCAAATTGAGGAAAGCTGGTTGTGGCATAGAAGACTTGGTCATGTGAATTTTGACAATCTTGTGAGAATCAGCAGGAATCACAATGTCAGAAATATGCCTCATATTTCAAAACCAAGTAATACTATATGCAAAGAGTGTCAACTGGGTAAGCAAACCAAAATTAGTTTCAAGCCTAAGGAGTATTTTACTTCAAAACCTCTGCAGCTAGTACGTTCAGATTTGTGTGGTCCTACAAGGACTAAAGCTCTAGGAGGAGAAAAATATTTTATGCTTTTCATTGATGACTTTTCAAGAATGACATGGGTAACGTTCTTAAGGCATAAATCAGAGGCATTTGATAGGTTCAAAATCTTCAAGAAGATGGTTGAAAAGGAATCTGATTTCAAGCTAAAATGTTTAAGGTCAGACAATGGAGGAGAGTACACTTCAAAGGAATTTGAGGAGTATTGTGAAAAACATGGGATAAGAAGGCAATTCTCCACTCCTAGAACTCCACAGCAAAATGGAGTAGCTGAAAGGAAAAATAGGACTGTAAAAGAGATGGCAAGAACCTTACTACATGATGCAAATCTGCCTAATGTTTATTGGAGAGAAGTTGTTCATACAGCTGTATATACTTTGAACAGAGTTCAATTAAGGGTAAAGTTAAATTATACTCCTTATGAACTTTGGTATGGTAAGTCAGCTAATGTTGGGTATTTTAAAATTTTTGGAAGTAAGTATTACATCAAGAAAGATAATGATAGCTTATGTGGTTTTGAGTCTAGATGTGATGAAGGCATATTTCTTGGTTATTCTACACATAGCAAGGCATATAAGTGTTTTAACAATAGGCTCAAAAGAATAATTGAAAGTACTAATGTTAAGGTGGATGAGGATTTGCAGCCCTGTATGCAGTTGATTCATGACAATGAAGTTGATCATCATTCACAAAAGGAAAAAGAAATTTAGGTAGAGGAAGAAGATCCTGAAATATCTGTTGATGTTAAGACAAAGACTCCTTCAAAGGCATATCAAAGAGATCATCCACATGAGTTGATCATTGGGGACAAGGACAGTGGTGTGGTAACTAGAAGAAAGCTTGCTGTTGCACATAATCAAGCACATGTGTGTTTGATATTTGAAATGGAACCTAAAAGTTATGTTGAGGCCAGCAAAGATGAAGCCTGGATAAAAGCCATGGAAGAGGAGTTAAGCCAAATAGAAAAGAACAAAACATGGGAACTTGTTCCAAGACCAGAAGGTAAGAATGTCATTGGATCAAAATGGGTGTTTAGGAATAAGCTTGATGATAAAGGTAAAGTTGTTAGAAACAAAGCCAGATTGGTTTGCAAAGGGTATTCACAAATTGAAGGTATTGACTTTGAAGAAACATTTGCTCCTGTTGCTAGATTAGAAGCTATAAGAATGTTTTTAGCTTTTTCAGTTTATAAAAATTTCAAAGTTTACCAAATGGATGTAAAATCAACATTTCTAAATGGAGATCTTGAAGAAGAAGTCTACATGGAACAACCAGAAGGTTTTGTGAATAAAGATAATTTAGATCATGTTTATAGGTTGAAAAAGGCTTTATATGGTTTAAAGCAAGCTCCAAGAGCTTGGTATTATAGACTGGATAAGTTTCTGCAGGAACAAGGGTTCACAAAAGGAGGTGTGGACAGTAATTTGTACTATTTAATCAAAGGTGAGGATATTCTGGTTGTTGAAATTTATGTTGATGATATCATTTTTGGTAGTAATAATGATGATATGAGTCATTCATTTCCTAACATTAAGAAATCAGAATTTGAAATGTCTTTGTTGGGAGAATTGTCTTTCTTTCTTGGTCTTCAGGTATCTCAGCTTGAAAAAGGAATATTTATCTCACAAAATAAATATGCCAAAGAGATGTTAAAGAGATTTCAAATGAATGATTGCAAACCTTTGGGTACTCCTATGGAGACAGGACATAAGCTAAGTAAAAATAATGAATCACCTAAAGTAGAACAGTCTCTGTATAGATCTATGATTGGGAGTCTTTTATATCTCACTGCTTCTAGGCCTGATATTATGCAGGCTATTTGTTTGGTTGCAAGATTTCAAGCTTGTCCCAAACAATCACATTTGAATGCTGTTAAGAGAATCTTTAGATATATTAAGGGTACACTTGATTTTGGTTTATGGTATCCTAGACACAATGATTTTACACTTCTTGCCTACACAGATGCAGATTGGGCTGGATGTCCTGATGACAGAAAAAGTACAAGTGGGGCAGCTTTCTTTCTGGGAGGCAGATTGGTTGCTTGGCATAGTAAGAAACAAGATTGTGTTTCTCTATCCACAGCTGAAGCTGAGTACATTGCTGCTTCTTCATGTTGTACATAGGTACTTTGGATGGTACAATCACTTCTTGATATTAAGGTTGAGGTTAAAAAGCCTGTGTCTATTCTTTGTGATAACACAAGTTCTATCAATATGTCAAAGAATCCTATAATGCATTCAAGAACTAAGCACATTGCTATCAGATATCATTTTCTAAGGGAAAAGGTGATTGAAAATGAAGTTGCTTTGGAATATGTGCATACAAGTGATCAACTCGCTGACATCTTCACAAAGCCTTTGCGAAAGGAGACATTTGAAACACTGAGACAGAGACTGGGAGTTCTGTCTCTTGTCTCTCTTCAATAAGTTACAGAGATATTAGATTCAGGGGGAGTTGTCTTCTAGATCATTTTTGATGTCCTGAATCTCATTTGTACATAGTATGTATATAGTTTTTGTACATATTTTTTGTGGTTGGTAGTATTACAGTAATGTGCATTTGATCAATGTGATGTAGAGTGTTGGTTTTTGACAGTTTTTTTTTCTCAGAGGATTGCATTTACAAGAACAAGACTCTATTGGTTGTGGTATTTTTTTTGCCTTTGATAATTTTATGTCAAAAAGGGGGAGAAATAAGCAATGATTTTGCCATCAATGTCAAAGACAAAGGGGGAGTTTTGTAGCACATTTCACAGTTGAGCATATTGTCTTTTCATTGATGCCAAAATAGTAGTGACATCTGTGACATGGTCTTCATCAGTGACATGTTTTTCACGGTAATGACATCAGTGATATGGTCTTCATCAGTGACATTTGATCATCTAAGTAAAAGTCTTTCAGTGATATGGTCATGATCTATCTGCAGTGGGACATTTGATATGGTGACATTTGATCTTCAAGGATATGTGACTTGGTCATCTCAATGGATCACAATTGCTTAATCCTAAATGGTATTATTGTCTTCTTTGTTTCAAGATGTGACATGTGACTTTCAGGTCTGCCACTATTTATAAGTGTGTTCTAATTATGTCTTCATATCTGAATGTATGAAATCAGTATCCTCTCATGTTAAACCATTTTATTCATATCTTTGTTAAAAATCTATGAAGGATCAAAGAGACACATTCATGTGTTTGGCAAATAACCTAAATTGTCTAAGGTGTTATCTCAAATGCCCGTCAAAGCTTTTTTTGTTTTAAACTTTCAGTGACCGGCTGTGGCGGTGATGGTCCCTTAAGTGACAACTTAAGGGATGAATACTCGTTGGTATTACCGGCCCCGTTGCCTAGGGTGCCCAGTAATCTGGTTGATGGCTTTTGAGCCCAACAGGAAGTGCAAATCGATGATCAACATTTAATTTGCCGTTGGCGGGATTACCACATCCGGTGGTGGAGATTTGAACTATGCCGCAGTTTGGGGAGTTTAAAGTTGACGGTTTCTATGCTATGAAAGGCAGAAAATCAACTTGTTTCTATTTTGAAGTGATAGCAAAAGTTGAAGTTGGAAGGTTAGAAAATTTTGTTTATAAATAGATTCATAAAAGATATTTTTTTGATGGAATGTGGATCGACAAGAGGATATAGGAAATGGAAACTTGGATGAGAAAAAGTAGAGTTTATGTTGAAGTTTTTTTATGAAAGAGAGTGGGATTTTTAGAATGTTTCCAAAATGAGAAGAATATGAAAAGGCTAAGTTCTTCGAAGGAGTTTTATTTTTTCTTGTTTTGTTATTTGATTTTTTGAGTGAATGGAAGTTGAACCATGTGTGAAAATATTGCATTATGGAATTTCATTTTGTATATAGTGAGACTTTGAATGGCAGGTAAAGGTGTTGCAGATAAGAGATGATATTGAAGGTTGTAAGAATTTTTTGAGAATGGTATTTTTGTTTTGAAATGTATTATTGCAGGTATGAAGAAACATTTTTCAGGGGAATTATGTTGAGGTTTTGAAAGAATGTTGGTTCAATAAATGAATGGAGTCCTTCAATGATCAAGATGGATTAATGTTTGTTCAGTGAAAGTGAAAGTGATGAAAGACAATAATTTCTCAGAGAGGGTCAATTGTTCAGTTTTGCACAGGGAGAAAGTTCAAGAAATGGTGAATTAGTTTGAGATTGTTTTGCAGAGGTATGAAGTATTTTGAAGATCAAAATTGAATGATTGTAGATGTTGAAGACAGTTGAAGGTTGATTGCTAAGAATATATTTTGTTTGTTTTTAAAAGGGAGAAATAAGGTTTTGTTTTTATTGAAACAGGGAAATCCCCTGAGTTATAATTTTCATTGAATGTTGATGTTGTAATGTCAGTGAGACATGCAGAGAAGTACAATATGCCAATGAGGTAGAATTGTAATGTCAGTGAGACAGTTGTAATAAGAAATTTGTGTTAAGCCAGTGAGGCAGTTGAGTGGTTTTTATACCCCAGGAGGGTTTTCCACTCGGGAAATTTCTTGTGTCAAGTTTTGTGTTGATACTCTGCATATTTTCTTTGTTCTTTCTGAAGAATTCTACAATTGTGAAATTAAATTAAGAAAAGGAGTAAAAAGTGTTAAAATTATTAACACTGATTCATCCCCCCCTCTCAGTGTTGAGTGTATTCCTACATGTCCAAGTATCTAGGGTTTGTTTCATTATCTCTTCTTTATAGAACATGTTTACACCCAAACTAGTATGATCTCCATGTCCAAACCTATTGGACATTTCAATTTGATAGCACCTTTGGACGCACATATCACATTTTTTGGCTTCATTCTACATCACCATAATGTCATTGTTTTCCAATCATTTATCACTATTATTTTTATATAATGATTCAATTGGCTTGTTAGCATTTATTATAGTGAGATCTATGCACCTTAGAATCTAAAGATGCCCTAGATAGTCATTTATGTGGATCCAAAATTAGAATATTCCTTTTTCTCTATGTTGAGTTGGCTTCACTATTTTGGGTCTAGTTCGCATCTCTGAACTCGCTCTATATCTATGAACTTGATCTCTAATAATATTTGGATTCTATCTTGTAAACTCTTATAAAATACACTACTAGCCAATAATGATCTCTATCACATTCACAAGTTTTTTTGTCGAGTTGTTAGTATTTAAAAACACTTGAACAAATAACAAGCTTCAAACATTAAGATGAATTTTAGAATAATTGCTAGATGATTCACATGCACTAAGATGATTGTGATTCGATATAACAATTGTGAACAATTGTTTCTTTGAATGGCTTACATTAAGTTAGCATCAAAGTGGACATTATACTTGGCATCTATTTCTTACCTTGCTTCTTCCAAGTCCCTTTGTTTATTTCAAATATTTTCTTTTGGGTTGTGTGCTTGCTTAGTTTGTTTCCACATCATCTCCCTTTGAATTTTCTCAATTCACTTTTTTTTGTCTTTGTTCCCATGATTTATCATCATTTTGGTTTGATTATCTAGTTTAAAGGAAAATATATTTAAGTTTGAGTTGAATAGAGGTAATTTTTTTAGTTAGGGTTCATGTAGTTCATTTTATGATAGTTTTAAGTTTTCTTTTGTATCCAAGTTCCTTATCATATTAAAGGATCTCATAATATTTGCTTTCATTGAATCTTGAATAATACCCCTAATTTTCATTTCTACCTCTCAATGTTAACTTTTATAACCCTCAAATTACAACATTTCTATATGAATACCCCCTTCTTTTACCATATATCATAGGTATCTATTTTTCATAACATTTGTATACTCCTATTTGTTTATAGTCCTCATATATTCCATTGAATATTTCATTTCCACCAGTGTTACATAAATCTTTGAATGAAAATATTGAATGAATTTATATTGGAGATTATTAAAATGAAATATACTAAATTTTTTTTTACTATTTTTTTATGTTAAGCATGAATTGAAAATCTATTTTAAAAATTAATGGAAAATTGTTTGTGTGAATATGGGGTCATTAATTGTGGATCATAGAAGAAATTAATATTGAACTGTAGAGGGAAATTTCAAGAAACTAGAAATATAATTGTTCACCTATCTTATATCCATCCATGAACATTGAAAATTCATCTTTAGTGTTATCATGTTTCAATCTTTTGAATAAAGTTTATTAACCCTTAAAATATGTTGATGGCAATATTCAAGCTCTATTTTAAAAAAGGTAGGGTAAGGTAAATGCTATTTAATTTAAAATTGCCAAGTGAGACACCAATTTGATGTATTAGATCCTCTTGGTGGATGCCCATAAGGGGATTCCTTTCCTATTTAATTGAAATATTTTTTACAAGGTGTACATACCATAACCTTTTTTGAATCAAATCCATAGCTCTTGTATGGAGTACACACCTTCATCATTAGACCTACTTAGGAGAAAAAAATATATATTTTTGAGTCCTACTTAAATAACATAAGGGATTACTTTTTAAAGCCTTATGAAAGAAAAAAGAAAAAAGATCTTAATTTATACTTCTTTTATTTACATAAATTCCCACTCCTTAGGTAAATCCCCACCTCCTTTAATGTTATTATCCCCAATACTTAGGAAAAATAATAATAAAATTATTGCTTCTACCCCTAATACCTAGCAATATATTATCTATTATTTCTAATATTAAATACCCCATTATGAGCTCATGTACTATTTTAGTAATTCATTAGGCTATATTTTAGTAATTAATTGGGCTCAACATAAAAATTGACTAGACTCTTGATGAAAAGGGCACTCACACAACCCTCACACAACATATTCAAAATTACCAACAACAAATAGGATGCACAAATATGAGCAATAGAATTGATTTTCTTTATTCTACTTTCCACAATGTTTCACAATTTCAAAGCAAACTGATTACAAAAATGTATGTAGCCATATAGGCTGAAGAAATTCATTACAAAATAGATATAAATCTGTTATGTGACATTAAAACAACATCAAAACAAACTATTTATGATTCCTCTTCAAACCTTCATCCTACCCTCTAAAATTGCCTCTTCAAATCTGCAATCTTCAGCAATCAAATTTGTTGATTTTCAACCATGGATCTCAAAATCCATTTGCTGCTGGTGTAAACCTTCAAACCTGTAGTAAAAATGTCTTCCCAACACTCTCTAGCAAAAGCCACGCCTTGATTTTTCCTCCCCTAAAAATCTGGAAGCAACAACCTTCAAAAATTGTTAAAAATCCTTCCTTTATGCCTCCACTAACTCCATTTTATGTAGCCTCCCATTTTGCATGTCCCACTTGGAAGAATATCTTGAAAATGCATTATAAAAACATTAAATTCTCAATAAAACAAAATCAAAACCACTCCCAAGGATTTGCCAAGAATAGGCGACAACTAAGATTCCCACTCCTAGAAAATAGGTCCACACCCTCATTGGCCAATTTATTTAAAATATTATTTAGGCCTAATATTGCAGTTTTTTTTCCAACTCCCAAATTACCAAACTATAGAAAATTAAACTAGTATATTTATATTTAAAAAATATATCTAAAATATGCTAAGGTATATCTTTTTTCCATAGTTTCTTTGATTTTCTCTTACAATTTCTTTTTTGGTTTTAATTTTTTAATTTTTACAATTTCTCTTTTGGTTCCATAGTTTTCCCAATTTTCTCCAACTTTTTCTCCTTCAACAATTTCCAATTTCTTTTTTGGTTTTTATTTTTTATTTTTTCCAATTTTTTTTTAATTTTTTATTTTTTATTTTTTTCCAATTTCTTTTTTTGGTTCCATAGTTTTTGTGATTTAGCTTTTTCTCCTTCAACTGTTTTTAATTTCTTTTTTAGATTTTTTTCTTTGATTTTCTTAAGTTTTATTTTTTATTTCCTTTTTGCTATTTTATTTTTTTTTCTTATAAATTTAGGCAAATATTTTCATTTTGGTTGATGAGGATTGCCATTAACCGTCGATGCTCCTGCATCAGACACCCATGGTAAGAAGTTTGTGATTATATACTCAAAAATATGTGCACAACAATGCTCTCTTTTTCCTCTTTTTCTAGCATCTACCTGGAACACTTTCCATACTCCTTCACCAACTTTGCTTTGCATTCCTCTTTCTCAACATGGAGTCACTGTAATCTGACCTCCACCAACATACCTATGTACTATCCTCTGCAACATCACACAAATATTTCCCTGCATACAAATCAACACTAACAACATCCACTTGTACCATCTTTTCTGCATTCACACTCACATGCAAATCATCCTTCACAAATTCAAAAGAATTTAACTTTACCTCTTTCACCTATTCTTTTGTTGTTGTTGCGACATCTCTCTCTGTTGTAACATCTTTCTTCCTACTACCTGCTGCAATCTTTTCATCTTCATACACTCCACTCTCATCTTCATCATAAAAATAAAACATATTGTGTATTACCTCTTTTTCTACAACCTTCTCCTCACCATTACCTACTACCACATCTTCATTCTCATTCTTTGTTGTTGCAACCTCATCAATCTTTGTTGCACTTTTCTTTTCCTTCTCACTCTCTTTCTCTACACCTTCCTCAAAGCATACTTTTGCAATATTTTCTCCTTCATGTTCACCTGCATACACAACTATGACAAACTTTTTGCCTTTCTTCCTTGGCATTCTATCAAAAACTTGCCACACACTTTCAATTTTAAACCTCTCAGGTATAGATTGCCTCACACTTGGTAATCTATCTACACACAAATCACACACACACCACCACAAGTCCTGGTGCAAACTACCTCACATCGACGCTTTTGCCTGCACACTCAGGAACAACTTGCTCTGATACCACTGATGAAAAGGGCACTCACACAACCCTCATACAACATATTCAAAATTACCAACAACAAATAGGATGCACAAATATGTAGCAATAAAATTGATTTTCTTTATTCTACTTTCCACAATGTTTCACAATTTCAAAGCAAACCAATTACAGAAATGTATGCAGCCATACAGGCTAAAGAAATTCATTATAAAATAGATATAAATCTGTTATGTGACAAAAAAACAACATCAAAACAAACTATTTATGATTCCTCTTCAAATCTTCATCCTACCTGGTGGTGCCTACATAAACATTCAAGTTTCAAACATTTAAATATGCAGGCCCCTTCCCCAAAAATCCAAAATTTCTATGTCTTTCAACCCCTGTAATTATCAAAAATGAAAGAAATCAGTTGTGTCCAGGTTAAAATGACAGTGGTGGGTCAGGAATCTCCATTGGCCCCTAAAAAATGTTTCAAGTCACTATTTTCTGTGTCTGAATGTTTCTAGCAGTGGCTAAGAGGGTCTTACGTTTCAAACGCCACGGGATCCGCCAAGTTTCAACACATTTTCTAAGTGTTTCTGAGAGTGGCGTGGAAGGCACCACGTGGAGGCATCCGTGAGACACAAAGAAAGTAACTAAGGCCCCGCGGATGATGCCACGTGTTGGTTTCTGCCAGTGTTTCTAAAAGTTTCACAAGTCTCCACCAAAAGCTTCAAAGACCCTTAATGTTTCTCAAAGCCTCGCGAACGATGCCAAGTGTCACTATCCGCTGAAGTTTCTACATGTTTCAAAGCTTGGTAGGTGGAGTGAAGTAGGTCCCAGTAAATGCAGTTCCTGCTGCGGATGATGCCAAGTGGCAGCCTCCACTTGAAGTTTCAAAGAGCCCCTTTATAATGTTTCAGTGTGGCAGAAAGTGCCAAGTGTCAAGTTGCGGGGGCATTCTTTATATGTTGCAATGGGCACGCGGAATTCACCATCTGTCCCTTGAGGTTACCACGGAAGCCGACAAATGTTAGCTTCCGCGTTTGTTTCTTTTTGTTGCAATGTTAAGCGAGGCTGGAGGTGGGACCTAGTTTGAATATCAAGTGGAGTGCGGAAAGCACCAAGTGTCACGGTCTGCGAAGTTTCAAAAGTTTCTTTGTGTTTCAAGAAGTGGCCGCGGATGGTGCCACGTGGTGGCTTCCGTGGGCTAGCCCCTGTTTTCCTTTTGTGATGGCGAGCGGGGGGTTGTGGGCCCCGTTTCTTTTTGTGTCTAAAAGTTTCAAGGCTGTGGGTTGTGACATGTGTCACCTGCAGAAGCCACTTTCGTATTGTGACAGTTTGTTTCTTGAGTGTTGTGGGCGGTACCAAGTGTTGGCATCCGCTGGAGTTTCTTGGAGAGTCCCTAGTGTTTCAAGGGTGTCGTGGGGCTTGCCACATGGTGGCTTCTGTGTGAGGTTCCAGCAATAGACTCTCGGCGGGAAAAAGATAAAGGAAAATGAGAGCGTTGGCCTAGTGATAGAAACTTGAAGTGCCTATGTGGCACGTTTTCACTGGCCAGCGACTTTTCAACAGTTTTTGGGGCCGTAGATCTCCGCAACTGGGTTTTACATCGACAGCTACGTTTTGAACCTGCAGCGTGGGTTTTCTCCTGAGCGTCTACGACTGTTTTTGGGCGGGAGAAACTCCAGAGGTGCGCCATTGCTACTTTTCAGAGGCTACGGGTAGGTGAGACAGTAATGGCATATCTTGCAGAGAGGTATGGGTCGAGTTGATAGATTCAACCACCAGATTGATGAGGAAAGTCCCTGAGCGGCGGCCCAGACCCCAATCTCACCTGCTCCTTCCTCTTTGTCCCTCTACTGCATTGATGATTTTGAGCACCATTTTTCTGATGCATTATATCCAGCAAATTTTTGATGTACCTTGTAATTAATTTGCTGAGTACACAGTTTTACTATAAAAGGCAGACTGTGTCACTCATTTTAGGTTGTTGAAGGCTTGGGGCATTTTTGTGTAAATAACAAAAGACAAGGCATGTTCCTGGTTGTTCTATCCCATTTTGGAGTTTATGTGTTGCAGCATGAGTGTATTTTGCACATATTCAGTTTCAGTGTTGATTAATATGAAAAATGCTTATTGCATGTGTCTATCTGCTTGTCTCCATCTGTTGCATGTTCTCCTTCTTTTGAATCTGGTTACTAAGGGTTTCATAGATTCTAGGGTATAGATATCTATACTGCATGCTTGATCTGTAACTTCCATTCAAAGAGTGGATTAAACTATTTTAGGTCAATGTATGGAGAAGGTTGCATGTCAGCAGGGATATTTGTAAGTAGAGACAGTTAAATACCCATTCTTGGGTGATGTTTGTAAGGCAAGCATCAAGTCCAACCCCTTGAAACTTGAGTGAAAGTTGCAAACCATCTGCTGTATACATCTAGTTGACTCCTTGCCCAATGGATAGGCACCAATTTGTTTCTGGGTCAGTAGTTATGAGCCAAAGCCCCTTGTCTTGTATCCAGGACATTATGTCCATCCATCTCATCACTTCCACTTGTTAGTTGTAGGAGTAGGAATAGGAACCCCATGCATACTCTCATACCCAACCAAATGCATATGTCCAAGAATGTTGCCAACCTTGTGATCTATCATGCAAATCTTGGTCCACACATGAGAGTATTCTGTCTGTTGCTGTCAAGCTAAATCTTTCTGTCATTGAGCTAGTCAATGTTACATCTTTTGTCATAGGGATACCCCCCTTGGTGCAGCAGAACCAGAAGTGAAGGGGAGGCAGCTCACGCGACCTCCCATAATCTGTTGGCCAAATCTACCTGTGCATTGGAGCTGGCAAACCCTCTACAGATTTGGAAACCAACAGATTTTGGTGACTCCACTAGGGATGTGATTGATCAAGAGTAATATCTAGTCATCCTTGGTGATATACTTGTGGCCCATCCGAGTCGCAACAGATTATGGCGACTCTGCTGGGGAGTTGATTTAAAAGAATAATATCTGTGTGCCCATCCGAGTCACTAACAAAATGATGCTCTGCTGGTGGAATGAACCTGGAAAGTAGCTTTTAGCTGTTGTAAAATTTTGTCCTCTCTGGAGAGGTGGCAACTCTACAAAAAAGATCTGAATGCACATGAAAGATAGATGTATGTGATGTGACAAAGGTGTTCATATTTCTGCATCTGGATGAGAAAAGGTACCTAGCTTCCTCCCCTTTATATTTGTTGTTTGCTGCATAAGTTAGATGCCAGGGGGAAGCCTTAGGTCTTAGGCAGACAAAGGATGTCTAAAAGTGAGATTTTTATGAATCCAAATATGTTTTATCCCATACTCAGTCAGGAAGGGAATGATTTGTTGGATAAAAGAATAGAAGAGATAAAAAATAGGTTGATATTCTTAGAGGCTAAGCAGGCCCAGTTAAATAGCAGTAACCCTATTGTGTCTGCCAATCAGAAGGCTAAACCTCTTCTCAGCCCTTTTGATCCTTAGTATGACCTTGAGAGCTTGGCATCATGTGAAGATAAAAGTGAAAATGAGAAGATATCAGTTGAGGATGCCATTGAAAGGATCAATGATGAATCCCATTGCAAGGTTGAGGTGTCTGGCCATGAAAATAATGATGTGGTTGTGGACAGCAATGATCAACTTTTTGAATGGGTTTGTGGAGACAATTGTGAGTATTGTGCTTAGGATAGAGAAGAAATAAGCACACAGGCTGATACTCCTCCATAGAGTGAATCCATTGGTGATGAAGATGCATGTTCTGTTGTCCATGAACAAATGGCATACCATGATGAGGCTGAGACACCTGGATCACCCATTTATGACACATGTGGTGATGAGGATCTGTCTGAGTATGGTGAAGATTTGAGCCCTATTTTTGACTTGGATTCTGTTTCTCATCCTAATGAAAGAGAAACCAACATACATCAGGTAAGTGATTGTAAAAATGTGCCTAATTGTAAAGAGGTGCCAAAGCCTGATCTTTTCCAGTTTGGTGCTGCTGATGGTTGTGTGCATGATGTGCACAACTATGATTTTGAAAGCTTTTCTTTTGATGTGCTAGCATATGATACAATAAGCCCTGATCTTCCTAGCTGTGTGGTGGACTCTAAGTGTTTCCTATTTTCAGTCTAGTTAGGAGATCATGTTGCAATGCATGATGATGATACTGATGAGAACATGTTTTATTTTTCATTTGAATATGCATTGCTTGATGAACACTGCATCCACATGTCACATGATGCTGAGTGTTGTCTGCATAGGGGTAACAGTGACAAGCTAAATCAGAGGGTTGAATATGTAGATGGCAAGATTTGTTTGTGGGCAGGTCTTGATAGTATCTCCAGGCTTGACCCAGTGCATGCAGATGAAAACAAGATATTTGACAAGGGGAGATACAGGTTTTTCTTTTCTTGGTGGCCGTAGGCCATCAAGTGTGTTTGGTGATGCAGGTTAGTGCAGTGTTCGACTCTGTGCCCAATGGATAAGGGACTGGTCTACATCCCAAAGTTTTGTGGTTCTCTCCATGCCTGCAAGAGGCATGCATCCCTAGATAGAGCCACTAGTGGTGCCTGCATAAACATTCAAGTTTCAAACATTTAAATATGCAGGCCCCTTCCCAAAAAATCCAAAATTTCTATGTCTTTTGGCCCCTGTAATTATCAAAAATGCAAGAAATCAGTTGTGTGCAAGTTAAAATGGCAGTGGCGAGTTAGGAATCTCCACTGGGCCCTAAAAAATGTTTCGGGTCACAGTTTTCTGTGTCTAAATGTTTCTGGCAGTGGCTGAGAGGGTCTTACGTTTTGAATGCCATGGGATCCACCAAGTTTCAACATAGTTTCTAAGTGTTTCTGAGAGTGGCGTGGAAGGCACCACGTGGAGGCATCCGTGAGACAAAGAAAGTAACTAAGGCCCCACGGATGATGCCACATGTTGGTTTCTGCCAGTGTTTCTAAAAGTTTCATAAGTCTCTGCCAAAAGCTTTGAAGACCCTTAATGTTTCTCAAAGCCTCGCAGACAATGCCAAGTGTCGTTGTCCGCTAAAGTTTCTACATGTTTCAAAGCTTGGCAGGCAGAGCAAAGTGGGTCCCAGTAAATGCAGTTGTTGCTGTAGATGATGCCAAGTGGCAACTCCACTTGAAGTTTCAAAGAGCCCCTTTATAATGTTTCAGTGTGGCGGAAAGCACCAAGTGTCAAACTGTGGGGGCATTCTTTATATGTTGCAATGAGCGCACGGAATGCGCCATCTGTCCCTTGAGGTTACCGCGGAAGCTGACAAATGTCAGCTTCCGCATTTGTTTCTTTTTGTTGTAATGTTAAGCGAGGCTGGAGGTGGGACCCAGTTTGAATATCAAGAGGAGCACGAAAAGCGCCAAGTGTCGCGGTCTGTGAAGTTTCAAAAGTTTCTTTGTGTTTCAAGAAGTGGTTGCGGATGGTGCCATGTGGCGGCTTCTGCGGGCTAGCCCCTATTTTCCTTTTGTGATGGCGAGGGGGGTTGTGGGCCCCGTTTCTTTTTGTGTCTAAAGGTTTCAAGGCCACGGGTTGCGACATGTGTCACCAGTGGAAGCCACTTTGGTATTGTGACACAGTTTGTTTCTTGAGTGTTGCGGGCGGTGCTAAGTGTTGGCGTCTGCTGGAGTTTCTTGGAGAGTCCCTAGTGTTTCAAGGGTGCCGTAGGGCTTGCCACGTGGTGGCTTCTGCGTGAGGTTTCGGCAATAGACTCTAGGTAGGAAAAAGATAAAGGAAAAAGAGAGCATTGGCCTAGCGATAGAAACTTAAAGTGCCTACGTGGCACGTTTTCACTGGCCAGCGACTTTTTAGCAGTTTTTGGGGCCGTAGATCTCTGCGACTGGGTTTTAGATCGATAGCCAGATTTTGAACCTGCAGCGTGGGTTTTCTCCTGAGCGTCTGCGACCATTTTTGGGCGGGAGAAACTCTAGAGGTGTGCCATTGCTACTTTTTAGAGGCTGCGGGTAGGTGAGACAGTAATGGCATATCTTGCAGAGAGGTATGGGTCAAGTTGACAGATTCAACCACCCGATTGATGAGGAAAGTCCCTGAGTGGCGGCCCAGATCCCAATCTCACCTGCTTCTTCCTCTTTGTCCCTCTGCTGCATTGATGATTTTGAGCGCCATTTTTCTAATGCATTGTATCTGGCGAATTTTTGATGTACCTTGTAATTAATTTGCTGAGTACACAGTTTTGCTATAAAAGGCAGACTGTGTCACTCATTTTAGGTTGTTGAAGGCCTGGGGCATTTTTGTGTAAATAACGAAAGACATGGCATGTTCCTGGTTGTTCTATCCCATTTTGGAGTTTATGTGTTGCAGCATGAGTGTATTTTGCATATATTTCAGTTTCAGTGTTGATTTATATGAAAAATGCTTATTGCATGTGTTTATCTGCTTGTCTCCATCTGCTGCATGTTCTCCTTCTTTTGAATCTGGTTGCTAAGGGTTTCATAGATTCTAGGGTATAGATATCTATACTGCATGCTTGATCTGTAACTTCCATTCAAGGAATGGATTAAACTTTTTTAGGTCAATGTATGGAGAAGGTTGCATGTCAGCAGGGATATCTATAAGTAGAGGCAATTAAATACCCATTCTTGGGTGATGTTTGTAAGGCAAGCATCAAGTCCAACCCCCTGAAACTCGAGTGAAAGTTGCAAACCATCTACTGTATACGTCTAGTTGACTCCTTGCCCAATGGATAGGCACCAATCTGTTTCTGGGTCAGCAGTTATGAGCCAAAACCCCTTGTCTTGCATCCAGGACATTATGTCCATCCATCTCATCACTTCCACCTGTTAGTTGTAGGAGTAGAATTAGGAACCCCCTGCATACTCTCACACCTAACCAAACACATATGTCTAAGAATGTTGCCAACCTTGTGATCTATCATGCAGATCTTGGTCCACACATGAGAGTATTCTGCCTGTTGCTGTCAAGCTAAATCTTTCTGTCATTGAGCTAGTCAATGTTACATCTTTTGTCATAGGGATACCCCCCTTGGTGCGGCAGAACCAGAAGTGAAGGGGAGGCAGCTCACGCAACCTCCTGTAATCTGTTGGCCAAATCCACCTATACATTGGAGCTAGCAAACCCTCTACAGATTTGGAAACCAACACTACCCTCTAAAATTGCCTCTTCAAATTTGCAATCTTCAACAGTCAAATTTGTTGATCTTTAACCATGGATCTCAAAATCCATTTGCTACTGGTGTAAACCTTTAAACCTGTAGTAAAAATTTCTTCCCAACACTCTCCAGCAAAAGCCACGCCTTGATTTTTCCTCCCCTAAAAATCTGGAAGCAACAACCTTCAAAAATTGTTAAAAATCCTTCATTTATGCCTCCACTAACTCCATTTTCTGTAGCATCCCATTTTGAACGTCCCACTTGGAAGAATATCTTGAAAATACATTATAAAAATATTAAATTCTCAATAAAACAAAATCAAAACCACTCCCAAGGATTTCCTAAAAATAGGCAACAACTAAGATTCCCACTCCTAGAAAATAGGTCCAATCTTGGAAAAAGAATTTGCCAACTCAACATGGGTGCCCAAATTGTCCATGCAATAATTGAGGAGCATTAGTGAGTTGTTTTCCACTTGTAACTCCACAAAAATCCATGCCCAAGATAGCCTTTTTGATTTTACACTCAAATTTGCTTTTTGATTTTCACACCTCAACATTGCCCCCTAAACTATCTCCCACTCCAAGATTTTTTGCAACATTATTATTTTTTGCAATATTATAATAAGGCCAATTTATTTAATATATATATATTTATTTATAAAAATGTGCCTGGTAAACTTTTTAATGTGACCAATGACGCTGGTGCAACACACCCTCCGGCTCCACGATGCTTTTGCCCAGAGCTATGAACTAGTGAGGCCACAATACGGGGGACCTCATCCCCAAGAGAAAACACTTCAAACTCGTGAGTTCATTGGCCTAGTGAAGGCATAAAGCCCATGAGCTCGTTGGCCTAGTGGGGGTTTGAACTCTGGTGGCCACCACTACAACCAAGCGACTTAACCACCAAACCACACCTTTATTGGCCAATTTATTTAAAATATTTTTTAGGCATAATATTGCATTTTTTTCCAACTCCCAAATTACCAAACCATAGGAAATTAAACTAGTATATTTATATTTAAAAATATATATATCTAAAATATGCTGAGGTATATCTTTTTTCCATAGTTTCTTTGATTTTCTCTTACAATTTCTTTTTTGGTTTTTATTTTTTAATTTTTCGAATTTCTATTTTGGTTCCATAGTTTTTCTAATTTTCTCCAATTTTTTCTCTCCTTCAACAGTTTCCAATTTCTTTTTTGGTTTTTATTTTTTATTTTTTTTCCAATTTCTTTTTTAGTTTTTATTTTTTTATTTTTTCCAATTTCTCTTTTGGTTCCGTAGTTTTTTTGATTTAGGTTTTTCTCCTTCAACTATTTTTATTTTTTTTCTTTGATTTTCTTAAGTTTTATTTTTTATTTCCTTTTTGGTATTTTAATTTTTTTCTTATAAATTTAGGCAAATCTTTTCTTTTTGGTTGATGAGGATTAGCATTGACTGTGGATGCTCCTACATCAGACACCCATGGTAAGAAGTTTGTGAGCATATACTCACAAATATGTGCACAACAATGCTCTCTTTCTCCTCTTTTTCCAGCATCTACCTGGAACACTTTCCATACTCCTCCACCAACTTTTCTCTACATTCCTCTTTCTCAACATGGAATCACTGTAATATGACCTCCACCAACATACATATGTACTATCCTCTGCAACATCACACAAATATTTCTCTACATACAAATCAACACTAACAACATCCACTTGTACCATCTTTTCTGCATTCACACTCACATGCAAATCATCCTTCACAAATTTAAAGGAATTTGACTCTACCTCTTTCACCTATTCTTTTGTTGTTGTTGCGACATCTGTCTCTGTTGTAACATCTTTCTTCCTACTACCTGCTGCAATCTTTTCATCTTCATACACTCCACTCTCATCTTCATCATAAAAATAAAACATATTATGTATTACCTCTTTTTCTGCAACCTTCTCCTCACCATTACCTACTGCCACATCTTCATTCTCATTCTTTGTTGTTTCAACCTCATTAATCTTTATTGCATTTTTCTTTTCCTTCTCACTCTCTTTCTCTATGACAAGCCTTTTGCCTTTCTTCTTTGGCATTCTATCAAACACTTGCCACACACTCTCAATTTTAAACATCTCAGGTACAGACTGCCTCACACTCAGTGATCTATCTACACACAAATCACACACACCACCACAGGTCCTAGTACAAACTACCTCACATCGGTGCTTTTGCCTGCACACTCAAGAACAACTTGCTCTGATACCACTGATGAAAAGGAGACTCACACAACCCTCACACAACATATTCAAAATTACCAACAACAAATAGGATGTACAAATATGTAGCAATAGAATTGATTTTCTTTATTCTACTTTCCACAATGTTTCACAATTTTAAAGCAAACTAATTATAGAAATGTATGCAGCCATACAGGCTAAAGAAATTTATTACAAAACAGATATAAATCTGTTATGTGATAACAAAACAACATCAAAACAAACTACCAATAAGGGTGTGATTCAATGGTTAAGTTGCTCGATTGTAGTGGCGGCCACCAGAGTTCAAACCCCCACTGGGCCAACAAGCTCGTAGGATTTACACCTTCACTGGGCCAACGAGGTCACAAGTTTGAAGTGTTCTTTCTAGGGGATGAGGTCCCCCATGTTGTGGCCTCACCGGTTCATTGCTCCAAGCAAAAGCATTCACGTAGAGTCAGAGGGCATGTCATACCAGCATCGCTGATCACGTTAAAAAGTTTACCAGGCACATTTTAAAAAAAACATCAAAACAAACTATTTATGATTCCTCTTCAAATCTTCATCCTACCCTCTGAAATTACCTCTTCAAATCTGCAATCTTCAGCAATCAAATTTGTTGATCTTCAACCATGTATCTCAAAATCCATTTTCTTCTGGTGTAAACCTTCAAACCTATAGTAAAAATGTCTTCCCAACACTCTCCAGCAAAAGCCATGCCTTGATTTTTCCTCACCTAAAAATCTAGAAGCAACAACCTTCAAAAATTGTTAAAAATCCTTCCTTTATGCCTCCACTAACTTCATTTTCTGTAGCCTCCCATTTTGAACATCCCACTTGGAAGAATATCTTAATAATGCATTAAAAAATATTAAATTCTCAATAAAACAAAATCAAAACCACTCCCAAGGATTTGACAAGAATAGACAACAACTAAGATTCCCACTCCTAGAAAATAGGTTCAATCTTGGAAAAAGAATTTGCCAACTCAACATGGGTGCCCAAATTCTCCATGCAACAATTGAGGATCATTAATGAGTTGTTTTCCACTTGTAACTCCCCAAAAATCCATGCCCAAGATAGCCTTTTTGATTTTACTTTCAAATTTTCTTTTTGATTTTCACACCTCAACATTGCCCCCTAAACTATCTCCCACTCCAAGATTTTTTGCAATATTATAATAAGGCCAATTTATTTAAAATATTATTTAGGCCTAATATTACATTTATTTTCCAACTCCCAAATTAACAAACTACAGGAAATTAAAATATTTTCTTTTTGGTTGATGGGGATTGCCATTGACCGTGGATGCTCCTGCATCAACTCTTTCTATTATCTACATTATATAGTATTCCAAATAGCATATCTTTTATGATATAGTTAAACACTCCATGAAGATTACTTGTAAATGACTAGATATGTTTAAATTTTAATTCTCTTTGAATGGATCTCTCTCTCTCTCTCTCTCTCTCTCTCTCTCTCTCTCTCTCTCTCTCTCTATATATATATATATATATATATATATATATATATATCCTCTAACATGATGGATAATACTTGAAATAGATTACTCCAACTTTTTTATTAATAAACTTGATCAATCCAAAATTATGGCAAGATTTTCTCATATGGATTTGCTGGCAATGCCAACAAATTGTGGTATGAAATCATAAATTCACATTGATACCAAAAGGTATGGTTTACTTCGATTTGTATACAGTCATTGTCATGTTTTATCATCCATCCATCTAAATATGATCTTTGATGGTTAAACCCCCCATAGTCATTTGTCATTAAATGTCATGTATAATCATAGTTTTTGCTCATTCAATGTCAAGTATACTCATAGTTGTTTCTCATTTAATGTTATGCATACTCATAGTTCTTGTGCCTTTCAATTTTGTATACCCACAGTTGTTTCCCTTTCAATTTCAAGAATATGCACAACTTGTTGTTACTAAATGTCATGCCTTTATGATTGTTGCCTCACACAATGGTCCAAATGTGATATATCTCAACCTTTTTAGACTTTAACATCTTGTTTTATTTGTATAGTCTTCAACATTGTCTCACATGTTCCTACAACTCTTGATTAGGGGAAGGGCTTCAACTTCTTTCACATGCAATCAAGTCCTCAAATTTTAGATTAGTTGAGCCTTACATGTCTCCAAAGTACTCACCATGCTCTTCTTATGCCTTTTTTTAAATTTTGAGTCAGATTTCTAATCAATTCACATGCAACAATGTATTTCTTCAAACTTCATTGGTTTTCCCTGTTGTATACTATCCTACAAGGTTGCTTTATTTTTTCCATAACAAAGATTAATAAACCTCTTTCACACATTTGAATTTATGGTTTCCAGTGTTTCTAGCTAAGCCAATCCAAGAAATATATCTCAACCATCCATAGGCATAATAATCAAAATGCAAAATGTATTTGTCCAAAGTGAGTTTTAATCTACATATACCTTAGTTTAAGTTTCACCATCTACATGTATTTCCTTTATGTTATTCATTTGAAATTGTAGCCAATTTCCAAATTTATATTGTTTAAGAATGCATCTGTGAACTTGACTTATTGAATTTCATTTAGTGTATGGAACATCTCTTTTCTCTACTTTATTTTCCTCATGGGATTCTTGCTTCAAGGATAGGACTACATCATCTTCTTATTCATGAAACTTGTGTTCATCTTCCTTTTTCTTAGTAATAATCTCATATTATATTTTCCTTTCCCATCTAGCTAAAAGAATGCCTCATGAACTTAATATAATGTTTTTTCTTGATTTCATCCCAATTCAATGTATCTCTACCATCAAGGCTTAGCCACAAATCCCTAGCTTCCACATTCAAGAAAATTTGTAGACAACATTGCCAAGTTGTATTTGAGGAAACTTCTCTTTAATGAGAAAACATTCTCAAATATCAATATCATATTCCTTTTAAAATATAGGAGTATAATCTCAATGAATCACAACTTAATTAAAAGTTGCTTTTTATAAAATATATCCACTTTCAACAAAAATATGGATACACAAACTTGTAAGAAAGTAAATTTGCTATTTTTCTTCTATCTACAAGAGACAACATTTTAATTTATTTTCCTTGATTGAAAGTTATGATGATTTTTCCATTCCATGGTGAGGTTTGAGCCCATTCCAAAAGGCCCACTTACAATTATTGTACCTTCTTTGACACTTCTCAAAACATGAAATTCTTGTTCAAATGGTGCTATCATTATACCACTTTGGGTACCTAAGCTAAGAGAAAAATATGTCACATGACAAAGATCTATCTCAAATAAAAGTTATTAATTCTATAAATTTAGAATACAAAGTTCGTATCTCCCATAAAACCACCCAAAAAATCTATGATTATAATTACCACTTACTAAAAATATCACAAATTTCTCCATTAGACAACATTAGAAGTTAAAATGTAGCCAGTCTCTTAATGCACCACTGGCATATTGTTCATCCACTATCATTCTTGTCATCTAGTGTATGGTCAACGACTCCAAATCTTTCTATATCTATAAGAAATACAATAGCAACTTGAAGAAGTGAGACTATTTCTAGCAATTTTCCAAAGTGCATGGATCATCATCAAACTTCTGTTAGATTTGCCATGACTCTATCACCAACCAATTCATTGTTATGACTACTTTAATCTTTTGGGACACTATTCTAGAAATGAATATCAAATTCATTACATGTAAAATTGATTTTTTAGAAAACCATCAGTATAGCAAGACCAAATTAGGACATCCAAAAAAAAAGGTTTTCTAAAATTTAACTTTACACGTCCGATTGAACTAAAGATGAACCATAATTAGGCCACAAAACAAATTTGTTTGAAATCGCCAAAATTACTTTTATGTAAAAAAAACCCTAACTCCAAAAATATCATTAAAGTAGACTTGGACTACAAGTTCTAACAACCAATACTGATATAGTACAACATTAGTAGTTTTTAGAAATTTGACTTTGATCATTAGTCTTGAAATGTTGAATGACCATAATCAAGGTGAAAAACACCCCTGTTTAAAATAACTAAAAAAATATGAGAAAGTATTTCAAAAAGCCTACCTCTAGTTCAAGTTGTAATGTTATAGTAATTAGAACAATATTAAGAGTGTGATCATGGTTAAAATCCCCCTTACCATAAGAAGGTGTCCTACAACTCTAGGGAACATGTGGAAAGGTTTGTGTAATAATTATGAGGTGGATTCAAGGGTGACCCAAGTTACAAATCTTAAGAATGGGCTCAAGTCTACCCAATGTGCTACATTAAAGGTGGTCATTAACATCACTCAAAATTTACCAATTTAAATTAAAAATTCAAATAAAAAACTAACTCCAAGAGTATCATTGTAAAAGTCTAAGATAGTGACATTAAAATTGTAACAAAACTCTAAACAATATTCCCCATATCATGGCTTCCATGCAGGTTAATATTTTTAATATGTACTTTTAAGACTGACATGTGACAATCATTAAATCATTTAAAATTCAAATATTTTTTAATTTATTTTTATATTTTCATTTTGTACCAATCCAATCCTACACATCAACACTCTGAAAATTTTCAAATTCTAACAAAAAGACAATCAAGATTTTTTCATTTGCTTTGGTTTTTTGTGCCTAATTACAAGATAGAGCATGTGGTATGACCATGTAGTGTTTCATCCAAATAAACCCTCTTTCCACTATTTGAAGAGAATGTGATCTCTTGTGCATCTCTATTTATTAATGCAAACATTATGAAAACCTTATCCATACTTGATGCACATATCACATTTCTTTTGGCTTCATTCTGCATCATTGTCTAGTGTCACATTTTTCTAATCATTTATCACTATTATTTTTATATAATGATTCAGTTGGTTGTGTTGGCATCTATTACAGTTTAAAAAATAATGCAAACATGCACAAATATTAATAGAATTACTAATGCTCAAAAGATGATAAATTACAAAAACCAAATAAAAAATATATAATATGAAGATTTATATAAGTTTATATTAAACTTATTTTATTTTAAAATTTAGAATTTATTTTATTTTATTTTAAGAGGGAAATTAGTAACATCAATTTTTTATTTATCCTACATATTTTAGGTACTACTTTTCACATAATGTCTTGATTGCTTAGAATTTAATTAGTGGATGACTTTGGGGCACTAGTAAATGTGCCACTTCTTCTTGGTTTAATGGGAGGCTATATTTCTCTGATGGCTTCTTTGTGATTTAGTTCTCTAATGGTTCTTCACAATTTAATTCATGTGGTTATTCATTTAATACTAATCCATTAATTTTATTTGCAAAAAAATTGAATTTCTTATAGTATTTAAAGCCTTGTCCATCAACTACTACATGTAATGAATTTCTGGTAAAAATATAAATATAAACTATTTAGTGATAGGCTTATAAATATTTGTGCCTATCAACCATTTGGTAGCACCTTTGGATTAGTAGTTATTAATTTTGGATATATGATCCAATGATTAGGTAACTAGTCATAAATATGAGTAGGTCACTAGTCACAAGTCACTTATTGCATTTTGTAAGCATTAGTCACCGATTAATACATTCACATGAAAATTCAAAGATGAAAGGAAATGGACATGTGAGACATTGATTCCTTGATGTCTTTGGTTTACATTTTTTAAGTGGTGAAATTAATGGGCAAAAAGAAGCCCAAACATTTATTCAAAAATATTGTATTTCTTATGGGAAATCACATTTTTAATGTATGTGTATTGGGGCGTTAACTAAACTTGTGCAATTTTCCAAATTTAAAAGGTCTACATTCAATCCAAAGAGCTTGGAATGCATTCCATAGACCTTAGAGTCTATGTACATCGTCATGTACAATATTTTAGATAAAAAATTTGTACAACTTTAAGTAATTCTTTTGGACTCAAGGATAAATTTATTATGACTACTTAACATTTTACCAAATAAATATTTGGAAAGGGAAAAAATAATCCTTAATGTGTGTGACGTAGGTTAATTAATTAAATAAATGCAAAAAAACATAATTAATCTAGATCACAAAGAGTTGTTGTAATGGAGTTTATTAGATTGAGCAATATTAGACATAAAGTACAATCATGCTATAAGTAGTAATAAATGAATAGAGAAATTGCTTAGATTTGTGATTGAAGAATGAATTTCAACTGATGAAGATAGTGAGATCCATGCACCTTGAAATCTAGGAAAGTCTTGGATAGTTGTTTATATGGGTCAAAACCAAAATATTATTCTTTCCTCTATGCTAGGTTGACTTTGCCATTCTAGGTCTAGTCTAGACTTGGGAACTCATTCTATATCTATTAACTTGGTCTTTAATGATCTTTGGATTCTACCTTATGGACCCTCAAAAAATAGACTACTAGGGAATGATGTCCTCTTTCACACTCTTAAGGTTTTTATGTCAAACTAGCAATATTTACAAATACCTTAATAGGAAACATGCTCCAAGCATTCTCATAAATCCTAGAATGCTCACTAGTTAACTCACATGTACTACCTAGATGAGTGTATAATCAGATATGACAGATTCTTTTCTTGATTTTTAAAATTTGCATGCAAATGTGAATAATTGTTCTTTAATTGATGGGGAGCCTCAGTCGGTAAGACTTACTCCGTCGGCCACCTTGCAACCTGTCACAGAGACTGTTATAGTCATGCCGATGTGAAATCCAACAACTATGACCATCGGTGAGAACAATACCATTGGTTTCCTTTGACCTTTTCACTCTGATCTCTTGACTCTCCCTGATCTAAATCTTAGGCCATGACTTTCGTTCAACAGCTTGAACCTTCCTTCAGCCAGACCATCCTCATCGCCCTAAGAGAGAAATGTTTTATTGATGGCCTCTATCTCACTAATATCAGCTACAACTACTCTGATCAAACCCTAGCACATGGAGATGCTAGGCTACCTACTATGCACAACCCTCGATCTAGAACATCTGCACTGCCGAACCATGAAACATAATAGGAAACAAACAAATATGGTACAATGAATCCATTCCATTGATTTCAACAGAAATCTCACCAGTGGAATGCTTCACATTGACATTTTGCAACAACAGAGTTACAGAAAGGAAAAGAAATCTATAGCTATGCAATTTGTAATTACAGAGAACTGAAAACAAATTAATGACACAGAATAGTTCAATTTCTCCTTAACACAATGCACAATTACATTCGCACAATTACATTTAATCTCCTCTTTGATCTGATTACAATACTTAATCTATATGCCTTTGATTCATTTCTCTGGGGTTTATATGCTTGCCCTGAGGAAGACCAACCCTATTCCAAGAGGCTGGGAGACTGATTCCAAGTAGCTGGGAGAAAAACTAACTGATTTCAAGCGGCTGGGAGAAACTAACTGATTCCAACCGTCTAAAACTAACAACTTGACAAAAGTGACCTAAGTCACTAGGGACTTACAAACAGAAAGGAAAAATGTATTGGTTGTATAGACATTATTACAACAAAAACATGATTTTCCAAACAAACATGAATTTTAAATGCCCCATGGAGACCACCTTGTGTTAGGTGCTCCTGCACCATACACCCCACCTAGAAAAGAACTCATGTCCCATGAGTTGAGTCTGTGCCTTACACCACCGTCATCCTTCGCTGTATCATGCCTTCCCCACGGTCTCTAGACTGCAACTTGCTTCCATGGAATCAAAAATTCATGCCTAGCATTGTGGGCTCTACTCACCCCTTGTCATGAGTGAGTGCTTGCAACCAAACTTGGATGTTGTACTCCATGATTGCTTACTGTCATAACTACCTGAACATCTTCATTCAAAATCTTGGTCCATGCTTTGTGTACTGCTACAATGGTAGAATATGATTGTCCGTCAACTCTTGTGGGCTCTAGAGGACAAACAATGGTCCCTACTATGATAACATCATCTTCTTTCCAATCAACTTGTGGCTGCCTATAGACCTGCTCTTTAACCTTCTACCGATCCATCTCAGATGTTACCATCTGATCTCCATCATTCAAAACTGAAATCACCTTTAATCTTGGACTGTTGGCAACCCCACTCCTTAAGTCATCCTCAACTATCCTTGTCTCTTCTTCAAGCATCTTCACAAACTCTTTCTTACCCACCAAAATAATCTTGCCTGCCTGCTGTGTTGCAGCACCCTCTTACAGTGGTGTCATCACAAAAGTCTTTCCATCCTTCTTGATGGTGTATGTGTTAGCATATCCATCATATAATGCTTGCCTATCAAATTGCGATGGCCTACCTAAAAGTAGGTGACAACACTCCATGGGCAAACTGTCACATAAAATTCTCTCCTTATATGCTCCAATCTGAAAATCAACATATGCCTATTCATCTACCAAAAGTGATTGACTATCACTTACCCAAGATGCTTTGTAAGGAGTTTGATGAGGAATCCTTTCTATGTTCAATTTATCCACCATTTCCCTAGACACCATATTATTTGTTGAACCAGAATCTATGACTACCTTGCATATTTTACCCTTGCTTTTGCAATTGATCCTGAAAAGAGCTCTCCTCTGTGATGGTTCAGTCTGCACTAGTTATTTGAGCAGTGTCCTCTTGATCATCAGATTTTCTCCCACTTCTAATGTCAAATTCACTTCAGGAGATGTTACACTCCCTGCATCCTCTTGAGTCAATGTGGTTCTTCTCTCATTACCATGAGAAGTTGAGGCCTTCTCTGGACACTTATAGGTCAAGTGTCCTATCTAATTATAGTTATAACATCTCATATTGGAGAACTTGGATTCTCTACCTCATCCATTTGTCCCACTTCTTTCATTAGGCCTTCTTCCTCGGTAGCCTCCTCTGCTACTTGAGTCTCCAACTTGCTCTTCTTGGCTAGACTCACCACTAGGCCTCTGGTTAGGACTTCTTCCTCAAAAACTGCCTCTAAAATTTCTATCACCTCTTCCTTTACTTTGCAGCTCACCTGTCCTCTTCAGCTTCTCTTCAGCTCTTAATGCTACTTGAAAGCACTTTTCCATAGTTTTAGGGGTAAACAAACTTATCTCATCTTGAATATTGATCCTCAAACCATTTAGATACCTTGCTACCTTGGCTTTTTCATCCTCCATGTACCCACAATGAAGAGTGTATTTGTGAAACTCCTCGGTGTAAGTAGCCACATCCATATCTTTTTGTTTAAGGTTCTACATTTTCCTGTAAATCTGCACCTCGTAGTCAGATGGAAGGAGCTGGGACTTGATCTTCTCTAGCATTCTGCTCCACAAAGATATCATACTTTTCCCATTCTTTACCCTTTCTCCTTGGGTGTAATTCCACCATGTAAGGGTAGCACCTTTGATTTTAGTTTTTGCAAACTTAACCCTCTTACTTTCAGGAACTTCCTTGTATTCGAAGTAGTTGTTTAGAGCCTCAATCCACTCCATAACTTCATCAGCATTCATCTTTCCACTGAACATGGGAATATCTATCCGAGCCTCTGAAGAGTCCTTGACAATTCCCTTGATGGCTTCCAGGAATTGCTTTTGTTCAACCGGTATGTTTGCCTCTTCTTGTTCCTCTGCTTCTTCCTCTTTCTCTTCTTCTTCATCTGAATCTTCCTCTATCCTTTTTCCTATCTTTATTGCCTTCAATTCTAGTTGGAGTGCTTCCCTGACTCCAGTTTTGATCATCTCTTTCATCTCTTGAAATTTGTTGACCACTTCGATGGTCATCCCCTTTGGAGGCATATTGTTGGCCTCTCCTTCGCTCTCTCTGTCTGATATAAACATTCATAGACAGCACCCAAATGCCAACACTCCTGCAAATCCTCAATTTGACTACAACACAATGCTCAATTAGATGTCCATCCTACATGCTGCTACAAACCCATTCCTCTCATCCAACAGCATATCCTGGAGATGCACTACCACTCTCTCTCGTAGTGGCCTCACTCTGCACCCTCTTCCAGCCAAACCTCTATTGGTGAATGGTCTTGACAGACCTCATCATCATTTGCCCACACACTATGGGAATCTTATTCCTCCTCACAACTAGATGGCACGAGCATCTATTTGCTCCAACTCTTCATCTGCCTTCTCAGTAACAGAAATCAAACACACAACACCTTCACCCAGACCTTTTGCAAGCTCTGATACCAATATGATGGGGAGCCTCAGTCAGTAAGACTTACTCCGTCGGCCACCTTACAACTTGTCACACTGATTGTTATAGTCACACTGACATGAGATCCAACAACTCTGACCATCAACGAGAACAATACCATCGGTTGCCTTTGACCTTTTCACTCTGATCTTGTTGTGATGTTCACAACACGCCCCATTATGCTCCTTAGCAAAATGGGGACCCCTGCTGTTGCTTTGCTTTTTGCTTCTGCTTGTGTTGTTTTGCTTGGTGGTAAAGGGAAAAGAGAGTCAGATTTGCAAACCTTATTAAAAATATGGAAAATACATTTTTAGTACCCTTGCATGATATGGTTGGATTCCTTGTGAAAAATAAGCTAGGGTTGCTTTTTGAACCATCTTAAAATTCGCCATATTTTGCAAGTTATGATCATTTAGTAAAATGTACATTCAAGTTTGTCTATTGCTTAGCATATACAAAGGCCTTTGTATGTGCAAAGTTATATTTTTTGTGCTTGGTCGCTTTTGTACATTCGGGCTTGTATATTCTAACATACAAGCAAAATATACAATGCAGAATATACATAGCAGACCCGAAAACTTAACAAATATTGAAAAATCGTTGTATATTTGCGCTTGTATATTTTCATATACAAGCGGAATATACAAGCGGACATACAAGGCACTGTTCGACATACATGGCACTGTTCACATGTAAGTGCGAAATATACAATCAAAATGTACAACGACGGAATCGAGGAGGTTATGAATTAGAGTTAATCGCTTGTATATTCGCGTTTGTATATCGCGATATACAAGCGCAATATACAAGGCAATATACATTAAGAAGTATGCATGGCGGAACTCAAAGGCAATTGGAATTCGATTAATTGCTTGTATTTTGGTGATATACATAGGTTTTAAATGGAAAGACTTAGCCGAATATGGAACGAATGGGCATCGGCAGCACTCTCGCCGATATAAGGTATCAGCATAACAAAGGCCATCGGCAGAGGAAGATTGTGAGTCGCCAATGGGCAATCTCACGCCGATAAGTAAAGAGCATTGGTGAAACAAAGGTGATCAGCAAAAAGGTTTTTTGTCCCGCCGATAATAGGACTTAGCCTGATGGAAAGAAACAAAGGCCATCAGCCAAACAGCGAGCATCGGCCAATGTATTTTTGGACGCACCGATGGACAGTTTCACGCTAATGGGCGGGAAGGAACAAGGCGGTGGAATTTTTAAACAATATTTTTGGCGCCCGTAGTATTTTTCGGTTAGCGATAGTTGACCCGATATTTTGAGCAGTCTGTATGCATTTTTGAACGCATTTTGAGAGTTTTTTTGGACCCGATTCCTGCATATTTTGCACAGTCACCCGGATTTAAACAGATATTTTAATTCCTTGCTGTTTATTTGATAAATTGGTACTTATTGCTTGTCTTGTCTTGCAGGCTTGCAGTTGAGGAAGCAGCTGGAAATTCAACACAGTGACATCATGGAGGAAGAAAATCCAATCTCAGGAGCAAGAAGATAAAGATGAAGTGCGAGGAAGTCAAGGCCATTCAAGTGAAGGACAAGGTTGCAGCTGAGAACATTACTGCAACAGACAAACATAAGTTATTACTGAGCTGCCAGAGCTTCTTAGAAGGGGCAATATTTCGCCCAGATTTGACACTGCTCAGAGATATTTTGGAGGACTGGTTCATCTGTATTTATTGTTGTAACCAGGGGTTTGAACCAGGGGTTTAGTTAGGGTTTGTGTGCTGTAGTGAGGACAATCAGAAAGTCTTTATATTGTGCCTCTCTACACTATAATACTTTACAACAAGGGCTACAACAGGGATTTTAGCTTAGCATAGTTTAGAAGTAGAAGAAGGAGGTCGCCTGTTTGTCTGCAGTAAGGTGTGTGTGGAATGTCTGGCTTCCTTACTGTATCTGTAAAGCTTGTAAGTTCTCTGTCGTATGATCAATGAAACTAAGAGTCATTCCTACATTGTAAATCATGTATGACTATTTGTTTCTAATACAATAGAAACTGGAGTTCTGCATCTATCTTCTGAGTGTTCTCCTGCTCTTCTTTGTGTTTTGAAATATTTTCTTTGAGAGCTTGCAATTTTAAATGTATGTTTGTGAAAATGCTCAGAACTTGCATTTAAGGTTTTTACTGTGGATTTGATCAAATTACTGTAGTATTTACATAGTGCATAACAGAACAATTAGATCCTTCGGTAGAGTAAATGAGGTGTAGATTAGATCTTTCTAACTTTTCCCAACCCATCTGAAATATTTAGCTGTAAACGCAGAAATCTAAAGAAAGTTGTCTCAAATTTGAAGAAGCATGCATAACAGAGTTAAAAGTAGACAGTTTTCATAAATTTATAAAGGAGAAAGCTGCAATAATTCAAGAAAACCATCTAAAACTTGCAGCACAGTAACACTTTTATGCAAAGAAATGAAAAGTATTGACATATCTATGACCTTTTTGCATATTCTTAGTCCAGTAAACCACAAAGAAACTCTAAACTACGTAAGGCCCCTTGAACATTACAGCTTCACATTAACCAACTGAACTTGACCAACCGAACCATTGTAGACTTGGGATTAGTTGAATCTCAAATGATTCCTCCTTATCTTTCAAGTATAGTTTCAGTTCATTATATGTGAATTTTAACTTATTGTTATGATTGCATCAAAACAATCATCAACAGTTTTTTGGCGCTAGAAGGAGGGCCTGATTTGGTTTAGGGTTAATTTTCTAAGTTTAACTGCTATATTCTAAGATATGTTAGATCTCATAAAAATTTCAAAAAAAAAAAAAAAATTAAAAAGTTGAAAAGGGGGTCCCATTTCCAATGGACTCATATGGGGACAGTTTTCAAGTTAACAGTCCTTTATTTCAGGGAGCTTTGAATGAACAGTTTTATTCTCAAAGTTTATCTAATTTTTGTTTGTCCAGTTGTTGCAGGATACACTGGACTATTGAACACAATGAACTTAAATGTTTAACATTCCTCACTAGGATAGATTCATATTTGAAAGGACTAATTATTTTTTCAGATGTGTTTAGGGCTGAAAGCTGGCAGGAAAAAGAAATTTTGCGGCAACAAGCTAATACAGCACTAGAAACTAATAGGTGGTTAGAGAATACAATAGAAAAATCAATTCTGGAAGGGAATGATAACAGAGCATCTTTTCTTAGGTCATATTATGGTGGGATTGATAGTAGGTCTCTACTTCCCAATACAGGAAAAGGGGAGTGCAAGTATAAATCTTTTAAATCTTGTAGAGAGGAAACTATTTGTCAGGATAAGGTTTTTATTACTGATCCTAATGCTTTTGGTAAAGATAGTAAAACATCTTTCCTTGAGTCATTTTATGGAAAGGAGAAATGTGGGCAAATGAAAAAATTAAAGTGCACTGAAATTGATGAGATCCCTACTATAGAAACTAGTGAACTCATAGAGGAGAAAGTAAATCCCAATCCCATGACTAACTTCTCTGAATTGAATGACCAAGTTCAGGATTGTTGCAGGTTAATAGAAGCAGACTCCACACTGGACGATAAATGTGAGTCAGTTGATGACCAAATCTTAAAAATTGAAAATACAGAAGATTTTGGAGCTGCTGTGCATAATCAGACACCACCCCCATGCCATGTTGAAAATAAAATAGGGGAGTACTCCTGTCAATCAAAGGATGTTGTCCCACCTTTACTCTCAAGTGATCTAGAAATGATTAATTTCTGTATATCAGATTATAATGATGAAAATACTTACTTAAGTACTGATGTGTAGGAAACTAATGAGAACATTGAGAGGCGTGTTGAATTTGAGGGTAAACTAAATATCCGGAATGAAGGAACAAAGCTGGATGAAGATGAAGAAATGATACATCTAGAGTCATTCATCTTTCAACTTGAAAAAGGACTAGACATAGAGCTAGGCAATGAAAATGTAGAGCTAAATGAAGAGCCAGCTATTAATGAACAAGTGTGTTCCACAGAGCTAAAGGCACATCAGGTTGTCTCTTTCCTTTCCTTAGTAAACAATGATAAATGCTATTTTGATTATGGAAATTCAAGAGATAGGACATGCATATGGATTAATCATAAACTTGATGAGCTGCCTTAGTTACTAGTTGAGAGCTATTCTGATAAACACAATGAATTTAGAATACCAGATTTTTTTTCAGAATTCAAAGATAAATTTGCTAGAATGAGAACCATAACCAGTACCCTGTTACTCCTGCATAATCTAAAGAAATATGCAAGTAGGGGTGTTCTTGGGTCTTTTCCTTGGTTTCTGTTTGCCTTGTAGAGGCTTGTATATAGTTTGGTAGGGTAGTTGTTTTTGTTTTCTTTTCTTCTTTTGCTGTTTTCTTTTTAGGTTCGTTGTTTGTATAGTTCCTTTTTGTTTCTTTCTGTTTTTGTTTCTTTCTGTTTGTATATTTTTTCTTTTTGTTGTGTTGTTTGTACAGCTTGTTTGTTTGGTTTGTTTGTTGTCTCCTCAGTAGGGATCTTTATTTTACTTTAGAGTATTAAGGAGCAAAACTAGCAACCATTCAAAACAGTATAAAATTTAGGATATTCAAGTTAATCATTTGCAATTTACACATAACTTGTTACTGTCATGAATGTAGAGATTTGCTTATCTTCTGAAGTTTTGTATTCAATAAATGTGATTGAGAATTCGAAGCAAGTTTCTCACGATGACACACCTAAAATCCTTGGGTTTGTTGAACTTACCAGTGTAGATATTAGGTGAAAAATCAGAGGTTACCCTTGCTACCATTACAATTCTCAGCTTAATTTCAGCAAGTGTCCACTCCTTGCATCATGAAGTTACAAATTGCTATATCTTGGGAAATCTTTCAAAATAAAAAAAAATAATATAAATAAATAAATAAAGTGGATTATATTGAAAATCTAGATTAAGCCATCTAAGTAACTCTACCAGGGCTATAGACGCTCGCTGGCAGTGGGGCTCTACTTAGGAGAATTATAACGATAACCTTGCCGGGGCTATGGACGCTCACTGGCAGCAAGGCTCTATCCGGTCGGCTATGAGGGAATATCCTCACCTACGTAGGCTAATGTCAGTCACTGGTTTGTTCAATCGATCTTCAAGATGAGGATAATTAATCACGTGCACACAACTAAACTGAAAATGGAAATTCATGCACCCTTATTGAATGCCTTAAGTCTCAAGCTGAATAGTAATTTGCAGGAAGGATAGTCAGAAGTTATGAGTTCATTTCACCTAGTTTTCTTGAACACTTTAAATTTAATTGTTTTTTTTGGTTGCTACTTGTTGTGATGTTCACAACACGCCCCATTATGCTCCTTAGCAAAATGGGGACCCCTGCTGTTGCTTTGCTTTTTGCTTCTGCTTGTGTTGTTTTGCTTGGTGGTAAAGGGAAAAGAGAGTCAGATTTGCAAACCTTGTTAAAAATATGGAAAATGCATTTTCAGTACCCTTGCATGATATGGTTGGATTCCTTGTGAAAAATGAGTCAGGGTTGCTTTTTGAACCATCTTAAAATTCGCCATATTTTGCAAGTTATGATCATTTTAGTAAAATGTACATTCAAGTTTGTCTATCACTTGGCATATACAAAGTCCTTTCTATGTGCAAAGTTATATTTTTTGTGCTTGGTCACTTTTGTACATTCGGGCTTGTATATTCTAACATACAAGCAAAATATACAATGCAGAATATACATAGCAGACCCAAAAACTTATCAAATATTGAAAAATCGTTGTATATTCGCGCTTGTATATTTTCATATACAAGCGGAATATACAAGCGGACATACAAGGCACTGTTCGACATACATGGCATTGTTCACATGCAAGTGCAAAATATACAATCAAAATGTACAACGACGGAATCGAGGAGGTTATGAATTAGAGTTAATCGCTTGTATATTCGCGTTTGTATATCGCGATATACAAGCGCAATATACAAGGCAATATACATTAAGAAGTATGCATGGCAGAACTCAAAGGCAATTGGAATCTGATTAATTGCTTGTATTTTGGTGATTTACATAGGTTTTAAATGGAAAGACTTAGCCGAATATGGAACGAATGGGCATCAGCAGCACTCTCGCTGATATAAGGTATCGGCATAACAAAGGCCATCGGCAAAGGAAGATTGTGAGTCGCCGATGGGCGATCTCACGCTGATAAGTAAAGAGCATCGGTGAAACAAAGGTGATCGACAGAAAGGTTTTTTGTCCCGCCGATAATAGGGCTTAGCCCGATGGAAAGAAACAAAGGAGGAAATAAACAAAAGAGAAAGGCCATCGGCCAAACAGCGAGCATCGGCCAATGTATTTTTGGACGCGCTGATGGACAGTTTCATGCTGATGGGTGGGAAGGAACAAGGTGGTGGAATTTTTAAACAATATTTTTGGCGCCTGTAGTATTTTTCGGTCAGCGATAGTTGACCCGATATTTTGAGCAGTCTGTATGTGTTTTTGAACGCATTTTGAGAGTTTTTTGGACCCGATTCCTGGATATTTTGCACAGTCACCCGGATTTAAACAGATATTTTAATTCCTTGCTGTTTATTTGATAAATTGGTACTTATTGCTTGTCTTGTCTTGCAGGCTTGCAGTTGAGGAAGCAGCTGGAAATTCAACACAGTGACATCATGGAGGAAGAAAATCTGATCTCAGGAGCAAGAAGATAAAGATGAAGTGTGAGGAAGTCAAGGCCATTCAAGTGAAGGACAAGGTTGCAGCTGAGAACATTACTGCAACAGACAAACATAAGTTATTGCTGAGCTGCCAGAGCTTCTCAGAAGGGGCAATATTTCGCCCAGATTTGACACTGCTCAGAGATATTTTGGAGGACTGGTTCAACTATATTTATTGCTATAACCAGGGGTTTGAACCAGGGGTTTAGTTAGGGTTTATTTGCTGTAGTGAGGACAATCAGAAAGTCTTTATATTGTGCCTCTCTACACTGTAATACTTTACAACAAGGGCTACAACAGGGATTTTAGCTTAGCATAGTTTAGAAGTAGAAGAAGGAGGTCACCTATTTGTCTGCAGTAAGGTGTGCATGGAATGTCTAGCTTCCTTACTGTATCTGTAAAGCTTGTAAGTTCTCTATAATATGATCAATGAAACTAAGAGTCATTCCTACATTGTAAATCATGTATGACTATTTGTTTCTAATACAATAGAATCTGGAGTTCTGCATCTATCTTCTGAGTGTTCTCCTGCTCTTCTTTGTGTTTTGAAATATTTTCTTTGAGAGCTTGCAATTTTAAATGTATGTTTGTGAAAATGCTCAAAACTTGCATTTAAGGTTTTTACTGTGGATTTGATCAAATTACTGTAGTATTTACATAGTAAATAACAGAACAATTAGATCCTTCGGTAGAGTAAATGAGGTGTAGATTAGATCTTTCTAACTTTTCCCAACCCATCTGAAATATTTAGCTGTAAACGCAGAAATCTAAAGAAAGTTGTCTCAAATTTGAAGAAGCATGCATAACAGAGTTAAAAGTAGACAGTTTTCATAAATGTATAAAGGAGAAAGCTGCAATAATTCAAGAAAACCATCTAAAACTTGCAACACAGTAACACTTTTATGCAAAGAAATGAAAAGTATTGACATATCTATGACCTTTTTGCATATTCTTAGTCCAGTAAACCACAAATAAACTCTAAACTACGTAAGGCCCCTTGAACATTACAGCTTCACATTGGCCAACTGAACTTGACCAACTGAACCATTGTAGACTTGGGATTAGTTGAGTCTCAAATGATTCCTTCTTATCTTTCAAGTATAGTTTCAGTTCATTATATGTGAATTTTAACTTATTGTTATGATTGCATCAAAATAATCATCAACAGATCTCTTGACTCTCCCCGATCTGAATCTTAGGCCGCAACTTCTGTTCAACAGCTTGAACCTTCCTTCGGCCAGACCATCCTCATTGCCCTGAGCGAGAAACATTTTATCAATGGCCTCTATCTCACTGATATCAGCTCCAACTCCTCTGATCAAACCCTAACACATGGAGATGCTAGGCCACCTACTATGCACAACCCTTGATCTAGAACATCTGCACCACCAAACCATGAAACATAATAGGAAACAAATGAATATGGTACAATGAAGCCATTCCATTGATTTTGATAGAAATCTCACTAGTGGAATGCTTCACATCAACATTTTGCAACAACAAAATTACAGAAAGGAAAAGAAATCTACAGCTATGCAATTTGTAATTATAGAGAACTGAAAACAAATTGATGACACAGAATAGTTTGATTTCTCCTTAACACAATGCACAATTACATTCGCACAATTACATTCAATCTCCTCTTCGATCTGATTACAATACTTAATCTATATGCCTTTCATTCATTTCTCTAGGGTTTATAAGCTTTCCCTGAGGAACACCAACCCTATTCCAAGTGGCTGGGAGACTGATGCCAAGCGACTGGGAGAAAAAATAACTGATTCCAAGTGGCTAGGAGAAACTAACTGATTCCAACCATCTAAAACTAACAACTTGACAAAAGTGACCTAAGTCACCAGGGACTTACAAATAGAAAGGAAAAATGCATTGGTCGTATAGACCTTATTACAACACAAACATGATTTTCCAAACAAACATGAATTTTAAATGCCTCATGGAGGCCACCTTGTGTTAGGTGTTCCTGCACCATTAATACCTTCATGTCTAATGATGATATGATTGTTCAATTAGTATCATTTGATGTTTTTTATACATGAGCATAACAACAAATTGCAAAGATTTGTGCTATGTAGTCAACATGAGACCAAAGTGTAAAAGGGAGATAGTTAGCTAAAATATTTGATTTTAATTTTGTATTTAGATGGATTATGGCCATGAGGATGACCTGGTAGTTGTAGACACAACTTGCGTCATACATCTAGGTTGAATTAGTGTTTGCTAGGAGGATTATGGATTAGGATAGGATTAATGATCAAAATTAGGTAGATAAGCTAATTGAACTACGATTATGTGCACATAACCATAGGGGTAAGAAATGAGCATAGGCCTAGGTGCAAAAAAAGGCTAGGTATGCAGACCCAACTATGCACAAAAATGAGTCATTTTTAGCTATATAAATGTATCAAGACATCTCCCCAAACAAGGAACAAACGTAAATAGGAAAATGCATTGAGGATGCATTTTTCACCATTAAATTTTCCCTCCACTTTAAGGTGCATGTGAATCTAAAATGAATCATACATCTCTAAATATTTATCATTCTCAAATATGCATAAAGTAAATGCAATAAATAGATGATCATGTGGTTTGGATAAAGGACAAGGATTACCTTTCCATGTTCTTTTTTTTTCACATATGTTCTCCTATAAATTTTTGTAACAAAATAGATAAAAGATTCTATAAATAACTTTTCACTCATAAAATAAATAGAATAAAAAATGAAAATATTAGTGATCATATATACTCTTCAATTGATTACCTCCATAAAATACAATTTTTTGTTTTAAAAAGTCTTATTAAATATATTAATAGTAAACATAAGCAATATAAAAATAGTTCGACAATCAAATACATTGCAAAATAATCATAACTATTAAAATATAATAATCATATCTAAAAACTACATCGTAAAACATGACAATAGACTAGAGATAAAATATAAAAAATAGTTATTTCCCCAAATCATAACTAAAAACTACATGACAATAGATTGAAGATAAAATTTAAAACAAAATTATTTCCCCCAAGTCATAGATAAAAACTCCATGATAATAGACTAGAGATAAAATCTAAAATAAAATTATTGCCCACAAGTCATAGCTAAAAACTACATGACAATAGACTAGAGGTAAAATCTAAAATAAAATTATTGCCCCCCAAGTCATAGCTAAAATCTCTATGACAATAGATTGGAGATAAAAGCTAAAATAAAATTATTACCCCGAAAGCCATAGCTAAAAACTCCATGACAATAGACGGGATAAAATTTAAAATAAAATTATTAGCCCCAAGTCATAGATAAAAATTGTACATGAGAATAGATTAAAGATAAAATCTAAAATAAAAGTATTACTCCATGTCATAGCTAAAAACCAAAATAAAACTAGCAATCGCACCTTAACTTGTGCAATGAGTACGCTGAGATGGCATGTAGATAAAAGTAATTATTGGCTTCTTAAGAAGAGAGCATACCATTTTGTTGTTGGTGAATGGTTGTTGTCCATCCATCATTTGAACATTGAAAGAATGTACTGATATATGTTGGCATGCATGCAAGTAAAGTTGTTTTTTAATAGTAGTGGTTAAAAGCAAGTATGCTTGTAAAGTTTTTTTGTTTAAGTCAATTATTTGCAAGTGATAGCAACCTTTATCGGTCATCTTCTTCTTTCCCAAGCATGTTGAGCCCATGTAATTGAAATGGCAGGCCTGGGTATAGACTTGACAAGGCTTCCCATTGATCAAGTCTTTCTTCTTGTAGCATTGTGTGTTCCCAGTCAGAAGGAGCTTGATCATCATTGTCTATCAATGGATCTAGAGATGTATCATCCTTTCCATTTGTTGGACTTTTGAGATGTTGCAAATGTCCATGTTTGGGCCGCTTCAATAAGTGACATTGTTTTCCATTGTATTGGCCATGACATGTATGAACCAATGAAGGTTGGAAATAGGATGTTGCTACTATTAGAGATAGCTACACTTTACTATGCAATGGGTACACATGTCATCTTTGGATTGTTGGTATGAAACAACTAATTGAAAGTCACTCACTATTTTTTATCTCTCTTTCCCTTTATATATCTTATCTCTATCTCTCTCTCCTACTCTATATGTCTTTCTCTATTCCTCTTCATCTTTCTCTCTATTTTTTAAATGTACCATTACATGAGGCTCTAGTGGAGCTAGATGATCTGGACCAATGCATAAAAAGCTCCACTTTTTGCATTGTAAAAGTAGCATAGCTTGATCTTTAATGTAGGGTTTTCCATTAGAATGCTTGACCATAGCCCCAATTCTATCACACAACAAAATAGTTTTTTCCACTATGTTTATGTAGTTAAGCTTAGTTTTGTAATCCCATGATGGCCAATGATTTTTTGTTTTAAGAAATGTCTCTTCAATTGACATGGATGGTAAAGGTAAAATCTAAAGATAATTATTCATAGGAAGGTTATTCATGTAGCCATGTTTTCTACTTGAAACTGAAAAAGTGCTTTGAATCCATAAATTTTAGTTCAACATGTCATACATAAATAAGGATATGGTTTGCCCATACACCCTTTGGCATACTATACACATATTCAAAGTAAAAGTATTGTGGGCCTTGCTCAAACTATTTAAGCTTTCACTTCTGATCCATAAGGTGATCTAGAACGCCAAATCCAACCAATCTTTTAACATAGTGTGACAAACAAAAATTTATCTTTATTTTCTATAGACAAACCTTTGTAAGACATACTCTCACATCCTCTAGGCTTTTGTTCAATCCTTTTAAAAGGAAACTATGGTTAGCATGACTAATCAAACTAATAACACTAGGATTGTAATTGGCAACATCTTTCTCTTCTCTTTCTTCATCTCTCTCTACTCATCTATCTTTGTGTAACTCTATTTCTCTCCCCACTTTGTATCTCTTTCTTATTCTCTCTATAAAGATCTCTCTCTCCCATTGTATTTCTATCCCTCTCTATCCCTCCTCTCTCTCGTCTCTCTACTCATCTCTCTCTTTGTTTAACTCTATTTGTCTCCCATCTTTGTCTTTTTTATCATTTTATATATAGAGATATATCTCTATATATAAAGATATCTCTCTCTATATAAATATATCTCTCTATATAAAGATCTCTCTCTCTCTCTCTCTCTCTCTCTCTCTCTCTCTCTCATATAACTATAATATAGATTTTATATAAAAATAAGTATATAATTAAATCATTACAAGTTACCACTTGGACAATAAGCATGGAGACCTGATTTTTGTAGATGGAATTGGTATATGCCTTATTAAGTATAACACTTCACAACAAATAAAATTTGATTCCATCTTTAATATTTCTAATGTGGATAATGTCTTATGGTTTCCTTTATATGTGTAAGGCTTAGAAATTATGTGGATGAAGGTATTCACAATAAAATATACTCTATCTCTCTCTCTCTCCCTCTCTATCTCTCTATCTCTATACCTATCTCTATTTGTCTCTTTATCTCCCTCTTTACCTCTCTTCATTTCTCCTCTCTTTCTCTTTCTCTCTCCCCTTCTCTCTTCCTGTATCTCTATTTCAATCTTTGACCTCTCTCTCTCTCTCTGTGTATATATATCTTTGTCTCCTCTCTCTTTCTCTTTCTATATATCTATTTTTCTCTATCTTCCTCTTTATTTGTTTCTCATTCTCTCCATCTGAGCTCTCTGTCTCTATCTCTAGCTCTTTATTTCTCTTCTCTATCTCTATTCCTCTCTTCCTATCTTCCCTTTTCTATACTAGTCTCCCTCTCTATTATTCTCTCTTCCTTTATCACTCTATCTCTCTTCTCTAGGGTTTTCTCCCTCCATCTCTTTGTCCCTCTCTTTCTTTCTAATCATCTCTCTCTATCCCTCTCTATCTCTATACCTCTCCTTCTAGATATCCCTATACCTATCTCTCTCTCTTGTTTTCTCTATCTATCTTTCCCTCTATATATCCTATCCCTATCATGCTATCCTATTCTATTTCTCTTTCTCTACTATGGTTATTTCATGTTCAAAAATTCACTAAAAGGATTCAAATTTTTAGGGCCTAAATTTGGAAGTCGTCCCTGCCTATCAAGCAATTTTTTGTGACAGTTATCAATCTTTATCATTCTCTCTTCCTCTATCACTCTATCTCTCTTCTCTATGTTTTTCTATCTTTATTTTAGTTTTCAATCTCTCTCTCTCTCTCTCTCTCTCTCTCTCTCTCTCTCTCTCTCTCTCTCTCTCTCTCTCTCTATATATATATATATATATATATATATATATCCCTCACTCTCTGTGTGTCTCCCTTCTCTTCCTCTCTTTTGCTTTCTCTTTCTCTCTCTACCTCTTGTTATTTCTCTCTCTCATATCTCTTATCTCTTATCTCTATCTCTCTATTTCTCTATCTTTTTTTTTCTATCCCTCTCTCTCTATCGATCTCCCTATTTATCACTACATTATAGCACTCTTGTAATACTTTTGCATATTTGTTGGAGGTCCATTAAGGTCATCTATAGGTACAAGTCTATTTTAAATTAATCTCTCTCTATCTCTCTATCAATGTCCCTCTCTCTCTCTATAGGTAAAAGTATGGGATTAGTAAGCATCTCCTGATATATATCTTTCTCCCATTCTCTATTTTCCCTATGTCTCTTTGTCACCTCTCTCTTCCCTTTCTCTTTCCAATTCTTTGTTCCTCTCTCTAACTCTTTATCCCTTCCTCTTTATCTCTATTTGTCATATCTTTTCCTCCCTCTCTCCCTCCTCTCTCTCTCTCATACTTTAGGTTTTTCTACCAGTAAATATAAGAAAGCCTCTCCCTCTCTTGTATCTTTATATATTTCTCTCTATCTCCCCTTCTCTCTTTCTCTCTTCCTTTTTCTACCCATCATTTCTATTTTTTTTCATTGTTATAAGACAATGTCAGCCATTGATACCCAAAGTGAGATAGATAAAGATAGAGAGATAGAGAGAGGAGATAAAGGAAGAGTGAAAGAGAGAAGGGGAGATATAGAGACATATATAAACATAGATAGAGATATATATATATATATATATATATAAGAAGAAGGGGAGATAGAGATAGAGGGATAGAGAGAATAAGAGAGAGTGAGAGAGAAGAGTGAGAGATAAGAGAGATAGAGGAAGAAAGAAGCAAAGATAGAGATAGACTGGGAGAGAGATAAAGAGATAAAGAGGTAGAGAAAGAGAGATAGAGAGGGAGAGAGGTAGAGAGGTAGAGAAAGAGAGATAAAGAGACATAATAAGAAAAATTCATATATAAAGATAGAAAGAGAGAGGAGATAGATAATTAGACAAAGAGGAGATAGAGAAACATGTATAAAGATAGAAAGAAAGAGAGATGGTAAGAGAGAAAGAGAGAAGCAAAGAGAGGTATAGATAGAGATAGAGGGATAAAGAGAGGGAGAGATAGATAAAGAGAGATAAAAAGAAGGAGAGATATAGAGAGATAAATGGAGATATCTCTCTCTAATTTAAATATGTGATTTTAGAATATAATATTATATTAGGAATATATATAAATTTATATTATATAAAATATTGTATATAATAATAAATATAATATATTATATATTTTGTATATAAAATAAATTGAAAGAGTATTGGAATGATAGACCATAATCTCAAGTTTATCACGCAATGGAACACTTTTTGTCACTATGTTTATGTAGTTAATCTTAGTTTTGTAATCCCATGATAGGTAATGATTTTATGTTTTAGGAAATGTCTCTTCAATTGTGATGGGTTCTAAAGGTAAAATTTGGAAATAATTATTCATAGGAAGGTTATGCATGTAGTCATGTTCTCTACTTGAAATTGAAAGGTACTCTACCTATCTCTTTTGCTCTCTCTCTCTAGCTCTCTATTTCTTTTTATCTCTCTTGTCTCTGATTCCCTATCACAAACTTCCTCTCTCTAAGATTTCTCTCTCCATATGTTTCTCTCTCTCCTCTCTCTAAGATTTCTCACTCTACCTCTTTTTTTCTCTATCTTTTCTCTCATCCTTTCTCTCTATCTCTATACCTCTCTTTTTCTCTATCTGTTTCTCTATCTTTGAACCTATCTCTCTCTTCCTCTATCTTCTCTATCTCTCCTACTTTATTTCTCTTTCTCACTTCTCTCTCTCCCCCTTCCTTCTTGCTTCCACTCTCTATCTACCTTTCTCTCTCTTTATATCTCTTTTTATCTTTCTCTATTTTCACTCTCTCTATCTCTATCTCTCTCCGTCTTTATCTCTTTACCTCTCTCTCGCTCTCATGATTATGAGTCAAAGCAGATTGTCGTCCAAGGAAACAAACCTCATGAAAAATTGATAAATACTTATATATCAATGTCCAAAAGATTGTATTTCGACAAATAAATTAAATATATATAAGCATGACATATTTAAAAAAGGCAGGAGAGTGGTTTAATACTAAGCACCCATTTATCTCTCTTCTTCTTTCTTTTTGTCTCTCCCTCTCACTCTCTATCCCTATGTCTTTATTTGTAGCTCTCTGCTTTTACTTTTCTCTCTTCCTCTATATCTCTCTATATCTCTTTCTCTCTCCATCTCTACCCTTCTTTCTTCCTCTCTCTATCCTCTCTCTCACACTCTCTCATGATCCCTCTATTTCTATCTCCCCTTTTTTCTCTCCCTCTTTATCTCTCCATATCTCTTCCTCTCTTTGTGCCCCTCTCAATGTCTTTTTCTCTACCTATGTATTTCTCCTTCTCTGTCTCTCTATATATATCTCTCTCCATCTCTATCTTCCCTTCTTCCTTCCTCTATCATATTTATTTCAATTATACTATCATTTGTTGGAATATAGGACCACTGAGAGGGGAGGTGAATCAATGGTCTAGAAACCTTAACAACTTTTTGCACCTTTTAACACACTGAATAGAAAATGAGATAGATACCAAAGAATCATACAAGTATAATGATGAGAAGAGTGTACAAGACCTTAATCAACATAAAGAAAATTAGGGCACACAAACACATAGAGACAAACATGAATCATAACACATGTTTTGATGAGTGGAAAACCCTCATAGGGATGAAAAACCACTCAAAAAATGTCTCATTGGCTTAATAAAAAACATGCCTCACTGGCTACACAAAAGGCTCACTAGCAAGAGAACCTCATTAGTTACAACCTCACTAGCAAATACAACTACCTCACTAGCAATCAGGTGCCTCACTGGCAAGAAATGAACATTAGAAAGAAAAGATAATTTAGGGGGTTTCCCTGATTCACTGCATTACATCAAATGATTTGACCCTCTTCATAATACAAACAACATTATTTATCAAACACTTCAATCCCCCTACAAAACTTGTCAACAACTTATGTCTCCTTCCAGTCAACACATTCTTCAAACATAATCTTTACAAACACAGTGATAGTGTAAACATCAAATCAGAACCCTATATAACAATAAACTTAATATCTATGTAGACATGAAAATGTGTATACTATATCACATACTGTTTATCATATAAGATGGTCTCCTTTTCATACACAAATATAATCAAATACCTCTCTTCATACATTAAAATCCTACTTCACCTTCATAGTCTCAAAAACCATCATATTCGACCACCAGGATTTCAAAGTAAAGACAAACCTATGATCATGACATTTCTCTACAGTATATGTCCTTTATCTACTAGTCTTTTCATCTTTGTATCTTCTTTATGTATTTTGAAACTCTTTCACATAGGTAATAGGAACTCCTTCAAACCATTCTTCTAAGCTTAAACTCCTCTGTAGTATTGATTTGCATCAAAAGTTTAATATAGTGAACATTACCATGTAGGTAACTCTCTTACACACCCAAATCACTAACTTACAATCAAGGATACATCACTATGTGCCTTTTATCAATTTTTTTGGCCTTTGAAGTCAGTTAGAATTCTATTACAGAGTAGTTGGAGCACCATCAAAGAAATCACCTGTCAATTTTAAGCAAGCAACAAGCCCATTGGCATTTGAATGTATTTTAAATCTATGCCTTTCAATGTCTTTTTCGCGCCCGAGCTTCTTTAATTATCATCCATTGATTTTCTTTTTACCGCTCGAATAACCTGGTGGGTCGGTTACTTCACAAGGGGTCGGTCACATCTTATGACTGAAGAACCCTTCACTAGGTCACCTTTTAGTGACACTACTGACAGTCATAAGTCAATTAAAAAACATAACAAAAGTGCCACATTTATTGACAATTAAGAGATACTAAGGAAAGCATTAGGGTTTTTGCTAAGGACTCACCAGGGTTTAGGTTAATAAAACCTTACAAGCAAAAGCAATTGTCTTGTAGTGATACTTGAAGCAAATCTTGTAACCACATCAATTCTTCAAGTCTTTCTATCACATCAACACTCATGTGATCATTAAGCACACAATATCATGTAACATTCAAACCATGATAAACATATTGGAACATAGTTCCAATCAAACATCATGGACTTTTCAAACACCAACATCATCCCTGTCATCAACCATTGTAACTGTGGATTGTATCATCAACATACACCTATGTCTAACTCTTATGATGAACATGAAGGCAAATGATCAAACCAACGTAGAGTTCACTAAAACCAAACACCAACAATTTGATCATGTGATGAAGCATGACAACACTAAAAAAACAAGCATCAACACATGTATGCTTTTGACACCAACACCATCATGAATCTCACCATCATGACACTCACCACTATACCACATGAAGGCATAACAACTACACACCTTTTGACATCAATGACAAATAACTTACATCATAGTTTTGTTAGATATTTTAAATATAATATAAGAGAGAGAGAGAGAGAGAGAGAGAGAGAGAGAGAGAGAGAGATGAGTAGAAATAGGAGAGAGAGGGGGAATAGAGAAGGACAAAGTGATGGAGAGAGAGGGAGATTGATACAAATTAATCTCTTGATCTCTCTATCTCTCTTCCCTCTCTCACTATCCCTTTGTTTCTATCTCCCCTTCTTTTTGTCTCTATCTTTATCTCTATATCGCTTCCTCTCTTTGTGTCCCTCTCTATCTAATTCTCTATCTTCTCTCTTTCTTTCTATTCTTATATATGTCTCTTTCTCTCCTCTCTCTTTTCTTTGTTCTTTCTTACCATCTTTCTTTATCTCTCTTTCTCTACTTGTCTATCTCTCTCTATCTTTCTCTACCTCTCTATCTCTCTCTCTTTCTCTCCATCTCTATCGTCCCTTCTTTCTTCCTCTATCTCTCCTCTCTCTTGATCTCTCTCTCTCCCTCAGGCCTTCATCTCTTTCTCCCCTTCTCTCTCTCATATCTCTACCTCTATGTCCCTCTTGTCCAATTCTCTATCTCCCTATCTTTATATAGGTTTCTCTATCTCTCCTTCTCTCTTTCTTCCTCTCTCTCAACATCTTTCTTTTTCTCTCCCTCTTTATCTCTCAATATATCTATCTCTCTTTCTCTCCATCTTTATCTCCCCATCTCTCTCTCTCTCTCTCTCTCTCTCTCTCTCTCTCTCTCTCTCTCTCTCTCTCTCTCTCTCTCTCTCTCTCTCTCTCTCTCTCTCTCTCTCTCTCTCTCTATTTTCTTTTCTCTCTATGCTTATCTCTCCTCTCTCTCTCCAATCTTTCTTGTGATCTCTCTATCCCTCTATCTCTATCTCCCAAGCTTAAAGAGTTTGAGCAAGACCCATGATACTTTTATTTTGAATATATGTATAGGATGCCAAAGGGTGTATGGGAAAACCATATCCTTATTTATGTATGATTTTGAACTAAAATTTGTGGACTCAAATTACTTTTTGGTTTCAAGTAGAAAACATGGGTACATGAATAACCTTTTTGTGAATAATTATTTTAAGATTTTACCTTTACCACCCATGACAATTGAAGAGGCATTTTATTAAATACAAAAACATTAAACCATATCTACATTTCCCAACATTACAAAGCCTGACTCGATGACAGTAGCAATGAAGAATGGGACTTAAGAATGTGCGTGAATGGGGAAATATTAGCAAAGCCATCCCTGGAATGAAATAGTCGCAACAGAGAAATCGCTTTCTCAACGATGGCAAATTGAAAATGGTGAATAGAATAAACCCGGTGAAATAAAACGGTCATCAATGGGTACGCCAACAATGATTGTATTCATTGAGTGCTTTACTCCATACATGATAGAGACAATGTTGGTGTCTAGGGAAAACATTGCATATGTTTGGTTTGTTGAGCTATTAATGAATGAAATGCAAAACAACTAGGACCATTTCAATCATCTTGCATCCTTCTTGTGCAACGAGTATGCCGGTGATGATTGTATTTGTATAGTGTGGCAATGCCTAAGGTATATCTCTTCTCTATTCCTCTATCAATCTCCCTCTCTTAATATATCTTTATCTCTCTCCCCCTCTATCTCTGTCTCTGTCTCCTCCTCCCCTTCTCTCTGTCTCTTTTTATATCTCTATGTTTTTCTATTTTCTCTTTCTCTCTATCTCTATTTCTCTCTCTTTCTCTTCTATATCTCTCTTCCTCTCTATATCCTTGTCTATCCCCCCGTCTCTCCCCATTATACCATCTCCGCATTGACACCTACACTCGTGACTAACAAGTGCAATCCTAAAGTCTTCCTTATACAACCCATCACAACATAAAATCATTTCATTTGCTTGATGTATGCACCATTGTACATTAGCCATACTTTTTATTACATAATTTATATTCCATTTACATTGCACATATTTCACCATTATAACTTTCACTAATCATTCTATTTCCTAATGACATGGATTCCTATATTCATTCTTTTCTAATGATTTGGATTTATATATTAAGTATAAAATTTGAAAGTTATACGATTCAATTATAATTATTAATTATTGTAAAACACTAATTCTATTAAAAAAAATAGATTACTTCTTTTTTATCTAATTATTAATTATTACAAAACACTAATAGTATTAAGAAAATAGATTTTTTTTTTTTAATAGCGTAAGCTAAGGTGACTAAGAAATTGTGATATAATGTAAATTATTAAATATATTTAATACAATATTATATTATAAAATCATACTCTCTTACACTTTATTTCAAATAGAAATATTCTATATAAAACATTTATTTCTTTTAATGTTATTTAATTAATTATAATAATAACTATTAAAAATTTCTTATAATGTTATTTAATTAATTATATTAATAACTATTAAAAATTAATTTCTTCCATTCACTTACGTGTATCAGCGGCAAACGAAAACAGAAAAAAACTGGCAAAAAAAAGGCGATTGTAAAATGGGGAAAACGAACGGTCAGATTTCTGTACATCGTCTTGCATCCTTTATCGACAAGTCTCAGCCGTCGATATCCTCGCCAGGCCAGTACCTCTCACAGAGGGAACGCAGTCTGCGTAATTATTGCCTCCAAGTCCAGTGATTATCAATACGATTTAAAACGTGCGTGGGATCACATTATTTGCGTAGAACTGTTTGGTGTCATGGCCCTCTTGTCGTATTAATTAATATCTTATCATATATACATCCAAATCCAATTCACTCAAGTTGCGAAAATTTCAGAGTGTGCACAGTTCCGTACAATAATTCTAACCGGACATTTGCGCAACTTTGGGCAATTCTTTTCTCAATTTTAAATCAATTTTATTATTTGGACGGATTGGACCACAATTGTGTGGTTATTGTACACAATCTGACTACTGTTATGTGAGAACAAGTTGTGGGGACAGACGAGTTAGGTTAAAGTTCCAGTTACCTAAATCAATAGTTAATATAGATTTTTGTTGAATTAGAACATCCTGGCCAGACATGTTCACTGCTTCATTGTTTATATATAGGCTATATGATGATGTTTGTTTACACCACTCCATTTTGGAAAGCTTATTAAGTAAAAAAAGGCTGAGGCTACTATAATGGAGAAGGAAAGTTCAGCAGAGTTAAATGTGAAGATTGTGGAGTCATGCCTGGTGCCACCATGCCTGCCTTCACCCAAAGCCACCCTTTATCTCTCTAACATTGATAACCAGTTAGCACTGAGAGCCTTCTTTGATATAATGCTTGTCTATGAGGCTGGTGACAACATTTTGGAGGATCCTGTAAAAAAAAATTAAGGAGGCTCTGTCAAAGGTGTTAGTGTATTATTATCCTCTGGCTGGGAGGCTGAGAAAGAAAGAAGATGGGAAGCTTCAAGTGGAGTGCACAGGGGAGGGTATTGTTTTTGTGGAAGCTATGGCAGACAACAATCTGTCAGTCCTGGGGGATCTGAATGAACTCAAACCATCATTTAGGCAGCTGCTTTTTCAGTTTCCTTCCAATACAGATATAGAGGACCTTCATCTTGTAATTCTTCAGGTAGCATTATTTTACACTTAGGTTAACACTCCGTATTACTTTTATACCTTAAATTCAAACTTCATTAAATGATATATTACAAATCTTAAAAAAAAAAATACATTAAATTTATTACAGTTCTAGATTTCAATATATGAGATAGTTCCAATGGCTGAAATAGTATTTGTGCATTTAAGGCCCAATATTTTTATAAGTTTAGCACTTGTGACTTTAAGGTTGTTAGTGTTGACTATAAGTACTAATAATTGATGATGTGGTCCTGAAACCTTAGTTATAAGCAAGGGCCTTGCCAAATAAACTACTGTAAATTTTTTGGAGTGATTAAAATTGCCATGTATGATTTTGAGAGGCCTGAAGTTAGGGTGCTCAACTACTGGGTCCTCTCCCCTATCTTCCAACTGAAGGGAAAACTTAAAAAATACTAAAAAAAGTTTACATACATCTTATGAACTTCATGCAACATTATGAGTGCACTAATTTTTCTGTAATAGAGATTTTTTTTCTTTTGTATAATTTTTTTGGGACAAAGAAAGAGTTTGAATTGGACTAAGAAAATGTACATTGTAAAATATTAAAAGTATATATTTTATATTATAAATGTCTTTAGACCATTTTTTGATTAATTTTATTTGTACAATTATTTAATGTAATGTATATGTATCTTATTTTCTAAATTTAAGTATACTTCATTTATTATTTATTGTTGGTTATTTTATTTAGTTTTTTATGTGTTTTTATTATATCTAGAAATGATATAGTGTAGATAGTTTTTATATATCTCTATAACATTATATTGTTCACTTTCTTGTAGGTAACACATTTCATATGTGGAGGATTTGTTGTGGCCGCTGGTTTTTATCATAGTGTATGTGATGGATGAAGGGCTAGTCAATTTCTAAAAGGCCTTGTAGAGATGGTGAGGGGAGATGTTAAACCCTCTATTGAGCCAATATGGGAGAGAGAGCTTCTTATGCCTAGGAATCCATTATTTTCTAATATAGAATTGACTGAACAAATTGGAAGGGATACATTCCATCCATATCCACCTTTAAAATATGAAGAATTGGTTCAATCATCCCTAATTATAGACTTTGAAACCATAAAATACATGAAGCAAGGAATTATGCAAGAATGTGTGGACCTCTGCTCTACATTTGAAATTGTTGCAGCATTGGTTTGGCGAGCAAGGACCAAGGCTCTTGAAATTTCACATACTATAACTATGAAACTTATCTTTGCAGTAGATGTGAGGAGATCATTTAATCCCCCTCTTAAAGAGGGATACTATGGAAATGGCTTTGTTGTTGCATGTGCATTAGCTACTGTCCATGAACTCCTAAATGAACCACTTTCACATATAGTGAATATTATAAGGAAATCAAAGATCTCACTAAATGACAAGTATCTAAGATCAATAATTGATATGGACCATTTTCCATTAGATATTTATATGAACCAAGATAATCTAATAGTGAGTGATTGGAGGTGGTTAGGATTTAATGAAGTGGATATTGGATTGGGAAGCCCAATTAATGTAAGTCCTGTTCAGTGGAATGGAGATTCGTTCAACACACCAAATTTTTTTATCTTCCTCCATCATTCAACAATAATACTTGATGGATTTAAGATATTGGTTTGGATGTACCCACAAGCATTCATATCATTTGAAATGGAAATAAAAACCATCATTGAAAACTATGTTCCAATTTCAAGGGGTTGTGATCAAGTGGTTAAAATGTTTGGTTCCCATGGTGGAGACCCAAGTTCAAATCCCCAAAGTGACATGTCTAAGGTAGTTCAAGAAGTTATTTGTGGAAAAGGATTCATAATCCAATGTAATGCAAGTTAGATTGCTAGTATATAGTTAGTTGTCTTCCCCTTGAGTAGATTGTTAGTATATAGTTACTTGTCTTCCCCTTGAGGTAGTTCAAGAAGTTATTTGTGGAAAAGGATTTATATAGTTAGTTGTCTTCCCCTTGAGGTAGTTCAAGAAGTTATTTGTGGAAAAGGATTTATAATCCAATGTAATGCAAGTTAGATTGTTAGTATATAGTTAGTTGTCTTCCCCTTGAGGTAGTTCAAGAAGTTATTTGTGGAAAAGGATTTATAATCCAACGTAATGCAATGTAAAATGTACGAAATCCCACAATATTATATTTTATATGAGCAACAATGAATTAATTTTGCAATATTTGTGAATGCCATTTTTTTAAATGGTATTAGAGAAGTTACTAGTCTTGGGAAGATGGAATGATTCTATGCCTTACACATTTAAGATTTTGAATGCAAGCAATGAAGTTTGTGAATTTGTATTAACGGGAAGAAGGTTTCAGAAAGACATTTAATGAGGGATTTTATCGAATGAGTGTTTGTTTACCTATTGGGATGCATTCCACACCAGTGCGCAAATTTTACCATGGGAATAGCAATTATTTTGCATTCATTGTTGATCGCCACATACAGATTATTGAGGATCTTTTTGTTGTGGAGTATATCACTCGTTGCATTGCAAGTCTTCAGTAGAAGTACACAGAGAGTGGTGGATTGCAGTTTTTTGGTCTGTCAGCCACATGTGGATGTTGTGAGCGTTGGAAGAAAGATTGTTGTTCTTGATTTCAAAAATATTAAGAGTTTCCAGCCTGCCAATTCCTTTCTAAGAACTGTACGGTGAGTTTACAGTCCACAAAGAGCCAAAAACGCATGGACATGCGGCACCTCATTCTGTCCCTTTCCTTTTTTAATATCAGTACAATTTCATCAAGAATAGATTTATATTTTTAGAGAGAGAGAGATTTTAGTTTGAAAACAAAAACAACAAGGGTTGTGCTGCAGCAGCAGTCCCTGTCTAAGCATAAAACTATGACCATTAAAATATGATTAAATTTTGACTATATGATTGAGAATGTGGCATATAGGTAAAGAAGCATGTATCATTATTACATATCCAAGTAAATTGCAATAAAAGGGCACGGCACATTGTGTTCGAATGAACCAGACAAATGCAATAAAATCAATGGTGCAAGGAGAGCTGCCTAATACTATTCAATGTGGTTTTAGTGTTAAATCTAATGACATGGAACAACCAATATGGCAGATGTTAAGAATGTGGTCCAAGCTGGTTCTTGCAGCTTGCTAAACCAAATTTATAACCTAACCCAAGATTTACTAAGCAGAAAAGATGTACATAATAGATTTTTTGTAGAGAGGATACCTAACATTTGGACTAGAGTCAATGCAAAATCCATGCCATGCTAATTGCACCTGTTCCACAGTGGAATCTACATAAAATAGATAGATAACGACTTTCAGACTATAAGAAATAGCCGAATTGCATAATCAAACCAAAAAAGGTGATTAAAAGAATAACAATTAGGATCCCAAGACAAAGAACAACTAGTCCTTTCTTGAGTGAAACCAGAGTTGGATGATTCTTGTGTTTTTTTTAGAATATAGTAAGAATCTTAGTTTTCTCGAGATGGGGTGATGTTTTAATCCCATTATTGCTGCATGTTTCACATACAAAGAACAATTATGAGTTTATCTATGATCAAAAGATATCAACAAATTCATTCCTAACGTTCATCACCAGAGTCAGTTTTACTCTCCGTCTCTACTTCATTATTATGCTAACCATCCAACACATCCAACACATAATTGAACTGATCGAGTGTTGGATCAAACCCATTGAGATCTGCATCAACTGAAGCAAATTATGCAAAGCAAGACCATAAAACTAAAATGTAAATAAAGAATAACATAATGTACCATAAGCAATGCTACCCAAAGCCATGTCAAGCAACTACTCTCCTAACATTTGAATTGAAAAAGCTAATCTAGCTTCTCACCTCCTGAAGCTTTTGCATCTTGGTCAGCATTGAGTAAACCACTGGAAAAACCATTTGAGAAATGATTTTGCTGCACGAAAGGCATACTAAGTTGGCTTCTAGCTTGACTTCTTTGCGCATCTCCCAGATGCAAATCAACAAAATGTAGACTTTCTAACTCTACAACTTGCTCTTGCTCCTCAATCTTCCTTCTAATCATTTCTGAGCTCTCAGCCAATCTATAACCTGATGTTATACAAAGGTCAAACATTTCATAAGCTAGTAACATCTTATAAGCTCACGAATTGATTTATCAAATCAGATTATCACAATAGTCTTTTCACTTTCATACCATAAGCTAGACAGATGAAATACAAGAAATTTTGTGAATCTGTTTCTTGTCGAGCAAAGGTCTATTGCAAGTCCACGGTTTAATCTTTGGTTGAAGTACCCATATCCATAAGTATGGGATTTAGATATCTGTTCCAGCTTCTAGGTCTAATCACGATGCCCTTAACAAGTACATTGCAAGTTCCCTGTTTGGCCTTCTGGTTAAGGGTCCATATCAGCTATTATGAAGTTATATGAGTTTTGTTCTAGATTCTGAATCTAACTGCCAAGCCCTTGAGCAAATAATTTTGTTTGATCTGCAAGTTGGTCTAGAAGTCTGTGGATGCCAGTGTGAATAAATAACAAAGAAATTGGGAGCCTTGGAGAGGACCCCGGTCCGGTCTTTTAGTTAAAGGCCCATATTCTCATGTACAAATCTATGAGTACCGATTGAGCTAGGAAATCTAATTGTTAAGTCCTTATAACTAACAATTTTGTGTGGTCTTTATGTTGAGAAAATTTTGAGAAGGAAAACAAAATGGCTAATAGGAAGTTTAGAAACCTAGGAGTCTTAGCAAGGAGGGATATTTCTGGCTTCCATGCTTGTCAGGCAGTGAAAACTGATTTTAAGATACTAATCCATTGCTTTGTTGTTTATTTTTTCAAGAACGTTGGTTATGACACCAGAGCGGCAAAGGGCAATATGGGCAATTTCTGGTAAGTGCTATAATGAAAAGAAAATTGTGTAGTTTTGTGCTAATCTATTTGATGAAGACAATCTTAAATACTTTTGTATAAAAGGTTACAGAGTTGATGCAAGGCTAAAAAAGACATAGCCCAGTGTATCACCAAATACAGGTCATATTATGTGAATAAAGCAGAACATGTTGCAGCTGTGCAAACTTTTATGCCCTTGTCAATTCCACTTAACAAGAACCCTGGCATCACAAACATAGTGATGATTTCCTTTGGCTAAGACTAATTTCACTATCTGGGGTAAACATATGTTATGAATCCAAACATTTGTTTCTACTGATAGGGGATCCTCATATCCTGTATAGGTCCATAAATCCTGGGAACCAAAGCTTAGTTAGCTTTTCTTCATTTACTTTGGTTTTAAACTAGATATCAATATGTGCAAATAGTTAAGAATGGTCAAAAATGGCCAATGAGACTCAAATAAGTTACACAATGGAACAATTGAGTGATCTCAACTAAAGTGAGTCAAAGAAGGACAAGAACATAAAATAGCTGGAAAACTCCAAAACATAAATACTAAGCAACAAATGCAATGTCTAAAAGACCAAAGAGAAAAGCAATCATGTCAATCCATGCTGGTGGATGTGGTGCCACAAGCAAGGCAAAAAATACCAATGGAATCATATCAATTGTGTAGTGTGTGCAGAGGTGATGTACTGAATTGGTTTTGCTTTATTGGCCACTATGTTGATCAAAACTACATGATCAGACAACTCCCAAGATTATTAGAATAAATTCTGAAAAAGGTCATACCAGGACCAACCTCATTCTTGTCTGCTAGGAAAAATAGTGATAATAAATGACAAGAAACCCGATCTAGTAGCCTAACAAGAATCAGAAAGAATAACAAGAATAACTGATTCCTTGTGTGATATTATGATATTATAACAATTAGCCTAGCAAAAAACTCAATAAAAATATAAAAGATGAATAGGCTAAAAACAAGAAGCAACAAGACACTTCTTATCTGGAACAAGGGCCTTTGTTTGATAAAAACAATATCAGAAGTACCCAAACCCACTTCTTGTCAAAATAAACATTCAATAGCATAAAGAAGAAGATAAAGAGTAAAAATCATTCTTTTTTCTTTATCAAATGCTTCTCGGAAGAGATACACCAAAAGAATTTTAATTATCAATGCCCATGAGTTTTAAATAAAGAATGACACTAACTTGAAAATAAATAAAATGGTGAAATTCTATTTGCATCAGTCAAGCATACAAAAATATATGGTCAAACTTTGGCACATCTATCGCAATTCAGTCCAAAGAATAGTCCTAACCATAATCACACTTTTGCAAAAGTGTTTAATGCTTGAAAAGAGAAACTATATGAAACGTACCTGATTGACAAAGCCCCAAAACAACACTGAAACAACCACACTTCCCGATAGCTCTGCCACGACATAAAATAGACAGAATGTCCATATCCTAAGAATTGCGAGTAGTCCCAGAAATCTGGAACCCAACATCTAAAGAAGCTTGTCTACCAAACCGTCCAGGTGCAAATATACGTTGAGAGGATATAGAATAAATGTGAAGGCACTGAAGAAGGCTATAAACGGTAGATGCAACTATTAATTGTTTTAGAGCCTGCAGAAAACCACAAAGCCATACAAAGAGATTCAAATTAAATACTCAGTAGTAACTACGAAAAGTAGATACAAGAAATATATATCTAGTTTACCAATGCTAGAGGAGGTTGATAGAACAATGGGGTTTGCATTTTCTTCTCAATAATAACCATGTAGGTAGCTTAGTCCTCATCATGCTTGCATCTTTAGAAACAAAAAGTGGAATTTCTAATTCATCAGTACCTGGTGCTTCAATGTAGCTAAAATTTTTGTATGCATTGGAGATTGAGAAATAACGCCATTTGAAGGAGGTATGCCAACAAGATCACACATGAGCTTTAAAAATGTAATTAGGCAAAACTCAATGATTTTTCATAGCAAGAATCCCAACAAAAGCAAATCATAATGGAAAGAAGATGTCTTTCTCAAGTTGAATTCCTTTCGCTGAGCAAGCTGAGAAGCCACGTTGTGGTCAAAATAGTAAAGGACAACAATCATAGTAGCTGGAATAAATGCCCCAATATTATATAACAATGGAACATCCAGCATTTGTTACAAGGAGTAAAAAGCCCATCAATGATAAAAATGGAGTGTAAGTACTTCAAGGATCTAATAAGATTGCAACAATATATCTGCACTACTGCCCCTCAAAAATACAGACATACGCCGTATCGATATGCATGAAAAGTTGAGCAAACATTCAAATTCATGATCGTTATGCCTCTCAGTCTCAAACATTACCACTCAAGTAATTCATAGATACTCATTCTTGCGTATTTTGTTTTTATATCAAAGTGAAAAACAAATAGACAGACAATTTTATCCTTTCCAACTTCCTTGAAATTGACCAATGTGATGAACTAGAAAACCCCATGATATGTACAAATCTAAATATGACTTGAATTGCAGACAAATCAACATTAAATTTGTTTCAAAGAGTGTTTGTGTGGAGGCGCAAACTTCTATGGCCAAGAATAATGCTGCAGAGCCACAGACTCCAGCAACGACCAAGAAACAATTTCAGGAGCCTCTTCTTGTTTGATATGTTGTAAAGACCATGAATTATCACCTTATTTTCTGCCTTAGTCCATTGCTCCACATGCTGACATAGAAGACGAAGCAAATGATCTGTTGGCACATGTCCTGAATACATCAGGTAATTTGGATCCAAGGTCAGCAAAGCTCTAATGTCTCGAAGTGCACCATCATAATCCTGAAGAGCCAGACAAAACCAAGCCCACAGTTCAAGGCAATCTGGAGAAACCTTAAACCCTAAAATTCTATTTATTTTAATAATTGTTGCATGAACTTTATTTTCATCCATTAATGTAGCAACTCTAAATCTTTATAGATATGGAAGAGTTGGGTTCAATTCTGTGGCCATGTTTAAGCCCATCATTTTTTCTTTTCCACAGCAGTATAGAGAACTTCCCTGATACATCCATCCTACTGGCTTGTAGCAAGAAATCAGACCATTATCCTCTTTATAAGCAGAATACCTATGGCCCCGCTTGAGCTTTGCTCTTGCCACACCAGCTAATGAGTACACATGCCCCACTTCAATAGCAGCTTCAAACCAATTTTGTGCATCCCAATATTGTTTTCTTTCTAGCATCACACAACCCAATTGATGCAATGCGAGAGCCCTTTGTCTACGTGAAGTAGCACACTCCCTTAACCTCTCTAAGAGATTAACATAAGTATCTGACGCCACGTCATCCTCCATTGCTACTTGGTTTAAAAAGGAATGCAAAAGAAGTATGTCCAACCATGGCCACTCTTTTCCCACCTTTTAACTTACATAATAAATTTGAAACCTGGGGATTCTGTAAAGATTTTGGTAGCTCCCTTAGAAAAACCTATAGGTAGGAAGCAACAAGTAACTCTACATTTTTCTCAAGACCATACTCAATGAAGATCTCTGCATCATGCATATTGTAAACAAGGCTTGCCAGATGTTGATCACAGGAAGACTTCTCTTTTTCACAACAGAATTTGTTGGCAAATGACAAAAGCTCAAGCACAATCTCTGGGGAAAGAGAGTCCAAACAACCTATTTTTTCTGAATTCATTCATAGCCTTCATGCCCTACAAGGTGATCACATTATCAGAAAAGTTTATTCTTGATCTTTGTGACTCACTGAAGCAACCTAAGAGCATAGCATGAAAGGGGATTGAAAGCGCAACAATATTCTCACGAGTGCAGGCAACCTTCACATCACCCATGCAAAATATGACATCTTCTCCAGCAACAGCTGAAGTAGAACACTCTGATGCCGGTTCACAATCAACCAAGGGTTGTCGACAAGGGCAAGGATAAAAAATAGTTACAGGTGAATATCCAGCAATTAGTGCAGCTTTAGGGCATTCCAATGCCCTACCACTACAATGCATGGGTGGCATATTCTCATCAAGCTCCTCCTCACGTTTCTCATATCTCAGCCAGGCTGAAAACACAATCTTCTCATTAATTTGAGAGGCATGCTGGCGTACAGATCGCAAACTGGGTTGCAGCAATTTAGTTTCATTTAAGCCTCTAAAAACAAAAGACTGCTCTAAATATAGGCCAGATTTTTCCTTATCTGAGGCTCTCTCAAGTTCTCCATATATTGATGCCAAGGTCTCCACATGGTCCACAAGCCTCAAGTGTGGATTTATTGGAGGCTCCAGCAACTTTGTAACACATGAGCTGCAATTCACACAAAACAATCAAACAAATATCCTCTTGATGCAAATCAAATTCTAATACATACAAAGATCAGACAATCTCTTATATGAGAGCTGTTGAAAAAAAAATGAACTAGCAACAATAACCCGAACATCAAACCTTTACAAGATAAAGTCACACAAAGCAAACAAATTAACCCTCTTTACCACAATCACCCCAATTCAAACCCTAGCACCTCACCACTCCCACTCCCACCTTGCTCAAGAAAAGACACACAATCTATATTAATTTCACGCAATCTCCAATGTGTGAACTGCAAAACAAATTTGAAGGAACAAAAAGCAACCTGAACATCATACTTTAAAAATACAATTCATGCAAAACAATCAAATGAACCCTCTACCATTGCGTATATCCCAAATCAAACCTTAATCCTCACTCCCATAAAAATACACAATCACTATTAAAGCCATACAATCTCCAATGTAAAAACTGAGAAACAAAATTTCTGCAACAACAATCAACCTGAACAAGATCTTTAAATATGCAATAAGCACAATACAATCAAATGAACCCTCCTTCATCAATACCACCCAAATTCTCCACCCCCATCCCCAACCTAAATTAATAAAATATTAAAACGGCAATCAACATAATGTTCAACTAGTCTCCAAAATGCAAACTGAAAAACAAATGCAAATCAACAATAATAAACTTGGACATCAAAGTTTAATGCAAAATAAATAAATAAAGAAATAACTTCAGATCAATAATAATGTGCATAAACTGTTACTTTTAATATAGATTCAATATCAACAATAATATGAAAATAAACTATAATAACAAACACACATACAAGAGCAAAGCCATAGTAACCCAAAAATAAAGAATAAATTGAACCATCCAAATCTAAAATGCGAAAGTAAAGCAACAGTGTCATATATTCTTTGAATCCTTATTTCAGAATCAAGTGTAAGCTAACAACAAACAAACAATAACACAGAAAATGTAACCATATTATATGTTTCGCAAGAAAGCCCAGGCAACCAAAAGATTAGCATCACATACAAAATCCAAGTCCAAAATGTAAAGCTAAATCAGCATTGGCTCCTATTCTTGGAATCTCTATTCCAAAATCAAGGAAATTAATGGTAGATGGAAGGCAAATGGAAACCAAAGCACCAAAAATAAGCATTATAAATATTTTGCAGCAAAACCATAACAGACATAATAAACAAAATTAAATGAAAAATCCAAATTTAGAGTGAAAAATTAAAGCAGCAGTAGCTAACATAGAAACTTCCTGTAACTCGCTATGTTACAATTAAGTAGAGCAATGCAAAATTGAAAATCAAATCTAAAGTTATAGAAAAAGTATTCAAAGATGCTTCACAAAAAAGTAAAACAAAACCTGGCAAATTAGTGAAGCCAAGAGAAACCAAACCTTAAGAATGTTTTACAGGAAAGCCATAGCAGACAGAAAATAGAAATTAAATTCAAAACCTAAAATATAAAGTTGACGCCACAGCAGCATCTAGATGCTGAGACAATGAATGATCATCCAGATCGAGTAGTGTTGAGAAATCAGATCAGATAATGCTTCTCTAAATCTTTTTTTCAAATAAATAGTAAATTTCTATGTTATTGATGCATGGAAATGCTCTCCTGTAAGATTTTGGAATACAGTCCCCTTGTGGAGTGACAAATAGGATTCCAGGCCCTGAACCATGACGTGTGTAGGATCCATCAAAGTACATTTTCCAGGTTGCGGGAGGCAAGACAGAAAAATAGCTTCATCTTGAAATTTTGAGATAAGCAGATGATTGGTTGGTATAGGTGCATCTGCTAGTTGATTATCTATTACCTATCCCTTGATGGCTTTGTGATCCATGTACTCAATGTCAAATTCACTTAAGATCATGACCCATTTAGCCACGTGGCCTGTGAGAGTAGCCTTGGATAAAAGGTACTTAAGTGGGTCAATCTTTGAAATGAGTTTTGTTTTATGACTGAGCATGTAGTGTTGGAGTTTCTATGAACTAAAGATGACAGCCAAGCATGCTCACTCAATTGGTGTGTAGTTAATCTCATAACCCACTAGATTATGACTAATATAATATATGGCTCTTTCGTTTCCTGTATCATCATGTTGTGCCAAAAGTGCCCCTATTGTTGCTGAAGTGGCGGAGATATACAATAATAGGGGATGTCCTACAATACATGGCATTAGTACAAGAGGTGATGCTAGATATTCCTTTAGTTGATCAAAATCTTTCTAAAAATTGGAATCCCACTTGAATGCTACATTCTTACGAAGGGCATGCTAGAATGGATGACATTTATCTTCGAATTGTGCTATGAAACATCTTATGGATTGGAGTTTTCCCTAGAGGCTACACAGCTGCTTCAAATGTTTTGGTGGACGCATTTCTACTATGGCTTTGACTTTCGGTGTGTTAGTTGACAGATTTGTCCTTCAAGAGTAAATGTAGAAAACGACTCAAGACACCCAAGAAGAAGAACAAATAGTACTAACAATTGAAGAAGTTGTCATTGGATTGACAACTTTCCTTTGAATTTTAGAGGTACATCTCCCTCTTAAGATATGCAACGAATAAAAATATGGGGTGTGCTTTTAATCAGAAAGTAGAAAAGGTGTATTAACATCTACCCATCACCATGAAATAGATGTGGATGACTGATTACGGAAAGAAATGAATGTAGATAAACGATACATGGCCCACTTATCCAACATTCATAAACAAGAATAAATTGATTGAAAGATACAGTTATATCCCACCTTAACACATGTCAACATAAAAGAAGCAATATCGAAGACAGATTACAAATTGACACACGAATAATTGCAACCACAGAAGACACTTGGAGACACAAAGTTCTGTAAGTAATTCTTCATTTCTTCAATATATATCCAAAACTCAAAGTTTCTGTAATGCCTCTATACATAAGTAGAGTTAAGAAAAATATAACTGGAAATTAATACAAAATAGTCATGCTCTTCTTCCCTATTGTTCACAGATAGCCCCCGGAAAAAGATACCTTCTTTCAAAAGACCTCCCCCCTTTTATAACTTTCAAAACTTCCCCAGAATTATAATTGTTCGAAACGGTCTTTCAAGTAACCGTTATCAAGAAAGGAACTAAAAAATGGAAACGGTTACATTACAGAGGAAATACAATTATTATCACTAATTACAAAACATCTTCATACATGCAAGACAAGTGGCATTAATTTACCCCTAATTTCAGGCGTATTTCCATAAAAATTTGGTGCAGTTCAGCACGTTCTTCTTCTTCCTCTAGGACGTCAATCATCCTATGGTATCCAGCATAGCTAGTTTTCTCCTTCCAAGCAACTACATGCCCAACTGGGAGATGATATTGATTTGCTCCTCCTGGGGTCAATGTAAATCAGGTTGCAGGACAGACATAGGTTCATCATCACAAATTTCGTTGTCCACAGGAAGTCCCATTCTGAAGATAGCTTGGCTGACAAGAAAAACTAGACATAGAGAGCACTGCAACCTTTACTTAATTACACCAGTTAGTAATGATGGTTTTTAAACTTGTTAATGTTGCATTACCACCTTGGCGAGCTTTGTTACACTTGTCATTTAAGAAGTAATTAATACATCATCAATTCTGCATCCTTGAAAAGTTAGTCTTAAGATTTCGCTTGTGTTTCATAACTTTTGAAAAGACATTCACCGCATATCGCACGAGCAGTCTAATGAGCTGATGATACCTTGGAAAATGGGCACTGTGAAGATGTTGATTAGTCGGGGGTCAGAGCAAGTTCTAAACTTTGAACCTTGAAGAGGAGTTACGCAAAATTTGAAAATTTTTGACAATGGGTGAGGTCAGGGTGTCGGAGCTTTTATGATCTTCGAACTGTGAGAACATCATTCAAAAAATTTGAAAATCCCCGACACAAAGGAGAAGTTAGGAACTCAGTTATTTCTTAAACTCTAGAACATAAGTCAGGGAAATAAAGGTTTCATGAACGCGTAAAATGCCTGATGACAAAGACTCAAAAGACTTTAAAACTTTTAGAACTAGAATTTGAAAATTTTGAGTTCAAATTTTGGGGCAACAATAGGGTCTAATTGGGGACAAGGACTGCAAAGGACGAAGCAAGGAACCCAGAATCACAAGTACGGATCAGTGCCTTATCCATTGGGCAACAAATTCAAACAGCACAGGGAACAAAAGAGCCAAAACAAGCCAAAAACAGAGCAAACAGGAAAGGAAACTAGACTACCAGCACAACAAAAACTCCTGATATATACGTGGCAGGAAGATCCTATCTCCCAATGACCTTAGAGTAGTCATGCAAATCCATTGACCAGCTGGGCGAAATAGATGCCTGTGTGAAATAATACTGGATGCACAAAAAGTCCACAAGCAACCAGTTGCAAGCTTGTGACCACCATGATCAAACTAATAAAAATGACTTCAGATAAAAATCTTCTGGATATGGTTTGATGCCCTAGAAGCCATTCTTCATTGTATACTCCTCCAATTTGACATCTCTCATCAATATTGCCCAGCATGTGATTACCAACTTCTGACTGAAAAACACTAGTTGTGACCTCATGATGCACTTGATTTGACAAGCCTAGAGAAACCAATCCTCGAATTGGACATGTTGGTCTTTACTTCCGAATCAGCAGAGGGTTTGCCAGTTCCAATGCATAGGCAGATTCGGCCAACAAATATAGGAGGTTGCGTGAGCTGCCTCCCCTTCACTTCTAGTTCAACCGCACTAAGGGGGTATCCCTATAGCTAAAGATTTAACCTTGACTCGCCCAATGACAGAAAGATTTAGCTTTTCAGAATAAGTAGAATACTCTCACGTGTGGACCAAGATTTGTGTGACAAATCACAAGGTTAGCAACATTCTTGGACATGTGTCTGGTTATGGATGAGAGTATGCAGGGGTTCTATTTCTACTCCTACAACTAACGGGTTGGAAATATGGAATGATTTGTATTAATATTTGGAGTTATGGGATTTTCCCAGACCCTTTGAACAGACAAATTCCCAAACCAGTGCCTTATCTGGGCAACAAAGTCAATTCTATGAATGCAAATGTTTCCCTATGACAACATAAATTCATATCCAGAGGACTGAGGTAAAATATTACTACCTTACAGCAATATATCCAAGAAAGAGTATTACCTATGATCATACTTTGCAAATCCTATAATGTAATCCATTTTCCTTTGTATCTGATCAAAAGCCTATTTAACCACTCCTTGAGTAGACGCAAGAAATCAGACACACAGTACAACAAGTATATATTGAAAAACTTGGAAGCCCTTGACAACCTTGTTTGAAAGGAAAATAAATAACACACAGGAGAGAATCATAAGCAATACACACACCAAGTGTTATTCATTTAAATTCAATCTGCATAGAAAGTTGTCATACAAGAATTTATCATTTAGAAAATAAGAAGGACTGATACACCAGACCAAGGACTGAGTCTGCAACAAAAAATGCCTTTCAAAATGTGAACACCTTGTGTTCAAGGTCAGAGCAGAAAACCTAAAAATATCCCCCCCAACGTAGAATGGCTAAGTATTCCCCTTAAGGAGCACACAAGCTTCTAGCCACCTACATTTTGACAAACTTCATAAATACAAGGATTATCTCTTTCAGATTTTTGATGAAACAATCCAATCCTTCATCAATTCGAGTCGCTAAAGCAGTCAAAATCACCATAAAAGCCAGCGGCGCAAGCAACCTGGACCTTGAGCACAGAAAGATATGTGATGTTCTTTCCATCACCGTGTAACATGGTTAGTTGACTGTGGAAAGAGCGCGCAAAAAGGCGCCAATAGACATTTCAAATGTTTATCCTCAGCCGCAAGATCAGGCTCCATGCAAGCAAGATCAACGGCTGCAATCTTTCAAATTTGTGAGATCTAATTATCCCACATTCATCCTATAGTGACCTTTTTAGCACTTTTTATACCAGGCCGCAAGCATGCTTAGTGTCGTGCACTTTTCCTCACCGCGACCCGTGACCTAACCGCCAATCAGTCCATCGCCCTGACTGCTACACCCTTCGGCAAGACCCCATCCTGTCGGCGCATCCAAAAACTGCTCCGCTAATACACTAGTCTCACTGAAGACCACTGAACCTCACAAGTCAGCAAGAACACTGTCGTCGGGCCAACACCCCGCAATCTGCCTGATGCCGCTTGTCACTCCGACGCCAAACTCTCGTCGGTGTGACCCCAAACAGTCAGAGCAACATCTCCACAACATGTTGACACACAGTCATAGCGATGACACTTCACGTAAATCCCGTCAGGTTGTCAGAGAAACATTTAGCTCAGCCACCGACGACTGATGTCTTGGTGATGCAACCTCCATATACCTTGTCCTCATCGGTGATCGGTGAAACAAAGGACCTGGCTGCCAATGGCTATTGTCATGACGATGTGCACTTTGACTATTTGTTTGATCCCCCATTTGCCCATCGGTTAGAACACAAAATAAGACGCTGATGGACTTAGAAATTTTTGAGTTTTTATGAAGGGGCCTATAGATTTAAATGTTTTGAAACCTGAATATTCATGCAGGCACCAACACAGGCTCTGTCTGGGGATGCATGCCTCTTGCAGGCATGATGAGAATCATAGATCTCTGGGATGTAGACCGTGTCTTATCCATTGGGCACAAAGTCAAACATTGCACCAACCTACATCACAAATCACATTCATTAAAATTTATTTGGCGGCCCAGGGCCACCAAAAAGGAAAAACCAAAATTTTCCTTTGTCAAACACTTAATTCTCTTTTGATTTCTTCAAATGAAGCCTGAAAGCATCTGGCTGTTTGCAACACCCTACTTTGCAACTGATTGTGCTGTTGCCCATTTCTCTTTCCTTGACAAATCTACAACAAGATTCATCAGCCTGCATTATCATCAGCTATAGAATGTCATCATCATATGAGTCACTGATATTGCTTGGAAAACTAACAGACTCATATGAAACAAATGAATCCACACCAGAAATTTGCCCTTCTTCAAAGTATAAGAGCTCCTCTGTATTGAACAAACAATATTCAGGCACAAGCAACATCTCATAATCAAATTCATTTTTATAAGCATGCAGATATTCATCATCATATGACCAATTAGATTTGTTATGGGTTGACTATGAATTTGAAAGTGTGCCTACTCAAATTTACAATCAGATGCCTGAATTTAGTTGACACAATTTGTGTGATGGGGGTTCACATATCCAAAATTTTCACAATTTCATGGAGAAACACTCATTTAGAGATGAGGATATGTGGATGAGGTTTTTTATTAGATCCTTTGGTGCTAGAGCTAGGAATTGGTATTTGAGCTTTCCAAAAAGATCCTATGCCTGTTGAGACGAACTTGTTGACTGTTTTAGAAAAGAATTTGCAAGAGAACCTGCTGATCTCGTTGCAAGGTTAATGGAAATTAGAAAACAGGATGAAGAGGCCACTATTGATTTCAGTCATAGATTCGCAATTGCCCTTTCACAAATCCTTGAAGACTTCAGACCTGGTACTCCATCTTGCATTGGCATATACTTTGAAGATTTTGAGAAGGGCTCTAGTGCATTGTTGAGGAAATTCAAGGTAAGAAGTATGCAAATGGCATACAAATTTTTAGAAAATACAAAAAAAATTAGAAATGAGCATATGCTGAACTCCCTGACCACAGGCTTTGGTGTAAGTAACAGTTGTGAGGCTGCAAATGACCAAGTAATCATGGCATCACCTGAAGATAAATGTATAAATCAGAATATAGAAGTTGAGACTGCTATGTTTGAACATAATGCTGACAACAATGCTCAACTGGATTGTTCACCAGTGAAGGATGCCAGTGAAAGGATCCATGTTGACTCCCATTGCAAAGTTGAGGTATTTGGTTCAGAAAACAATGATGAGGTTATGGACAACAGTGAATACTTGTCTGAATGGGTGTGTGGAGATGATTGTGAGTATTATGCACAAGATAGAGAAGAAATAAACAAACAAAGGAGCATTTCCATGTTTCAATCATTGCCTTTTATTCAGACACATGGAGATGGTGAAGAGCAATCAGACATTGAAACAAGTAGTAGTGTTGAGCATGATTGTTCTTTATTTGATTATAGTTTTGTTTGTGACACATAGGCTGATACTCCACACAAGGAATTCATTGGTGATGAAAATGTATATTTGGCTGCCCATGAACCAGTAGCATACTATAATGAAATTGAGACATTTGGATCAACCCTTTTCTATGCAAATGATACATATGCTGAGGAGGATCTGTTTGAGTATGGTGGGAATTTAAGCATTGATATTGATGAGGATTCTGAATTTCATCCTAATGAAAGAGAGACCAACATATGTCATGAAAGGTTATTGCAAAGATGTGCCTAAGTCTGATCCTTTCCAATTTGGTGTAGCTGATAATTGTTTGCATGATGTGCATAAATGTGAATTTGAAAGCTTCTTCTTTGATAGGCCAACTTATGATAAAATGAGGCCTGATGCTCCTAGCTTTATGGTGGATTTTGAGTGCTTTCAATTTGTGGGTGAATTATGGCAGCATCTTCAGGATTGACCCGGTGAGATCAGAAGAAAATCAAGTGTTTGACAGAGGGAAATTCTGGTTTTTCCTTTTTGGTGGCCTAGGGCCACCAAGTAATTTTTAACTAAATATATTTTGTGATGTAGGTTGGTGCAGCTCTGACTTTGTGCCCAATGGATAAGACCCGGTCTGCATCCTAGAGATCTATGGTTCTTGCCATGCCTGCAAGAGGCATGCGTCCCCAGACAGAGCCTGTGTTGGTGCCTGCATGCACATTCAGGTTTCAAGCTTTTTTAAATCGCAGGCACCTTCTAAAATCCAAAAAAAATTCTAAGTCCATCGACAGGAGTAGACCTTTGTCTTAGCGATCATGTTATTCACAATAGTTTGTTCCTTTCATCGCCCAGACCTTGCCCATCAGCAGTGGTGTTAAGGGTCATTCCGACGGGCCGATGAAGTGTATGTAAGTTGGTCGGGGTGACAATTTATATCGGTGCAGGTGAAAGTTGTCACTCCGATTGTGTGGGGTCTGACCGACGAGGTGGTTTTCGGTGTGACCTTGTGTATCGACGGTGTAGTTTTAAGTCCCCCTGATGGTATGTGGTCTCGCCGAAGACCAAGTGTTAGATTTGATGGTCGGCGAGAGTTATGAGATCGGCGGAGGAATTTTTAGACACCCTGACAGTCTGCGTCACAACGATGAAGGTTTGGTTTCGGCCAGACTGGTGGTATCGGAATGACTAGAGGGTGTTGCTTCGAGGGTCTTGGTCTTTCCAACAGAGTTTGGTATCAGCGGGAGTCAAAGCGGTGGGTTGTTAGCGGGTGGTTCATTGGTCGCACAAGGTAAAAGTGCATGACATTGTGCATGACATTATGTATGCCCACGGCCTAGTTTATAAAGTGATCACAGGGTCACTACAGGGCGAATGTGGGATAATTAGATCTCACAAATTTGAAAGATTGTAGCCGTTGATCTTGCTTGCATGGAGCCTGATCCCGGGGCTAAGGATAAACATTTGAAATGACTCTCTGTTGGCACCTTTTTGCGTGCTCTTTCCATAGTCAACTGACCATGCTACATGGTGATGGAAAGAACATCACATATGTTTATGTGCTCGAGGTCCAGGTTGCTTGCGCCGCTGGCTTTTATGGTGATTTTGACTACTTCAGCGACTTGAATTGATGAAGGATTGGATTGTTTCATCGAAAATCTGAAAGAGATAATCCTTGTATTTATGAAGTTTGTCAGAATGTAGGTGGCTAGAAGCTTGTGTGCTCCTTAAGGGGAATCCTTAGCCATTCTACATGGGGTTGGATGTTTTTGGGTTTTTTGCTCTGACTCTAAACACAAGGTGTTCACATTTTGAAAGGCATTTTTGTTGCAAACTCAATCCTTAGTCTGGTGTATCAGTCCTTGTTTTGTAAATGATAAATTCTTGCATGATGACTTTCTATGCAGATTGAATTTAAATGAATAACACTTGGTGTGTGTATTGCTAATGATTGTCTCCTATGTGTTATTTGTTTTCCTTTCAAACAAGGTTGTCAAGGGCTTCCAAGTTTTTCAGTATATACTTGCTGTACTATGTGTCTGATTTCTTGCCTCTACTCAAGGAATGGTTAAATAGGCTTTTGATCAGATACAAAGGAAAATGGATTACATCATAGGATTTGCAAAGTATGATCATAACTAATACTCTGTCGTGGACATGTTGCTATTAGGCAGTAACATTTTACCGGGGTCCTCTAGATATGAAGTTATGTTGTCATAGGGAAACATTTGCATTCGCAGATTTGACTCTGCTACCCAGATAAGGCACTGGTCTAGGAATCTGTCTGTTCAAAGGGTCTAGGAAAAACCCATAATTCCAATTAGAGAATACAAATCATTTCACATTTTCAACATGTTAGTTATAGTAGGAGTAGGATTAGGAAGCCCCTGCATACTCTCATACCTAACCAAACAAATATGTCTAAGAATGTTGCCAATCTTGTGATTTATCACATAAATCTTGGTCCACACATGAGAGTATTCTGCCTGTCATTGTAAAGCTAAATCTTTGTGACATTGGGTAAGTCAAGGTTAAATCTTTACCTATAGGGATAGCCAGAAGTGAAGGGGAGGCAGCTCACGCAACCTCCTGTATTAGTTGGCCAAATCTGCCTGTGCATTGGAACTGGCAAACCCACTGCTGATTCAGAAGTAAAGACCAACAGGACATCCCACACACAAACACTGAAATAGAAAATTCTGTTTGTTGTTGTATGTAGGAATGACTATACCATCTAAAAATTTTGAATTCTGGCTTGTCACATATGTCTCATCCTGTTCCTATATGCAATTAACCTTTTTGGTGGCAGATAGAGAATCATTCAAAACATCAGGGGACCAATCATCAACCTTATGTAAAATTGAAAGTGAGTTAGACTAAAAATCTGCATTGCAAAATAATAATTTCATGAGGCTGAAGATCACTCTCAACTGAAATGATTTGTTTAGCAGAGCATTCTTCTTTAAAATATGGTATAGGAGAGAACATATCTTCTTCATAAAGAAGGTCATCATCTGAAACTTCTAAAAATTCTTGAGGCTGCAAACCTTCACCAACTTGACTATTCTTTTTCTCCTTATTAACTTTAGATTTTGAAAAATCATTGCATATATTTTCAACACAAGCTTCATTTGATGAATCATTCTCAAAAGACATCATTGCATCTTCAAAGTAAAATGACTCAAAGATGAATTCTTCACTCACCTTTGGCTGCAATATTTCTCATTATCATCTTCTTCCTAAAACTTGAAAGTCACATATTCTGGCTGTGTGTCAATCATAACTTTGTTACCAATGCCAGGACTTGGAGAGAAATCGTTAGAAGTGAAACATTCTGTCCACAAGTTGCTCAATAAGGATTGTGATTTTTGAATATCACATTTTTCAAGTATGGGATCAAGTTTGATAGATAGGACTTCTTCTCCCTTTGCACAAGAAAATTCATCACATGAATGCAATTTATCCATTCCCTGGTCAGGCTCATCTTTATCTACTTTATCAAATGCTAAATCAATGTTATCAAAGACACAGGCTTCCATGTCTGAACTATGATTTAAGAACTCTTTTTTAGCTTGATGAGTAATACTTTCTATCACTTGATCTTTTTCATAAATCCCAAAATTAAAGATCTCTGATTCAGGAGAAGATGCAGAGCTATTCATACCTTCTTTCATATCCTGGGAGGCATCAGGGGAGGATAGTTTTTCTTCTACGCCATATGGGGGACTTACAGTTCAACATTATCTTCTTCATAATGGAAAAAGAAAGTTTCCATTCTTCTATCCACATGAGGTTTAATTTCTACATTGTTTATCTTATCTTTACCAAAATGTTTTGGATCAAAAACAGAGAGATTACAGTATTCAGCAGAAAGAGGTTGTGCATTTTGAAAACTCATAGGCTAGATTCTTTGTTTATGCATGATAGACTTTTCCATAGGCCCAACATTATTTACAACCTAATTTTCTTTCCAAAGACCACTTAAAATCAAATCGTCTTCTATTTTTATGGCCTCTTGTTGTGCAACTTTAATATCATTCACTTTACTCTGTTTCAACTCAAATTGAACATCAGGATGCAAAGAGGAAATAAAAATACAAAGCTGAAGTTGCTCACTTGGTTGAAGAAGGGCTGGAATCTTCTTGAGTATCTGGTTGAATCTATCCATGAAATTTTTGATGGATTTGCCTTCTTGCTTTTGAATGTTGAAACATTGATATAACAGGGCAGTGTCATCAACATGACCCTTATATCTTGCTAAGAACTTCTTCTTCAATGAATCCCAATCAGTTATGCACTTCTCTTCTAAATAGAAAAACCAATCTACTACAGGCCGAATCAAAACCTCAATAAATAATCTAACAAAAACATCTTCTTCGTTCACCCCCAAAATGCCATAGGCAACTGTGAAAGCTAGAATGTGTTCTTCAGCATCTTGAGAACCTTCTCCACTAAACTTTGGAAAATACTTTCTTGATCCTTCAGGTAATGGTGAGTATATAGGCAAAGAAAGAGGACCAAAATGATTTCCCCATGGCTGAGGAGAAACTAGAGCCATCATGCAAGAATCAAATCAGAATAGGTCTTCATTGGAACAAAATTGTTGCTGAGTACGTTTCATCAGACAGAGCCGCCAGCCTCCGTCCTTGGGGAGGCACCTTCGAATTTCTGGGAACACTGATCTTTCACTTTCGATCCCTAGTAGGGTTGCCAAAAATCTGTTAGTTGACAGATTTGTCCTTCGAGAGTAAATGTAGAAAATGACTCAAGACGCCCAAGAAGAAGAACAAATAGTACTAACAGTTAGAGAAGTTGTCATTGGATTGACAACTTTCCTCTGAATTTTAGAGGTACAACTCCCTCTTAAGATATGCAACGAATAAAAATATGGGTTGTGCTTTTAACCAGAAAGTAGAAAAGGTGTATTAACATCTACCCATCACCATGAAATAGATGTGCATGACTGATTACAGAAAGAAATGAATGTAGATAAACGATACACAACCCACTTATCTAACATTCATAAACAAGAATAAATTGATTGAAAGATATAGTTATATTCCACCTTAACACATGTCAACATAAAAGAAGCAATATCAAAGACATATTACGAATTGACACAAGAATAATTGCAATCACAGAAGACACTTGGAGACACAAAGTTCTGTAAGTAATTCTTCATTTCTTCAATATATATCCAAAACTCAACATTTCTGTAATGCCTCTATACATAAGTAGAGTTAAGAAAAATATAGCTGGAAATTAATACAAAATAGTCAGGCTCTTCTTCTCTACTATTCACAGATAGCCCCCAGAAAAAGATACCTTCTTTCAAAAGACCCCCCCCCCTTTTATAACTTTCAAAACTTCCCTAGAATTATAATTGTTTGAAACAGTCTTTCGAGTAACCATTATGAAGAAAGGAACTAAAAAATGGAAACAGTTACATTATAGAGGAAATAATATTATTATCACTAATTACAAAGCATCTTCATACATGCAAGACAAGTGGCATTAATTTGCCCCTAATTCCAAGTGTATTTCCATAAAAAGTTGGTGCAGTTCAGCATGTTTTTCTTCTTCCTCCAGGATGTCAATTGTCCTGCGGTATCCAGCATAGTAGGATTTCTCCTTCCAAGCAACTGTGCACGACTGGGAGATGATATCGATATGCTCCTCCTCAGGCCAATGTAAGTCAGGTTGCAGGATAGGCATAGGTTCATCATCCCAAACTTCGTTGTTCGTAGGAAGTCCCATTCTGAAGATAGCTTGGCTGACAAGAAAAATTGGACACAGAGAGCACCACCACCTTGACTTGATTACACTAGTGAGTAATGATGGTTTTTAAACTTGTTAATGTTACATTACCACCTTGCCGAGCTTTGTTACACTTGTCATTTAAGAAGTAATTAATGCATCATCAATTATGTATCCTTGAAAAGCGAGTCTTAAGATTTCGCTTGTGTTTCATAACTTCTGAAAAGACATTTGCCACATACTGCACAAGCAGTCTGATGAGCTGATGATACCTTGGAAAATGGGCACTGCGAAGATGCTGATTAGTCGGGGGTCGGAGCAAGTTCTGAACTTTGAACCTTGAAGAGGAGTTTCGCAAAATTCAAAAATTTCTGACAATGGGTGAGGTCGGGGCGTCGAAGCTTTTATGATCTTCGAACTGTCAGAGCACCATTCAAAAACTTTGAAAACTCCTGACACAAAGGAGCAGTCGGGAAGTCAGTTATTTCTTGAACTCTAGAACATAAGTTGGGGAAATAAGGGTTTCATGAATGTGTAAAATGCCCGATGACAAATACAAAAAATAATTTAAAACTTTTAGAACTAGAATTTGAAAAATTTGAGTTTAAATTTTGGGGCAACATGGTGGAGCCACTTCAGTGTCTCATCTGGATACTATGTAACCCAAGAGTTTTCCAAAAGTAACCCCGAAGACACACTTTTTGGGATTAAGGCACACCTAATATTCTCCTAGGCAATCAAAGATGTTTGCTAAGTCATATAGGCGGCCTTTTCTTATTTTTGACTTTCCTAGGAGGTCATCGACATATAATCCTCCATTGTCTTGTGCAGTGCATATCATGGAAAATGATTGTCATGGTGCGATGATAGGTGGCCCGAGTATTTTTAAGGCCAAAAGGCATGACCTACCAATAGTAAGTACCTCAATCACATATGAAAGTGGTCTTGTGTTGATCTTCCTCAGTGATTCAGATTTGATTATACCCAGAAAACCCATCTGTAAGAGATAACATATCATGTCTAGTAGTTAAGTCTACTATAATGTCAATGTTTGGCAATGGGAAGTCATATTTAGGACATGCTTTGTTAAGATCATGGAAATCTGTACAAATGCATATGCCCCTAGTGACCTTTGCTATTGGAACAATATTTGACACCCATTCAGGATAATCAATCGGGTGAATAAATTTGACTTCTAGTAGTTTTTGAAGCTCATCTTTGACCAGAAGTGCTATCTGAGGATGCATCTTTCTAAGCTTTTGTTTTACTAGTTTGACATCAGGATAAACTGTGAGATGATGTACTATTAGTGACAGATCCAAACCAGGCATGTCAACATAGGACCATGCAAAATTTGAGCTCTTTCTTTGAGGAATGTCGAGAAGTTTATCTGCTCTGATGGGGTTAATGATGCTACCATGAAAGTGGTTTTGGGTGTGTCTTTGGTTCCTAGATTTAGTTCTGATGCTTCTTCAACCAAGATTATAGATTTCTCTTGGTAATATTTTGGTACATCGGGGAGGTCAAGTTCCTCATCATCTAGCACCTCAAAGAGGTTTTCACTGGAGGATACATCCTTTATTTTTACTTTTTTGTCATCCGAAGTGCCACATTGTGGTTTTCAATAGGGGATGTTATTATTTTTATATTACTGTTCCATTACAGTCTCTAATTATGTAGCCTTCCCTGGAAGGCCTCGGATTGCATCTTGAGGATCTATCAAAATTAAATTTTACCCAACCATGTTGAGGTGGGGACCAAACTACCCGCTCTCTAGCTGTTTGAGAATCTGTCCCTTAGATCCACACCACAAAGGAATCCTTAATCCCTACCAAGTGCTCCTCATTTTTGCATCCCAATCCAAAAAGAAGCTATTCTTTGGAGAATTTTGTAAAAGTCTACTATTTATCACTTACACAATTGCCACCTCCACTTTATTTTGGAAAGAAAGAAGGCTCATTTCCTTATCTTGGAATATCCTTTTGTTCCTTTCCTTCCATAATTCCCATAATAGAATTGAGTGGCTAGAAGTCCACAAAATACCATAGGTGGCAGACTTTTTAATGTTTGGCCAAGATTAAAACAAACTAAGTATGTCACTTGGGAGAGCACTAGACCATCCCAATTTAGCACATAGCCAGTGCCAGCATTCCTAGGAGAAAGGGCACCCCAAGAAAAGATGATCCACCATTTCTTCTTGGGCTTTACATAGCTCGCACCTAGACAATCCTTGGAATCCCTTCCTCTTAAATTTTTTTGCTGTTATAATTTTCTTTTGAAGGGCAGCCCATGTGAAAGTGCCCATCTTTGGTAGGTAGAGGTTGCTCTAGCAGAGGTGAAGAGGAATGGTGGTCTCAGTCTGCTCCATCTCCCTAACTAGCCGCCAATAACCCTCCTTGACATTGTAGTGACCCATCTTCAACCCACACCAGATCAATTCATCTTCCCCTTGTCTAAACACAATGACTCTATTTTCTAGGGTTGCAGAGAGGAGATTGATGTCTCCTGGAGGTATTCTGAGGGAGGAGAAATCCTTCCATTTCCAACCCAAAGTTCGATCCTCTAAATTGATCAGAATATAATCCTTCAAAAAAATCCCCAAATGCATTTGAGAGAGCTTTGCACCTATTCCATAACTAGTATACTATCTAGACTAGGGTAGCCAACCCAATAATCTTCCAAAACTAGAGCCTTCCCTCCATCGTGGATGTCCCAGGAAAGATAATATGAAATGATTGGTTTACAAGTTTGCATGAAATTCCAAAGTATTGAACCCCTAGAAGGATTGGAAGTAGTTAGGATGTTGGAGGGATTGTCCTCATCAAGATATTTGCTTTTCAGGATTCTAGCCCACTTCTTGTGAGGTTCTTTATAAATCCGCCAAACAAGCTTTGCCCCTAGAGCTATGTTTTGTAATAGTTGGTTTTTTATCCCCACCCCACCTTCCTCCTTTGACTTGCAAATCCTATCCCAAGAAATTAGTGCTATTTTATCTTTATCATCATTCCCTTGCCAAAAGAATTTTCTCATCTTCTTATCCAAATCTTGGCTTACTCCAGCTGGTAAGGCCAAACATGACATCAGGTAGATGGGGATGGCAGAGATTACTACCTTTAACATTATTATTCTCCTAGCCCAAGATAGCCACCTACCTTTCCAAGAGGCTAAATTGGAGCTTACCTTAGTGTTGAGAGGATCCCAAAGTTTGCCTGTCCTAAGACCTTTGCCTAGTGGAAGTCCCAAGTAAGTGCAAGGTAACTGTCCCTTTTTAAAGTTCAGGATCTTGATTATTTCTTGTTCCTTTTGGATGGGTGTGGGAAAGAAGAATATTTCTGATTTCTCCTTGCTGACTTCTTGTCTTGAGGCGGGTGCGAGTACTTTCTTAGAACTTCCATTAGATGAAAAGCCTCTTTTCTTTTTGCAGCTCCAAACAACATGGTTTCATCTACAAACTGTTGATGCGAGATGGCATGAAGCATACTTGTGACTTCAACTGCTTCAACATTCCTAACCTTGACCTCTTTTTTCAAAGCCCTGCCTAGAGCTTCAACCATTATGATAAAGAGGAAAGGAGACAAAGGGTCTCCTTGGTGAATACCCCTAGAGGACTCAAAGAAACCTTCATGTGAACCATTGAAAAGGACTGAGTACCATGGGGTTGAGATGGAACTAAAAACCCAATTCAACCACCTTCTATTTAATCTAAAAGCCTCCATCACCTTCTGAAGAAACCGCCATTCCACTTTGTCATAGGCTTTTTTAATGTCCAACTTAATCATCATACTTTACCTTTTGGTCTATTGTATAGAGTGAAGAGCTTCTTGGACAATTATTACTCCATCAAGAATGGACCTTCCTAACACAAATCCAGTGTGTTCATCTAATATGATATCGGCAAAATTTTCTTCAACGTATTTGCCATAGATTTGGTCATAACTTTACAAATAGTGTTGCATAGCTAGATTCAATGATACTCATCTAAAGTGTGAGGAGACTCCTTTTTCAGAATGAGTGTAATGAAAGTATTGTTCACCTCTCTGAGTAGTTTACCCGAATTCCAGGAAGCCTCAATTGCGTCTCCATATCTTGTCCCACTGTTTCCCAACATCTTTGAAAAAAATTGTTGGAAAGCCATCCGGCCCAGGTGCTTTGTTAGGGTGCATCTGAAATAGGGCCACCTTTATCTCCTCAATAGTAAACCTTGCATTCAACATTTTGTTCTTCTCCTCTATTACTAAACAATGGATGTTTCTGATCAAATCTTGTTGAGCCAAAAGATTGGAGTCCTCTGAGTTGTTGAGAATGCTACTGAAAAAAAAATATTGTCTCTTTAGCCATAGATTCTAGGTCTTCCACAATTGCACCATCCAATAATCTGATCGAGGAAATCCTATTCACATCTCTTCTTTTCTTTGTTATATTATAGAATTATTTCATGTTTTGTCCCCTACATTGATCCAAGTCTCCTTGGATTTTTGTCTCCAAAAATTTCTTCTTTGGCAAGAATTTCTTCATATGCAAGCATCAATTCTTTCTTTTTGGAATAACTTTTATTATCCATGCCATCCTTGACAATCTCTTCCCCCAGTAGTTGTAATTCTTCTTTGATCATTTTCTTGGTCTCAAAATATTCTTGAAATAATGCAAGTTCCAATCTTTAATCTTCTATTTCAATAATTTCATTCTTGTGATGAAGCAGAACATTTTTGAACCATTGGGAGTTTCCTCATTCCACCACTCTTTCACAAGCTTGCAGAATTTGGATCTTTCATCCATATGTTTTCAAATTTGAAGGGATTTCTTGTTGGTCTCTTCTCTCTGAGAATCTCAAGATGGATTGGATAATGATTTGACCCAGAGCAAGGGATAATTAAACCTTCAAGATCAAAAGGGAAGGAGCCTCGGTCTCCAGAGAAGAAAAACCTATCAAGTTTTTCTACAATATTGCTAAACCCCAGCCTCTGATTGGTCCAGGTATATACACCATTGGATAAATTGATATCCATTAAATGGTTCCTCTCCACCCAGATTTGAAAATCCTTCTGGGATTGATTCTCCCCTCTAACACCCCCTCTTTTATCGCTTTTGTGGAGAATGGAATTGAAATATCCTCCAATTATGTGGCATTGACTGTCTAAGGAATTCATGAAAAATTTTATCTCTGCCCACAACTCTCTCTCTCTTGATGCAAGAGTTTGGTCCATACACATTCACTAGGTTGAATTGTAGATTTGAAGACACACTTCTAGCTTTACAACCCAGCCAATTTGATCCCTCTCCTAAAATTTGTCTAGGCAAAGTGACTGTGGTTTCCAAAAAATAGCAATTCCACCCGTAGCCCTAGAGGCCTGGATTACCATAACTTGCCAATTTTCTAGTTTTCTCCTAAACAGATCCAAATCCACATTGGTTAGCTTGGACTCTTGAATTAAAAAGATATCTTCTTTCGAGAGTTCCATTATGTGCTTGACCAAGCACTTTTTTTAGGGGAGTTTAATCCCCTAACATTCCAAGATAAGAGCCTCATGGCTCTACGGTAAGGGAGGCTCTCTTCCCTGATCTCAACAACATTGTTATCTTAATCTTTCCTTCAGCATCCCCATCCATTGATCTCTTCTCCTGATGGGATTTCCTATCTTTGGATTTACTTCTACCACAATCTAGGGTGGCTTTCTTGGCTACCTTTTGACTAATGCCCAATTTTCCGTCACTTTGTCTCAATGTTGTTAGGGTCTAGGGTTGTTGTTTCACCAAAGAGCAGAAGCTACTCTTCTTCTAGTAGATCCCCTTCCTCCAGCAAAAAATTCTAGAAATCTGCTAGTGACTGAGTTACTTGGTCTGTATTTACAAATTCAATCTCAAATTTGAACCTTGTGTTCTCAAAAGGTTCGCAAGCTACCGCCATGAAGTGATCATTGATGTCATTGAAGGGAGGAGAGGAAAGCTTTCGCTCTACCTTTGGATGAGGGTCCGAAACCCCATTTAGGGCTAGATCAGGTTTTGGAATGTCCTCGACACCTTGGAGAAGAGTTAGGGTTTCCACCAACTTCGAGTGCACCGAATTGTCCCTTTCAGAGAAGTTGTCCCCAAAACCTTGTGCTAAAAGGGGCGACAATAAGTTCACCTCTTTATTTTCCTCTGCAGACTCTTCCCTTCCTTCTTCTCTTAGTAGAGATTTAATTTTCTCTGCTACCCTAGCTTCCTCAGGTTCCAATGAAACTTTGTTGATCTCCTTGTCTTGTTTATAGTCGACTTCTGCCTCCTCTAGCTTCTTTTGTGGCTCAAGCTTCTCTGCACACTCAGGGCCCTTCATAGTCTTTCCATAGGAATGTAATTTTCCTACCTAACCATAATCTATCAAGATGCTCTGGAGCCATCTCCCATTTTTTCGTGATGATTTCCAATTCCTCCTCTTCCTGGTCTATTTCCACACAAATCTTTGTTGTTGCATTTGTTTTACCACTATAGAAGTCCTCATCTACTCTGAGAAAAGACCCCAAAGCCTCCCCTATTAGCTTCAGAGACTCCAAATCCTAATATTTGGAGGGGAGATTGACCAATCTAATCCACATCGGACTCCTTCTGATGCAATGATTAATTGGGTCTAAAAAACTAAAACCTTTGAAAAAGAGGGGGCAACCTATAGGATTTCATTTTCAAATCGTTGCTTACGTATGCAATCAAAAAGAAATCATTGGCAAGGGTTCTGATTCTTACCCGTTCGACAAAGTTGTGACACCACCAATCCATTATCTGTTGCCTAGGGAGTCCTCTATCGCACCATTTGACGAAGAGGGCTCACTCCTTAAGTTGCTTCGTTATTAGGGCTAGGGTATTCGGGGGAATGGAGAAGGCTTTGCTTTTCAAGGATCTTCTGTTAACCCTCCTTCCATCCTCCATTCTAAAATCATTGTTTTGGTTACCATCGCTCCCATTCTCGTGGTGGAAATCCATTTTCACCACTTCCTCCTCATGAGCTCTGACGTGATGATAGGTAATTTTTCCAACCTCTCCACCACCTAACGGGATCTCATTCGCCCCTATGGCAAAGGACGAGATTTCTGAATTTGAGGTTCTCCATCTGGCCTTGTCTTCTTTTTCTCCTAGAGTTCACATTCGTGTCATACTTTTTTTGAATTATCAAATAAAAAATGAAAATATTAGTGATCATATATATACTCTTAAATTGATTACCTCCATAAAATACAATTACTTTTTTAAAAAGTATTATTAAATATATTAATAATAAACATAAGTGCTATAAAAATAGATTGACAATCAAATACATCGCAAAATAATCATAACTATATATAACAAATCAATAACAGGTGATAAATATGTAAACACATATAATCATCCAACCATTAAAATATAACAATCATAGCTAAAAACTACATGACAATAGATTATAGATAAAATCTAAAATAAAATCTAGATCACAAGGAGTTGCTACAGTGGAGTGCATTAGATCAAGCAATATTAGACATAAAGTACAATCATGCTATAAGTAGTAATAAATGAATAGAGAAATTGCTTAGCTTTGTGATTGAAGAATGAATTTCAACTCATGAAGATAGGGAGATCCATGCACCTTGAAATCTAGGAAAGTCTTGGAGTTGTCTATATGGGGTCAACACTAAAATATTATTCTGCTCTAGAATGCTAGGTTGACTTTTCCATTCTATGTCTAGTATGTACTTGGGAACTCATTCTATATCTACTAACTTGGTCTCTAATGATATTTGGATTCAACCTTATGGACCTGCAAAAAATATACTACTAGGGAATGTTGTCCTCTTTCACACTCTTAGGGTTTTTCTGTCAAACTAGTAATATTTACAAATACCTTAATAGGAAACATGCTTCAAGCATGCTCATGAATCCTAGAATGCTCACTAGTTAACTCACATGTACTACCTAGATGAGTGTATGATCATATATGATAAATTCTTTGCTTGATTTTTAGAATTTGAATGCAAATGTACATGATTGTTCAATTAGTATCATTTGATGTTTTTTATACATGAACACAACAACAAATTGCAAAGATTTGTGCATAGTCGGCATGGGACCAAAGTGTAAAAGGGGGCTAGTTAGCTAAAATATTTGATTTTAATTTTGTATTTAGATAGATCAAGATTATGGCCACAAGGATGACCTTGTAGCTGTAGACAAAAGCTGGGTCAGACATCTAGGTTGAATTAGTGTTTGATATGAGGATTATGGATTAGGATAGGATTAATGATCAAAATTAGGTAGATAAGCTAATTGAACTAGGATTGTGTGCACATAAGCATAGGGGTAAGTGATGAGCATAGGGATAGGTGCAAGTAAGGCTAGGTATGCGGGCCCAACTATGCACAAAATGAGTCATTTGTAGCTCTATAAATGTATCAAGACATTTCCCCAAACAAGGCACAAAAGTAAATGGGAAAATGCATCGAGGATGCATTTTTTACCATTACATTTTCCCTCCACTTTGAGGTGCATGCAAATCTAAAATGAATCATACATCTCTAAGTATTTAGCATTCTCAAACATGCATAAACTAAATGCAATAAATAGATGATCTTATGGTTGGGATAAAGGACAAGGATTACCTTTCAATGTTCTTTTCTTTGGCATATGTTCTCCTATAAATTTTTGTAACACAACAAATAAAAGATTCCATAAATAACTTCTCACTCACAAAATAAATCAAATAAAAAATGAAAATGTTAGTGATCATATATACTCTTCAATTGATTACCTCCATAAAATATAATTATTTTTTAAAAAAGTCTTATTAAATATATTAATAATAAACATAAGCAATATAAAAATAGATTGACAATCAAATATATCGCAAAATAATCATAACTATATAACAAATCAATAACATGGGATAAATATGTAAACACATATAATCATCCAACCATTAAAATATAACAATCATAGCTAAAAACTACATTGTGAAAAACATTGCAATAGAGTGGAGATAAAATCTAAAAGAAAGTTATTTCCCCCAAATCATAGCTAAAAACTACATGACAATAGACTAAAGATAAAGTTTAAAACAAAATTATTGCCCCCAAGTCAGCTAAAAACTCCATGATAATCAACTGGAGATAAAATCTAAAATAAAATTATTGCCCACAAGTCATAGCTAAAAACTACGTGACAATAGATTGGAGATAAATTCTAAAATAAAATTATTGCCCCCCAAGTCATAGCTAAAATCTCCATGACAATATCTACTAGAGATAAAATCTAAAATAAAATTATTGCCCCCAAGTCATAGGTAAATTCTAAAATAAAATTATTGCCCCCCAAGTCATAGCTAAAATCTCCATGACAATATCTACTAGAGATAAAATCTAAAATAAAATTATTGCCCCCAAGTCATAGGTAAAAACTACATGACAATAGAATAGACTAGAGATAAAAATTCAAAATAAAATTATTACCCCTAGGTCATAGCTAAAAACTATATGACAATAGACTGGAGATAAAATCCAAAATAAAAATTTTACCCCCAAGTGATTTAAAACGTGTTGACGAATCACATTATTCGAGTTGAACTGTTTGGTGCCATGGCCCTTTTGTGGAATTAATATATTTATCATATATGCATTCAATTCACTAAAGTTGCAAAAAAATGGGAGTGCACACAGTTCCATACAATATTTCTAACCAGACATTTGGACAACTTTATGCAATTCTTTTTTAAATTTAAATTAATTTCATTATAATTGTATGGTTATTGTACACCAATTATTACCCCAAATCATAAATAAAAACTACATGACAATAGACTGGAGATAAAATCCAAAATAAAATTATTTCCCACAAGTCCAGTGATTATCAATACATTTAAGACGTGCAGATGAGCATACAATTCCGATTTAAGACGTGCCAACGAATCAATATTCCCAAATAATTTTTTTTATCATATTTGCATTCAATTCAATAAAGTTACGAAAATTTTGGAGTGCACACAGTTCGGATTTAAGACGTGCAAACGAATCACATTATTTACGAACTGTTCGGTGCCATGGTCGAATTAATATCTTTATTATATATGCATTCAATTCACTATAAAGTTAGTTGTGAAAATTTTGGAGTGCATACAGTTCCGCTTTCGTCGAATTAATGTCTTAATCATATATGCATCCAATTCACCAAACTTGAGAAAATTTCAGTGTACACAGTTCCGTGCACTACTTCTAATGAGACATTTGCGCAACTTTAGGCGATTCTTTTCTCAATTTTAATTTATAGTTAGGTTAAAGTTCCAGTCACCTAAATCAATAGTTAATATAGATTTTTGTTGAATTAGAACATCCTGGCCAGACATGTTCCCTGCTTCATTGTTTATATATAGGCTATATGATGATGTTTGTTTCCACCACTCCATTTTGGAAAGCTTATTAAGTAAAAAAGGCATAAAGACGAGGCTGAAGCTACTATAATGGAGAAGGAAAGTTCAGCAGAGTTAAATGTGAAGATTGTGGAGTCATGCCTGGTGCCACCATGCTTGCCTTCACCCAAAGCCATCCTTTATCTCTCTAACATTGATAACCAATTAGGACTGAGAACCTTCTTTGATATAATGCTTGTCTATGAGGCTGGTGACAACATTTTTAAGGATCCTGCAAAAAAAATTAAAGAGGCTCTGTCAAAGGTGTTGGTGCATTATTATCCTCTGGCTGGGAGGCTGAGAAAGAAAGAAGATGGGAAGCTTCAAGTGGAGTGCACAGGGGAGGGTGTTGTTTTTGTGGAAGCTATGGCAGACAACAATCTATCAGTCCTGGGGGATCTGAATGACCCCAAACCATCATTTAGGCAGCTGCTTTTTCAGTTTCCTTCCAATACAGATATAGAGGACCTTCATCTTGTAATTATTCAGGTAACATTATTTTTAAATTTAATACATTTGTTTATTTTACACTATTAGGTTAACACTTCATATTAATTTTATAGGTTAAATTTAAACTTCATTAAATGATATATTATAAATTTAAACTTCATTAAATAATTTGTACAATTATTTAATGTAAGGTATCTGTATCTTATTTTCTAAATTTAAGTATACTTCATTTATTATTTATTGTTGTTTATTATATTTAGTTTTTTATTTGTGTTTTTATTATATCTAGAAATGATATAGTGTAAATAGTTTATATATATCTCTATAACATTATATTTTTCACTTTCTTGTAGGTAACACATTTCATATGTGGAGGATTTGTTGTGGCAGCTGGTTTTTATCATAGTGTATGTGATGGACGAGGGGCTGGTACATTTCTAAAAGGTCTTGGAGAGATGGTGAGGGGAGATGTTAAACCCTCTATCGAGCCAATATGGGAGAGAGAGCTCCTTATGCCTAGGAATTCATTATTTTCTAATATAGAATTGATTGAAGAAACTAGAGGGGATACATTCCATCCATACCCACCTCCAAAATATGAAGAATTGGTTCAATCATCCCTAATTATAGATCCTGAGACCATAAAATACATGAAGCAAGGAATTATGCAAGAATGTGTGGACTCTTGCTCTGCATTTGAAATTATTGTAGCCTTGGTTTGGCGAGCGAGGACCAAGGCTCTTGAAATTTCACATACTAAAATTGTGAAACTTATCTTTGCAGTAGATGTGAGAAGATCGTATAATCCCCCTCTTAAAGAGGGATACTATGGAAATGGCTTTGTTGTTGCATGTGCATCAACTACTGTCCATGAACTCCTAAATGAACCACTTTCACATATAGTGAATATTATAAGGAAAGCAAAGATCTCACTAAATGACAAGTATCTAAGATCAATAATTGATATGGATCATTTTCCATTAGATATATATATGAACCAAGATAATCTAATAGTGAGTGATTGGAGGTGGTTAGGATTTAACAAAGTGGATTTTGGATTGGGAAGCCCAACGAATGTAAGTCCTGTTCAATGGAATGGGGATGGGTTCAACATACCAAATGTTTTTATCTTCCTCCATCCTTCAACAATAATTCCTGACGGATTTAAGATATTGGCTTGGATGTACCCACAAGCATTTATATCATTTGAAATGGAAATAAAAACTATCATTAAAAACTATGTTACAAGTTCAAGGGGTTGTGATCAAGTGGTTAAAATGTTTGGCTCTCATGGTGGAGACCCAAATTCAAATCCCCAAAGTGACATTTCTAAGGTGGGATTCTAAGTGGGAACTCTTAGTCCTCTAGTGTTTGCTCTTAAGGAGCTAAGCATTGTATTGCTCATAAGGAGCTAAGTACTAGTATTGGTTGGCTCATGCTTGTTTGAGCTATATTTGAAAATTATTACCAATATATATAAAAAATATGTTACAAAGAGTTTAAACTATAACAATTGAACCTTTCCATATTCTAAATAATTTTTTACCCTATTTATGACATGTCCTATTTTTTCAATATAAATTTCAATATCTTGTTTGTGTTAAATTTTTTTAAGGTATAAAATAGGCATGATGGGCAAAGTAGAAGATTAAAGATTAATAGTTAATGTGGATAGATAAATATATAGCCCCTCTTTGATGAAATCATTGAAACAATTAGCATCATCATTGTTAGAATTATATTACATCTTTAGTATATAAGATAAGAAAATAATAAATAAATATAAGGTTAGAAAATAAATAAATAAGTTAGATTGTTAGTATATAGTTAGTTGTCTTTCCGTTGAGGTAGTTCATGAAGTTATTTGTGGGAAAGGATTTATAAGCCAATGTAATGCAATGTAAAATGTATGAAATTCCACAATATTATATTTATGTGAGTAGTAATGAATTAATTTTACAATATTTGTGAATACCATTTTTTTAAATGGTATTAGAGCGGTTACTAGTCTTGGGAAGATGGAATGATTCTATGCCTTACATATTTGAGATTTTGAATGCAAGCAATGTTGGATAGTCACATTCTATTGTAGATTGTCATGGAATTTTATAAATTTGTATTAAAAGGAAGATGGTTTGAGAGAGACATTTAATGAGGGATTTTATAGAATGAGTGTTGTTTACCTGTTAGGATGCATTCAACACCAGTGCCCAAATTTTACCATGGGAATATCAATTCTTTTGCATTCATTGTTGATGGCCACTAGCAAGTAAAGAAAATGATGTCACATATAGATTATTGAGGATCTTTCTATTGTGGAGTATATCAATCGTTACATTGCAAGTCTTTAATGGAAGTACACACAAAGTGGTGGATTGAGTTTTTTTGGTTTGTTAGCCACATGTGGATGTTGTGAGCATTGGAAGAAAGATTGTTGTTCTTGATTTAAAAAATAATAAGAGTTTCCAGCCTGTCAATTCCTTTCTAAGAACTGTAAGGTGAGTTTACATTCCACAAAGAGCCAACAACACATGGACATGCGGTACCTCATTCTGTCCCTTTCCTTTTTCAATATCAGTACAATCTCATCAAGAATAGATTTATATTTTTGAGAGAGAGATAGACTTTAGTTTGAAAACAAAAACAATAAATGCAAGAGCCCATGGAAGGAGCTCATAATTCTATTAACTTCATTAAAAATAAATAATATTGTCCCTTTTAAAAGTTCTTGAATAAGTTAGGGGTCTTAACACTATACATGCAAGTTGGTTCAAACCATTCTAATGATATGAAAAAATGAGTCTTTCTACATTTTGTTATGTATTTGAGGTATGAGTAGATTTTGTTTATTAGGGGTCTATATAATTTTAGGGTTTAGGTATTTTTTTGTTATAAAGGAAATTGATGAAAAATCAAAAGTTGTTTTATTCAAGAAGCATTAAAAGGGTGTGTAGCATGGTTAGAGAGAAGAAAGGTTAGGGTATTGATATTGATATTTAAGATTAATTTTTTGGTTGGAGATATAGTTTTATTGTACAGATGCATTTTTCAGTTGAACTCAACATCTTATTGCATTATGAGCTTTATAAATATGTTTCAAAATATTGATGGGACTTTTGAATATTGTAGTCCTATCATAAGCAAATAAAGTGTAACAAGGAGATATTGGAGGTTGGAGGCACTAGTGGTTGGAGGTACATTATCATCTCAAGCTAGCTTCTTGTTTAGAGATGATACCTTGCATGAGAAGCACCGATTTCATTTTGAGTCCCTTAATGGAGCAAGGGGGCATGACAATTTCTTTTTGGTTTGTGGATAGTTGAGTATGTCTCAATCCACAAACTTGGTGAGTTGTACCTATGGATAGTTGAGTATCTCTCTATCCATAGATTCAATGCATGTTTGTATTTGTGGATAATTGAGTATGTCTTGATCCAAAAAGGGAGGAATGTTACTATGGAAAGTTGAGTAAGTCTCGATTCATAGTTGGTTAGTGTTTTTCTTGTGGATAATTGAGTGTATCTCGATTCACAAGAGGGGTGGTGTACTTGTGATTAATTGAGTATGTCTTGATTCACATGTATTGTTGGATAATCAAGACATTTTCCTAGACATGAGTAGTTTGGGGTGTTTTGAGGAGGATTTGCAGGTTTTATAGTAAGGACATCCACTGATAGGATCAGTTTGGTATGTCTTGGGTGAGTGAGGGGATTTGGTTGAGATGCTTCATCAAGTTTCCAAATGGGCTACTATGTTGAGTCCATGCAATGTTTCATCCTTTATTTGGATTGATGTAATAAAGGGGTGAATTTTGGAATTATATTACATCTTTAGTATATAAGATAAGAAAATAATAAACAAATATAAGGTTAGATAATATTTAATAAATAAATTTAAGTTAGATTGTTAATATAGTTAGTTGTCTTCCCGTTGAGGTAGTTTAGGAAGTTATTTGTGGGAAAGGATTTATAAGCCAATGTAATTCAATGTAAAATGTATGAAATCTCACAATATTATATTTTATGTGAACAATAATGAATTAATTTTAGAATATTTGTGAATATGATTTTTAAAAAATCATCTCATGTAGAAATAAACATAGTTGCTAAGTAGCTTGCAACAAGAAATCACTCTAAGGGATAGTTGGATAGGGTATAACTGAAGCACATATAATGAGGGGCTATGTGAAGCTCTTTTGCTATTCAAATTAGTGTCTTCTCTACTTATTTATCATTTTTCCATTAAAACATATTATCTATCTAATCTAAATTAATGTTAGTGTTGATAGTATCAACTAGATTTATCGATTACCTTTCTTTCACAACTCATTTTGATGCTCACCCAAGAATATACACTCCTTATCCCCAAAGGTTCTTGAGTTTTATCCATGGATATAAAAATGACTTGTGATGGGAGAATGACACTTAGCACTATTTCCTATTTTTTGGTGTCACTATTGTATACATGCATGTTGAACCTTCTTTTTAAGGACTAGATAAGAATTAGGTGGTTTAGCTTTTCAATGTAATAAAGACATGCATCTCATTAAATGGAATTTAGTAGTCTTCATGCCACCTAATAATATATTAGTGTAGGGGTGATCACACAATAGTGTTTCCCACCTTTGGGCCTAAGCAATAAACTCAAAATCAACATTTTTAAGCATTTTTTAATTTGTGTCCCACCTTTTGGCCTAAGCGAGAGACTCAAAATCAACATTTTTTAGCAATTTTCAATTTGTGTCCTACCTTTTGGTTAGACACTCAAAATCAAGATGTCCCACAAGTAGGACATGCTATTGTGGGATTACCCATAGACACATTCAATTAGGGTAGTTTTGGTTGGTGTTCCTTTCAAATTCTATCTATATAGTAGATTGTAGTTTTGCAAAAAGAAATGGTAATGATGAACTATTTCCCAGTTGGAGCTAGATATGATGTATCAGTCAATTATTTCATTCTTGTTCATCTAAATCACTATTACACTATATATATATATGCAACCTTATAATCAATTAAAAGATAATAGAAAGGATCTATTTACGAAAGATATCTAAATTTTTATTTTGAATAGGTTTGTACATTTTTCTTTTATTACATCCATAATACATGTCCTATATGAATGTCTTGAGACCTATTGTAGTCTCTAGGTGAGTAGTTCTTTGGAGTGATATGTTGATGTGTGGTGGTCTTCAAATGCTATATATTATCAATGTAGCTAGGTAGATATTGCTAACACTTCAACATACACTTTATGATCTCTAACATTCTATGAAAGAAATGTCCACCACAAATAATATTCAATAAAACTTGTACTAATAATCAATAGCTTATAACATCACAAAATGGTTTTTTTATGTTAGAATTAACATCTCTTTCAATGTTTTCCTTAGGGTAGCGTTAGGATTGCCTTTAATATGGAATCAAAGTTATATTAACATTAGATTAAATTCCTATATAAGTATCCTTAACATTAGGGTATAATCGTCTTAATATTGTAATTTAATTCAAGGGATATCATGTTTTTTATTAAGGTAACAGGGATTTTGAAAGGGCCCAAACCCTTTTACAAAAGAAAAGATAAAGCATTGAGGCCTAACAGATTACAAAGACAAGCATGAGACACCAACAACACAAAAACCACACTACAACAAAAAGACTAACGAAAGGGCATAAAAACCCAAAAAAACAACCAACCCTACGCTAGGTGATTTGAAGCCAAATTGTTTCAAAGAACTTTGAGTAAACACACCCAACTTGTCCATTATGCTAAAATCCTTCCGCTCAAATCTCCCTTTTTGGATGCCCCTTTTTCTTGCACCTCCATCGAAGGAGTCTCAGGGTCCTTATAATCCTTCTCCATACTTCTTTCTTTTTGGATATCCTCATAAGAGGGCTTGCAAGCATTATCAAATGCTTGCTCCTTTCTCCTCCACACAAATTAATTTATGTTGAGGCTCGGACAAACAACTGCAGCATGACCCACTTTAAGGAAACAATAACATATAACTAAATAATTCTTGAATTTAATCTATTGCACCCAATTTCCCAACTTGAAAGATAGAGTAATCCAAGAAGGGAGCCCCTGTCAACCTCCACATAAACAAAATCTAGAAGACAATAAACATCTCTTGAATTTTGTAACAACATCAGCGACAATATACTACCCAAAAGTATTTTCAATGATAGTAAATATCTACTCATCCCAATATTCTAATGGTAGGCTCGACAGCCTAACCTAGATCAAAATCTTGTTGATGCAATCTTTCTCTGGGTTGAAGCAAAGAGACTTTAAAAATTGACATTGTTTGATGTATTGGACATGACACAATTATGAAAAACAATACGTTAGTTTAATGTTAGATGCATGAGTTCAAATATAACATTTTTACCAGTCAAAGACTTTTTCTAGTAATTTCAACACAAGGAATGTAACTCAAACTTGGACCTTTTGTAGTTCTAATTTTAAATTATGATATTTTTGCCAATACGAGCTAATAATTTGTATGCAATTGATTGAAACTAAGAAAAGTAAGTTGAATATTATAATTGCACATTTATCATTAATCATTGAAAGAAGTACAATGTTCTTAAAGAATTTTATTATCAATTAAAAAATAGTTAGTGATTTTATTGAAGTAGTGTTACTAAAAATTCAATCATGTTCAATATCATATAGGTGATGGATCTTGCAAGAAGTGGTAAAAGTTTTACATTAACTTTAATGATTCCTTGCCACTTGATTTAAATGATACAAATTAACTTGAAAATTATAATTATGTATTGTTCATGGATCATTTTTAACAATTTTTACATTCATAAGGATGTACATAAAAATATAGAGAATTGTGACTAAGGTGACTAGAGTTATAAAATTTTAGTCAGGTGCATCATGGATCATTACACAAATTACTAAATTATTCTTGAGGATTTGCACATTCACTTGGAAAACTATGATTGATTTGATTCAAGTGTTCAAAATTATTTCAAGTGTATTATCAAATGGGTCATGGATCATTGCAAGAAATACATGATTCTGGAGTATTAGTGATGCAGACTCGGGATGGGAATCTTATCAGACTGCCAATCCCAACAGCGCACACACACTAAATTCTTTGTCTCTTATTCAGTTGATTTTATATGAAACCACCATAACAATATTTCATTTCAAAATCAAACTTTGACACAGCAAATAAAGAGAAAAACTTCCAAATTTTATTCAAATTGCAATCTTCATGAAATTTCAATGCAACTACATTCCCATTATACATTCTCTGTTTCACAGTTCATCTGGCAACACTATGAAAATCAACTTTCAAAGCTCCCTGTGTTTATTCTTCACTGTACCTCCTCTGCCTGTAACCAATTACGTCTGTCATTTTGGAAATCTACATTCAACTCTCTCTGTGCATTCAAAAGAGCTTCTCCTCTGTCATTTCGTCCTTCTTCCTATTTCATTTGTTTCCCCCCTCACGCCGTATGAATTCTTCCTCTGTTTTTTTTTAATTCTTCTTTTTACTTTCTTGAGTCGAACCCTATTTCCTGTATCAATTTGATTTTTATATCAAAACTGAATAACACCCATCGAATGGGCTCCCCTGTTCCTTGGGTCGACGCCCTTTTTATTCCCTGGCAATCAAAACGTCATACATGGAAACACTCCCACGTTGGTAGGTAGTAATGGTATTTGTAAACATCAGAAACATGTCTTATTCTCCAAAAAGAAGAGTCTTTAGCCTTAACCAAATAATTTGCTAGGATAAACTCACCATTCTACCATGGGTTCACATAGAGATGAGATTAAATGGCATCATAATAAAAACAATTTCACACTTCATGCAGCCAATCGACGCCTTGTTGAAGACTTCCAATGTGTCATGATTTTATGCAAAAGCAATTTCAGTTAGCAATTGATATAATCCACACGCAATTTGTCTTTTTGACTCCCTCAGTGGTCGCCCATATGCCAAACGCCAATGATGGTTTTCAGTTTTAACAACTTTGGATCATGTGAAGTCTTAGACATCAAACCTTTCATATAGATGCCCAAATCGACCTCTCTTTCTTATCACACATGAAGTCGCCAACAGTCCTGACAACAATCGCCACACAACAAAACACTACAGAAACAACAAATAATGAAACCAAAACAAAATTGAATCAAACATCTTTTTGGTCAACGCAAGATAGCCGGCGAGCCCGGTGCTCCTGCACCAATTAGTGCAATTAATTAGAAAATTGTGACTTCAAACCCAATCAATGCACATTGTTTTAGTGATTTTCAATTTATCCCCTAATTTAAGAATATGCAACATGTTACTTATGCCTAGAAACCATTCGTCATGTAGCTCCTATAAAATCTCTCTTAATAACCCCTTCCAATATTAGCTCTGACTAAGTTTCTTTTGAACCTAGTCATCAATGTGTGTACAAAAGAACTAGTCAATAGTAATATATAATTTGGAGATTGTAGATATAACTCATAGACACATCTTAGAATTGTTTTGTCAATCTAAGCATACACATGAGCAAATCTTAGTTTGAGAGAATGCATAACCTATAGAGGAGAATGACCACAGGGTAAGTGCACAAAGATGAGGGATCAAAATGGGGTCTTAAGATGCCACTTTTTTTTTCTGAAATCAAGAAACATTGATATTCAATGAGAAATTAAAGATAGCTACACTCAAAATTTGAAGATGGAACAAAAACAAGAGTCGTAGTGCTCTGAATCTAGTTTCTAAACTACTAATTTTCTCCAAAAATGGTTGAGATTAAAAGGTTCAAAAAGGGGGAGCACACAAATTGGTCCTGTTTTTTTTTTTTTTTAAAACATAACATAGCGTCTGTTGTGCTCTCCCTAAAATGTTAACTTTTTTTTTAGTATTTCAATAATCACTCCAATGAGAAATTAGCTAACACCATGTAGTTTATCCCTAATTTTTCTGATAATTTTTTCATGAATAATTGATTTTTTAATCATTTTCAAAGTGGACACATCCTGAAAAATAGAAATTTAAGCGTGCTCCCCCCTAAATTTTTTGAAAATTAATCAAAAATCATTTTTTTTTAAATACATGTAGAATGGAGTCTAGATTATAAAAATATAACTTATTTCAAATTTCGATGAATGGTTAAAAAAAACAAGTAAAAAATACTAGACAGTGGTTTTTGACAAAAAATGGACACACTAACAAAAGAAATTCAAGATGAAACCCTTAGCCTACTTAAAATATGAAAAAAAATATACATTTAGATAGCTAACAAATAGCTTAAGATTATGGCAGTAGTTTTTTTAGTTTTCATTGAAAAAAGTGCCATCCTGATGGGGAGCACGCTCTAGATTATCTCTAGATTTTGCTAAAAACTAGTAAAAACACGTCAAAGCAAGATCACCATAACACAAGCGCGTTATAACGCGAGTGCGTTATAATGCGCTCACGTTATGTTAATTCACATAACATGAGCGCATTATAATGTGCTCATGTTATGGTGAGCTAAAACAACTCTCTCTCTCTCCCTCCCTCTCTCTCTCTGAGAGGGAGAGAGATAGGGAGATAGGGAGAAAGTGACATATAGGGAGAGAGAAAGAGAGAGAGATAGAAAGAAAGAGAGTCATAGTTTTCTTTTTTCCATTTCCTTCATCGATAAGGGAGAGGGAGAGATAGGGAAATAGAGGAATGATAGGGGAGAAGGAGGTAAGAGATATGGAGATTGCAAGAGATAGATAGGTAGAGAGAGAGCAAACAGATAGGAGAGATAAAGGAGAAAGAGGGGAGAGATCTAGGGTGATAGAGAGTGAGTGAGATGTCCAGAGAGATCTAGGGAGATAGAGGTTTGGGGTTGCTTGGATTTAGAGTATAGGGCTTAGGGGTTATAATTTAGGGCATTATTTAGGGTTTTGGGCTTTAGAGAGAGAGAGAGACTACTTTTGACATGAAACCCTAAACCCTAAAACCTCTTAATCTCTCTGCCTATGTCTTTGGCCATGTCCATCACTCTCTATCTCCTTATCTCTCCCCTCAGTCTCCTCTATAGCTCCCTATCGGTCCTCTCTCCCTAAACCCTAAACCTCCAAACTTAACATCCAAATAATGTCCCTAATCTCTAAACACTAAACCCTAAACTTGAGCAACCCTAAACCCCCAAGCACCAAACCCCAAACACCTAAACCCTAAACCCAAGAAACCCTAAAACTCTATCTCCCTATCTCTCCCCTATCTCCCTATCTCTATCATCCCTCTACCTCTTAATCTAGAGATTAGAGGCATTATTTGGATTTTAAGGTTTGGAGGTTTAGGTTTAGGGAGAGAGGATCGATAGGGAGATATCTAGAGGAGACCAAGGGGAGAGATAGGGAGATAGAGAGTGATGGACATGGCCAAAGATATAGGTAAAGAGATTGAGAGGTAGGGGGATGATAGAGATAGGGAGATCAGGAAGAGATAGGGAGATAAAGGTTTAGGGTTGCAAAGGTTTAGGGTTTAGAGAGAGAGAGGTGTTTAGGGTTTAGGGGCATTATTTAGGGTTGCTCAAGTTTAGGGAGAGAGATTGAGAGGTAGAGGGATGATAAAGATAGAGAGATAGATATTTAGGGTTTCTTGGGTTTAGGGTTAGGGTTTAGGGGAATTATTTACGGTTTAGAGGCTTAGGGTTGCTCAGGTTTAGGGTTTAGGGGCATTATTTAGGGTTTAGGGGAACGTAGGGTTTCTTGGGTTTAGGGTTTAGGGTTGCATGTCAAAAGTAATCTCTCTCTCTCTCTAAACCCATAAACCCTAAATAATGTCCCTAAATTATAACCCATAAACCCTAAACTTGAGCAACCCCAAACCTTTGTCTCCTTATCTCTCCTTTATCTCCCTATCTCTCTAGACATAGTTTATGGAGAGAGATTGAGAGGTAGAGGGATGATAAAAATAGAAAGATATAGATTTAGGGTTTCTTGGGTTTAGGGGTTAGGGTTTAGGGGAATTATTTAGGTTTTAGAGGCTTAGGGTTGCTCAGGTTTAGGGTTTAGGAGCATTATTTAGGGTTTAGGGGTTTAGGGTTGCATGTCAAAAGCAGTCTCTCTTTCTCCCTCTCTCTCTAAACCCCTAAACCCTAAAATCAAGAAACCCCAAACCTCAATCTCCCTATCTCTCCCTTATCTCCCTATCTCTCTAGACATCTCACTCACTCTCTATCACCCTATCTCTCCCCTCTTTCTCCTCTATCTCTCCCTATCTGTCTCCTCTCTCTCTCCTTAAACCCTAAATAATGCCCCTAAACCATTAACCACAAACCCCTAAACCCTAAACACTATCTATCTCTCACTCTCCCTCTCTATCTCCCTATCCCTCCCCTCTGTCTCCTCTATCTCTCCTAATATCTATTGGTCCACTCTCTTTATCTCTTTCTAAACCCTAAACCTGAGAAACCCTAAACCCCTAAACCCTAAATAATTCCCCTAAAGGTCCTAAACTTGAGCAACCCTAAATAATGCCCCTAAGTTCCTTGACCCCTAACCCCTAGAAAAACTCTCTCTCTCTCTCTCTCTCTCTCTCTCTCTCTCTCTCTCTCTCTCTCTCTCTCTCTCTCTCTCTCTCTCGTTTAGGGTTGCTCAAGTTTAGGGTTTAGGGGAATTATGTATGGTTTAAGGGTTTAAGGATGCTTGAGTTTAGGGTTTAGGCTTGCTCTCTCTATCGATCCCTCTCTCTAACTATACCTTTCTATCTTTGTCCCTCACTATCTCACTCCCCCTCTCTATCACTCTCTCAATCCCTCTACCTCAAATCTATCTGTGTATGTCTCTATCCACATCTCTCAAGATCTCTTTCCCTATCTCTATCTCTCCACATAGATCCCTATCTCTTAATCTATCCCTCTTTACCTCTCTCTCCCTCCCTCTCTATGTCTCTCCTCTCTATCTCTCTCCCCATCCATCTACCTCTTGAAATGTCTCTCTAGGTATGTCTCTAGACATCTCTCCATTTGTTTCCCTATCTCTATCTCTCCCCATAACCCTATCTCTTAATATATCCCTCTCTACCTCTCTCTGTATTTCCCTATCCATCTCCCCCTCTTTATCTATCTTTCTCCTTCTATCTATAACCCTTTGTTTATCTCAATTCCCTCTCTCCCTCTCCTCTTCTCTATCTCCACCTATCCCTATGTATCTCTCTATTTGCCCCTCTTTCTATATTTTTTCCTTTCTCTAACTCTATCTCTATCTCTCTCCCTCACATTCCAAGGGGTCGACAGAGAGAGGGAGAGAGATATAGAGGAAGAGAGGCAAATATTTTTATGCTTCCCAAAACACGCTCGCATTATGGGAAGCAAATAAAATGGGCAAAAGCATGTGGGATCTGTGATTCAGACCCCACATGCATATTATTCCTACTTTTCATGCAGTATATCAGACAAGAAAAAGCTTTTCATGTTGGTTGACATATTGACAATCATTTTTAGATCAATCCACCACCTTTTTTGTTTTTTCAACATAGAGGAACTGATTTTGCATGTTTTTGGAGAAAATTTTATTATTTAAACCTAAACTTTCATATTTCATGTGTGATTTTATTTCAAAGCTAATTACCATTGATATATAGATTGAATTTTATGATATATATGTTTGTTTTTTCCATAAATTCACTAATCCTGTTCTAGAGTTATATGCTTGTTTTTTCCATAAATTCAAACTTGCAAAAAAGAAGAATTCAAGGATTTTGAAGCCAAAATTTAGAGAATTGGTCAACTCCAATAGCGAAGTCTTTAAGGTATGTTCTAAATTATATATATGTCTTTCATATTATATATATGTGTGTTCTAAATTTTAATTCACTTATATATATGTCTTTCATCTTGTTTCAACTTTAGGATTTTCATCTTGTTTCAACTATCTATAAACTACTCATACTAGATGTTGCTCATGTTAGATGCTACAACAATCCATGCAAACCTAGATCTTAGATCATCTTAATGCTTACTTTATGAGTGTTTTTATAGTTTTCTTAACCATTTTAGATTGTGACTATCCTCTTCTTTAACCCTACTATCATAATCATACCCAAATAGAGAATCCAAACATACAACATATCCAACCCCTATAATGTTTGACATGAATCATCTATCATAGAGGTCAGATGATAGTTCTCTAGGATCGATGATTGTCCCGACCCTTCATAATGATGTTGTCATATTAAGAGGCTACCATAATTCATTTAGGATCATATTTTTATGTTATAAATTCACGTTGTGATCTTAGTAGGGTATAAATTTAGGCTGTATCATTCATTTTAGATAAATTTTGAAGATACTATCAACTAGAGATAGAGAGGATAGTCCATGCAAAGGAGAAGAAGACAATTTACATAAAGGGTTTCAAGGCTAGATTTGCCATTGTGATAGTCATATACGATTTGTATCATGCCCATTACCTAAGAAATATCCATGAAAAAAAGGTTTAGGGGTTGTCTTAGGGTATACACAAGATAATACAAAGGGATTTATAAGGAGATAAAACACTAAAAAGGAGGTTTTCATGAGTGTAGGATAGTCACAAGTCTATATAATAGTCCACTATCATAGTCATGACCATCATGAAGTTGTTTTTAATTTATGCATTACTTAAGATGTCTTTGATCTTTTGTCATGAGTATCCAGAAGGTTGTCTTCAAGGGTTAATGTTATTTTGACTATCACATAGTTTTTGGACTGGTTTAAGACTATTAGGATAGTCAATTTATGTTGATTAACAGTCCCCTTTGATGGCATTCATTTTATCATCCTTCAAAATCACCTCCATACAACTCATATATGTAAAAAAATAACCATACAATTGTTATTATATGGAGCCTAATCAGATTCAGAGGTTAAATTTACCCCACTTTTATCGGCGCAGTTTCCCCCCATATTCCTATGGGGTTTGGGGGCAGCACCCCCAAGACATGCTCAAGGAGCAGTGCCCCTTACGGGGTCCAGGGGCAATTCCCTTAGCGTACTCCCTATCGTGATACAAGGCAGGGTCGAGGGGCAGCGCCCCCGTGGGGGCTCGGGGGCAACGCCCCCGAAACCTCACACAGTTTTTTATTATTTTATAAAGGCACCGGGAGTTATTTTTCATTGGCCAACATAAGAAAACCTTATTTTTGTAACCGACAAAAGCTTGATAAAAGCAGCTAAGGGTTAGGGTTTTGGTTGATATTGTATTATAGCATTTGCAACGATATTTAGTTGCAAGGATTGTTGTTTGTAATCAGTTTGATTTACTGGATAATAATATTGGACTCTCTGTTGGTGGATGTAGCCTGAGTTTGGGTGAACCACATTAAAACTTGTCTCTCACTGTTATTATTTCTATGTATTTACATTCCTATGTTTAATCTTTATTTGCATTTAATTGATATTTTCTGCCGGCTAACCCTAACAAGTGGTATCAGAGCGGGTTGTGTTTGATTATCATTTGCAGGAAGGACTCACGGTTGAGTGGGAGCAATGGCAGATGAGGGTAAATTGAAGGTCGATAAAGAAAGATGAAAAGTTGGAATAGCTAGATGTGAAAACTACCTTTCTCCATGGTGATTTGGAGGAGGAGATATACATGGAACAACCCCAAGGATTTGAGGTCAAAGGTAAGGAGAAACTGGTGTGTAGATTGAAGAAGAGTTTGTATGGCCTGAAACAAGCACCTTGGCAGTGGTATTGAAAATTTGATAGTTTTATGGTTGAGCAAGGCTACAGCCGGTGTAATTATGACCATTGTGTTTATTTTAAGAGGTTGGATAATCACAACTACATTATTTTATGTTTATATGTTGATGGCATGCTTGTAGTTGGGTCTAACATGGATCACATAAGAGAGTTAAAACAACAGTTAGCCTAGGCATTTGCTATGAAGGACTTGGGGGCAGCAAAACAAATCCTTGGTATGAAAATTTGTAGAGATAGGAAGAACAGAAAATTGACTCTATCTCAGGCTGATTATGTTGAAAAGGTGTTGTAGAGATTCCATATGGAGAATGCAAAAGTTGTCAGCACACCTTTGCCTAGTCATTTGAAATTGACTAAGGAGATGTGTCCAAAGATACAAGAGGAGGAAGAAAAAATGTCTAAGGTACCATATGCTTTAGCTGTAGGAAGTTTAATGTATGCCATGGTATGCACGAGATTAGATATTGCACATGTTGTAGGAGTCGTAAGTAGGTATATGAGTCATCCCAGATTGGAGTATTGGAATGCGGTAAAATAGATTCTCAGATATTTGAGAGGTACATCCAATAAACACTTATGTTTTGGGGTCTCTAATTCTGATTTAGCAAGTTATGCAGACTCAGATTTGGCAAGGGATATTGATACCAGGCGGAGTACTACAGGTTATGTCTTTACTGTAGGTGGGACAGTGGTGAGTTGGATCTCACGGTTGCAAAAGGTGGTTGCTTTATCCACCACAAAGGTAGAATATGTAGCTGTAATAGAGGTAAACAAGGAGATGATATGGCTGCAATCTTTCATGGAAGAATTGGGTAAACAATAGGCTAACAGTTATTTGTTTATGGACAGTCAGAGTGCCATACATCTTGCAAAGAATTATGCCTTGCATTCAAAGACCAAACACATATAGTTAAGGTATCACTTTATTTGGTCGGTGTTGGATGATGGACAATTACAACTGGAAAAGATACATACAGATGAAAATCCAGCAGATATGTTTACAAAGGTAGTGACAAGGGAGAAGCTGAGCTCCTCTTCAGATACGGTTGGTCTTCTAGACTGAAAACAACAACAACAGAACAACATAGTCTAGGGTTCTTATTTCCAGTGGGAGCTATAGGGTCAGTGGTGTTATGACCAGTCTCCAAGTGGGAGATGATATGGTGTGGAGTCTGATCAGTCTCCAAGTGGGAGATTGTTGTTATATGGAGCCTAATCAAACTCAGAGGTTAAATTTACCCCACTTTTATTGGCGTAGTTTCCTCCCAAATTCCTACGGGGTCAAGGGGTGGCACCCCTTGTAGGGGTTTGGGAGCAGTGCCCCTGGCGCACTCCCTATCATGATACAGTGCGGGGTCAAGGGGTAGTGCCCCCGTGGGGGCTCGGGGGCAATACCCCTGAAACCTCACAATTTTTTATTATTTTATAAAGGCACCAGGAGTTATTTTTCATTGGCCGACATAACAAAAACCTATTTTGTAACTGACAAAAGCTTGATAAAAGAAGCTAAGGGTTAGGGTTTTGGTTGATATTATATTGTAGCATTTGCAACGGTATTGAGTTGTAGGGATCACTAGTTGTAATCAGTTTGATTTACTGGATAATAATATTGGACTCTCTGTTGGTGGATGTAGCCCAAGTTTGGGTGAACCACGTTAAAACTTGTCTCTCGTTGTTATTATTTCTGTGTATTTCCATTCCTCTATTTAATCTTTATTTGTATTAATTGATATCTTCAGCCGGCTAACCCTAACAACAATTCATGATTTCCAAACCTAAAATAATGATTTGATACTCATATAAGAGTCCAAACAATGGCCTTCAAGGGGCAAGACAGTCAACAACAATCAAGGTGATGTTCTTATGAGTTGATAGGGTCAAAGGGAGGCTTAGTATTAGAGATATCCTTGCATGGAGGATGGTGAAGCATAAAATGAATGAAGGTTACAAACATGACCTTATGATTGTCTCTTGATTGTGATAGTCCCCTATGACACTTGATCAACAACGTATGCATGTATTTTTACCTTTAAATAGTGATCTCTCAACACCTTATGGTTTCAAATAGTTTTGAAGTATTTGTATTCAAGTGTATACTCTATGACCTGTATTCGAGTGTATATCATGAATATGTATTCGAGTGTATACTCCATGACTTTGTGTATTCCATTGTATACTTGGTGCATTTTGTGATCGGGAAAAAGGTGTGAAGAATCTATATGAAGGTCTTTTAGACCTGGTCAAGGATTTTTGAAGCTTTCTTGGCCATTATTTGACAAAGTGTGATGACTATCCTAAATGTTTGTGTATGACAGTGTTGGGGCAGCAATTGGAAGTTCAACAAATCTAAGTCTAAAAGTGTTGTTTGTGCATATTCCTTGTTGGGAACGGGTCTTAGAAGGTCCTACAGAACTAAACAAAGGATTTTAGAGCATTCTTCAAGGGTTAGACAAGTTTTATTATGACTGTCCCAAGAGGACTAGTTTTACAATCATTGAGTAAGTATTGGCACCCAAGCAAGTTAGGGTTTGCTTTTGAGTCTAGGTGTTTAATACCTATTAGAATCACCTTTAGAATGTTTGAAAGAGGCTCCCAAATCTGTATTGAGGTTTTTGAAAGCATTCCAAGTGGATTTACCTTAGTTCATTGAAGTCATATAGGAAGGTGTACATAGGAGCAGCAATGGAGAACATGCAAGAACAATTTGTCTTTTGGGTCTATTTTCATGAACTCCACCCTTCATCTGCATCATTTATGACTTCGTGTATTTGAGTGTATACTCCATGACTTTGTATGTTCAAGTGTATACTACATGACTTATATGTGTGTTCAAATGCATACTCCATGACTCATGTATGTTCAAGTTATCTTGATACGAGGTGTCTTATTCAGAAGTTTGTAGAACCTTATTGTTCATTTTGACTATGCTATTCATTGTCATTATAAAATTTCTAATTATCATTGTCTTATTTATCATGCTTGTAGAAATCATCATCATGCCAAGGAAATGAGAAAAGACTCTAACACCAAAAGAGCGTGAAGCTAATAATGAGAGGAAAAGAGAGAATGAGGTGAATTCGGGAAAGTAGGAAATTGTCAACCATATAAGAAGACATTCCACCATTGCCAATTGAAGAGGAACATGACACGTCTAATGAAGCTAAGAGAGAGATGGAATTGGTGGCACAAAGGGAATGAATGAAAAACCTCCGTGGAATGAGGAAAGGGAATCTCCAAGTTGGAGGCACTCCATCGTCCATAGGTCAAGTTGAAGGAACACCATCATTATCTTCTTGAATCAGAGACATTCCATCTTTCATAGGTGAAGTAGAAGGTACATCTGCATTTTCTTCTCAAGTTGAAGGTTCATCTTTTTCACCTCTAATCGAAGGTATGTCATCTATCCCATATCAAGTGAATATTGAAAAAATTCCTAATGTTGAGTCTACTTTACCAATTAAAATGCCTCCTAGAATTTTGCATAGGAAGGCTAAGTTTCTAATTGATATTGATGAGAATGTATTGGATCCCATGTAGGATAAGATTCCCATGCGCACTTGCCAAAGATATGTGAATAAGCTATGGAAATTATTCTTTGAGAATTTAAATGAAATCGGAAGATGTCAACTCTTTGTTGAATTGATGAGAAATCTACAATTTAGGCCCACTATGAAGATTATTGGCCTAAGAACATCGAATGCCTCAAGTGAAAAATTAATTGCAAGAATCTAATGAGTGCATATTGTTGGAAACAATGTAGATAACTGAGAGGGGGAGGTGAATCAGTTATCTTATAACTTTTCTATTATTACTTTCTTTTCTTATCTTATCAATTAGTGTGATATTAAAACAAGGCAATCATAAGAGATGAAAACAAATTAACACATAAAATGAGTATTTTTATGTGGAAACCCTATTAAGGGAAAAACCACGGGGTGACTAACCTAAGATTGTATTCTTTGTTAAAAGAATAAGGAGTACAAATTTGGCACTTGCCAATTAGGGCTCACTGCCAAAGCACACTGCTCACAAGAGGCCCACTGCCTACAAGAAACTTACAATCTACAAATGCTTACAGATGATACCCAGGTGTTTGAACTGGTGAACAACATCTATACATGCAAGAATTTAGTTCCAATTAGGCACAATATACTGATCTGGCACATTTCATTCTTCCTCTGCTCAATATTACTTTCCTGTCACATTCTGGGCTTGAATTACTGCCTCTGCACTTTGTCTCTACTTTTCTTCGCACTTAATCATTCATATCCTCACCCTCACAAGCTTGAATCCATTGGGTATATATATATTCGCATCAAGGATTTCCAACAACTTCTTAGTCAGCAACAAGAATACCTGAGATATTTGCAAGTTATTGATATGTCAGCTAAATCCATGCTTGATTAGTGATGCACATCAAAAACATAGCCATAGAAGTCATTAGTCATGTCGGCCAACAATATATAATGCCACAAATTGCTTGATCAACACCTTTTGCACATTCGGATTGAAGTTTGATACTCTACCGATCAGTTCTTCCTTTGTCCGCTCTGCCTGACTAGAACCCAACACTCAGATGCTCAAGTCTTTTTCATGCTTTATCACCAGAGGCTAAATCTATGGAATACAATAGTAATGATACCCCTCTTGACTTATCCAAGTCCACAACTTACTGAGTTACAACATCTGAGAGATCTGGATCTAATTGTCAGACCTTGATACATACTCTGTTCTTGTTCACCAGACCAAAACAATCTTCAATCTGACTTCTGATATAGGCATATTATGTACTACGGATGTGTAGAATAGAGTTTGTTTCCATCAATGACAACACTTATGAGGCCACATAGTCTCTTTTGCCAACAATCTCCCCCTTTGGCATTGATGGCAATACTTAATGAAAAATGACTAAGTGTCACAGTAACTCCCCCTTTGCTTGTGCTCGATTTCTTTACACAACTTTATCGGAGCTCCCCTTTTGTTGGATTCCTCCTTTTTTAGTATTCTTCACTCCCCCTTTGACATCAATGGCAAAAGGTGGAATCCACATACAAAATTGTGCAAAAACTATTATATATATGGCCGCATAAGTATATACAAATCATATGTTATACTTACATATACTTAAGTATATTCGCAAAGGTTATCTTTAACTGTACAGTTTCTATGGCCCAACTCCTCTTCATTCTATCTAAAATGGAGATGTGTCCACTTAACAAAAATGCATATGCTTCTGCCCTCTTTAAGTCTATTGGATCACTGGTCCAGACTATACTTTGTGCCTCTGTCAAGGCATCATGCATTGCCTCTAACTTAGGGATGATTATCCCTCTGAGCTCACCCATTCTGTCCATTATGTTCTTTTTCTATTTAACCAGTTCTTTAATTTCATTTATTATAGCAATAGCTTGACATTCATGATTCACCAGACAGGTAGTAAGGGGATCAAAATTTTGAGATAAACTTGACAGTTTTCCTTCTTGTTCTTTCATTTTCTTCTCGATGTCCTCTGCCACTTTGGGCCAAGTTAAACAAAATTTGTATATGTCCCCACCATCCTTGAGAGCATTTTCAAGGCTCTTTATGCCAATGCCTAAGGTTCTTCTATCATTAGCAATTAGCCCTTGTACTTCACTAAACCTCTTTCCCAAGAACTCCTTCCGGACCTTAGTTTCTGTTGATTTCTCTAAGGATTCAAAATAAGTGTTAATAGAATTGACTATGTTTTTTAGATTATCAGATGGAGAGGCAGAAGGATTCTTTTGATAGGCTGGCATAATCTTCTCCAACATCCCAGATGTAATCTCCAACGGCTCACAATCCTCCACGTGTGATTTTAGAAGTTTCTCTTTTGCTTTGGCTTGAGCAAAAGATGCTACTTTCATTATCTGGACCAAAGAGAGAGAATCAAAGTTTAGTGGCCCTTGGATTAACTCAGGTTCATCCAACTCCATTATTTCTTTGTCTAGGAAATTCTATATTGTCTCTGCAGTGTCTCTTGTCGACTCTACTTCCTTCTTTTTGGGGGCATCCAGACTGACTGGCTTATTGATATTTGTTTCTTCTACCTATCCTTCCTCTTTTGGAATAGAGGAGTCTAATGCTTTAGATGACTCTTCATCATTTTTCTTTAATCCTTCAACATCCATGTTAGAAGGATCTTCATTTGTTTTCTCTAGAATTGGAAGGTTAAATCTCTTCAAAACATTTCAAAGAATTTCTTTTGTTTCATTTGCTATTTGGTCAGTTTCTCCAACCATAAGTTTATTCATCCGGGACTTGCTTCGGAAACCATCTTTAGAATCCTTAAAAACCATGTCCATTTGTTTTGGAGTGATAGAGGGACATAGCTATATCACTATCTACTCCTGGATCTCCAAGTCTTTTGCCTTTGCATTCTCTTTTCTTTGCTCCAATACATCTTCTAGGCTCTTTGGAATTAATGAAAATATTTCAATGAATGCTTTGTTATAGATATTCAAATACCTTTCAGTAGCTTCCTCTAGAATTCTCTTGTTAGCATCATTGTATTCATCATAGCACTATGTCATTGGCTACAGGTTCCCATCCATAGCAATGGCCTTGATGATATCATCAATAGAAAGAGTAGGCTTCTCAACATACTCTGCTGACTTCTGCTCCACATCAATCTTGGGGGATTTTACTTTTTCTTTCTTCAATTATCTAATCTCTACATCTGACTCAGTCTCATCATCATCCTTGAGACTCACATAGGCTCTTTTGGCCTTGGATTTCTTCCTCTTTTATTTTGCAGATGAGTGGGCTTGCAGATTTGTAGCTTTAGAGCTCCCAGAGGTAGAACTCCTAATAGTTCTAGTCCAAGTGGAAGTTTCTACTGGAACCTATTCTTTCTTTGCTTCCTCTTTTTCTTTCTCAAATTTCCCTATTCTTTCTCTATTTGCAATAATAGCTTCTCTGTTGATGCCAAATTTCTCAGCCAGTGCTTCAACTTCTTTTCTCATCTTTCTCTTTATCTCAGGCCTTCTTAGTTAAAAATGCAGTTTTATGTTTAATTCTTCAAAAGTGCCAAACCTTTCTACTTTGGGGACTTTGGGTTGACTCAGTAAATGTCGAATATGAGTCTCCAATATGTTTCCATCAACCTCATAGCCCATGGGCAATATCCATACAATCCTTGGCTCAACTGCCTCTATTAGGCACTGATCAGTATCTACCATAAAGCAGACTGTGTCTTTGTACTTCTCCACTATTGTTTTGGGAATTCTTTCTCTTACTTGCATCATGCTCTAGAATTTTTTGAAGTAACCCTAGAGCGCTGTCTTCTAGGTTTGAATGTCACCAATTTCATACAAGTAATCCTTGATCTGTATAGCAACTAGTTTGTCTTTTTCCCAAATCAGACCTTTTGAGCCTGGTAACTCATTCATGAAGTAGAAAAACAAGCATAATACCAAATCACCATATTTGAAAGAGTTCTTTTTGTCTTTCTTGATCTTTTGCAGGTTCTCCAACAACTGATTCAATAGGAGTTCACATAGGTTATAATCTGCATTCTCTCTTAGCACCTGGTATGCAGTGTAGATGGCAGTACCAGATACAGAGTTTTCTATACTTGAATGGTAAATCTTGTATCCAATCACAATTGAGGCAAACTTGACATCCGGATCAATGATGTCATCAATGGTCATTGCCCTCTTATCATATTTTGAACCCGTGGCTTCAGATACTATTTGATTCTTCACAGACTTAAAAGTAGACAACCCACCAATGGAGTGCAAACCAATTACATCTTTGATGGTATCTTTGGTTATTTTGAAAGGCCTCATTAACCACATGAAGTTATCATGGATCCTGCTTAAGATATACCAGACCCATTCGTCCTCTCCAAAAGATAGAAAATATATGCAATGTGCAAAATGCTTATCTTTTAAGGTCTGGAACTCCAGTTTCAGATCAACGTTCTCACTGCTTAACTAATTTCGATATAGATTCATCAATTTCAGGTCTCCAAAGTCCTCAATGTTTTCATGTATATAAACCTTAATCTCTTCTACATGGAGAACACCATACGGGGTACAGGAAAATGCACCCAAAGGATCAACCTCAATAGATTTGTGAGGATGTTTCTTGAAAATTGGCCTTGGTCTCTCAGAAACATTTACAACCATAGTAGCCATTCTAATCAATGAAGATTGGAGAGATTAAAATAAATACCTCTTCATGCCTTAGGGTTTGGAGTGACTACCAAGACAGATGGCACTTGCATTCGATCTTCAACTCAGTTTGAGTGTCTTGCTAGATTTCTTCTCAGAGCCCCTTCTTCATGAGTGCAAAGTGTTACAAATGATGGATGAGAGACATTTTAACCTTGCCCAAAAACCTAATTTCCCTTTGTAATAAATGCACAACTTAAGTCATCTGATTACCCTATTTTGAGAGAGATTTTCTTGAATCACTGTGTGGATCTTTAAAATCATTATCTATGAGGGTTGACAACATATCTTCACCTTTCTTTTTTAAACATGCCATAGGTCTGCGGATTAAAACATTTCAAGTCTGGATCATACTAGATCTGTCTGTGAAATTTTGCTTTACTATATAGCTGTCGATACAGGAGTTCCTCATAGCTTCCTCAAATCTACATATAGATTTGTCAAATTTTGATTGGATGAATTTTAAATGAATCTCCTCAAACCCTTTAAACCGCAACCTCTTATTCTAACTCAATGCGTCAAATTCAGGCACTCACTAACTGGCTGGGGGAAAAAGGATCTTCTTTGTAGGTCCCTCTGAGCCAGAGCTTACCTTTTAGTTTCCAGAAGGAATATTAGCACTGGATTCTGGTGCGGATCCATCCCTAATATTCATTGTACTCCTTTTTACCCAAATCTTGCTCATCTCCTTTTGAACTTCATCCGCATTTACTTTACCTTTGCCTTTATCCTGTTTCTGATCATGTTCCACCGAACCTTTTCTATCCTAATTTCTGCTTCTGCAGAATCTGGTGATATGACCGGATCTATTGCAATTGTAACACACAATATTTCTTTGCTTATTTGAATGACATCCTCTTGATCTGCTCTCATTAGCCATATGTCCAATTCTATTGCATACAAAGCATTTGCCATTGAAAGAATTGTTCATTTGCATATTTCTGCATTCATGAGATTTGTGACCATACCTTTTGCAACTGAAACATTGACTAGAGAAGGATGGATTGATTTGATTCATTCTATTTCTACACTGAATTTCTTTATTACCAAAATTGTTGCAATTGAAGCAGTATCCATTGAAAGATGGATATCTTTGAGCGTTTGGTTGCCTTACCGGAGGTCTTCTAGGCCTATTTCTTTGATTTCCTAATCCAAATTTCTTCTGACCAGATCCAAAGCTTTCACCTTTCTCATATCCCAAGCCACGCTTATCATCTACCCTCTTTTGACTTTCAAGAAGAACTTCAAGTTGGGCTGAGCTTATCTTGAATTTTTTTTTTGTATTCATTTACAAATTGAAGATCTTGTTTAAGAGTGTCTATCTGGTTCTCAAGTTGTTCTTCATTATCTCTGGCTTCTTCAAGATTAGATTCAAGATGCCTGATTATTCTATCCATTTTGTGATAGTCCTCTGTTTTCTCCCTGAGGGATTGTTTTAGATTATCTTCAATCTTTCTCTTTTCTTCAATTTCTTGGGTGAATTTCATAACCCCTGATTCCATTTCATGCCTTATTATAATGACTTCTTTTGACAACTTCTCACATAGCTTATTTTTCTCATTTAGATCCTCATCAGCATTATTGACCTCATTCTAATTTGCTAATTTTTGGAGTAGTTCCTTTCTGCTCATTTATGAAATCATCAGCTTGCTTGAGTCTTTCTCTTAAATTGTTGACTTCAGAGTGGGATTGTTCAAGATCATCTAGGGCAGACTACAGTTGTTCTTTCATACCATATGCATCCATTGGGATTCCCAGATCTTCCTCAAGCTATTAGGTTTGTTCAGAGGAACTTAGCTCTGATACTAATTGTTGGAAACAATGTAGATAACTGAGAGTGGGGGTGAATTAGTTATCTTGTAACTTTTCTATTTTTACTTTCTTTTCTTATCTTATCATTTAGTGTGATATTAAAACAAGGCAATCATAAGAGTTGAAAAGAAATTAACACTTAACACAAGGATTTTTATGTGGAAACCCTGTTAAATGAAAAACCATGGGGTGACTAACCCAAGATTGTATTCTCTGTTAAAAGAATAAGGAGTACAAATTTGGCACTTTCCATTTAGGGTTCACTACCCGAGCACACTGCTCACAAGAGGCCCACTACCTACAAGAGACTTACAATCTACAAATGCTTACATATGATACCAAGGTGTTTGAACTGGTGAACAAGATCTATACATGCAGGAATTCAGTTCCGATTAGGCACAATATACTGATCTGGCACATTTCATTCTTCCTCTGCTCAATATTACTTTCCTGTCACATTCCAGGCTTAAATTACTACCTCTGCACTTTGTCTTTACTTTTCTTCGCACTTAATCATTCATATCCTCACATCCACACCCTCATAGGCTTGAATCCATCAGGTATATATATCCACATTAAGGATTTCCAACAACTTCTTAGTCAACAACAAGAATACCTGAGATATTTGCAAGTTATTGATCTATTGGTTGAATCCATGCTTGATTAGTGACGCACATAAAAAATGTAGGCATAGAAGTCATTAGCCATGTCAGCCAACAATGTATAATGCCACAAATTGCTTGATCAACACCTTTTGCACATCCAAATTGAAGTCTAATACTCTGTCAATCAGTTCTTCCTTTGTTTGCTCTACCTGACTGGAACCCAACACTCAGATGCTCAAGTCTTTTTCATGCTTTATCACCGGAGGCTAAATCTTTGGAATACAATAGTCATGATACCCCTCTTGACTTGTCCAAGTCTGCAACTTACTGAGTTACACCATCTAAGAGATTCAGACCTGATTGTCAGACCTTGATACATACTATGTTCTTGTTCACCGGACCAAAACAATCTTCAATCTGACTTCTTGTATAAGCATATTATGTACTGCGGATGTGTAGAATAGACTTTGTTGCCATCATTGACAACACTTATGAGGCCACATAGTGTCTCTTGCCAACACATATGAGAGTGTGGTTTCCACCTCACACACAAAGGATAGTAATGTCACACGATGTGTCATTACATCGACAATAGGAAGCCAACAAACAAAAAAAGCTTGCCTCATTAGAAATACAAGTCAAGCATTGAAAATAAATAGAAAAACTCTTATGAGAGCCGTTGAAAGATGTCAAAGAGTTGAGGATCCAAACACTAATGAATTGTGGGCATTCTCTGGGAGACTCCCATGGAAAGACAAAGTTGTTGTTGAAGCTTTGAGATCACTAATTGAAGACTTTTGGAAGAATTACACAAGGGTATCTCTGAATCAAAGGGATGTGGTAAGAAGGAGAATCAGTAGTCAAAAATGTGAGCCACATTCAAAGTATTTTTTAGATATGACTCAAACACAATTTTTTGGTAAATTTCTAGAGATGTATCCTCAAATTAAAATTTATCAAAGATATTTTGAAATACTAAAGCCTTTCTTTGTCAAGATAAATCACACACACACTACTTGTTGTTGTAGATTACATATTGAATTTTCTAACCATTTTGATGTTTATCGGTCTATATGTTTGGATTTACATACTAACAATGTTTTGCAGGATTGTGACATACTTGCCCCACCAACTACTTCAAGAGACTTCATATCAATAATTTTATGTGATATAGAGGAAGGTCAAATATTCTACAAGAAATTATGCTTGGATGGTACATGTCAGCATTGCGGTGGCTTGCAATGTATGCCAATATGTGAACATATGGAAAGAACACATGCCATTGGAAACGAACTAGTAGAGTTCGACAAGTATAAAATAGTGGCATATAATACAAAAGATAGTAAATAAGCAAAGATGTGTGAATATGTTATTCAAAAGATTCCAGTGTATCAGTTTATGTCTATATTTCGTGATAGTATAGTGTATGAGTATGTAAGACATGCCCATAGAGCTCGATGGTTGGACTTGCAATTCAAGTTATGCAAGGACACATTTCCCGTTGGTAGCATTGTTTCAGTCATCAACTTTACAGAGAACTGTAGTCTACAACCATAGTATGAGGTGCAATCCCAATATTATAACTCGACACAAGTTTCTATATTTGTGCACATCGCATTCATTCATGTGAATGATAGTACAGAGCATGATAGAAGGATCATTTAAGGGAATATCATTTTCATATAAGCGATGATCGCATGCATTCTGCAGAGTTCGTGCAAGGTTTCTTTTAGGTGTTCTACAATGATTTGGCTAGAAGAGGCATATCATTCAGACAACATATCATATGGTCGAATAACTATGCATCACAATTCAAGAACTCATGGAATTTTTATTAGCTGAGAAAGAGGCATAATATTATAGGTGTTCAGCATATGTGGAACTTTTGTGAGGTCTGGCATGGAAAGGGGGAGCATGATGGTGTAGGAGCATGTATCAAAAGAGCCATAGCATGAGAAGAGTTAAAGTATAAAGACAATACAAAGTTGACATATGCAAAATCAATCGTTGAGTGGTGTAATGCTTTGATGGGTCCAGGTAATGAAGGTAAGTCTTCAGTTTGTAGATTTTTTGGTTGATAGATGATACTAACATTGCACCATATGAGGACTATTGTACACTTACAGGATCAAGTGAGCTACACTCTTTCAAAAGCTCAATTGTAGGTTCATGGAGTATCCATATGCAGAAGATGGCATGCTTTTGGTCTTCATGTACAATTCAAGCCTGAAATGAGTGTGAGTCAAAGGAGTGGGTTGATAAATGGCGGTTAAGTTATCTTAGCCCACTTGACACGTATCAACCCCCGATGGCACTGGAAATGATAGAGATGGAATCATCAGTTGACTTTGACCACATATCTGATCTAATTCAACCAGGTAATATATCTACTTGCATAGTTTTTGAAATTCCTAATGGTATCTTAAACTTTAAAGTCATATTGTAATGCTGACTAATTTCATCTAATTTGCTACACATATCATTGTAGGGCATGTTTATGCAGTTATTGTAGATGAAGATAATGAAGAGGGAACAGATTATTACTTGTGTCTTTGTGTTGAGGCCAAAAATAAATTGGAGGCCCCAGTTATAAATAGAGAAAATATCGAATACCCTAGAGGCTCAGTGATTGTTACTGGAACATGGCTTAGAAGGTACCCACATAAGAGTGTTAATGTTTGGTTGTTTGAGTACTTTGACACACATTGGAAGATTCTTCATTACTCCAACCTTGTCATGGCAACCAATGTTCATTTGATACAATATCAAGGTAGACCTTTGAACAAGACCTTGTGGAAGGTGTGTGAGTCTAACCATGAGGCAATACTTGACACAATAAAGAGTAGAGAAGACCGAGATGGTTCATTGGATTAATTTGTAAGTATGCATAAACTTTCGTAGATGGTTACTTATACTTTGTTTTGTATATAAACAGTAGTATGAATTGCTTCCCTCTAGTATATTTATGTTTAGTCAATTTTGTTTTTTGATGCTTCTCATAGGAGGTCACAACTCTAGTCCGTCTAAATCTAGACAAAGAAGCTAGAGAAAAAATGATGGAGAGTGATCATCAGATGGTAGTAAGTGATCGATTATATATGTGACGTTATATATTTCATGTACATTTTGTTATAGTAATGTGTATATTGTTTGATTGTATTAACAGGTGGAGTTCCATTAGCTTGAACTGTCAAAGAGGTCTACTTGACGGTAGAGAGAGGATGAGTCATGGATTGGCTCTCCATCTTCACGGTCAAGCAAGGGCCACCAATTATTTCATAAAAGTCCATAGGAAACTAGTTTTGGGACATACTTTTGTATGTTATCGATGTATATTTTTGTATATATGTTTGTATGGCTTTGTTTGGACATGCCTATATGTCTTTGTATGTAAACTAGATGTTATGTTCATGATATTATGTATACGACAATTTATATTAAATATTTAATACGATGCACAGAGTTGTAGTGCTTCAAGACAAGGCATGACTTCAATAATTGTCTCTTGATATCCCTTCTTTACCCTCTACACTAATCCAAAGCATAATTTTGTCACTACTATTCACAACATATTTCATCAGACTGTCTTCCTTTTTGCCATTGTTGTGACAACAAGGAAAAAATATGACTTTCAATCCCCAAGATTCAACTCTTCATTCTAGGGCTTCTAACATGACATATGGAGTCTGCACACACAAATTTCAACCATTGACACAATCTACCAAAGCTTATTCTACAAACCCTAGCTCTTATACATCTTCTATGCCCAAAACATGTGGTTTTATAGCCTAGGACATCAACAAACTAGCACTTGACACCCTCCCCCTACTCCTGCAACATCAACAACACAAAACACTACTCATCTACTTCCATTCCACCGATTCTCAGGCTATTTCACTGGTGGAATGGCTAAAAACTTCATTTTCTTCACTCAAAACACTAAAACCTAGGGTTGCAAAACATAGAGCAACTTTTTATAAATTTTACCCAATTGACTCCATCATGACTCCAAACCACTTACAAACAATAAAAATAGTCTTAAAGACCTTATTACACACAAAATGACTTAAACACAAAAACACCAAAATACTTAACACTTTGCAACTTTTCCACATTAAGACCTATGGTGTCGTGCACCAGATTTATTCATAGATAGGGTATTGACAATTTGCTAAACAATTTCAAAATGTTGGTTAGGACAGTCCCAAGCATGGAATTTTGATAGGTTGCGTTTCGCAATCAAATTTGAGATTGAGTTAAAAATTCCCATCACCCCCATCACAAATTCCTCTCATCCCCATAAAAATATCCCCTTCCTATCACTATCCTTGCACATACATCACTTAGGTCATGGAGGTAGGTCTGAGTTTAGAAGAAAACGTAGATTAGATTATCTTTTGATTGACAATGTTGGTGCATAGTTATCATGTGCTTCACAACTCATTGGCAGCCTTGCCAATCCATTAGAGTATGGATGGTTATGAAGATGTGCATTTTCAACTATTATGGAAGAGATATACTAATGCAGAGTAGGGTATCAAAGATCAAACTAACTCAATCAATCCTTGGTGGCTAAAGTCTTAACACCTCAAACAAAGTGATTTTCTTCACAATCTTCCACTATGCCTTATAGGATAGCAAAAGAGGTATTTTTGACATAATTTGAACGAAACAACTCAAACCCATGAACTAAAAACTATTTTAGATAGCCATTATCCTCTTACACAACATAATTCAAATTTAGATGGGGGTGTTTTGTAACACAAGGGTCAAAATAGGATTGTTACGCTGTAATTTAGGCCTAATTAGGCTAGTTTAGATGGGTCACCACAGGGTTTTCTAATCCTAGACTTCAAATCTTCACACCAATGCCTCAAACATGTCAAATATGGTCTACCCAAACATTTCCAACCATTACAAATCCTTTCCCAAGATCTTTTGTACCAAACCTAACTCCTATGCATCTTATTTGCCCAAAACCATGAGTTTTTAGCCCAGGGCATCAACAAATCTTCACCAATCTTCATTCCCCTACTCCTGCAACTTCAAGAACATAAAACACAACATGTCTAGCCTCATTCCACTAGGTTTAAGGTTTATTCAATGGTGGAATGAGGAGAAATCCATTATTTCCTGTCAGCACTCACCCTAGTGAGGGTTTCAAGCGGTTTGGAGAAAAAATGCTCTAATTTACTCAAAACTTAATGAAATCAAATGAAACCAATGAAAAGAGAGCAAGGATTCAATACACCTCTCTTGGTTTTGGTCAACTCAGTCTATTTGACCATGTCAAAATCAAATGCATTCTTGCAAAATGCTTCAGTTTCATGCAGTAGAAAGGTACTAGGAGTGACATTTTGCATTCCATAGCTCATGGGGCCAAAAAAACTATGACAATAGTCAGGGTGGGAGGGTAAATGTTAGGGGAGGTCTCATTTCATGTGCCAAGTGCCCCAATTATTCAAGGCAGCAGCCTACCGACAAAGTCCCTTAAGATCCCTAAGATGCAAAAACTACCAAACTTTGATGGAGTAGTTCTTAGAATTCATCGAGCTGGGAACATTTTGTTTGGACCTATAGGTGTACATGGGATCCATCCACAATAATCTCTCTCCATTTTGGTCAACTCTAGTCCATTTGACGTGTCGAAATCAAATGCATTCTTATAAAATACTTTAGTTTCATGCAGTAGAAAGGTGCTAGGAGTGACATTTTGCATTCCATAGCTCGTGGGACTAAACAAACTACACCAACACATCTAGGTGGGTGGGTAAATGCCAAGGGAGGTCTCGTTTCATGTCCCAAGTGCCCCAATCATTCAGGGTAGTAGGCTATCAGTAAAGTCCCTTAAGATCCCTAAGACACAAATAATACCAAACTTTGATGGAGCAGTTCTCAGAATTCATAACAACTGGGAAAGTTTTGTTTAGACCTACAGGTGCATGTGGGGTCCATCCACAATAACCTCTCTCAGTTTTGGTCAAATCTAGTCCGTTTGACCATGCTGAAATCAAATGCATTCTTACAAAATGCTTTAGTTTCATGCCGTAGAAAGGTGCTAGGAGTGACATTTTGCATTCCATAAATTGTGGGGCCAAATGGACTGCACCAACACATCGGGGTAGGTGGGTAAATGCCCAAGGAGGTCTTGTTTCATGTGCCAAGTGCCCCAATCATTTAGGGTAATAGGCTACTGACAAAGTCCCTTAAGATCCTTAAGATGCAAAAACTGTCAAACTTTGACGTAGCAGTTCTCAAAATTCATGGTTGCTGGGAATGTTTCATTTAGACCTACAAGTGCATGTGGGGTCTATCCACAATAACCTCTCTCAATTTTTGTCAACTCCAGTTTGTTTGACCATTGCAAAATCAAATGCGTTATTGCAAAATGCTTCAATTTCATGCAGTTGAAAGGTTGCCAGGTGCCAAATTTTTTATTCTGCTCATCGTGGGGCCGAACTGACTACACCAACATGTTGGGGTGGGTGAGTAAATGGTAAGAAAGGTCTCATTTCATGTGTCAAGCATCCCAATCATTCCGAGTTGTAAGCTATCGACAAAGTAGAAAGTTGCTAACACTAAAATTTTGCATTCCACAAGTCTTAGGAGTGAAATGACTACGCCAACACATCTAAGTGGGTGGGTAAATGGTAGGGAAGGTCTCGTTTTGTGAGCCAAGTGTCCCAGTCATTCTAGCCTGCAAGCTACCGATACCTAGCACCTTTCATGTTTGTCAATAGCTTGCAGCCCGGAACAACTGAGACACTTGGCGCATGAAACAAGACCTCCTCTAGTATTTACTTGCCCACCCAGACATGTTCAGGTAGTTGGTTTGGCCCCACAATGAGCAGAAGAAAAAATATGGCACATAGCAACCTTTACAAGAATGTGTTTGATTCCAGCATGGTCAAACAGACAAGAGTTGAATGAAACTGAGAGAGGTTATTGTAGACCGACCCCACATGCACCTGTAGGTCCAAATGAAACATTCCCAGCTACCATGAATTTTGAGAACTGCTACATCAAAATTTTGCAATTTTTTCATCTTAGGGATCTTAAGGGACTTTGCCAGTAGCCTACTGCCCCGAACGATTGGGGCACTTGGCACATGAAATGAGACCTCCCCTAGCATTTACTTGCCCACCCCAATGTGTTGGCATAGTCTATTCATACCCATAAGCTATGGAATGCAAAATGTCACCCCTAACACCTTTCTACTGCATGAACCTGAAGCCTTCTTGAGTGTGTACGATGGTAAGGTTTGGACAGATTGAAATTTGTTGTTGAAATTCACAACATCTTGATTGTATTGTGGCCATGATCTTCTTATATGACATGACAAGAGCTATTCCATAACCTTGTTATCCCATAACCTTGATTATTATGATTAGAAGCATGGAAACAAACCCTACAAGAAACAAAGCAATGATTAGATCTCAATATGATCATGATATACCCAAGCATCTGTATTAGTCTAAGTCATAAATTCTCTTCAAATAAATATTGATCCGAATGTTTAGTGAGTTTCCATTGGCACCCAAACCCTGGGTCTTCATTAGAAATCCTTAAATGCTAATTATTGCCATTATGCTTCTTTCTTATTAATTCTTACTAATCATGGTGAGTTGGTGAAATCTTGTTATATGTCATTAGAGAGGGATCCCTGGAGTTGGAACAGTTGTTTGAGACCTTGTTAAATGTGTCTAAGGTGTTGGAACAAGAATTGGGAAACCCTGAAGCCTTAAAGCCATTTGGTGTTATGCTTAGAGGCCTAATTAGGCCTAATTTGTAGAAGAACAGTCAATTTTTTGAGGGTTCTGTACAAAGTGTCCACCCCTGAAATCTTAGTATGTTGTGTAAAATCCAAATGGGTATCTAAATCTGTGTTTATATTCTAGGTATCAGGCCTATGTTGAAAATTATGCAAGAAAATGTCATTTTGTTGTATTACTAGGCCTAGGGTCAATCAAATAAGGAAATCTTAGAAGCTTGTTGTTCCTAAGTTCTTGTGAAGCATCATTGCATTGTATTTGTTGTCTCCATCCTGTGTAAGACCCTCCTAGTGTAGGTTATGGTGTTTGAGGTGTACAAATTTTGCTTTTGGATGTTGAAACCATTGTGTTCTACCCTGTCTCACACACATGGCTAGTATGGATATTCATTTAATGACCTCACACACATGGCTAGTATGGATATAAAGATAATTGAATTTGTTTTGGGCTTTTGGAATCCTATTCCTCTATTTATTTTTCTAAAATGAGTGAGGATTTCTGATTTTAGGGTTGGTTTTTCCTTTTGGTACATGATTTTCTGATTTTTCCCTATTTATTTCTCATGATAAAATTATCATCTTTCTAATTTTATTGCTATAGGTTGTCTAGGAGGGCTAGTCTCAGGATTGGAGGAGAAAATATTAATAAACTTGAGGGGAATCTGTGTTGTTCTTCCTTTATATGAGGATCATGACTATGTAAATTCATGACTACATTCTCTGAGGCTTATGCTTGATGAAGGAGGGTTTTTTGGACCCTAATTTCATTGTAATGTCCCCTATTGGAACAATACTAATTTTACCTTAAAAATTCAAATCCTGCAAGTTTAGGGTTAGGGTTTCTAATTCTTGGAACAAAATGGTTTGATAGGGTGCCCAAGAAACCCTCTACCTTAGGCCCAAGAGCGGGTACTTCACCCCTCTTGGCCCCATGTGGCCTCTTGCCATCCATATGGGGTGGCATGCCTAGTGGGGCATCCTATCATCGTTCCCCTTATCAAAACCATTTTGTTTCTCCTTATGATTCAATTAATCACCATGATGGGAGGTTAGGGGTGCAACTATAGCAGGGTGTCCCAGAAATCATTCCTTCTAAGCCCAAAGGTAGCCTCTCTTGCCCCCTTGGCCCACATGTGGCAGACCTCAGCCATCCACCATGGGGTGGCATACTTAGAGGATGATCCCAACTCCGCTTCCCCTCCTCGTAGGCCCTTAATTCCCTCATCATAACATTCACACAAGAATCCACATTAATGCATAATAAACTAATCACACTCATAGTTGTAAACAATCATATCAGCAATGCATTATGAATTATGATATGTAACAGATAATGTGCATGAACTATTGATGATGATATGCAAGACCACTAATCAGAATTAGACAATATCCTATAAACATTCTACCACAATTATATGAACTTAGAATTGCTGATGTATTTCTTGTGATATCTAAATTAGATATGCTTCCTTCACTTATATTATATTTCTTCTTAAATCTCCTTCTAACTCTACCCTTAAATCAGAAATATATCTTCATATCTCTTAAATATGCTTTTTTCTATCTTATGCAGATCTCAATATATATATTCTTAAACTCAGAAGATATATTCTTAATATGTATGTAAATCAAATTATTCCCTTCATAGATCTATTGTTTGTCAAGATAGATATGCTCATTATACATTTAATACACCCATAATTCTACTGGCATATACTCAGAAATCTATCCTAAATGATCTTCTATTTATACTCCATGTACAGGTCTGCTGGTGTCTGTGATGGTCTCACTGCTATCTAAAGAAGCTCCTAATGTTTTTCCCTTTGTAATTTGAATTCCTTCGATGGTGTCTTCAAGTGATCCAAACCCCTTGCTTTTAAACCATCTCAAATGATCTCTTTAGTGAATGATGGTGACTTTTCATAGCATACTGTCCCTCCATAAAACTAATCGTTGTCTTAACTATTTTTCTTGTAGCAAGTGCTGTATGATTTGTCTTCTAGTGGGTTTTGATTCATATTCAATTTATTTGATTTATAATATTCATTTTATAATATTTATAATAATAACAATATTTATTTATAATAATAACAATATTTATATTACTCTATAATATTTTCTTTATAATAATAATAATATTTATATTACTCGATAATATTTTATTTAAGTATTTTTTATCCATCATATTTAATTTAAATATATTCAATTTACGATATATATATATATATATATATATATATATATATATATATATATATATAATAACATTTTTAGTGTCATTCATATACATAATTATAAATCATTAGCATAGGGACATGACATTCATTAAGTGGTTTTAGGATAAGTCTCTAAGGGAAGTCATTGAGTCTTTTATGGTGTAACAAGGTTATCACACCTATACTTTGGAATATGCTACCCTTGACATAGTCCTTCCCAACCTTCTGATTGATATTGTGCAGGGTAGACCTCAGGGACAGTCACAAAGGTAGGGTGCAGTCATGTTTCTTATCTAGTTAATCTAGTCCTCAATCAATGTGAGAGAGTGGACATATTCTCTTAATGATGATGTTGAGATAGTATGATGAGGCAGTCATCAAAATACCATGAAGAAGAATGGTAATAAAATAGTCACAAGGTAAAACAATCATGCTTTGATGTTGTCATAGAGTCACACAAAGAGAAATCAGTGTTCAAACATGATTATGAAGTCTTTTAAAAGCTAGCAGAGGTTTGTCATACTTTGAGGATGGTATACTAGTCCATAGAGTCATTAGAACTTAATTTTGTGTGAGTATCAAGACTATGGATAATCTATATGAAGGCTAGGGTTTGATTTCCTAGGGCAATCCATCAAACCCTAAGCCTAAATCTTCGTATTAAGACTGGTGAAATTAATGAAGAAAACTGCCTTGAATCCTTGAGAAAGATTGTCACACCCTAACCATACAGCCCTAAATGGATTTTACTATTTATTGAGAGACTCCTTAATCTTAGAGTTATTATAGAAAGCAAGGTTGAAAGTTGAGTCAAGATGGGGAGATGTTGTTCAAGAGTAAGAAATTGGTTACTTGTGGAGAAAGAAATATTCAGCACTGTCATCTACATTTCAAGCACTGTCCAAACCCATCCATTGAATACTAGTTGCTACACTATGTGCAAAGCAACCCTCTTTAACCCACTATCCTGATACAGTTTTCCAATTACCTAGCTCTAAGTCATTGCAAGTTAAGGGAATAGTATTAGCCATCCACCTTGGGTTATCTTTTATATCATTCCTACTTCAAGTGCAATCACATAAGATGGATGTTATGGGTGGCCATGGTTGTCATGAGATTGAGTACAACGACTTGGATCCAGGAGGATGATTCAAGATCATTAATATCATAGTATTTTGAGAGGGGATTAAAGATATTATCATATATTTTATCTAGGTTCTGTTAGGGCAGTAAAAATTTAAAAATTTTACTGTTTTCTCACTCCATCATATTTGAACAAAATCCTAAAAATATCCCAAAAAATCATAATAAAAATTTAATTCATCTCACAAGGTGTCTATAGATGAGCAGTGTTAAATTTCTTCAAGGTCAATCTATCGGCAAGATATTGTTTTGTCTACACCGATACATAAGGAATCATTTCAAAATAACCATCGGCGTGAGAAGGCAGATCAGAAGGAGATCTATGGAAGTCACCGATGGAATAAGTGATACCGATGACTTTACATCGGCAAGAAAAGTGAGTGGTCATACCGATCGGTATGACAGACAACTATCGGATGACCTTTTAAAAGTTGCCCCGACGGTATATATCATACCGATAAAGTATTTCGGCAAGAGTCTCACCGAACATCCTGCGGAGGTAATGAAGCAAACGACCATCGGCAAGAAGTAAACTATTGGGATAAGATACAAAGAGGTTTCCGATACTAAATGTCTTGGCGATAAGAGAGCTTTCGGCAAGACTCATAGCGATACTATTATCTGTCGGGATGACTCAACATATCGGGACAAGGGAATTAGGTCTCGCCGATTCACAAGTCACGGCGATCAAAAGGTATCGGTGATACTTTGACATACTCTGCCTGATAAAGAATATGAAAGAACCATCGGTGAGATGATTCGGATCGGGTTATCTTTTGAAAGCTATCCTGATAGTATGTTTCACTCCGATGGGTATGCTCTAGCGGCAAGACATTAAAACAGTCATTCCGATCCAAAGTAACATGACTATCGGTGGGACAACAAAAGTCGGGGAAACATAATTGTGTTATCCCGATAGTATTAATCACCCCAATTAAAAAAAAATCATATCGGTAAGATTCATTAGTTCGGAGTGAAATCTAAATCACATGGCGATGAAGGAAGTCATGCCGATGGTCGCGCCCACTTGAAGATATGACATTACATAGCGTCGGGAATACAATTGAGGGGTCACGCTGATTGACTGTTCGCGCCATAAAAACATTAACGTCGCCCAGACATTTCAAAATTCACGCCGATAAGAGGAGTTATGGCGATGTGACATTTCACAACGATGAACATTGAATTGATCAGATGATTAAATACAAACGGCTACGAAATTTCTATGATCATTATAGTTACAAAAAACCATCCGAGAAGAGAATACAGAAGAGCTCTTAAGGTGAAAGCAGAGGATTCCAATTCCAGCCACCAAACGACAGGTACATATACACAAACCACTATATAGCCTGTATTTAAATTCTCTGCCAAAGTTTTAAAATGGAAACTCCGGGGAAGGGAAAAGGCAGAAAGTTACAAGGGGAAACCAGTAAGCCCAAGAAACAAAAAATTGAACAAACCCCTGAGGAGAAAGTAAAAGAAAGAAAACTGAACCAGGACCTAATTGACCAATTGCCTGGGTCAACTCCCAAGGCTAGAAGGTCTGCCCAACTCAGGGTAGAAGTGGATAAATTAGAAGATAAACACAAACGCCTGGGAGATATCTGGACCCCAATTCGGGGATATGAACTTTTCAGATTCCACTACAATAGAAAGTTTAGGAATGCTCCTGTGTCAAATCCATGGCACATGAATTTAGGAAAACTGGTTGTACCCAATGTATTCCTGAATGTGGAACTCCTTCAATTGCTTGCCAGAATTATAATTCAAACCTGAAAGCCATCTGCAACCCACAGGGAGAACCAATTGTGCATTTGTCAAAAAATGCTATTTGTGAGGTTTTTGATTTAGATGATTTATGCATTGTCCCTATCATTTATGAAGATCTGGATAAGGAGTATTGGAGAATGGACACAACTTACAATGGATGGAGGTTGCCCATTCATAGGCCCAGGGTTGGAGGAGAAGTGATGCCCTTAACTGAAAATGATGGCCCTCCCTTTCATGTAGCCATATTTGAACCATACATACAATATACCTATTTCTCTGTAGGCCAAATCCTGGGTTCAGAGGTCCCTGAGTTCATGACCATTCCTCTGATGGTCATAGCCTCAGACATTCAGTGTCATAATGCAAGGCAATTTGATTATGCTTCCTATATTGCTAATAGAATGGACTCTGGTCTATCTGCAATAAAAAATAGTGCTCCAGCATGTTCTTTTGAGCATTACTCAATGCTTATGCACATGGTGTTATATTATGGCCAAGAGGTAGGGTTATGGCCAACTGAGTTCCAAGTTGTTGCTGCAGATAAGAAAGGGGGAAAGATACCTGTACAACTGTGGACAAGAATTTGGGAAAGTAGATATGCCCATTCCAGCTATGCTCAATTTGAAGAGCATTGTGTAAAAGTACTGTATAGGTATTTTAATCACCCCTGTGAATATTCAATTTCAACTGAAATAAAAAGATTCCTCAGACCAAAAGATTTTGGTGGCCTCCCTACTGTCACTCATAATTGGGGAGACTGGTATTGCTTTGAGGATGCTACTATGATAAGAGTTTATGGTTTTGAAGATGCTCCATTCATATTGCCCAAGACTGTCCCTGACAGGCTTGCATATCCGGAGATAATCAGGCAAATGCATTGTTCAAATGTGATGCATTTGAGTTCACATGACAAACAATTGTTTATGCCCAGCACCTTATGTTTTGGAGATTTTACTGTAGTTTCAAAAGAAGGTTACAATCTCATTATGGATAAATTGATGCATTATAACATGATGACTGCTGAGATAAGAAAAGGATTTGACCCTGAAGGCTTTATTGATTCTGCAAGAAGAAAACAGAATCTCAGTAGATACATGCACATACATTATCCACATGATGATGTCATTAGAAATTTAGAAGAAGTAGAAGTCGAATTGGTGGTAGAAAAATATAACAGGGATCTAGATGAAAAGAAAAAGCAGTTAGCAGAAATTGAGGTTGTATCCTCTGAAGATGAAGAACTGACAGGGCAAGAACAGCCACCAGATAAAAAGGTAGAGATGTCCAAAAGGAAAATGCAACAATATCAGCCTCCTGTCGTACTACATGATGAGGAGGGGTCTGCTGATGAGGATCCACATCAAACAGCCTATGATTCTTTCATTTCAGATGATAAGTTTATTCAATCAAAGGAATTTAAATCATTTTTGTATAAATACAAAGGGAAAGAAATCAGAGAGTCAGTAAATGATGTCTCTGCTGATAATGAAAAACAACTATTAGACATGCTGAAGGAAACAATAGATAAAGAGATGCAAGACATGACACCTAGCAAGGGTAGACAGTTACTTAAAGATGTAGGGGTCATGATTTTTCCTGGTCTGGATTTAAATTCTACTTTGGTTTTTGACAGTTTTCTGAACAACACAGATGATAAGTATAAACTTACTCCAGAAGGAGTTAATGAAGTATTTATGGGAACAAGGTATAACAATGATGAAAATTCCTTGATGATATGGGCGTTATACCCTCCCCATAAGAAGACGGCCATCATTGATACTGAAAAGACTTTTGGCCACGTTATGACTTTGAAAGCAGGGGAAACTGACCCTATAATTACAACAGACATTGGTATCAATGTTGCAAAATTGAATAAAGCACAAGCTCAAATGTTAATCAAAGAAAGAGATGCATACAAATTGAGCTATGAAAGACTGACAAAAGAAAATGATTACTTGAAGGATGCTGTTAAGAGTACTTTTGGCCATTCCACAAAAAGAATAACTCAAGGTGAGAGCTCACAAGGCATTCAAGTGTTATCCCCTGATCAGGCAACCCAAATTCAGATGGATGCATTTGTTACAATACTGTAGAGCAGGTATGCAAACATGGTGTGGTGGTTAAACCAGTTTTTGGATAACTTCTCAGAGAATCATAAAGCAGTTCAAGAACATGAAAGTCTTGAAAAGAGAATACGAGAAAAATTGACTGAGATACAAAACAGAAGTACTGCTGATAGTACAGATATCTCTGATGCAAAAGCATTTCTCAAACAGCATCAAAATTACTATGACAAACTTAAAGCTGATGCTAAGGAAGGAAATGATGCCTCAAACGTAGGAGTGCCCAGGATATTTAAAGACAATGGAGAGGTAAAGAGCAAGGAAGAATGGATTATTGATTGTCAAAGTATATTACACAAAGCCACAGGAGCTCTGAAAGATAAAGCCTCTGCCTCTAAAGAAGTTTGCAAACAATTGGAGAGCATGATTACACTTGACATAATTACCAGAAGTGTTGTTCACCTTACTGATTCTCATCGTGAGTAGGATTACTTGGATTACTTGGAAAGAGTCTACTTGTGGCTAAATAGAGCCTAATCATAATTATGTTATAATTGTTAATGTTTGTTAAAGTTCCCAAAAGACTTATTGAAGAGTTATGACTCTTCATAGAAATATCTATATAAGTCCAAACAATCGATGCTGAGATATCATCAGCAGTAGAATATATTCAGATACATCATATATACAATGTTTCAAAATGACTATGTTGCATATTTTATTTGAAGAAGAAGTTTGAAGTTCTCTGATTCAGTGGTTCTGCTTTGGTATCAGTTGTTTGTTAAGATTATTCAATTGTGTGGCTGTCTCCATTTCTGCATTTCCTTGATATTCAGATTAAACATATCAAGTATATATTTGATCTGTCAATACACATTTGCTATATTTGTGTGATTAAATAGGTTGGTATCCATTTGAGGAATTAAACCCTTCTGATTTAATTACAGTACCCTGGAAGTATTAAGCTTGGATTACTAAGTAGGGCCATACAATTAGATTGCCATTCTGTCTCCAGTAAATATTATCTGTTAATCTTGTCTATTCATTTCATTTGGTTCCTTCAAGTAAGGATTAAAATACCTTCTGGTGAATTATAAGATATCTAATTTTATTTGGTTGGATTATCAAGGAGAGTTTGTCAGTCATTTACTTGCACGTTTATACAAGATATAAACTAAAACTGTGCCAAACAACTAGAATTATTACCATTAAGAAACCATTAGTCCTGGTCCTTCAAACTGACTCTGTTACCCAACAAGGCACTAGTTTTATTTTACTTAAAACCTTTTACCTTGATATTGCTTATACAATTTCTACCAATTACTCATTAGATATTGAACCTAAAGTCAGTTAGCGAGCATTTCATCTATCCTACATCTTGTGCCACTATAGATAGATTTAGTTAGTCCACACATTCACATTCAATCTACTTTAATCTTCCAAGGTTTACCCACCTAGGTGTAGCAGGACCTAAAGCGAAGGAAATCAACTAACCTTGAAGGTTGATTTCGTCAAGTTAGTTCAGAAACGTTGCCAAACCAAGCATAGAGCTTGGCATCCCCTTAGGATTGACAACCTGCATTTCTGAGACCTAATAGGTTCACAGGGTATGGAGAATCAAAAGATATTGTGGTGGAATAAACATACAATTTTATCAAAGGACTTCCAACACCTTACCAATATACGACTACTAAATAGTGGCAACATTGTAACAACTTTTGTGCTTTGATTTACCATTAAAACCATGCATAGAATTATTCTAATAAACTTTCCAAAAGACTATCGTATGACTTTTTGGGGAGTATAGATATGTAATCAAGGTCTCTAAAGGACTACCCCCATGTGTCTAGCTCACTACACTTCATCACAATACTATCTAGCTAACCCCAACTTGCTTGTGAGCAGCATTAATGACTATCTTAAATCATTTGGACTAGAGTATTATTGCAAGAAAGGTTTTGAGTACTCCTTAGACGTTCATCTAGTAAACACTGAGGGTATCAAGACCTAAGAAATTCACAAATCCATACTATAAACAAATTACAAGAAGAGGAATAGTCACGAGGCTCTAAAAAGGTTACTTCAAGGGTTTTCATTATAAGAAAGAGGTGAAAAGTTTGTAAAGTGGCTCAATGCTTGTGGGGACTATTATACTAATATGAATTGTTGATGGACTGACTTTAATGCAAGGTACAGTCGTAAAGGATTGCCCTAATGTAGGATCTTTGTCATGTTAATATAGGGGAATGTCACCCTTTGATCAACAAGCCATGAGGGATGGTGAGTGAGTGTGGCTTAATAGGTTTCATTCAAGGTGAGAACAATCCAAGCTAGGAACCTTGGATATTAACTCTTTCTTACTCATCCCAATTGCTATAAGACTACAAGAACATTCAAATCATACACCAAAGAAAGCACTAAAATCCAATTGCCAACATGCTAGTGAATGAGCATTGAATGTGACCACATAAAGAAAAATCATACTATTCTTCAACAAATACCATCTCCTTGGTCCAAAAATTCAAAAGACCTAGAAAGCACATCTCAATGCACATTTAGATGAATAGGCACACTTCCAACTTTATTGAGCCAAGTGAAAAAAGAAAATTCATTCCTCGAAAGAAAGCCAGTCATATAATAAGAAAGTTTCATAGATCATTCCTAAGTGATTGCTGAAGGACTCAATTTAATGGTGTCAAGCAAGACATGTATGCAAAGTGTGGAAGCCTAGGCAATGAACATTCAAACTATTTGACACGATGCCTCAAAGAAATGTTGTCTCATGGAATGCAATGATTGCAAGATATACACAAAATGGATTTGTTGAAAAGACTTTAGAAACTTTTGAACAAGTAAAAGCAATTGACACGTGTAAAGATAAATTCCACAACCTTTGCCAACATCCTCCCTATCTATACACCAAAATAGAATGTTTGGAATAGTGTATGGACAACCATCAAAGCATAAAGGATATAGGAAATTTGTCACATTCTGTAATTGTAGCTACCCTTGTAGACATGTATACAAAGTATGGAAGCATAGACAAGGCACGTGAACTGTTTGGCATGATGCCCCAAAGAAATGTCACCTCATGAAGGCACATGAATTGTATGGAAAGTGTGGAGGCATAGACAAGGCACATGAACTGTTTGAAATGATGCCTCAAAGAAATGCATAGTCCCACAGAATGCAATGATTGCAAGATATGCACAAAATGGATTATTTGAAAATGATTTATAAACTTTCAAGAAAATGCAATTGGCACGTGTAAAACCAAATTCCTATAATGATAATTGATCATCATATTAAATATTTAATATATGTTGTCATATACATAATGTCATGAACATAACATCTAGTTTATATACAAAGCCATATAGGCATGTCCAAACAAAGCCATACAGGCATATATTAAAAAATATACATTAGTAGTTCATACAAAAGTATGTATACAAAGCCATCTAGGCATACAAAAAATGTCCCAAAAACTAGTTTCCTATGGACTTTTGTGAAATAATTGGTGGCCCTTGCTTGACTGTGAAGATATAGAGCCAATCACTGACTCATCCTCTCTCTATCGTCGAGTAGACCTCTTCGATAGAAGTTAATCTAGCTCAACCTGTTAATACAATCAAACAATATATGTACATTAATATATAAAATGTATGAAATATATAACATCACATATGTAATCGATCACTTACTGCCACCTGATGATCACTCTCCATCATCTTATCTCTCTCTACGTCCGTACTTGGATGGACTGGAGTTGTGACCTCCTGTGAGAAGCATCAAGAAGCAAATTTGACTAAACATAAATATCATTTATGTACATCAAATGACATGAGATAAAACAAGAAATACAAAATTATGACATTTTCATGTTATTGGCTTATACCTCGGTCAAAGGATTTGAATACATCATGGTTGTAGCAATGCCTATCTGTGTTGACTCACGGAGATGAGGAGTCTCCACTGTATTCAACATCTAAAAATCAAGTTCAAGATTATTCAAACAAAATAAATACATAACATTATTTTAAAAATGCATAATGATTAGAAATGGTTAAATTTACCTCTGTAAAAGTGGTGGGTTGGGGTCCAAGGGACCAAGGAAACCATGGAGGTGCCGGTGACTATTGAAATCATCAAATTGTCACAAAATAATATTTCCATTGACATATCTACAATAATTACGATTATGTGATAAATTACATTCTTGTTGACTTGACCTCCTCTGATAACCCACCAATGGATGGCTAATGGAGATAGGATGAAGACTCTGACTCTAGAATTTCATTGTGCAGACAATTACATACATTATTTTTGACTTATAATATAGATAATCATATAAAATTAATTACAAATTTCAAATACAATATACTAAATCAAGATAAAACTTGTAACAAATTACTTGAGAGTCAATACCAAATGTATGCTATAAGAGATCCTCACTGAGAACAAGTTCATCCATTATGTCCTATCCCTACATTGCAGCATCCTGCTGAGAGTCTTGTCGTGCCTCCTGTGTCCCATAATCACATAGGTTCCCACATGAACTACACAAATGTGGGGACACATGATGCCTACTACTCTCACCCTCATTAGCTTGGGTAAGATCATCGACATGCTGTGATAGAGTTTGGGTGAGAGTAGTCAGTGAATGTAATGTCTCCACCTCAACACTCTCCTTCAAAGCCAAAGGGAGTGACCAACATTCTGGCCTCACCCAGGATATAGGAACAAGGTTTTCATCTCGCTGAGCCCCAAGTCTATCTTGGGCAGAGCCACCACCTCTACCCTGGAACTCATGAATGTCAAAATAATTTAGAATCTTGTTGAGGATGAACTCGCAATGGAGTTTCCTCAAGAAATATTGTGGTACCTCATCATTTTTGCATGGGCGCTCATTGAAGACCATGTACCATCTATCCCAAAAATTTTGGGATATTTCTTCATTCCTACGCCAATGTATAACAAACTATTTGCAACTTTTTTCTAATCTTTGGCCGGTTTTGGGATTAATCAAGTGTGCACATAATTGAGATTTTGTTATGTTTTCATTCTTGACTTGTTCATATGACAACTTGTTAGCATAATATTGCCAACACCTCTCCCTATAGTCTTGGAATTCGGTGATTTGTTTTGTCACCGAATCTGTGTGGGAAATAATCTCCTCTAGTGATTTTGCAAGTGCCCTCCTACGATCAGTGGTTCCACTTGGATTGTTTAGGGTTTGAATAATAGTTTGAAGATATTTCTTGTTTTCTTCTATTATTTGTAGGTAGTGTTCTTGACTATCCCTTACATTAAAAGGAGGTGAAGGTGGGTTTTGGGGGTTTGGAGGGTTTTGGGGGTTATTTTCACCCTCCTCAGCTTGATTTAGGTTTTCTCTTTCCCCAATAACTGTAAATGCAATATAAAAATAAATCAAGCATTGCAAAACTAAAAATTTGTTCTCAAACTAACAAAATCAGCCAAACTGACAATGTCTTTGGCAGCGACGTGGCATCATGAATTTGTCATTTTATCTCTTAAACTTGATTGGATATCTTTTTTTCAATGCAATCGCACTTTCAGTTGAGTTATTTTGCTGCTAAGCTTGCAATGGTCATGGCTGTAAGTGAGGAGAAATGAGTTTTATTTTCTTTTATGCAAACCAAAACGTGAGCACGTTATAACGCGCTCACATTTTTCTTTGCTTTTGGACATGATGGTGACTCTTTGGTCCCCCATCTCTTTGCATTTACCCCACACATTGTAGAGGAGATTGTAGGTCACCTAATAGAAGTTGTATTCATTTTTTAAATGAATTGGAGGCCATGAATCACTAATAATTTAGGTGGAATATGTCTAATTATCAAATGAGAAATTAGTGATAATTGTATTGTTGATCCACCTTGCACAAGAACTTTTAAGAGAAATGTAATGTAATGTGTTCTTTAGAGTGGAATAAGTGTTAGATGTGTGTAAATAGTTTTATAAATTATAATTCATTTCTATTATATTTGTATATATATGTTTTTCTTAGTAGGTTGGATAAGTCCATGGAAATGGAGGGCCAAAAGAGGGTTAAAAGTGGCTACCTTTTTCCTAAGATCAACAAAAACTGATCTTTGACAAGTAATTCAAAATTCCTATGCTTAAAATTTTAAGATGTGATAAGAACAAGATTAGTAGTGCTCAAAATCTAATTTCTAAACTACTTTTTTTTAGTGGATATTAAGAGGTTCAAATAGGGGACAACATAAAGTAAAAATATATCATTGCATCAAGTGTGTTGCCCCTAAATTGTTGACTTTTTTTAAGCATTTCATAAATCTCTTCAATGGAAAGTTAGTTGATATCATGTAGTTTATGCCAAATTTTTTTGCTAATTTTTTAATGAATATATAGTATTTTTTACTAATTTTCAAAGTTGACACATTTTGAGAAATAGAAAATTGAGTGTTTCCCCCTAATTTTGAGAAAACTAATCAAAAATATTTTTTTAAACATGTATAGAATGGAGTGTAGAATATAAAAATGTAATTTGTTTCAAATTTGGATGATAAAATATACAATGACGTTGTTACATCGTAAAATGTCCCCCATAGGACTTTTACCTCCTAAGTTTAGCTCTCAGGTCCCTTAGATTTAATCATGCATGTTCATTTTAACTCTCGATGCAAAATTCTCGAAAACCCATGTCAAATGGGGCTAAGGGAACATTGTTGGACTTGATTTGGCCTTAAAAATGAGGCCTAGGACTTGGGTGCTCATGCCCTAGTCCTGCCCTATTTGGTCGGGACCTAAAATTTAAATGTTGGTTATGTGACCGTTAAAAGGTTTCCTGGCCAACATCTTAAGTTTGAATTACAAAATTTGTAGCGGAAATGCATATATAAGCATGTTTAGGACTTCATTTGCAACTAGATGGATAATGCAAACTTGTGATCTTATGCTAAGGATATTCAAGGTTTTCATTGTGTTGTAGAGTAGAATTGTGTTGTTATTGTGTTTGTTTGTTGTAGATTTGGCTTCATCAATCCATCTCCTCATGGCATGAAAGAGCTTCATCCTTCCATGAGGGTTTTACCTTTGAGGCGATATCTATTTGTGCTTTCATCAATCTATTTAATCATTGATTTTGCCTTAGTCAATCAAGGACACACACTCTTTATCTAACAATAGTTTTAGAAGGCTCAAATGCCATTCTGAGGCTTGATTGAGGAAAGCTCCTAGACACCACAACCCCACAACCCCACAACCCCTCTCTTGTGATTGCAGGTTATAGGTGTTGGATCTTGCAGAGAGGAGTTTTAGGAGGGCAATAAAGAGCATAAGGAATCTATATCTGATGAAAAAGTAGCACCCTGGACTTGGGCACCCTCACCAGTGTCCTCCAGTTGGTCTCCTAACAAATTAGAGTTCAGAAACATCATCTGGGCACTCTCTGGACCATTTTCTTATTTTTGACTATTGGCATATTTTCACTCCAAGGACAAAGGCATAGGAACCATTATCCTTCAACACCTCTACTTCTGAAATCAGGTTCACCTCTGTTCACTGATCTCGGTGCTTCTTTCGGTTTGTCTGTATCTATCAAGGTTTGAAAGTTGTGCCATGTTTATCATAGAACTAGGGTTTTGCCTATTTATTGATTTAGGGTTTAACAAATTATCAAAAAATTCAAAATTTCCTTATCATTATAAGTGATAGTAAACCTGATAGTTGAGTCCTCCTACAAAAGTTTTGATTCAACTCGGTTTAATGTCCTTGAATGTATGTAGTGAAAGGAGGCTTTAACCACACCTTACATTGAATTGAAAATCCCTCTTTTCCTACATTACATTTTGGTGAACTCGTGTTTTATTTGAATTTTGCACCTTGCTGAGTGTTTTACTTCAGATTTTCATTCATTTAATTCATAATTTTCATATTGCATTTGAAAATTTACAAAAAAAATGAAAATTTTGAAAAAATTAGCATTTTAGCTTACATTTTGACATAATTTGAATTAATTGAATTAATTTTCATTTAATTTATTATTTTTGCATTAGATCTAAAATTCATTTTCATTTAATTCATTTCATATTGCATTTGAAAATTTACCAAAAAAAAATTGGAAAATTTGAAATTTTTGAAAAAATTGGCATTATAGCTTACATTTTGACATAATTTGAATTAATTTTCATTTAATTTATAATTTTTGCATTAGATCTGAAATTTATTTTCATTTAATTCATAATTTTCATATTGCATTTGAAAATTTACAAAAAAAAATTGAATTTTTTTTAAAAATTAGCATTTTAGCTTGCAGTTTGACATAATTTAAATTAATTTTCATTTAATTTCTAATTTTTAAATTAGATCTAATATAAATTACAGAAAATAATCATCTTACAATCTTTTGCATTGCATTTTTCATATTAAAATTGCTAGGGTTTGTTTTGAAATTTTGAATTTTTCTTATAACCTAGTAATTTCAAAAACTAGGGTTTGTAGTTAAAATCTTGTTCCAGATTTTACTACTTATCTTAGGCACTCATTCAAATCTGATTTTGTATGTAGTGTTGCATTCTTGTATTTTTTTTTGCATTTATATTTCAATAATTTTCATTTACACATACTCAATTTCAACAAAAACTAGCATTTTTCATTGATTTATCATTAAAATTACACTTGCATCGAGCATTGTGTTGGTTTTTCTTCTGAATCAGCATCAGGGTTTGCCAATTCCTATGCACATGCAGATTCAGCCAACTAATACAGGAGGTTGCGTGAGCTCCTCCCCTTCACTTCTGGTTCTGCCACACCAAGGGGGGTATCCCTATAACTTAAGATGTAACCTTGACTAGCTCAACAACACAATGATTTAGCTTGACAGCAACAGGCAGAATACTCTCATGTATGGACCAAGATCTGTATGATAGATCGCAAGGTGGGCAACGTTCTTGGACATAATGTTTGGTTAGGTATGAGAGCATGCATGAGTTTTCCTACTCCTAATCTTACAACTAACAGGTGGAAGTGATGAAATGGGTGGACATAATGTCCGGGATGCAAGACAAGGGGTTTTGGCTCATAACTACTGATCTAGGAGCAGACTGGTGCCTATCCATTGGGCAAGGAGTCAACTAGACATATACAACAGATGGTTTACAACTTTCACTCAAGTTTCAGGGGGCTGGACTGATGCTTGCCTTACAAACATCACCCAAGAATGGGTATCTAACTGCTTCTACTTACAGATATCCCTGCTGACATGCAACCAGATTCAAAAGAAGGAGAATAACATGCAACAAATGGAGACAAGCAGATAGACACATGCAATAAGTATTTTTCATATAACATTAACACTAAAACTGAAAATATGTGCAAAATACACTCATGTTGCAACTCATAAACTCCAAAGTGGGATAAAACAGCCAAGATCATGCCCTGTTCTTCATTATTTACACAAAAATGCCTCAGGCCTTCAACAACCTTCAAATGAGCAACACAACTTGCTATATACAGCAAGGAAGGTTCCCAACATTAATTACATAGTTGACCAAAAATCCCGCCAGATACACAGTATCAGAAAAATGGCGCTCAACACATTGAATGCAGCAGGTAGAAGAGGGGACAGAAGAGGTTCTTGAGCCATGAGTCGCCAGCCGTGGTTGTACAGCTTCAGTCAGGTACTGGATCCGTCCACGCCATCGCCCATACTTCAACAACAACTGCCATTAATGGTGCACCAACCCGCGGCCTTAGGAAATGCAGAATACCGTGCGTCGCAACCGTTTCCTGCCAAGATACATCATCATGATATTTGAAAATATGCAGGGTCGAAATATCCCACATGCACCCCGCAGCAACCTCCTCATCACTTTATATACTAGGCCGTGAGCATATATGATGTCGGTGCTTTTGCTCTCGATGATACTAGTATAAACCTTCATCATCCTCATCCTCCAGCATGATATCCTGTTGCTCAAAAAATCACCCTGACGTCAGCATCATATCACAATATAACTTGCATGATAATCCCCTTCATCGGCACAACCTGATGCATCAGAGGAAAATCCTCCTGCTTAGCCGATACCAAATGTCTGGCCGATGAACATCCTAATGACGTCACCATCATATTCACAAATATCAGGGGATCTCTATAAGATGACTAGTGTTAGAAATATGACCCCCCGGACCTTGATGATGTCACCACACATCGGCATCAGGATGATATTCGGAAGATAAACGGATATTTAGAAATATCATCCTGATGCACAACTATCATGTTGCAATATAGCTCCGCTATAAGATCGGGGTGATATATGAATATGACAGATATTTGAAATGATCACCCCATTGGACAATGCATGAAGTCGACAGGTGGATATCTCCCTTTGGAAAGATCATGATGCAGACAGGCAGAAAAGCGGATATCACCCTGACCAAAAAATCCTGATGAAGTGATAAAACAACATCAGGATGATCTTGACTAAGATCACCTGATGTTCAAATGTGATGACCTCGATGAATATCAAGTCACGCTTAGGACTTTGCAGCAACATCATCAGGATGATCTTAACCAAGATCACCCGATGTTAAAATATCACTCCTGCGAAAGATCATGCAAATAGAAAATATGATGACCCTCACAAGCAACATCAAGGTGATGTCTGGAAATATGATGATGATGATGACCTCCTCCTCAAAGAAAATATGATGCTGTAACTGAAAAATGCTGAGGAGGTCCAACACTTAGAACACTTTTTGGATTTTTAGGGAAGGTGCCTGCATGAAAATTGTTACAAAACTGAGAGTCAAATTAGGCACCAATAGTAGCTCTGTCTGGGGACGTGCAGGTGCAAGACTATAGCGAGAACCCCAGATCTCTGGGATGCAGACCAGTCCCTTATCCATTGGGCACAGAGTCAAATACTGCACTAACCTGCATCACCAAACACACTTGATGGCCTAAGGCCACCAAGAAAAGGAAAAACATGTATCTCCCTTTGTCAAATATCTTGTTTTCATCTGCATGCACTGGGTCAAGCTTGGAGATACTGCAAAGATCCACCCACAAACAAACCTTGTCATCTGCATATTCAACCCTCTGATTTGGCTTGTCATTGTCACCCCTATGCAGACAACCTTCAGCATCCGGCAACAAGTGGATGCAGAATGTATCAGGCAATGCATACCCATATGGCATAGAACACATGTTATCATCACTATGCATTGCAAAATGATTTCCTAGCTGGACTGAAAACTGAAAACACTCAAAGTCCACCACACAGCTAGGAAAAATAGAGCTCATTGTATATGGTGGCACATCAAAAGAAAAGCTTTCAAAATCACAATTGTGTACATCATGTACACAACCATCTGGTACACCAAGCTGGAAAAGATCAGGCTCCGGCACCTCTTTCAAATCAGGCACATTTTTACAATCACTTACCTGATGTATGTTGGTCTCTCTTTCATCAGGATGAGAAACAGAATCCAAGTCAAAAACAGTGTCAAGATCCTCACCATACTCAGACAGATCCTCATCACCATATGTGTCATAAATGGGTGACCCAGGTGCATCAGTTTCATCATAGTATGCCATTTGTTCATGGGCAGCAGAGCATGCATCTTCATCACCAATGGATTCCCTCTGTGGAGGAGTATCAGCCTGTATACTTATTTCTTCTCTATCTTGAGCACAATACTCACAATTATCTCCATAGGTCCATTCCAAAAGTTGCTCATTGCTGTCCACAACCTCGTTATTGTTTTCATGGTCAGATGCCTCATCATTGCAATGGGAATCCTCACTAGTCCTTTCACTGGCACCTTCAATATTCATCTTTTCATCTTCACACGATGCCTTAATTACTTGGTCATTTGCAGCTTCACAACTATTATTCACACCAAGGCCTGGGGACAAGGATATCAATAGGCACCCATTTCTAAATTTTTCTATATTTTCGATGAACTTGTATGCCATCTGCATACTTGTCACCTTGAAATCCCTCAGTATTGCACTAGAGCCCTCCTCAAAAGCCTCAAAATATATGCCAACACAGGCTAAAATATCAGGTCTGAAGACTTCTGGGATCTGTGAAAGGGCTACTGCAAACCTATGACTGAAATCAACACATAGCTCTTTATCTTGTTTTCTGATGTTCATCAATTCTGCAACAAGATCAGCAGGTTCTCTTGCAAATTCCTCTTTAAAACAGTCAGTAAGCTCATCCCAATAGGCAAAAAATCTCTTTGGAAAGCTCAAATACAAGTCTTTTGCTTTTGCATCAAAGGACCTAACAAAAAACCTCATCCACATATCCTCATCTCTAAATGAATGTTTTCCCATGAAACTGTGAAAATTTTGGATATGTGCATTCCCATCACATACATTGTGACCACCAAATCTAGGCATCTGACAGTATATCCTAGCAGGCATAGTTTCTACTTTATAATCAACCCATGACAAATCCAGTTGGTCATACAAAGGATCAAAAGGGCTGAGAAGAGGTTTAGCCTTCGGACTGGCAGACATAACAGGGTTATTGCTTTTTAACCGGGCCTGCACAGCCTCTAAAAATATCAACATATTTTTTATCTCTTCTATTCTTTTCTCCAACATTTCACCACTGAGTACGGGATAATTCATACTTGGATTCATAAAAAACTTAATCTTAGACATCCTTTGTCTGCCTAAGACCTGTAACCTCCCCTGGCATCTAACCTATGCAGCAAAATAGTAAATATATAAAGGGGAAGGAACAAGGTACCCTTTCTCATACAGATTCAGAAATATGAACAACACATTTTTGTCACATCACATACATCCATCTTTCATGTGCATTTAGATCTTTTGCAAAGTCGCCACCTCTCCAGAGAGGACAAAATTTTCAATAGCTGAAAGCTACTTTTCCAGGTTCATTCCACCAGCAGAGCACCACATGGTTCCTTTGTGCTGCAACAACTTCACTGGAAACTAGATTTTCTAGCCCTCAGGTTACTTGACTCTCTCTCTCCCCAGTAGAGTCGCCATTTTGTTGGTTTTTCTTCTAAATCAGCATCAGGGTTTGCCAGTTCCTATGCACATGCAGATTCAGCCAACTAATACAGGAGGTTGCATGAGCTCCTCCCCTTCACTTCTAGTTTTGCTGCACCAAGGGGGGTATCCCTATAACTTAAGATGTAACCTTGACTAGCTCAACAACACAATGATTTAGCTTGACAGCAACAGGCAGAATACTCTCATGTATGGACCAAGATCTGTATGATAGATCACAAGGTGGGCAACGTTCCTGGACATATATGTCTGGTCAGGTGTGAGAGCATGCATGGGGTTCCTAATCCTACTCCTACAACTAACAGGTGGAAGTGATGAAATGGGCGGACATAATGTCCGGGATGCAAGACAAGGGGTTTTGGCTCATAACTACTGATCTAGGAGCAGACTGGTGCCTATCCATTGGGCAAGGAGTCAACTAGACGTATACAACAGATGGTTTGCAACTTTCACTCAAGTTTCAGGGGGTTGGACTGATGCTTACCTTACAAACATCACCCAAGAATGGGTATCTAACTGCTTCTACTTACAGATATCCCTGTTGACATGCAACCAGATTCAAAAGAAGGAGAATAACATGCAACAAATGGAGACAAGCAGATAGACACATGCAATAAGCATTTTTCATATAACATTAACACTAAAACTAAAAATATGTGCAAAATACACTCATGTTGCAACTCATAAACTCCAAAGTGGGATAAAACAGCCAAGATCATGCCCTGTTCTTCATTATTTACACAAAAATGCCTCAGGCCTTCAACAACCTTCCAATGAGCAACACAACTTGCTATATACAGTAAGGAAGGTTCCCAACATTAATTACATAGTTGACCAAAAATTTTGCCAGATACACAGTATCAAAAAAATGGCACTCAACGCATTGAATGCAGTAGGTAGAAGAGGGGACAGAAGAGGTTCTCGAGCCATGAGCCGCCAGCCGTGGTTGTACAGCTTCAGTCAGGTACTGGATCCGTCCACGCCATCGCCCATACTTCAGCAACAACTGCCATTAATGGCGCACCAACCCGCGGCCTTGGGAAATGTAGAATACTGTGCGTTGCAACCGTTTCCCACCAAGATACATCATCATGATATTTGAAAATATGCAGGGTCGAAATATCCCACATGCACCCCGCAGCAACCTCCTCATCACTTTATATACTAGGCCGTGAGCATATATGATGTCGGTGCTTTTGCTCCCGATGACACTAGTATAAACCTTCATCATCCTCATCCTCCAGCATGATATCCTGTTGCTCGAAAAATCACCCTGACGTCAGCATCATATCACAATATAACCTACATGATAATCCCCTTCATCGGCACAACCTGATGCATCGGAGGAAAATCCTCCTGCTTAGCCGATACCAAATGTCTGGCCGATGAACATCCTGATGATGTCACCATCATATTCACAAATATCAGGGGATCTCTATAAGATGACTAGTGTTAGAAATATGACCCCCTGGACCTTGATGACGTCACCACACATTGGCATCAGGATGATATTCGGAAGATAACCAGATATTTGGAAATATCATCCTGATGCACAAATATCATGTTGCACTGTAGCTCCGCTATAAGATCGGGGTGATATATGAATATGACGGATATTTGAAATGATCACCCCCATTGGACAATGCATGAAGCCGACAGGCGGATATCTCCCTTTGGAAATATCATGATGCAGATAGGCAGAAAAGCGGATATCACCCTGAGCAAAAAATCCCGATGAAGTGATAAAACAACATCAGGATGATCTTGACTAAGATCACCTGATGTTCAAATGTGATGACCCCAATGAATATCGGGTCACGCTTAGGACTTTGCAGCAACATCATCAGGATGATCTTAACCAAGATCACCCGATGTTAAAATATCACTCCAGCGAAAGATCATGCAAACAGAAAATATGATGACCCTCGCAAGCAACATTAGGGTGACGTTTGGAAATATGATGATGATGATGACCTCCTTGAAGAAAATATGATGCTGCAGCTGAAAAATGCTGAGGAGGTCCAACACTTAGAACACTTTTTGGATTTTTAGGGAAGGTGCCTGCATGAAAATTGTTCCAAAACTGAGAGTCAAATCAGGCACCAACACATTGTAGGGTTTTAAAATCATTTTTAGATCTGATCTAAGTTATTTTGCATCATAAATCTGATCATCAAGCATTCATACATCATTTTGCATACATTTATGCCTTAATTTCATAATTAGGGTTTGAAAACCTTGCATTTTCACTAGATTTTGCCTTGTCATCCATATAGATTTGCATCATAGGTGTGTTGTGAATGATATTGTTGCACTATTGGACTGATATTAGAGTTATTATTCACTGCCCTTCATCAATTTCATTACAACACCTTAACTTTTGGTGATTTGCATTGAAAAAAGCATGAAAAAAGTGAACATTTTAGGTGCATAAACAAGCATAATTTGTCTTGTTTCATTGCATTCAAATCTAAATATATAAAATCATCAATTGGGCCTTGTTGTGTTGCACTATTTTCCTCCTATCCATTGTTTTGGTTATGGACTTTATGTGTCCTTTTAGCCCTTCTCCTCAAACAAGTGCTTAGGAGTGAAATAACCACACATCTAGGGTACCTTAATCATCATAAAACTTTGAATGAATTGTCCCACTAGGAAATGTTACAAGACATCTCAAGATGGCATCTTCAAGGAAATCTTTGCATGAATATTTCTTGGATTTTGAAAATCTCTCTAATTTCACTAATGAGAACCCTCATGTTTTGGAACACATAGCATGTGTACGTGATATTGATATTTCTAAATGTTCTACACATGAGCTTAAATTAATTTTTTATATACATGATTTTGATAGCTTCACATTATTCATAGGATCATATTCTTTGATATTAGAAGATTTAGCCAAATTCATCTCTAAGAACTCTCATGAGAAAGATAAGTGTGAAAATTCCTCTTTCGTTAATGCCTTGAAATTGATAGCTAAAGAATATGATGATGTTGATGATTCCATAAGTTATCCTACTTCTCCTATAGTTGAATGTCCACGAAATTTAGATGAGAAAACTATGGATAGCTCTACTATGGTTGTAAGTTCAAGTCCCTTAGACATCACTAATGATACAACACCTAACCTTCTTAACAACACCTTACCTTTATTTCATTCCAATGCTCTCCCTGGCCAAGATGAAGCATTAGTGATAAGAAAAGGTCTCTCACATTAAATCCTTTAGGGATAGTTGTTGGGTATAGTTGAGAGGAAAACAATGTTAATTCAATCTTCACTAATAGACTTATTCCACCCACCAAGGGGTTACTACATAAGTGTAGCAATATTCCAAAGATGATTGTGTGAGGGGCGCCCAATGCACCCTCTTGCTTAAAACCAATGATTATGGTTCAAGGTGATCGAAAACCACCTAGACCCCCCGATTACATCTTAAACTATGCAATACAAATTACTCAAAGAAATCAAGGTGTTCAAAATGTGTCACAACAACCACATCACAATGTGATTGCTCACACATATAACACCCATAATAACAAGAAAAGTAAGCAAGCGCCTCATGTTCCTATCTCTCTTCCATGTTCTCAACCTATGCTCCCTCCACCACCTCATCTTACTCATAAAAGTGGTCAAGAATATGATCTTGTCGAGCAGCTTCGCGCTACTCTGGCTAAGATTCCTCCTTGGAGTTTAATACAAACATCACCTACATACCATGGAATGCTCCAAAAATCTTTACAAAAGGTGATTGTACCACCTGTTGTTAAGATGAATGATGTAGCAGCTCTATTAGATTGTATGCATGTGATAAAAATAGATATTCTCTTTCAACCACATGAATTACTGTCAATTGAAGTTCAAAACCAATATGATCCTCTTATAATATTTGTCCAAATAGAAATTAAATTGATCAAGCATGTTATGATTGATAATGGATCGGCTTTGAATGTTTGTGGTATGAACTTGTTACATAAGATTAAGGTTGATACCTCTTTGATTAAAATGGATATAATTAGCATTCGTGGCTTTGATAATGTTGGTAGAAAATCTATGGGTATCATAACTTTACCTATAAAGGTTGGACCCGTGACATTATCTACTCTTTTTCATGTCATGCCTGGTTCGCTTTCATATAATATGATTCTCAGTAGACTGTGGATCTATGTCATGGGGGCAGTTCCATCTACCCTTTATAGACCAATAAAGTTTATTTATCAAAACAAGCTCCACACCGTCGAAGTTGATCCTAAACTAGATAATTGTTTACATATTGAAATGTGAAAACTAGTTAACAATCATAAAAGTCTAAACAACTTATGAGTGGATTCATCATCACCTCTTGCCATAGATAATGTTGTGCAAGACTCTAAAACATCAAATGCACTTTTTGGTGATGATTGGGGTTCATTAGATTTTAATCCTTGCAATGTACGGGAATATAAACTTAATAACACTAACACATCAAAAGTGGCATTGATCTCATCCAAGCAATCTTTTGAAACACCTAAGAAAACCAAAGCCTCCTTGGTAGAAAACAAAGACAATACTCTTACCTATACTATAGATTATGATATCTATGAGGCTTCACCATCTTCTAAGGAAATGACATCCCTCTATGGTCAAGGATTTAAAATTCTTTATAACAATTGTGACTATGTAGGTAATGGTTGTGGTGTAAATCAACAAGGAATCAGAGTACATTTGCAAGTTACTGGAATTAATTACACAACCAATATTGGATACCATTCTTTAAATCCCACCAAAGCCTCTTATCATCCTAAACTTAATGTTAATGCAATATCAACAAGACCAAATCAACACACGAGATATCCTGAGCTGATCGACAAGAATTGTCCACCAGGAAGTATCCCATTGAATCCAATAAGTATTTCTCCCTCTTTAAGCCACACTCGTAGTACTTATTCTTGTTTCTCTCAAGGATGGCCTACTCCTAACTATATACATTGTTAGCATTGCATTCTATCAAGTAAGTATTTCTAACCTTTTATCTCTGTGTCGTGATTCCCCCGTGATGTGTTATATGTTGTTTAGGCCTCCTAGGATGACCCTTGATACTCTTGTAAGGTCAAGGATACTAGGAGACCACCTCTATTGTGACCATTCCTCTATCTGTATCATCATTCTTCTATCTTTCTCGTCTGCTCTATTTTATTGTTGTATGTTGTGCCTTAGGGGCATATCATTGTGGTTGGTGACCTAGGGGCATCTTCCTATGTGACGAACCTAAGGCACTTGTTCTCCTCTCTTGATTTATTGTTTACCTTCTTCTAGTGGTTCTATATAGTTGACAGATGACGAAAAATAATTCATAACTGATAAGGACCAAGTGTCCCTTCAGCAAGTAAAGCAAACATGGACCTGGTCCATACATGATGACAGGGTTGATATATATATATCCAACACTTGGCTAGTAGAATCACACCGTGTGATATTTTGATGTCGTCTTATCTCTCTAACAAATCATAACAATACATATGCTCCATGCACTTTGATTGTCTTGTGTCTTGCCTTGTTGTTACACTTGGTTCTCAGGCACCTAAAGTATAGCCCAATAGTTATACTCGGTTCCAAACTTGTAGTATAGCCTTGGCCTTTGATGTGATTGTTTTCATGCATAGATTAATCTTGTTATTTATCTTAGCATAATCAATGTGTTTGTGGGAACATTCGGTGATCGTGAGCACATGTCACCTTTGGGGGCATGGGCTTTGCAAAAGCTCTTGTTCCCTTGTGTGTTTTCTCTCTACCTTAACATGCTTGATATCGGTACACGACATCAACAACCTTAAGGTGGGGGCATATAAGGTAAGTTGTCTGATGATTTTGGTACTAACGAAGCATGTTTGTAAGCCCTCTGCAGAGGCGGGATGTTGTATCTCTGACACGAGTGCACATCTTTATTCTATATTGCAATCAAAAAATCCCTCTCTGGAGGTGGATATCATGCATATTATTTTATTCAAAAGCCCTCTGTGCGAGGTGGGATGGTGTATCTCTTGAGCTAGTGTACATCCTTTTATTTCAAAAGTCCTCTAAGTACACGAGGTTGGATCTAAGACTATCCTCCCTTAGGTGTGTCTGTGGCAGTTGTTGTGGCATAAGCCCAACTATCAGGTGTGCCTATAGCGTGTTTGAGATGGTGGGGGCTTAGCAATAAGTTCCTTCCATCACCTTGTTCGTCGTGTTTTAGACGTATGTATGTCTTTGGCATGCTATACGGTGCCCGTGTATTCCATGTGTTTTCCCCCTTGTGTGGTTAACCCCCACTTGGGTTTTGTATGGTGTATTTTCCCTCTTGTGTGTGTAGAGACGTGCTCCACTTACACTCAAGGTTTGTTTGGCATGTTTTCCCCTTTGGGGTTTTGTTTTGTAATTTTATTTCCATGCATATATGCATATGAAGATGTTAGGAATATATTATGAAAATGTTATATCAATGCTATATCAAGTGTATTCATCATGTTTTGCATCTCTTCAATACTGTCTTCTCTGTGCTTTGTGTGCCTATTACTATCTTCTCCATGTTTTATGTGTTTGTAATGTGTCTTCTCTAATGCTTACCTCAGACTGGGGGCTAGAAATAGTCTCTCAATCTTTGTGTACGCATTAGCTTTAAGTGCATGGCATGTTGTGTTTTGACCATACTTTAATGCATGTATGGATCATAAGATCATACATACATTAAAGTGGGGACTAAATGTTATGTCATAAAATTTCCCGCTAGGACTTTTACCTCCTAAGTTTATCTCCTAGGTCCCTTGGATTTAATCATGCATGTTCATTTTAACTCCCGATGCAAAATCCCCAGAAACCCATGTCAAATGGGGCTAAGGGGACATTGTTGGACTTGATTTAGCCTTAAAAATGGGGCCTAGGACTTGGGTACTCGCGCCCTAGTCCTACCCTATTTGGTTGGGACCTAAAATTTAAATGTCGGTTATGTGACCATTAAAAGGTTTCCTGGCCGACATCTTAAGTTTGAATTACAAAATTTGTAGCGGGAATGCACATATAAGCATGTTTAGGACTTCATTTACAAACTAGATGGATATGTGAACTTGTGATCTTATGCTAAGGATATTCAAGGTTTTCATTATGTTGCAAAACAGAATTGTGTTGTTATTGTGTTTCTTGCAGAGTTGGCTTCATCAATCCATCTCCTCATGGCATGAAAGAGCTTTATCTTTCCATGAGGGTTTTACCTTCAAGGTGATATCTATTTGTGCTTTCATCAATCTATTTAATCATTGCTTTTGCCTCTATCCACCAAGGACACACACTTTTTATATAACAATGATGTTGGAAGGATTGAATACCATTCTGGGGCTTGATTGAGGCAAGCTCCTAAACACCACAACCCCACAACCCCTCTCTTGTGATTGCAGGTTACAGGTGTCGGATCTTGTGGAGAGGAGTTATAGGAGGGTAGTACAAAGCATAAGGAATCTAGATCTAACAAAAAAGTATCACCCTAGACTTGGGCATCCTCACCAGTGTCCTCTAGTTAGCCTCCTGACAAATCAGGGTCCAAAAACATCATCTAGCACTCTCTAGAGCATTTTCTCAGTTTTGACTATTGGTAGATTTTCACTCCAAGGACAAGGGCACAGGCACCATTGTCCTTCAACACCTCTACTTTTGGAATCAGGTTATCCTCTATTCACTAATCCCGGTGCTTCTTTTAGTTTGTCTGTATCTATCACAGTTTGAAAGTTACACCATGTTTATCATAGAACTAGGGTTTTACCTATTTATTGATTTAGGGTTTAACAAATAATCAACAAATTCCAAATTTCCTTATTATTACAAGTGACAATAAACCTTATAGTTGAGTCCTCTTGCAAAAGTTGTGATTCAACTTGGTTTAATGTCCTTGAATGTATGTAGTGAAAGGATGATTTAACCACACCTTACATTGAATTGAAAATCCCTCTTTTCCTACATTATAGATGCCAAAAAAGTAACACGTGTTTTTGGCAAAAATGAAGATGTACTAGCAAAAGAAATTGAAGATCAAAACCTTAATATATTTAAATTGCAGAAAAAAAATTACATAGTTAGAAATCTAAGAGAGATCTTGACATCATAGTGAAATTTTTATAGAATAATGTCTTAAAATGTGCAAACATGTTGGAGAGAATGTTTGATATTTCATTATTTTTATGTTTTATGCAAAACACAAATTTGGGGATCTTATGTGTAGGTTCAATCCTTTGGCTCAAATATCCATGCTAAATCCAAGCCTAAGGGTTGGCATTTCCAAACCAAAGATGAAAACATGCATGTATTATAATGCATGTTATAACATACAAACATTTTTCTTGAGATGACAAAAATAAAGTGTAATGCCCCAAGCTTTCACTCAACACATTAACAAACAAAATTTGACTAAACAATTTTTTTGTAAATAAAAGTGGTAATAAAAAACCACATAACATATTGCAAGCCCAAGGTTTCATATGAAGCCATGATAACACACTTGACATGCACACCAATACATATGCAAAGCGATACTAGGAGAAGACTTAACCACACCATGGGGACAAGACACCATGGTTGGCATAGAAAACAAGGTATGGAGAAGAGGAAGGATTTCCAAAACCATTGAAAAACCCTCATAACATCCTTACTAAACCATCCTCCATATTTCATGAAGATATGACAAGTAGAAAATCTATAACTATTAAAATTTAGTTTCCACTAAGGACTTGTAGGCAGGTTAGACTTTAGACCTAGGTTGTAACTCATAACTATGCATAATAGTTCAAACTCAGATTTTGGGCTACAATCACAATCTGCACCCTCAAAGACCTTGGGTTTTATCAACAAAATACAGTGTACAAATGACATGCCAACCTTTGAATCCAACCTTCAGACTACTTTAGGCTTTGAAAAACTTCTTTAGTTTGCCTGTTGCAATGTGCAAATGAACTTTGGTTCCTAGACTTAAAGGATGTTTCCAGACCTTAGAAACCTCTTACAATTTCCATGCCTACAAAGTGGACTTGAGTTCTAGACTCCAAACCAACAACATGCCAAGCTTTAGGATTCATTGGCAATTCGCACATCTGCAAAGTGTAAGTAGATGATGAAATATAAACACTATAACAAATTGAACTTCTAAAAACATTGACAAGCCACACTATGCAAAGTGTAGTTGACTTTTGAATCCCAGGCTACCAACTACCTTGAGCTCCAAAAGCCAGATGTAACTTGCACTATGAGATGTGCATTGGGTTTTCGAGCTCTAGTTGAACTACATTTTAGGGTTCGGATTCTGAATTCAATTAAAAACTCAACTTAGAAACCTTGGTTTGCACTATCATTGGGACTGTAACTTTGACTTACAAAATAGAATGTAGAAAAGAGTTAAGGGAAGGGAAGCAACAAATCTATTTTCCCCACTCTATGACATGTATCTTCCTTAATTTTTGATCTATTTAGAAATGGTCTTGGGGCTACATTTATGGGGTTTTGGGCTCTGACATGGCCACATACAAACCTCCAAAAGTACATGGATCCCAAGAAAATGAGATATAAGTGAATCTTTCTTGTAAAACCAAGAGTTAGCAAAATAAATTGGAAATGAAATAATGAAATACCTCAACACTAAGTACTCACCATGTCATCGAGATGGGAAAGCTCTTGACAAACAAACTAAATATATTAGAAATATCTAAATCCCCAATAGTGGTACAGTACCACCCAACCATGTGGTACCCTCAAGTCCACCCCACTATACTGATAGATGAATGTAAGGGTACAAGCAAACTCACGCAATATAAAGAGGATGGCACACACACGTCAATCAACATGCATAACTTAATACTACAACATGAGTATACAAAATGCAATATCCTATAAGTAACAACAACATGATTAGAAATGCATCAAATGTGGCATCTAATGGAAGAAGAAGGATAAGAGTCCTAGAAGTTAGATGAAGAGTTTTAATGCAGTAGCATAATGGCCAGGGATAAATTTGAAGAGTAGTGCTTACTCAATGAAGACATTTAGTGACATTCACCAACCCCTACAAATTGCAACATGTCCTGTGTGACCAATATCAAATCCACATAAGGCATTCAATCATGGAATGGAAACTTTAGTTATTATGTTTTAAATTACCCAATAAGGTTGTTTTCACTTGGCTTAAAACTCTCCATGGTTCTCATCAAGCTGGTCACTTTGGACTGTGGAAAATGGTGAGAGCCACTCCTCCCTACTCTCTATACCTCAATCCTAGAAATACCATCACTCTAATTACATGAATTGAATGCTACATAAAATTCAAGGTGGAAACATCACAACATGATGCAAAAGGATGCATAATTTCATTCAACATTTGATACCATTCATTCGACAATACAATTTACTCAAATAAGTTCTAAAATTCAATTATCACCTTTTTCTTTTCAAAATGAAAAACCATAAAATATTCCCACGTCCACTAATGGATTCACAAACAACCTTCAACTTTTTCATAATTTGATTTTGAGAAGAAATGCAAAAACAAAAACTACCCTAATTAATTTCACCAATACTACCTATGTGTGGTTGTGCATGCAAATGGATCTAACCAGGGGTCTTCTGACTGAGATCTCTTTGAAGGTGGGTGATAAAAGCCATAGGCAACTAATAGATTATGAAAAAAATGCTTTCAAATGTAGGAAATATTTTGGTACAGATCATTCCACCTGTCAGTGCCCCAAATTTCAAGCTCAAGTGCGAAGTCATTAGGAGGAAAATCCCACTTGGTGGGTGGGTACTAAGTGGCACCACTACAATATTCTTCTAGGTGTTCAAATTGAGAGATTTTCATAATGATGTTTCATATTCTAATGTGTAACAACCCACTCTTCCTCTTTGCAATGAGAAAAATTCATCTTCTATGGCTATGTCAGGGGAATCTTTGGAAGAAGACAAACTGGAGAATTCATGTGAGGAAAATATAGTTTCAGACATCATGGATTGTGAATCTAATGTTAGTACCCCAAAAGAAAAAATTTTAAACATTGAGCTCTCTCAGAATAATAACCAAGAATGGATAGAGGTAAAAAAAGAAAGCTACCCCATCACAACTCTAAGGTCATCAAACCAAAGGAATTTTGAATTAATGGAAGATAAATGTGGACACTATCAAGAGGCCCAGATTAGTAAAAAAAGGTCTGATATGATTAGGTTGCAGCTTTAGAGGTTCAAAGTTAGAAGGTTATAGTTTAATATGGGTAAGGTGAATTTAGATTTAGCATTAAGAATGGCACTAATTCCACATCTCGCAAGATTAGATGCAAGTGGCTAAGTGCCAGATCAATTTTTTGATGGTTCTTCGACCTAAACCATGTTTTATCATAAAAAAATATTTATAACTTTGTAAAAAGGCCACTTTATTATTATTTTTAGACTGCCTAAATGGGGCAAATAAAGCCTTTTGTAATATTAAGTTATTTCTTTCTAGGTGGGTGGGAAATTACAAAATGTAACTTAAAATTAGGTTTTCAAGCAAAAAGTAAAAAAAAGTAATATTTTATTTCTGTCCTGATCCTATAAAAGGAGTATGAGGGCTCATTGAAGCGGTTCCATCTCTTCTACAATTTTATAAATTGAGATTGAGATTATGTCCAACTTCTTTCCTGAAGGACGAAAACCCCTAAGGTTGCTCGAAGGAAAAAAACACTAAAGGCATATGGGATTGAGGACAAAACCCTTCTATGCCAGTGGTGAAGTTTCATTCAGAGATTTCTAGTGATCTGAACTTGCATTGTATTTCTAGTATTTTGTTGGTGTGAGATTTATGTTTTGTTGGTGTGATTTTATATTTCAAAAAATATAAAAAATATCATGTGTGAGAGAGATTTCTAGAAAATACAAATATATATGTGTGTGTGTGTGATTTGTATGTGAGTTACAGCTATTAGAATTCCAAATATTACTAATATTAATGATTTTCCAAGTGCTTTGTGAAGGAAGAAATGCTCCCAAGCTGGTTGTACTCTTCTCATACCCAACTTTGTACCATTTGTTTTGCTTGATATTAACCACTAAAAAGTGTCGTACCATCCAAGTGTATATTAGCACCCAAATCAAATGTAGATGTAAAGAAATTTAGCCAGGTGTCAGAATTATTGGAAAATTTTGGAGTTTATGAGTATTACTAAGGTGTTGTTGTTCCATGTCTTGGAAAGGTACACTTTGAGGTTTATAATGTATTACGTGCAAACTATATTTGCTTCTAATTTTTTATTTTCCTGTGTAATATTTTTGATGTACAAAGCAAAAATTAGGTCTAAGATTGCTATTTAAAGTTGTATATTTGATGCTATTCATTATAGATAGTAATATTCATAAAATTTGCTAGTGTGTTTTCTAAGAGATGTATATGTAATGAACTCTGTGGAATTGATTTGAAGTATGTACCAACTGAGCTAAAATTGTAAATTATCAAGAAGGTTTACCACTAGATAATATTACAAGTATTGTAATATTTTGGAAGGTCATCACCATAATAAATTATTTACTCTGTATTGCATTGTAAATTTTTTTGGATTGTGTAGGTACCAAATGTTTACTTTTAATATCCGCCATTGTTGGTGTTGATCTAGATTGGCTTGTTGTTAGCCAGTTTGGCCTAACCCAATTTGCAGTTGTGCCTTTGTTATATGATGTATTGATTTGTAAATTGGTCTTTGCTCCAGTGAAAATTTTACATCCACCAGTTTGGTGTTGATTTGTATATTGGTCTCGGTGACTAGTCAGCTATCTACTATTCTTTGTCCTTGATCTAGTTGATAATAGTAAATAGCTAACTAGTCACCGAGACCAGTATACAAATCAACACCAAACTGGTCGATGTAAAATTGTCATTGGAGCAAAGACCAATTTACAAATCAATGCCTAATAGGTGCATATAATAAAGGCACAACTACAAATCAAGTTAGGCCAACCTAGCTAACAACAAGCTAATCTGGATCAACATGAACAATGGTAGATATTAAAAGTAAACAATTGGTAGCTACTCCATCCATTTTTTTTTACAATGTAATACAGAGTAAATAATTTATTCTAGCGAATGACCTTCTAAAATATTACAACGCTTGAAATATTATCTAGTGGCAAACCTTTTAGATAATTTACAATTTTCGCTTAGCTGATACATACTTCAAATCATTTTCACAAAGTTCATTACATATACATCTCTTAGAAAACACACTAGCAGATTTTATGAATATTACTATCTATAATGAATAGCATCAAATATACAACTTTAAATAACAATCTCAGACCTATTTTTTGGTTTGTATCAAAAATATTACACAAGAAAATAAAAAATTAGAAGCAAATACAATTTGTACTTAATAAATTGTAAACTTCAAAGTGTACAACCTTTCCAAGGCATGGAACAACAACACCTTAGTAATACTCATGAACTCTAAAATTTTCCAATATTTCCCACACCTTCCTAAATTTCTTTAAATATGTATTTGACTTGGGTGCCAATATATACTTGGATGGTACGAAACATTTTAGTGGCTAATGTCAACCAAAACAAATGGTACGGCTGGGTATGAGAAGAGTACAACCAGCTTGAGAGTATTTCTTCCTTTACAAAGCACTTGGAAAATCATTAATATTAGTAATAATTAGAATACTAATAGCTGCAACTCACAACAAATATAACACACTAATGTGTGTGTATATATATATATATATGTGTGTGTGTGTGTGTGTGTGTGTGTATGTATGTATGTATGTATATGTATGTATGTATGTATATGTATGTATGTATGTATGTATACGTATGTATATAGATATATATGTATATGTATATACATATATATGTATGTATATACATATATGTATATATATGTATGTATATACATATATATATACATATATGTATATATATACATATATGTATATATATACATATATGTATATATATACATATATGTATATATATGTGTGTGTGTATATATATACATACACACACACACACACACACACACACACACACACACACACACACACACACATATATATATATTCTAGAAATCTCTCTCACACACAATATTTTTGTATTTTTTGGAATATAAAATCACACCAACAAAACAAATCAACTGGGTGACCTAAAAGCTTGGATTCGTGTTGATCATAAAGTTTGGAAATTATTTTGGTGATTGTGGCTAACAGTTCCACAAGGGCCATTATAGTGTTATCAGATTTGGTGGTCTTACCAACTTGTGATTTTAGAAGCTAATATTTTTCATGCAGTTTCTTCCCCATGCACAAAAGTGACAGAGAACAGAGATATTAACAAAGAGAGTATAGGAAGTAGTCTCAGTTACTAAGTTACCCAATGGGGTAAACATTTTTAAAAGCTAGAGTTGCAAATCATATTCCTATAGTTTTTCTAGAAGTTTTCTTAGAGAATATGAAAGACAAGAGGAAAGAATCAAATGTGGGTGACAACCCGTATGATAGAACTGAGAGAAAGTTTGATGTAATGTTGGGCATGATGGCATAGTTACTCCATAAGATGGATCAAAATATGAATATGCCTTGAAATTAGAATGGTGAAGGAATCACCTCAAGGGAAAATAATCATCAAGAAAACAACAATCACTCCACCATAACTTTTAGTCGTTCTACTGCTAGGCCATTTTAGCCTACCTTCATTCATAGAGAGGAAGAACCACCTAAACTAGAGGCTTAAATTCCCATGGTAGATGACATCATAGTTGGTTATGTTGTGTACTAGTCTCTTCCAAAGGAGCTTTGGAATGAACTATCTCTCAACCAATTCCTAAGTCAAAATAAATCTAGGGGAGAACCTAAACAGGAGAATAGACCCCAAACACATCAAAGAGATTACCAGCATGCCTTGGGAAATTTAACACTTTCTCTATTTGATGGGAGCAACAAGTGTACAATGCGTGCCTAGATTCAGAAGTTGGACACCTATCTATCTTTAGGACCTATAGATAAAGATGAAGCCATCAAATTTTCTAGTATCCAAGTTTGGAAGGAATTGCTCAAGAATAGTGGTATCATGGGCAGGTCACTTAGGGACATAGTCTCATTGACACCTATGACAATTTCAGCAAAAGACTCATTGAAAGGTTTGATAGAAAGGACCATGAAGTATGTTTTCGAAAGCTAGCTTAGCTCAAACAATATCAGAATGTGGAGAGCTACATTGTTGGTTTCCAAAAACTCTTTGTCATGGTACTTGACATCTCAAAAAGGAGATTGGTTATTCTTTTCATTGAGGGATTAACAAAATCTCTCAAAGGGATGTTCAAATCCTTTGAACCATTTTATCTACAAGAAGTCATGAAGAGGGCCTTGGCACTAGAAACCTCCATACCAAAGAACAAGTTCCAGAAGAAAACTTTTCCTCCAAAGAAGTCTTTTCAAAAGAATGTATTATGGCCCAAAAATCTTCCATCAAGACAAGACCTAGGGGCAAATAATGAATTGAGAAGAAATAAACTTTTCTTCAATTGCAAAGAGCCTTGGTCACCAAGACACAAATGTCTTGGAAAAGGGCAAGTGCACTACTCAAAGTGATTTCTAATAATGAATCAAGAACTGATGAACATGGATCACAAAGTGAAGAAGAACAACTTGTTTTGGAGGTCAAAGATGAAGAAGAGAAGGCACAAGAGGATGAAGAAGTCTTGGGAAGCATGCTTTCTAAGCTTTCTAGAACTCCCAAGTATAATCCTTTTCAAATCCATGGAGTTTTGCAAGGACAAAGAGTCATCATGTTTATTGACACCAATGCTACTCATAACTTCATTGTCAAAGGATTGTTGGCCAAGTGAGGTCTTAAAATAGAGGAATTTTAAGGTTTTAATGGTATGGTCGCTGATGGATTCACCTTATAGTGCCCCAAGAAGATCTCCTAGTTGAACTTGAATTTGGGAGGATATAACATGAAGGATGACTTCTATGCGCTAAGTATAGAAGACACATATATGGTTTTGGGTATTTAGTGGCTACATTCATTAGGTGAAATCACCCAAAATTTCTAAACCATGGAGCTAAAATTTTAATATGATGGAAAACTAGTGGTACTTCATGAAATGACAAATGGAGTACCAAGAATCATATCTACAAAGAGAATGGAGAGAACCTTTCACCATGGACAAGTGGCTTGGGCTACACAATGTCTTGTGTCTATGACCAACTCTTCAGAAGCCAAAAGGGAATATCATTTAGAGGTACATTTTTTTTTGGATAAGCATGAGAAGGTTCTTGGTGACATTCCTCTAGGGAGACCATCAGATAGAGGTTTTGAACATGTCATTGAGTTGAAGGAGGGTACTAAGCCTGTCATTACGACTCCTTATCACCATCCTAAAAGGCATAAGGAGGATATTGAAAAAGAAATTAGAGAACTTTTGGACATGGGACACATCAAGCCTAGTTTGAGCCCTTTTGCTTCATCTGTAGTCCTTGTGAAGAAGAAACATGGAACAATGAGAATGTGCATTGATGATGCAGAGCAGGGGTATAAAATGATCAAACTCACTTAGACAACCATTCACAGGAATCTTTAGACATCAATCAATGGGATTTCCTTCACAAACTGCCTTTAATCCTTGTAGCTTTTCAAAAAGGCCTTTTTGACCATAACATTTGGAGCAGACCTGGAATTCAAAATGTAAGACCAGTTTGAGACACCCTTTTGGCCATTATAACAAATATCTAGAAATGAGGTAGGGTTTCTTTGTACAGAAGGGCTCAAAAATTGACTGTCCTCCTTCTTGACTAGGCCTAATTGGGCATTTAAGAATGACATACGTGAGTTAGTGACTTCAATGGGTCCCTACTCCTATTCTAACACTTCCAACACATCACAAATGATCTCAAACAACTATCCATGTCACATGGATCCTTCTCCAATAGCCTATAACCATTTTCCTCAAGTTCCTAGGGTTTCTAGGGCTAATACATAGGGATATCAGACCTTCAATATTTTCCCACATGTGCAAACCTACACATCTACCCCTGTAAATTTGGAATATCAAATATATGTAAACATAGGACATTCCACCAAGTTTTAGGGTTTTCTACTGGTGGAAGGCACAATTATGCATTTTTCTTATTCATTGGTTACCCTACCTAGGGTTTGGACCAATTTGTAAAGAAATGAATAGAACTTGCTTATTTCTTAATGAAATTAAATGCAACAAAGGGAAATGGAAAGTAGATTCACTGTACTTTCATCCCCAATCAATTTTAGACCAATACAGGGTCGTACATAAATGTACCATGCAAGGGAACAACATAGCACATTCTGAAAATGCAGAAACAAAGATGTTTTTATTGCTTCAACTTCAAAGTCCTTCAACCAACCCTGTGGTCATATAAAGAAAGCTTATTTATACCCATACAATCAGTTGGAACCATTCAATCATCCCCAACTACAATTTGAAACAGCTTTGCAAAATTGGTTACATAGAAAAGTTGTCATTAACAATCATTGACAACAAATAGCAACCTTTACACAAATGACACAAAACTTTGTAAAATGACCCCAAATGATGGAAATTGGTCAAAAATGACCTTATTAACATGAAACAACAGAAAACAAGACAAAACAAGACAAAACTCAAACTTTGTTTCCTGTAGGCACAAAGATCTGTGGGTGCCCCTGCACCAATTGACTATAGAGAATTGAACAAGAAAACAACCAATAATTGATACCCAATTCCTAGGATTGATGAATTGATAGATGAGCTTCATGGAGCAGTCTATTCTCAAAGATAGACCATAAATCAGGCTGCCATCAGATTTGGGTCTGAGAGGAAGACATCCATAAAATGGCTTTTAGATGCCATTATGGGCACTATGAATTTCTAGTCATGTTGTTTGGTTTGACAAATGCTCCAACAACCTTCTAGTCCTACATGAACCAAGTGTTCAACAAATAGTTTCGGAGGTTTGTTCTAGTCTTCTTTGATGGCATCCTCATCTACAACAAAACTTGGGAAAAACACTTGAGACATATTGACAAGGTGTTGGGAATTCTGGAAGCACATAGTCTCTTTTTGAAAGCATCAAAGTGTGAGTTTTCCATGATAGAGATTCTATATTTGGGCATGTCATTAGTGTAAAGGAAGTGTAAGTACGCATTGAGAAGCTCAAATCCTTTCGATATTGGCCTCCCCTGAAGACTGACTCAATTGTAAGGATTCTTTGGCCTCTGCAGTTACTATAGAAGATTTGTTAAGGGATTCTCTCAATTAACCACCCCCTTAACCGATCTAATGAAGAAGCGAGCTTTCACTTGGAACAATGTAGAAAAATGGGCTTTTGAGAAAATGAAAGAGTTAATGAGCTTGTGTCTAATGTTATCTATTCTAGATTTTTCCCTTCCCTTTATTCTTGAGTGTGATGCTTCTGGAGAAGGGATTGGAGTAGTGATTATGTAGAATAATCACCATATTGGTTTTGAGAGTTGCAATCTCAAAGAGGTGGAAAGGTGATTCTCCATCTATGACAAGGAGATGTTTACCATCATACATGCATTGGCCAAGTTCAAGCAATACTTGGTGGGTAGCTGATTTGTGGTCAAAACTAGTCACAATAGCTTGAATTATTTCCTCAACCAGAAGAACCTCAATGAATGGAAACATAAATTGGTGAGTAAACTTCAAGCATATGATTTTGACATTCAATATGTAAAGGGAAAGAAAAGTGTTGTTACTGATGCCTTTTCTAGAAAACCAACATTATGCTCAATGTCTCACATTTCAACTAATTGGAAGGCCGAAATTTTAGCAGAGTATGCTAAGAATGATTTTACAACTAATGTTTTAGAAGGGAAGCTATTGGATGATAGGTAAATTATGTTCAATGAGCTCATTCTTTATAAGGGAAGAATTTATTTGGTGCCAAAATCAAGGATGAAAAGCAAGATATTAAGGGATATCCATGATACTCCCTTGGTTGTCCATTCAGCTTATTTCAAGACAAATAATAAAATCTGTGAGAGGTTCTCATGGAAAGGACTTAAGAATGATGTCCTTAAGCATATTAAACAGTCTCTTGTTTGTTAACAAAACAAGACCGAGTAAACTTTTCCTACTGGTTTGTTACAGTGGCTAGCTATTCCAGAACAAAAATCGGAAAGTATTTTAATGGATTTCATCACTAGACTTCCCAAAGTCCAAGGTAAGCACTGCATATATGTTGTTGTGGATAGACTCACAAAATACACATATTTATTTTCTATTTATTCAGATTTTAAGGCATCCCAAGTTGTTGATCTATTTTTAGAGAAGTGTTTAGACTTCATGGGCTGCCCAAAAATATTGTGAGTGATAGAGATGGTCAGTTCTTGAGCTTGTTTTGGCAAGAGCTCTTTCATTTGACCAGAACCAAGCTCACACCCAATACAAGCTACCACCCCCAAACAGATGGTCAAGTTGAGATTGTGAACAAATGGGTGTAAGGCTACTTGAGGAATTATGTAGTTGGTCATCAGAAGGCATGGATCAAATGTCTCCATCTATGAGAGGATTGTTATAACACCACTTATCACATGTCTATTGGGATAAAACCATTTTTGGATTTGTATGGTTATGCAGCTCAATCTTTTGTTAACCTTGTTATTTCTAACAATATTGTGCCTAGAGCAAGAGATTTGGTGAGCCAAAGCCAAGAAATTCTAAAAATACTCAAAAACAACCTCCAACAAGCACATAATTAGCAGAGGATGTACATTTCAATCGTCACAAAGTGGAGAGGTCAATTGAGATTAGAGATTTGGTGTTTGTAAGATTGGAGATATAAAAGCAATCTTCCCTCAAGGAAAGTGGATTTGAGAAGTTGAAACCTCATTTTTATGGGCCATACTGAATCTTGAAGAGGATTGGTGAACTTGCCTATAAGTTTGAGCTGCCCAAGGAGAGTAAGATTCATAATGTGTTCCATGTGTCATGCCTCAAAAAGGCACTTGGAAAACACATTATTCCTTCAGGAGAGTTGCCTTCATTGGATGAGGAAGGAAAACTAGTTTTGGTTCTAGAAGTAGTGATTAATGTGAGAGAAAGGAAGCTAAGAAAGAGAATCATCACTAAGTACTTGGTCCAATGGAAGAATCTTCTTGTAGAAGATGCAACATGGGAAGGACCAAAGATTTTGGAACATCCAAATTTACAATTGCTTGAGGGCAAGCAATTTTGAGTGGGGTAGACTTATCATGTCCCATTTTCATTTTCACTAATTCCAACATGTTTGGAGCATTCGAAGATTCTTGGAGAAGTCCACAAACCTTGGAGAACTTAATTTCCAAAGGTTTTGTATTTCCTACTTTATTTTAGCTAGTAGATTCCATAGAAATAATTTAATTAGTTATTTTGGTATTTTCTATAGTTTAGTACAAGTGTGAGAAATAAATTTAAAAATAATAATAATCAACCTTTATATTAATTTTCATAACTTTGTACAAAGGTCACTTTATTATTATTTTTATGCTACCTAAATGGGGTGAATAAAGCCTTTTGTAATTGAAGGACCCAAAACAACACAAGGTAAATAAAATATGAAAGATAAACAAACAAGTGCATATACCTTCAACCTTGAACCATTTCTCCTCCTTGATAGAGTTGACGAAGCATGCACCCAAAATGCAATCCTAGGGATACTCAATGATACTATGGAATGTGGATTGATTTGATAAAACCAACATAAAACCCTAAATGCAATGGAGGTAAATGAGCATAGATTTCGACAATGTATGGCTACTTAAAATTGATGTGTTGAAAATGGCTTGGATAAGGGTTTATTTATAGATTTTAGATGAGATTGGATGAAGGGTTGAGATTAAGAGATGGGATGAAGGGCTGAGATCAAGAGGTACTGAGGTCAAATAGGAATGAGAGGTGGAATGAATAGATTAGATTAAGAGGTCAAAGATAGGATCAATGGTTGAGATTGAATCCTAGGGCATCTTCATGTGAATGGTGGAGATTAAAATATTGATTTTGAAATGAAGGGTGGAGATTAAGAGGTGAGGTTGGTTTTTTTTGTTTTGTCCTTTTGTGAGAATTTTTAATTTGTTTTATTTGTGAGGTGAGTGAGGATGAGGACAAGTGGCAAGACAATTAATTAAATAATAGGAATTATTTAATTAATTGTTGGAGAGGGGTTAATGAGGTTTAAGATTAATTAAATGAGATTTGTTTAATTAATCATGGTTGTAGCAAAGTTAGTGGGATAAATTAATTTTTAGGTGATGGAAACTAAGGTTTAATTAATTAAATAAAATGTAATTTATTTAATTAATTATTGACAAAGACAAAGGATTAATTAAAATTTATTTAGTTAAACCATGATGGGATAAATGGAATTAGATAAATTAATTAAATAAAAATAATTTATTTAATTTATTTAAATGATGAAGGTCATGTTAGTGTGAGGGTGATGTTAGGGCGACATAAAAAATGGTGAAGGCTTGGTCATTTTCCAGTGTCTACATTTTGCCCCTCTTTGATATGGCATCATGACTAAGAATGATTGGCATCATATCAAAGAAGATAGATTTTTCCTAGTTGATTGAAGTGAGGATGAAGGAGGGAGGAGGTATGCCCCCTCGAGAGGTCGGTCATAAAAAATATATTTTTTGGGAGAACTCTCAAAAAGAAGAAATGGTGGTGGATAAGAGATATAGGATGAAAAACTGAGTTAGAGGAAAGAAGAATGGAGAAAAATGGACATGGTATGAGGGCTAGGGGTGAAAAACTAGGTTCAGGCTATGAAAATTAGGGTTGGGGAACCTATAAATAGGGTTAAGGGGGGCCCATAAGCATCATTTGCATACACAACCCTTTGAGATCAGAGTGAGAGAGAAAAAGAGAATGAGTGAGATGACAGGAATTTCATGACATAAGCATAGTGGGGAGTAGCTTCGGATGTTCCAAAGACCTCGAGGCCTAGGTGTTGTGGTATGTACCTAATCTTGGGTCCTTAGGGGTAGCTTAGAAGCAATAAATGTACCATAAATGCGAGTAGAAATAGTTTAGATCATATGCACTAAGATGTTGGATTGGTGCTTTTGAGTCATGATTAGCGTATTTGTAGGGTTGATTAGGGTTGAGTGAGGAATGTGGGGAAAATAAACTTGTTATTTCAATTAATCTTTTAATCACTCCTTGTGCATGGGAATTCATTTTGTTCCCTCTCTTTTGCCTTGGAGTCATTTTTGACTTGTTTGACCCTTATTGAGTTTTAATTTTGTTGATTTTATTATTCTTTGGGGAGTTGGATATTTTAATCCCTTGTGGAATTTTAATTGATGGGAATGGGGATTTTATTTTTACGGGATGTTTTATCCCTTAGTGAATTTAATTATTTTGGGGCCTTTATTTTAATTTTTTTTCTTAGCGCGTTTTCATATTATTGCGGTGGGAAGACTTTTTCTTGAAATTTTATTTTAATCGATTTTTTTTTTTTTACGGGGAGAGATATTTTCATTTTTCCCCCTTTTATCAATTATTTTTGAGTTAGTTAATAAATATAATGGTCGAGATTATATTTATTAAGGGACTTAATTTTGAAGTTTATTTTTGGTTATTTATTTATTTTCAAATTTTAATATTTAGTTGTGTATCAATTTATTAAACCTTGGAAAAATCTATTTAATTTCTCCTTAATGTTTAATTATTTTAATTTTTGCTTCATTTTCTTCTTTTGAATTTTCTTTTAAAACTTGTATTTTAATTATTGAAAATGCTTTATGTTGTCGAAATTTTCCTAGATTTTAGGGTTTCCTTTCATGGCATTTTTGTGACATCATTTAATCACTCCTTTTCTCATGTGACCATATTATCATCAGATGCTTTTTTATTTTCAAATTTATTATTGCATTATAGTTAGGGTTGGTCTCGATTCAGTCGAAATCTTTCCGCCCACCTATGAAACTTACGGTTTTGAACTTAAAATGTTCTAACCCTAGAAGCAGCACGCATCACGTCACCTAACCCCCTAGTCAGCTATCATCATGTAGGGGATTGCATAGTAGGGCGCACTTCCTTGAGTTTATGATTGACTTGTTTACGCCTTCTGTGTATTGCCACCGAGCACGTAGACGCGTACGAGGGGGTTTCTAGGGACATGCAGAAGAGTTTTTGTTTTTTCGTGTCATGACCAGATGACAAATGTGGACATGACACGTGTGTTGTGTATCGTGACCGCATGGGAAATGTGGGTATGACAAATAGGTCTTCAACCAAACTGGTTGGCATTTCTCACAATATTCTATGGTACCCTATTGTTATTCACATTTGGTCTTTGATTATTTTGTGGATTTTGGTTCACATGCTGGTTAGGTCCTTGATCATTTCCAAGGATGTTTTAATCATTTTGTTGGTTTTGAACCTCATTTATCTGTTGATTTCTCAGCACATTTTCATTGTTAAGGGTGGGAATTGAATCTTGTTGGGCCATTTTCAGAGCTTGCACCTTTTGTTTCATATCATCTCTTATTCTTAGGGCCTGTAAATAATCAAGTTATACCCTGAGATTCCTAATTTCTTCTGCCAACTCATCATCTCTTGAAATAGAAGAGGATGGTCCTTTTCCATTGGGATTATCAGTATCCCTTGGGAATTTTGTGTCTTTAAATCTAACAAGGGGATCTAAAAAAGGGCATTCTTGAAACACTTCTAATCTCATTCTCAACCCGTCACCTTGTTGTCTTTCATACATATCCTGAATCTCAGCTTCTGTGTTTGAAAAATATTGTGGTTGTTGTCCAGAAGACCTAGGATTATCCTGGGGATCATCATTATTCCTAGTATTTGGTGAGCCTTCATGACTGGGTTGAGTAGTTCCCTTTCTTCTATACATCATTTTTGGTAATTCTTGGAACAAAGGGTTGCACAGGGATCTTCTCCTCTGCATACAACCTCTATTTTACCAGCTGGGAGATTTTTCTCATAGTCGCCACCCACAACTGGGATTTAACTTAAGCTCCAGATTCTTTTTCACTCCCTAGTAGAGTCACTAAATCTGTTGGGTTATTTCCAACTGATAGTTCCTAAGTTTCCCTACAAGGTAGCCATCACTTATGACAGGATCCTCAGGTCAGAGGCCAACAGTATAGGAGACTGACTCTAAATGTCTCCTCTCCTTCTTTAGGCTCTGCAAAACCTAGGGGGTATTCCCTACTCAATACCAAAATGGTTAATCTAGATTATAACTTGGCATTGATATAAAAGTAGATCAATCCTTTATTATGCAGACCAAAACTATGAGGTAAATACAAAGGGGCTAGCTTTGGACTTTATTTCAGTTGTGATTCAAAAGATTTAAAACCTAAATCCTACTCCTACTATCCTATAGTTTGAAGTTTTGAGTTGATTTTGTTTTATGCTTGGCTAGAAGATTAGGGTTTTAACTCATAAACTCAATACAAAATTTGACTAGTGTTTATCCTAGGGCATGGAGTCAAATAGACATATATGTGTGAATGATTCTGATAAACTAAACCAACATTCAAGTTTTAAGGGGTTTAACTAGCATTTGTCTTACAAATACCACCCAAGATAGAGTATCCTCTTAACTTTGCTTACATATATCCCTACTGCAATGTGTTCTTCCTCATATTTAACCTAGAACATTTATTCTATTCCTTAATCAGAAGTAGAAGATTCAATATGCAATACAATAAACCTATATTCTAGAATCTTAGATAACCCTTAGTTATTAGATTCAGAAGAAAAGCACATACAACCATGGAGACAATTAAAAGCACACATGCATATAGCATTTTTCATTTACATCAACATGAAACTGAATAAATTTTATGCAGAAATACATTCAACACAATTCATAGACTTACAGGACAAGAAATGAAGCAACCTCACAAAGCCTATATTTTATTTACTTCTCAAAATTCCAAAATCATCAACCACCAAGAATGAGTAGCACAGTTCTTTTATAGACCAAGAACGTGTACTCATCATTAATTACATTATCATTTCAGAGAATACTTGATACAATGCACCACCCATTTTGGCATTGAGAAATTTACTACATGGAGAAAAGAAGAGAGAAGGTAGATGGGCATTGGAGAATGTGCAGTTGCTTGAAGGAGATCTACCTCATCAATATAGGGTAGGTGGTGGTTGGTTGTTCCTTTCAATTATGCAGGCACATACTTTTCTGTCCACTCATTATATCTCTTTTCAGATGGCCATTGGTAGGAGACTATCTCTGCGATCCTCCCATTATGATTGATGTGCCGAGCTTCCAACAAAATCTTCACTTCCTTACAAAATATTTCAAAATTTATTTCAACTATATGTAACTTGTCAAGTGTTAAGCTCAAAATTTTCATAGTTGAATTGGCCTCAGTCTAGCAAGTAGGAATTAATCGGTTGGCATTCTCTTCTATTTCTACTTTACACTTGTCCAAACCTTTTACTTGCCCATCACCCTCTAAAATATTTGGTTGCCACTTTGTGTCCATCTTTTCAATAGCCTGCTTCTTCTCTACCAAAACTTTATCCAATCTCAACTGGAAACTAGCAACTTCCTCAAAATGTGTCAACATATCCATTACCAATTTTAATTTAGGGGTGCCTGCACATCAAATCTTGAACATCTATGGAGACCCCTAACCTCTCCAATTCTTGGAAACCATCTTATTTTGACAAATGAAAGCCTTTCTTTATTTGATTCATGCTTTTCATAGGTGATCCTTAATTGTGAATAAGACCTCTAAGTCTTATCTACTCTAGCCAAGAGTTTAGTCACCTTGTGATTTATTGAATTGATGACCATATCCTTCACTATATTCTTTTTCTCACCCTCCAATTTCTTCACCTCCTCCTTCAGCTCCCTAATTTTAGTCAATAAAGGCTTTGTATCAACTGGGAAAGACTCTACCATTGGAATCATGGGTGGGGGAGTGGAAGTACGAGCCCCTAATGACAATTTCTCCTTGCATCTATTCAGCTCTGCAACTGCCTGGGCATATTATAGTAGTAGCTCATTATGTTCTTTCTACAACTTGTTTGTGATTGCTTCTGTAAATTGTGTAGTCTGGACATTCAAACTTGGAGTTTGGGAAGTAGGGGTGTCAAATACCCTCTTAATTATCACATCTCCTACTAATTCCCCCAACTCAACCCTAGGTTTATTGTTATTTGGGGCTAGAGCCCATATAGCCAATGTTTCAAACCTAGGATTAAAGGCTGCACCAGAGAGAGCCTTCTCTATTTGTTCACCTGTTATATCAGAATCCTCTCTGGTAATTGTGTCAAATGTAATTGCATCTGACAGGGTCCAGTGAGGGAGGAGTAAGATATTACTCTTAGCAACCAATGCCCTCCCATCCTCTGGAGTCATTTTGCTAATGGATTGATTGACCTCTTTCAACACCCTTTGGGTGATGGCCTCATATTTAGTGGGATCTGCTCCACTCTTAGCATCTTCAATCCTCTTTTGAAACTCCTTGCTTTCAGTACATAACACCTGAATTTAGGAATGTTTATAAATTCATCATCGTCAAAAAATTTATTGCAAGCCATTATTCTAACATCTTAGATGTTTACATTTAGGCTTCTCATTGTCCTTACTGCCCTATTTTTAGGGGATGAATAAGGCCTTACTCTGTCAGGTGAATTCACCTGATGGATAGCTTCCTGCACATGTTCTTCTACCTCCCCCCTCTAAATCTACCACTTCAATTCCTTCCAAATTTTCTAAATCAATAATTTTTCCCTTTTGGCAGGGGGAGGGATAGTTGATTCCCTTTTCACATCATATCCACCTCTAGAACTACTAGCCTAATATGATGACCTTTCTTCCCCTGCAAGAGCACTAGCAATTAGTTGCTCTGCATTATCTAGCATTTTCTAAATTCTCTAAATAGGGTCCTGCACCTCTGCAAAGGCACCCTGATATGCAGCATTTATACTTCTCCTCATTCTTTCACCTACCATTATTGTGTCCCACTTGATTCTCAAAGTGTGGACATCATTCATTGTGAAGCAATTTCTGAAATGATCCTCATTTAGGTCAACTTGGTGAATGTATCTTGGCCTTTGTTTGTTGACCCTCACCCTGTTAATGAAGCCTTCAAGGTTAAAAATCCTTGGATGCTCAAAATACATCCCAAAACAATGCATAATTGAATTAATCTGATCAAGCACACTCTTGTCAGCTATCAGAAAATTACTAAATCTAAGGGAAGTAGGAAAAAATGAGCCCTTCTTATGTCTCCTTAGATGCTCCTTATATGAATCATTTAATTGCCTAATGATCTCTAAGAATGCAAACCTCTTAGGTACATGAATAGGAAAAATATGGGGTGGGGTTTCACACCCATAGATCTTGATGCAAGTGGTGTGCTCATGAAAAAACTAGTTACCCCAATTGTGATCAACCCCCAAGTGAGGAGTCATTTCTAGGGGCCTTAGAAAATCTAATACATCTGGGTGCAACCTCTCTCCCTCTGGATCCAAGAAACCAAGAATCCTCCTCACAAAATACTCTTCAAATATTAAATAATTAGCACTAGTAGAGTGCATATCTATCATGCAAGTCCACACCTGTACTGGTAACATATTTCCTTAGGCATCTGTCATCTTGACATGCAAATTCTGGTGCCACATTCTAGACAAAGCAAACAAAAGCATGTGGCACAACATCAAATACCATGTGAATTCAACATGGACATCTACAGTAGATAGCTTGCTCTTGATTTCTGACATCTACTTGTGCATTCTATCTACAATGTAGGAGGCATAATCATACGGCTCCTTGGTCTCTTGGCTTTGAATGTCAACCATCATCATCATTAAAGAGATGGGCATTATGTCTGAGGCATCCCTGCCTAGAACTTGACATAAATTGTGATATGTTATGACAAAGTAATCCATGAACAAGTTGCAGAGAAAGGGTTCTACTTCACTAGCTAAAATTGTTACTAGTTTTCCATCAACACCTCTCGGCATGGGCTTGGCCAGGTTGAATTCCCTATAGGCACATTTAATAGTTTGATATTTCTTCTTTAATGCACCCAAGTCAATTGGCTTATTAGCCACAGGGTTCAAGTTAAATACAGTGGCAATGTACCCTTTGGTGAATTTGATCAATTTTGCGCCATTCCCTACTATGACCGTCCTTGTGCTAAGATCATATCTCAATGCTATTGCCCTACCTATGTCAGGATTTGGTAATACATTGGAGAAAATGAGCTTGGCCACCAGGCATGGCAGATGGGGGGCCTTATAATCCATTCTCTTGTGGCATTGCTCAAACAGGACCCAACCAGGGACGGGAAGTATAGCATATCTATTGTTGTAACAAAAATCAAGGAACTTGTCATTGGGCCCACCTGGACCATGCAAATTTTGGGCTCTTCTAGCAGAGCCTGGGATCTAGACCATGAGGTCCTCATCTAAGTCACGCTTAGAGATAGAGGGTTGATTAGCTTGACTCATTTTTTTAGACTGATCGTAACATGCTAGGGTTTCTTTTATAGGCAATTTTCTACCTCCCAAATCAAGCAGTAATCTTAAAATATGTTAGGTACTATTAGATAGGATGAACTTACTAGTTTACGCTTGCAAAAGTCTGGGTTTGATTCTTTGCTTTCTTGAGGATCCATTGTGCATCTGAACTTTGAATGTGCTTGAAGAAATGATTCACAAAGCCCTAAATTTCTTCCTTTTAAGCTCCGTAGCATAGCCTCTGATGCATTAATGGAGGTATACTTTGCCTTAACCTTTCATTCGTGTCACAGGGTACCCTCAACATTCATTATAAAAGTTTAAACCTACATCATTGATTTGAGTTTATTCATGCAAGATCCATGGTTGTCATTTACCCGCGAGATTTAAAAATCTTAGTCATCATAGTTGAAAATTCTTCAACCTATTAGGACAAGCCACATCAAATGTACTTCCTTCGCTGACCACATTACCTTTTTTCTGGCTTGGACACATGGCATCATTTCATGGTGTTGCAGCTGACAGTGGGTCACCACTTTACTTACCATGTGCAGGTTCGATAAAGCCTCCACACGTCCTTCTTTCATTTACTTTTGAACTCCTTTGTAAGACAGGGCCGCGTGTCACCATCTCGTGACCATGTGACAAAGATTCCCTTCTACAAAGACACCCCTACGATGAAGCATGACCGTTAGATTAAAACTTTCCCTCAAGCCACTTTCACACTGACATTTGACAATATACAGTTGGCTAGTGCAAGATTCCTAATGTAATGGGATGTAAGCATAGATCCTTTGATAGGTGTCACCATGTCACGGCCATGCAATAGGGTCGTGATGTCATTGATGATGCATTGTGACGCTGCGATATTCACTTTATTAAGTCTTATAAACTACGAGAAGACTTAGGACATGGTTTTAATTTTTTACGAGCCATAGGAGGTAAGACCTAGGACACGGACTTGGTCACCTAACGGGCACAAAGGCTTCAAGTTATAACTTAAGGGACTAGAAACCTACCACAAGCAGTCAACAAGGAATTAGAAATAAAGCGCGTGAGCCTAGGGACTTAAGTTTAATAGATTTTCTCAAAAGGCAAAGATTTATGACTTTACGAACCTAAAACCCTAAACCCTAAGTGGTACCACCACTATACACAATTAACACTCTCACAGTCATTAGTTCATTACAAGAGGGTGAATGATGCATTCACTATGAAAATAACTATGCTTCTCCAAAACATCACTGGACTTAGAATATCTCCTGAAGACATGAATTTTATACGACACTATGGGAGATGGTACCTACAATATCAAAAGTTTACCTACTTGAGAATCTAGGGCTTTACAGGTACACCATATAGGCTGCCCTAGTATCCAATAGATAAGATAGTGCTCCTTGGGCTAACTAGGCAACTCCTCACCTATGTAGAGAGGCTGAAGCATTTGCATAGGGTCAGTATTAAATTTCCAATTCTATTGGTTAAGGGTCATTATTCTTGCACCACCTTAGGAGCAGTAGAGCACTCAGACAAAGAATTACAATTGCTAAATCTTCATCCATATATAAGAAGGAAACATTTTGATCCCCACGGGATGATGGAGAAGTATGTAAGTAAGAAGTTGTTTCATCGAGATCACCTTGAGGATTTTTGGGTAGACTGTGTTGATGACTATGAGGTGATTGGAAGAAATTACTCTCGTCTATCATTGGAGCATATAAAGAGATTTCATATCATACAAGTTTAAGACCAAGTAGTAGAGGATGGAAATGTAGTCTGGCGAGGGCCATGGGAAGCATTGCTTAATCAGCCTATTCCCCCTCCAAATTGGGCCAATGCAGAGTAAAGTTCATTAGATGAAGCAATGAGGAACCTGATCGAACTAAACAAAATTTGGGTTAGGAGCCAAATTGCAATGCTAACACAAGCAGGGGCTACATTAAGATCTACAGAGGAAGATTCAGAAAAGGAATTAGGAGATGAAGAAGATCAACATCAGGAGATCATAAGTGTCTAATAACAAGAAGTGACATTTGAAGACACTGATAGTGAGGAACATATGCCGTTGGCTGAGAAAGGGAAAGCTAAGAAGACTATTCCTAATGCACAAAAAAAGGATCCTCCTCCTGTTACAAGGACCAGAGCATCAAAGAGAAAATATATACATAGTGGTAAAGGGGAGAGTTCCAAGGCTAAGAAGCTAAGGGCACAAACAATAGATGTATCTACTACCACCACTACTAACACCTGAGTTGCCCCTATAGTTCCTCCATCTCCAGCTAGTGCAGCTACTACTTCCTCTGCCCAACAAGTCACCTCATCTACTCCCTCTACTCTAAACATGACATTAACATCACCTTCAATAGCAACAAAATGTATGCTTACCTAGTTCTTCCTCTTCACTTACTTCCACTACCATCATCCCTCTGATTTCATCATCACCTTCCATCTCTACCATGTCCTTTCCATCCATTTCATCTATTTTTGCTTCCACTCAAATGTCATTACCACCCATTTCCACAATCTTAGCACCTTCCTTCTCTCTCCCATCACTTAGCCTTTCTTCACCCATTACTATCTCTTCCATGTCATCCTGCCCTTCCATACCACCTTCACTAGGTTTTGCTTCATTTGCCAATTTGTCTCATGCTCATTTTCCTTCCACGCCTATTCATTCCCTATCCACAATAAATGATTCTTTGACAAGTCCAATTGTTGTCTCCCCAGAGTCTGTTCCTTTAGCTATTCCACAATTACCAGGTATTGAAAAGACATGTGCAAAGCTAGAATCACAAGAGCAAGAGTCAGTTAAGCAAATGTCTTAAGATCTTCTACTTAACCCTGGAAATATAGAGATAATTGATGTAGCAGATAGTCCAGCAAAGAAGGATACAACAGACACAATTTTGGGAATTTCTCAACAAGTCGTTTTGGAAAATCTACACAATATTGGGTAGTCAGATGATGAAGGGGGTGATAGAGATAAAACTAAATTGGAATTTCATGATGGATCACCCAATAAAGGAGACAGTCACATTGATTCTCCTAAAGATTCTTCCTCCTCAGCACCAAATTGGTTATAGCAGAGGTTAGAAAATAAGGCCCTGAGGATGAAATAATGAAACTTGACTTGGATGCACTCTTGGCCAAGGTAGAGAGACCTAAAAATTAGAAAAAGGGCTAAGATCCAATCGAGAATCCATAAAGATGCAACAGGAGCTAGGATTGCAAAGGTGGTTGTTCCTCCTGATACAAAGGAGAAATGAGGGCTGAGGATTACACTATTACCACTGTCAATCTGGGACCAGCCACTCGGGGATAGAAGATAGATGAGTTTAAGGGGATGGTGTCCACAATTTAGATTAATTGAATAAGGATGAAATGACAAAGTAGCAGTTGAAATAGCAGAATAAAGAACTTTGGGCATGCATACAATTCCTAATGAAACCATTGAATTCTGATAGGGAACCAAGAGTAGCTCCCACCCTACTGTCCAAGGAAGAATTGACTAAATTTGATGATATCAAGACAACTATTCTAGGCACACATGAATGGTTCACTAAAGTATACAATGAAGGTTGTGAGGTAATATCTTTCACATCATTTTTGTATAAAGACTTTTGTCTTCTAAGAGAATAATGGGAAGATCTGTACGATGAATGCGAGCCATATGATGAGTACTATTCTCACATGTTCCCAAGAGTACAAGCCATAAGGAGACTGTCTAAGGATGTCCTTTTGACAGAAAATATTTTGACAAAGGATAGGTTGAAGAAACCTAAGGAATGGCATGAACAGATGAAATTAAGAAAAGGAGTTTTTGATAAAGTGAAAGATTCTTTTGATACAGCGAAGACCAAAATAATGGGGGTAATTCATGAAATAAATGATACATTGAGGAATTGTATAAATATTGGTTTGAATGATTTGACCCCAATAGATGAGCAGTAGTGTAAAGATAGGTTGTATCAAGTCATTCATGGAGACTCACCATTAAACATGGTTGGCAAACATGAAAAGGTCAGTGATCTATGGGCTACCTTTTTGGCGTTTAAGAGGGGAAGAAAATCAAGAGAAGCTATGTACTACAAAGTTTTCACAGAGATCAAGAGCTTGAGGTTCAGAGTAGACTACATCAAAGACCCAAACCCAGCAGACATCAACCCAGCTTTGTCAGCACTAGTGGCATACAGTAATAAAAGGGTAGAAGAAGACAAAATTGATTTGGAGGAGGATGAACAGTAAAGTCACATGTAAATCTCCTCATTTGTAATTAATGTTATATTTGGAGGGTAATGTCACCTTATTTTGTCTTTATTATGTCTTGGAAATTGACTTTTCCCTATGTACAACTTAATGGGTATTCAAAATGTCTAGATTCAATGTATTTAGAAGTTGTATTTCATCTTTTCCTACAAGACAAATGTTAATCTAAAAATGCAATTTAGTTGTTGTATCTCATTAAATGCCATGTAATCTAGATTGTAGGTGTTGAGTTAATCTCCATCATTCATTCAAAACTCAGTATGGTGCCTCCTCTATACAAAGGGCTGCCATTTCTCTCATTGTAATAGATTCTTGATGCCGAATTGTTGACACTCTGCCATTTGAGATTAATACAAAGCAAGTTTCTGCAGTATTTCTAAGAATTTGTTCATTTTAGTTGTCTATTTGGTTTCATGGTTCGCTTCATGATCTGCAATTAGTTAGTTGTTCTTTGCAATGTTAATGATTTGTTGAAGGTATTTGATGAGTAGTCTAGTCCATACTATTAGTATCTTGTTGATTGTGAGTTGTTGTGTGTAGTTAGCCTGGACCCATTGATTTGAGCTTAGATCAATTGCATCCCATAAGTTAAATCACACCATAATTTGGGTATTTATTGAATGAATGCGATCTAAAAATCCTTAGTCTCCATTTAAGTTAGCATCATTTTCTGCAGCACTGTAGCATTCTTGTAGCTTGGTAAAACATAAAGTGGTTAAGTTAAGAATGTTTATCTATCATCAATAAGCTTTTCATTGTGAATGTCACTTAGGATGCCTCTCTAACCCTTTACACTTTTGCATTTTCTTTATAGCAAATTGTTAGATTAGGGTTTAAGCAACAAGCATATTTATGAATCAGCTGAAAGTATCATAGGATTCTCTACATTTCTATTGACATTAACTTTACAAACCCTATCATTTTATGTAATACCCCTTGCTGGCACAGCTAAACATACCAACTAAGTTATTCCTGCAAGCTAAGACCTAGTTGTATTATCCTTGGGGCAGTCCTATCTTAGATAGGATACCTTTTTCAAGAGAGGTGATATACATGTATTTCACCTACATTGTTGTGTGTTAAAACCACCATCAACAGTTTCCAACCGTGGAAAAACTTGAGTTTCTCACTCAAAAAAGCTTCATTTTCACCCATTTTTCTTCCAGTTCACATGATTTTTGATGCCTAATATGGAATTGACTATTTCATGCACCCACACATACATAATTAACTCCATTTGATCTAAAATTAACAACTCAATCAATCTCATGCATCCTTCCAACTCCAATCCTTCTTCAGTGATAAGCTATTATTGATATATCACTCCTTAATTAACTAAGTTTACTGGGCAATAAATCTAGTTTACTCCCTAATCAATCCTTGTTAACTCATCAATCAATTGAGTTAACTTCTCAATCAATCCCCTTCTTCTAACCTATAAATACCCCCTCCCTCAAGCACAAAGGGAGGCAAATTCATTTTGCACACAGCTCTTGCTAAATTTTTGCTCTCCAAATCAGCATTCTAATGGTCTCACAGGATGAAGGTGCCTTTTATTTTATTCATTGTTCAATCAAGCATCATTATGCTACTTCAATGAACGCCATTGTGCTCATCAAAATCTCTCATTGAGATCTTTCAAGCTTCAACAAGCTTCTTTTGCTTCTTTACGTCATCTTGTCGTCAAGAGGTCCTCCCATTGCTTCAAGAGGATTCGAGGTTGCCAACATCAAGGATTTCTGAGGGTAGTGAAGTCACACAAATATTCAATCTTTCAAGTTCCTCTATTGTTTTATTCAATTGATAGTAATTAGAAAATCAAAATTGCTCTTGGGAATAGTAATTCATTGCTTTTTTCCTTGATAGATCTAGCATCTTAGAGATAGTTTGCATTCTTAGATTAGATTTGTTTACTTGCAATTTTCCTTTTCTAGACTAGTTGTTTTAAAACAATCAAAAACGTAAAAATATAGATTAAAATTGCATTAGGAAAAGTCATATTAGCTTGCATTTCATATTTCAATTATTAGAATAGAAAAAGCATCTTTATTTCTATAAAATACTAAAAAAGCACAAGAAAACAAGTTCGCATTTCATTTAGCTATGCATGCATATAGAAACCCTAGAAAAGATAGATAACTTGCAAGCCCTCGATACCATCACAAGGTAAAAAATGGTTAAAATGATTCAATCAAACCCTTGATCACATCACAAGGTAAACATAAGTCAAAGCATAGCTAAACCCTAGGTCAAAACCCTAAGTCTAGTTAAGGTTGGTCATTACACATTTATCTCTATCTTGGCTCATGAATGTACCTAGGAGTAAGAGGTGAGTGGGTGAGGGCTATCCTCAATGAGATTGAGGAAATCAATCCATGACAACAGTAGGAGATATTTACTTTACCACAACAAGATCCATTTGTCCTCCTATTGACAGAAGAACATAGACAATTTCAAATACAATGAGAACTCATTCAATGAATTGAAAGACAAGAGGACATAAATGAAAGTAACCACTTACCCACACAAAGGTGGAATAGAAGAAATCCCAACAAAGGAGAGAAACTAGTGACCCTTTGGTTCATAGGGTTATCTCTACAACAAATGCCATCAAACGAAACATTCAACTTAGCACACAACAACAAAGGCCATAGAACTTGTCGACCCCTCTTTGCAAAGTCCAACTCTCCAACAAGCCAGAACCCCACTATGTCTCACCTCCTCTCAACTATCTACTTCCACGAGAGTGAGAGTGATGTGGTGGATCACCCCATGGCAAGGAGGGAAGGGTCCATGTGCATGCTAAAATATGACTCGACAGGCCCAGGCAACCAAAGTCACGATTTTGAGCGTACATATTCTAGTGAACTTGACATGAATTACAAAATATTTTGGTTTCGTAGTTTGTGTTCCCATTCAACACTTCAAAAACATTTAGCGAAAGCTTTAAAACATTTTCACTTTATTCTTCATAGTTGCTTTTGCTACTTCAGCTTCTATCACCTTTGCCATCATCTGCTCCATTTATTATGTGCTGTCTATGGCACCCTTGAATATGACAGAACCTGATTTAAACCAAGGAAATATTCCCTCAAGAGAACCTGAAACCCCTTCCTTCAATAGGTATGTGCTATCACATCTAGATGCACTAATCACCAACTACTATGACTACGAAGATTTTGATTACGAACAAGATCAAAGAGAATCTAGGCATTCTCTGTCTTTCAACAACCCAGCTTGGGAAAACAATCCGGCCATACCAAATGTGTCACACAACGCTAGGAGGGTAAGGTTAGAAATACATTGAATTAATCAACCATCCATAAGCACATCAAGTACTCATCTTGATGAGGAAGTCAAACGATTATAAAAACACTTGCAGGAAGCAAAAGATGCTCAAGAGGCATTAAGGATTGCCTTGCGAGAAGAATAAAGAGAAAATGTTGGACGAGAAGAAGCATACCACCATGAACATACTCAAAGAGAAAATCCTAGAAATGAGGAAATACCTAGAGCTGATACACCTGCAAATTTAATTGCAACTCTAGTGCAAAGGATTAGAACGCTAGAAGCAAAAAAAATAACTCCTAAAAGAAGGCAAAAGTCCCACAGTGACAATCAAGTTGAATAGGACTAGGGGGCATCTCAACCTCCCTCTACCTCAACTATTATTCAAGGAATGCAAGCAATGACATATGCCAAAATAGGAATCCTCTCATTCAAAACGTTTAAAACACACTAGGAAATCCTGCAAACCAAACGGTGGGATATCAACACCCCCTAGCTATATTGTTGTTAACTATACCTCAATTGCAAAGTGCCTTCCTCAAAACATATCTCAAGTACTTAAAGGAGCCTCTTGATCAAAACATAAGAAGCGTGTAGCTACCTCAACCATTGCTAGATCTCCTGAAGTTCAAAGGAGAAGGAAATCCAAACTTCCACATTAAAGCCTACACAACGGTGATAAGAGAACTCCTCCCTTGGGATGGGGTTGTAGCAAAAAATCTTTCCAAAAATTCTTGAAGGCACAGCTCTGGATTGGTACTATCGCTTACCAAAAGCTTCAATTCACTCATTCAGACAACTAATCAAAGAGTTTGTCATGGCATTCGACATGAACAAACTTGTTAAAACAAGGATCAAAGAATTCCTCACAATGAAACAGGAGCCAAACGAATCCGTAGCCCACTTTGTCACTCCATGGAGGCAAGTCCTTTACTCCTCGACTAGTGCCCCAAACATGGATAACCAAGAACTATGTGACCTCTTCTTACATGCCTTAAACAAGGAAATGAGAGAAGACATTCAAAAATTGCCATATAAATCCTACGAAGAAGCATTGGAAAGTGTTTTGAGGATCAACCAAGCTGCCATTGATAGTGGTCAGAAGACTTATGATACCAATGGAAAACTTAGGATATCCAAAGGAATAGAGAAGACCACATCTAATGTGCCTCAAGAGAGAGATGTTAATGTCATGAAAATCAATCCTAGCAATGACAAATGGTGACAAAAAGGAAGTCAAGGATCAAACTGACCCTCATACGACCCCAATTCTTATTCTTGATTCCATGGAACAAAGGGTCATGAAACAAAGACTTGCTATGGATACAATAAAGCTATCTCCAAACTTACTCTACATCAACAGCAAAACTTCCTCAAACTCCTCCAATCCCAAAGAAAGGAGAAGGAACCTCAAAATGAGAAATGGAAGGCCAATCAAGACAACTCCAATCATGTAGAACTAAACCAAGAAGTGTTTGTAATTCACGAGGAAGAACAAACAAATCAAACTGAAAATGTCTTCTCACAAGTGATAAGTTTGTTGAGATCCTCTCCCTCACACCGCAAGACATTCTTGGAAGTATTAGAAGTAGGATGTTTGACACAGGAGGAACCACCTCCTCTCACATTTGATGTTTCCAAACTACCCCAAAATGAAGCAAGTAAGAAAAAGGATTTGCCTCTATACATACAAATTCAAGTTGAAGAGGTCACTATAAAAAGAGTAGTGGTGGATGAAGGATCAGAAGTCAACCTTCTGCCAATATCATTCCTATAAAGAATGGGATATAGAAAAATGGGAATCAAACAACAAACTACCACATTGAGGATATACGACAATCATGACATTCAAACAGTTGGAAGAATCAACCTACTACTCACTCTAATGGGTAAAACCATCTCCACATATTTCTATGTTATCAACAGAGAAAACAATTATAATATGATCCTTGGAAGACCTTGGATTCATGCCATGAAGGCCATCACCTCTACTTTGTTTCAAGAAATCCATTTCCATCATTTGGGAAAGGTCGTCATCATCAAAGCAGACCCTGATCCTTTCAATATTTACGAAAAGGAATGGGAAGAAAAAGTCAAAAAGTTAAAGATGCAAGAGAAACTGAAAGAAGAAGCTCAAGATATCCAAACAAATATAAGCACTCACAACATATCTTATCAAAGAATGGATGATCTTAGAGAATTCCCCTTTGATCCACATACCACTAAGTCCCATGCACCATTTGGCCTAGAAGCCATTCTGTGTACTAACGAATGGCATATCAAAAATCTCTCAATTGGAACAATCGAAATCATCGAAGAAGGAGAGGAAAAACAGGAAAAACAGGCTTCCACTTATGAGTTTTGCGAAACATCTTGATCACAAAATCATCAAAGATTATGGACCCTACATTTCAATGGAGCTAGTTGTAAAACTGGGGTAGGGACGGGGATAATCTTGACATCTCCTGAAGGGAAAGTCCTCCCCTTTGCCTTCATACTAAACTTCTTTTGCATAAACAACATCACTGAGTACGAAGCCCTATCCCTAGGAATCATGCTAGCTATGAGAATGGGGATCAAGAAGATCTTTGTCTTTCGAGATTCTCAATTAATAATCAACCAAGTTGCAAAAAATTATGAGACAAAATCAGAATGATTACGACCTTATAAACAAACCATTAGGAAGTTGTTTCAATTCTTCAACTTCTTCTCCATAAAAGCCATACCCAGAGAAGAAAATCAAGTGGTAGACTCGATGGCTATGTCAACCGTGTTATTTTTGCCACATGCTCAATTACAAAATTTAGAATACATTGTGTTGGTACATGGAGAGTCATTGTTAGAAAGCGAAGAATTACCAAATGTCTTGAATTATGCCATGGGTCAAGAAGAGAGACCAACCCGAGACTATGCTAAGAACGACAAAGCCATCCTTGAATATTTACATGCTTATGATGGGCTTCCAAGAGTGCACCACAAGAAAGGATACATGCTCCTCCCTCACCCAAAGGACTATTTTGGGAATGAAAAAGAAATTCTCCAGATCGAAGCAAACTCAGATTTACCACCTGCTCCTCAAAATTTTGAGGAAGGACACCCATCCCTAACTGGAGATACAATTGACAGATCAACATTGGAACACCCAAAAAACCTAGGATGTTAAAGCTAGGAGGAGAACTAAATAATGAAGAACTGGAGGAGTACATGGAATTCCTCATTGAATATTTTGACATATTCATGTGGGCATAATCAGACATGCCAAGGTTAGATCCAAAAGTCATGGTGCACAATTTAGTGACAAAACTAGATGAAAACCAGTGAAACAAAAACCAAGGCCCATAAAGCCATAGGAGGCTGAAATGGTGAAGGAGGAATTAAAAAAATTATTAAATGTTGGCTTCATCAAACTGGTAGACTATTCAAGTTGGGTGTCAAAACATGTCCCAGTTCTAAAGAATGGAAAAATTTGGATATGCCTCAATTTTAGAGACATCAATCAAGCTTGCCCAAAATATGATTTCCCTTTGCCATCCATCAATCAAATTGTTGATTCAATGGCAGGATACGAGATCCTCTCTCTCATGGATGGATTTTTAGGATATAACCAAATCAAGATCATAGAGGTTGGAAAAAAAAATGACATTCACTTCCCCTTAGGGAACTTTCTATCACATAGTCATGCCATTTGGGTTCAAGAATGCAGAAGCAACCTACCAAAGGGCAATGACACATATATTCCATGATTACATCCACAAGATACTCAAAACTTATGTTGACAATCTTCTGGCTAAGTCAGAACAAAGGTCAAGACATGTGGAAGATCTTTACAAAATTTTCAATAGACTTCGAGAGTATAAAGTAAAGTTGAATCCTAAAAATGTGTTTTCAAAGTTACGGCAGGAAAGTTGTTGGGATTCATTGTCTCACAAAGAGGAATAGATGTCGACCCAGCTAAGGTCAAAGCAGTCTTAAATGCAACCTCATCGATAAGTGAGATAGCGGTAAGAGCCTTTTTAGGACAATTAGACACGATCAGACATTTCATACCAGACATGACTTTCAAAATTCATCCAATCAGTCAATTATTGAAAAAGCAAGTTGGCATAACTTGGATGGTAGATTGTCAAAATGCATTTGAGCAAGTGAAGAAATTCCTACTAACTTTGCCCACGCTGATGCCACCAAAACATGACAAGCCCTTCATCTTATACTTCAGAACAATTGATATCTCCGTAGCATGCATGCTAGCTCAAGAAGATGAAGGTGGGAGAGAAAAATCCATCTATTTCATAAGTTGAACCTTATTGGAATATGAGAAGAACTACAGCCAAGCTGAAAAAGAATGTCTAGCCATAGTCTTTGTGACTCAAAGATTACGACATTACATGTTGAATCAATTATAGCGTTACATGTTGAATCAAGAAAGTAGAGTTATGATATGATCTGGGCAATTGAGGATTTTCCTTAATCAACCCATGCTATCAAGAAGAGTTGGTCGGTTCATAACATTATAGAGTGAATTCAAGCTAACCTACATCAATCAAAAATGAGTCAAAGGACAGGTAATAGAAGATTGGTTAGCAAACAATCTAGTTCCCTAAGAGGAGTCCATGAACGAAGATTTCCCTGATGAAGAATTTGTGTGGTTAATCTCGAGAAGTATGCCGCTTCATATTGGTATAGAGATATTGTGAACTATCTCACAAACAAGACTTACCCAGAAAACATGACCCTTTTGGGAAAAAGACGATTACATGTCCTATTGCAAGATATGTTTTATTAGATGATGTGCTCTATCGAAGGGCCTTGGACAGAATGTTGCTTTGATGTGTTGATAAAGAAGAAGCACATAAGATCTTAGAGGAGTGTCATAGCAGAATTTGTGGAGGGAACTTTGGTGGTCACACCACGGAAAGAAAAATACACAAAATGGGATAATTCTAGCCATGTTTACAAGGGGATGTGATTAAATTTGTAAAGATTTGTCTAAAATGTCAGGCTTACGTTCATGTTCACCACACACCAACAAGAGATTTACAACTGATTGTTACCCCTTGGCCCTTTTCCACCTAGGGGTTAGATCTAGTGGGGAAGATATCTCCCCCATCAATGGATGGACATTTTTTCATCATTATTGTGACAGAATATTTCATAAAATGGGTGGATGCCATGCATCTCACTACAGTTTCGGGGACCATAATCACCAAAATTCATATTGAATCAAATCATATGTTAGTTTCAGATCCCCCAAGTAATAGTAACAGATAATGCCTCATAATTCAAAAATCTACAAGTAAGAGATTTATGTGGGAGATTCCGCATCAATCACAACTCTCCCTCAGTCTATTATCCTTAAGGAAACGGACAACTAGAAGCCACAAACAAAATATTGAAGTCAATACTGGTCAAGATCGTGAAAGACTCTAAAAGAGATTGGCATTTACAACTATATCCAACTCTATGGGCTTACAAAACAAGCATCAAGACTCCAATTGGAACCACCTCTTATGCCCTCACTTTTGGGTCGGAGGTAGTATTACCATTAGAAGTAGAGTTGCCTAGCCTGAGAGCGTCGTTACAAGGATTATTGGACAATGAAGAATATAGAGCAGTAAGATTGGATAAATTAGAAATGATGGATGAAACATGCTTGAGAGTTGTCCAAAGACATGATTCTTATCTAGCAAGAATGAAAAAGCAATATAACAAAAAGGTTATCCCAAGACCTTTTTCAAGTGGGAGACCTAGTGCTTAGGATAGACAACTTGATCGATAAAAGAGCTAGTGAAGGATGTAAATTTAGACCCAATTGGATATGTCCTTACATGGTCAAAGAAGATGTCAAAAATGGTGCCTATCTCTTGTGCACAATGGAGGGAGAGGAATTTGGCGAAATAGTCAATGCCTTTCACCTCAAGAAATACTATGTCTAAAAACCAAAAAAAATCATAAAGACATAAAAATACAAAAAAAAAATCAAAATGTCAAAAAAATAGTTTGTTTCTTGCATTTCGGTATCATTCTGTTCATCTTGCATTACTATCAGCAACCTGCTCTTATATTATTTTCTTTTTAGTAAGGAGTCTAAGGTTGCCTAGATATGCATCATCCTTTTAGGACCTAGAGATTCCTCATTTTCACAATCGCCATTATCCCCTTTTCATTCCCAGTGATTCTAATCAAAGCCTAGCTCTTAGCTTTACATTGATCCCAGTCTTAATTAGTCAAGATGTTAGGTCTAAACAAAGTCAGTATTCAAACCTAAAGTGTTCAAAGGAAGCTTGCAAGTAGACCTCCCCAATTCTTCCTTAGTAGTAGAGAAGTCCAAACATATTACAAAACTTTACGTGGCGCTTAGCCCCTTATCTTTCCTGCCCAAAAACATCAGGAGGATCAAAACTCTGAAGGAAGAAATCTAAAATTTGAATGAATAAAAAAATGAGTGATCAAAATAAGAGTGTGAGAGATCAAAGTATTATCGAAAGTTCCAAAAGCATTCATTTCTTGAAAAGTCAAAAAATCCAAAAAAATGAGAAAATAAAATGAGGCATTCTAGAAAATACAAAAAAAAAGTGAAAAAGCAAAAAAAAAAAAGAGATACAAAAAAAGAGTGAAAGAGAGAAGATTGTTGAATGTTCGTACTCTTGGGTGGAGATTGTTGGGAATTAAGGTGTCTCAACCTTGCAATTCCTAGCATTGATTTATTAATTATTTAGTTAGTTAGTTGCTCAATTTGTATTTTACTTGCACATTTAGTTTTAGCATTTAGTTTGTGGTGGCATTGTGACATGTCATCCTACTTGTAATATGCTTTGAGTGGTCAAGTCAAACTCATGTGGATTTGGGCATCCCATTTGAGGTGGCACTAATATGCCATGTGCTGGCATCTTGTGGTATGATAGATGTGTTATTGTGTATGATAGAATCTATGACGCGTAAGAGCCAAGTATAGAGATTCTCGGGACAAGTGAAGACAAGTGTCGTAAAGTATCTTTGCATGTTGAGAAGGCATCTTTGGGTGCCCAAGTTGGGCTATGACATGTTGTAAGAGAAATATACTATATTTAGCCTTGTATGAGGGATTCCCTTACAATATTTAAGGTTGTTATGTTGGGCAAATTTTATGACAACTGTAAGATGCATAAGAGCATCCGTCATAGCTATTTTTAGCCTAGAGCACTCCATTCTTGGGAAGTAAAATCTGCCATGTATGATAGATGTAAGAGAGGTATTTGCAGCTTGGACAAGTGTCCTTTGATGCGGGAAAATGGCCATGTGGCCAAGATGGACGCCCATCTCTGGAAACTTCCTGTTTATGCCTTGTAACTCTATAAAATGCATTGTTTTGGAGTTGTAGTTACATAGTGTTTGTATAGGTACTATTATGCTGCTAGAATCACTCCATAAATGACATTTGAAGACTCTTAGAAGAACTTGCATTGCAAGTGTATTGTAAACACACCATTATTTTGATAATACATTGTGCAGGATTTAGAGTGTGGGGTTTTTTATCTAAAAAGGTTTTCCCCATGGTATATCTTGTGTCACTTTCTTTATGTATTGTATTGCTGTTGTAATCTTTATGTTATGTGTTTAACATTGCTGCAATTGTAAGGGTTAAAAATAATTTGCATACTATTCCCCTCATTAGATTGGTGTAAGAAGTGTGTTCTGTGTACCTTGCTTCCTCTCAGTTGGTATCGGAGCTTAATCACCTGTGATCCTAGTTGTTAGGTAGGGGTTTCTTGAGCTAATCTTTGATTGAGTGGGAGCCTGTGCAAAGTATTCTATGATCTTGTTGCAGCTAGAAGATAGCACGCACATCCAGTAGAATAGAATTGGAAAATTTTAATCGCAGCAATTTCAAGTTGTGCAAACTCAAAATGGAAGACATGCTTGTTAACAGAGATCTATGGGAAGCAATTTCTGGCACAAAACCAATGGCAATGCCTCAAGATGAATGGGATCTCACAAATTGTAAAGCTAAGGGTCTTGTGAGACTCTATTTAGTTGATTCTATACTATTGAATGCTCATGAAGAGAAGACCGTGAAGGAGCTGTGGAAGAAACTTGGTGATGTTTATCAGGCTAAATCCTTGGTAAACACATTATTCCTATGGAAAAAGATATATTCTTTGAGGATGGATGATGGAGGATCAGTTGCAGATCACCTAAATGCTTTTAACATGCTAGTTACACAGTTGACATTTGTTGGTGTAAAGATGGAGGAGGAGGATCATTGCATGACCTTGCTTTGTTCTTTGCCAAACTCGTGGGACCTCCTTGTCATGGCCATTGGGAGTACTACAACATCCTTCAAGATGGATGAAGTGGTGTCTTGGCTATTATCTAAAGCGATGCAAAGAAAGTCTTCTGAATCGACAAAGGAGGCTCTTGCGGTTCGTGGTAGACCCAAAGTGAAAGGGAAAGAGAAAGACAAGAAAGCTAAAAAGGGTAAATCCAAATCCCGTGGGAGATCCAAATCTCCTGGAAAGTCCAAGGCAATTTTTTGGAACTATGGTAAATCAGCACACTTCTGAAAGGAGTGTAAAGAGGAGAAGAAGAAAAAGAAGAAAAACATCTCCAATTCCAATTCCAACAAGTCAGAAGATGATGGTGATGCTTTTCTTGTAGCCTTGGCCACCCATGCATCAGAAGATGTGTCGCTGATTGACTCTGGTGCTTCCTTCCACATGACCTCACATCGAGGTTGCTTTACAAAGTATGAAGAATATGATGGTGGGAAGGTGTACTTGGGTGATGACTCTCACCTAAAGATAGTTGGCTATGGAAGAGTCTTGATCCGATTCCCTAATGGACGAGTGAAGGGGATCAATGGGGTTATGTACATCACCAGTTTAGCACAAAACTTGCTCTCTGTAAGTAAATTGAATGATGCAGATGTGTAGGTTATCTTCTCAGGTGGAGGATGTAAGATGATAAGAGGAGCTATGGTGCTTGCTAAGGGTACTCGGAGAGGTACTCTATTTCATTTGCATGCATGCACTACTCGATGTAATAGTTTTTCCATTTCGAAGAAAAGACCTTCAGATTCTTCATCTGCACCATAGGAACTAGCAATAAAGAAATGTGTTGCTTCTACTTCTGATGGTAGTGTTTTTTGGGTACCTAAGGGTGCTGATGCTTTGGAAATGAAACTTCTTGCTAAAAAGACAATGTTGTGGCATAAGAGACTTGGTCACATTGGTGAGAAGGGTCGTAGAGCCCTAAAAAATAAAAACCTTATCGAGGGGTTAAATGATTGTAATCTTGAGTTCAACTTTTGTGAACATTGTGTATATGGAAAATAAAATCGTGTTCAGTTTTACTCGAGTTCTCATAAGTCTTCTAGTGTGTTGGATCTTATTCATTCTGATGTGTTTAGTCGTGTGAATGTTCCTTCAATTTCTAAATCATTATATTTTGTATCATTCATTGATGATTACAGTAGGAGGACATGGATTTATTTTCTCAAAAGCAAATCTAAAGTCTTTAGTCAGTTCAAAGAGTTTAAAGCTTTTGTAGAGAATCATACTGGTAAAAAGATTAAGTGTTTGAGAACTAATAATGGTGGTGAGTTTTGTTCTGCAGAGTTTGATAAGTTCTATAAAGAACATGGGATTGTAAGACATAAGACAACTCCATACACCCCGTAGCAAAATGGAGTTACAGAGAGGATGAACAGAATGTTGATGGAGAGGTCTAGGAGTATGCTTAGTGGTGCTAGCCTCAAACAAAAGTTTTGGACTGAAGCTGTAGCCACTACTTGCTACCTGGTTAATAGGTCTCCTACTTCAGTCCTTGTTGATAAGACACCCATAGAGGTGTGGTCTAGTAAGAAGCCTTTGTTGAGACATCAATTTTTTGGTTGAGAGGCATATGCACATGTGCCTAAGGAGAAGAGGTCAAAATTGGAGAACAAGGAAGTTAAGTGTATCTTTATTGGCTATGGTATCGGTGTGAAAGGGTACAATCTTTGGGATCATGTGGCTGAGAAAGTGTTGTATAGCAGAAGTCTTATTTTTAGAGAGGTATCTCTTTCTCCTATTGATTTACAGCTAGAAGGTAAAGAAAAGAAAGAGGATGTGGTTCAGTTTCCTACTACCCCTGAGAAGATTGAACTGAAAGACCTTGTTGGACCTAATGATGAGGAGATCTCTAGCACCTCTAAAAGTTTAGAAGAAGAAGTAGAACCTCCACCTTAGCCTTTGAGGAGGTACACATGAAATAAGAAGCAACCTGAGAGGTTTGGTTATACATTGCTTGATTCTAGTTGTGATTTTGCTTTGTAAACATTGATGAGCCTAGAACTGTGACAGAGGCTATGGGCATGAAAGATGCAAGTTCCTAGAAGGAGGCCATGGAAGATGAGATGGCTTCTTTGGAAAAGAATAAAACTTGGGACTTGGTACCTTTACTTGATGGATGGAAATCTATTGGATGCAAATGGGTGTTCAAGAAGAAATTTGGTGCAGATGGCAGTGTTGAAAAGTATAAGGCCAAATTGGTTGCGAAGGGGTATTCACAAGTGGAGGGAATTAATTATGGTGAGATTTTCTCTCCCATTGTAAATTTGACATCTATTTGATTCCTATTATCTCTTACATTAGCTTATGATTTAGAAGTGGTACAAATGGATGTGAAGACAGCTTTCCTCCATGGTGACTTGGAGGAAGAAATCTACATGTCATAGCCAGAGCACTACATAGTGAATGGTAAAAAAAATTTGGTTTGCAAGTTAAAGATCTTTGTATGGATTGAAACAATCTCCTAGGATGTGGTACTTGAAGTTTGATGCCTTTGTGTTGTCTATTGGATTTTTAAGATGAAAATCAGATCATTGTGTGTATTACAATTTTGACAATGATCGTATTCTCATTATTGCACTGTATGTTGATGATATGTTGCTAATTGGGAATAGTAAGAATATGATTTCTGATTTGAAGTCTCAATTGTCAGCACAGTTTGAAATGAAAAACTTAGGGGCAGCCAGGTACATTCCGGGAATGGACATTAGAAGAGACAGAGAAAACAAAAAAATTTGGCTAGGCTAGAGTAAGTATGTTAACACTATGTTGGAGAGATTTAGTATGGTGGATTGCAGACCATTGACTGTTCCTGTTACGATGGGGACAAAGTTATCTATTGACAATTGTCCAAAGTCTCCTTCTGAGATGGAGGATATGAGTAGAGTACCTTATGCTAGTGCAGTTGGCATCTTGATGTATGCTATGGTCTGTACAAGACCAGACATTGCCCAAGTAGTGGGAGTCCTTAGTCAGTTTATGGCTAATCTTGGATGGGTACATTGGGATGTAGTGAAGAGAGTGTTCAGATGTTGAGGGGTACTTCTGAGTATTCCTTATGTTATCATGGTTATCCTACTGAACCTCAACATTCTATGAGTATTCATGGATTTTTGGATTCTGATTGGGCAGGTGACATTGACAACAGGAGATCCACCAGTGCTTATGTGTTTAACATGTTTGGTGGTGCTATTAGTTGGATGAGTAAGCAACAACCTGTGGTATCTTTGTCCATGATAGAAGCAAAGTACATTACAGAAAATCATGGTTGTAAGGAAGCCATTTGGCTTAAGAGGTTGTGTTCAGATGTAGGTTTTGATGCAGGACAGATTACTATCAATTGTGACAGTCAGAGTGTGATTTTCTTAGCAAAGAATCCTACTTTCCATGCCAAAACAAAGCACATTGATGTTTAGTTTCATTTTGTTTGAGATATGGTATAAGATGGGAAGGTGATGTTGGAAAAGGTTGACACTTTGAAGAATGTTGCAAATGCATTGACTAAACCTGTGGGCACAGATAAGTTCAGATGATTTTTGGAGTTTATGGGCCTCTTGGCCCCTAGTAGTTAAATATTGTCTCTCTATTGGCTCTTGCAAGGTGTTTGACAAGTGGGAGAACATTGGGAATTAAGGTGTCTCAACCTTGCAATTCCATAATTGATTTATTAATTATTTATTTAGTTATTTGCTCAATTTGTATTTTACTTGCACATTTAGTTTTGGCATTTAGTTTGTGGTGGCATTGTGACATGTCATCCTACTTGTAATATCCTTTGAGTAGTCAAGTCAAACACATGTGGTTTTGGGCATCCCATTTGAGGTGGCACTAATATGCCATGTGTCGACATCTTGTGGTATGACAGAGGTTTTATTGTGTATGACAGAATCTATGACGCGTAAGAGCCAAGTAAAGAGATTCTTGGGACAAGTGAAGACAAGTGTCGTAAAGTATCTTTGCATGTTGAGAAGGCATCTTTGGGTAGCCAAGTTGGGCTATGACATGTTGTAAGAGGAATATACTATATTCAGCCTTGTACATGACAGATTCCCTTACAATATTTAAGGTTGTTATGTTGCGCAGATTTTATGATAGCTGTAAGATGTGTAAGAACATCTGTCATAGTTATTTTTAGCCTAGAGCACTCCATTCTTGGGAAGTCAAATCTGCCATGTATGACAGATGTAAGAGAGGTATTTACAGCTTGGACAAGTGTCCAAGATGGATGCCTATCTATAGAAGCTTCCTATTTATGCCTTGTAACTCTATAAAATGCATTATTTTGGATTTGTAGTTACATAGTGTTTGTATAGGTACTATTATGCTATTGGAATCACTCTAGAAATGACATTTGAAGACTCTTGGAAGAACTTGCATTGCAAGTGTATTGTAAACACACCATTGTTTTGATAATACATTGTGTAGGTTTTAGAGTGTGGGGTTTTCTACCTGAAAAGGTTTTCCCTATGATATATCTTGTGTCACTTTCATTATGTGTTGTGTTGCTATTGTAATCTTTATGTTATGTGTTTAACATTGTTGCAATTGTAAAGGTTAAAAAGAATTTGTATACTATTCCCCTCATTAGATTGGTGTAGGAAGTGTGTTCTATGTACCTTGGTTCCTTTCAGAGATAAGTCTAAGCTTGAAGCCTCAAGGGTGACATTCTAACAAAGAAAATAAAAAGAAGGTACAAATCACACACCTACACTAGCTGAGGAAAGTTGAGAGTCTAGTAATCTCTAGGATCATCTTCTATCTAGGGACCCTTGTTCTTTCCTATTTATCCTTTGCCCCGGGTCTATCTTGCTTGACATCTATGATCTAAGTCTAGCGAACACCAATAAAATTTGTTACTTATCTAAGTTGAAAGCTTGTCAGATTGTCTTACCTAGATAAGGATTAGTGTTTAGCCTTTAGCAAAGCCCAAAATTAGACACACTCCATTTTCATTCCCACTCCCTGCTTGAGTTTTAAAATCCTATCTCACAACCTTGATTAGGTTTCTTATATCAAGACAACTCACAATCCCTTGGATTGAAAATCGTATTAAAGAGCGATCACACTTTTTTGTTTCACATTGCATTCATGCCAAAATCAGAGAAAGAGTCTTGATGCAAAGCCACCAATGGAAGCATTCAAAAATAGGTAAAAATAGAAATAACTATTTCCATTGGCAAAACACTTTCTGTGTTTCACCGATATTCCTTATCGGCAACACTTTGCGCTATTGGTTGAACAAAACAACCTTCCTCCGATTGCATATCTTATGTCGATGTATGCACTCTTCATTGGTTGCCTATTGGCAACGCATGAACTGACTGCTTGCTAAACTGTCTCTATGGTTGAACCTCTGAACCACTGAACCCACCGAGCTCGTTGAATGTATCGCATCGTTGAACCATTTATCCCATTGTTGAACCAACGAACCAACATGAACCTTTGAACCAAATGATCGGTTGAACCATTGAACCTTTGAACCAGTTCAACCGTTGGTTCAGCCAAAGGTTTTCTTCGCCTGATACTTAGACTATTTTGTTTCACCTCCATTGAACCAATGAACTCTTGAACCTTTTGAAATTGGTTCAACCACCAGAAACATCAACTTTCAACAACACTTTGACTTCAAATAAGCATTTACTTAATCCGCGATTACCAGTTCCTTCATCGATCACACTAGACACTTTCTGCACATTAACAATTGAACATCTACAGAATATACATGAACATGCGGCAGCAGCATATACACAGAAGGTATACCCAACATCCAAATGCAATATACACGCAAATTGTATATCTGATGGAACAACGTGGAACTTCACCAACTTGGTCTGTCGAAACCCTTGCGACTTCACAGAACTATTTCTCCTGCAATCATACGAATTTTTACACTTTGCCAACCTAGCACATGAGGATGCTAGGATCTATCAATGCATGTTGTAATTGACCCTGTAAACCTGAAATGAACAAATAGAAAACACAAGACAAAAACACAAACTAATATATACAACCATTCCACCGATTACGAAGTAATCCAACCGGTGGAATGGGCTAAGAACCCATCTCAACTGCAAACCAAAAAATTGATTACACCAGTAAATCAAACACTAGAAAATTAACACCAACAGGATCTTTTTATTACATTCAGGAATGAATACAAATAACTAATTTCACAGTCCCACAACTCAATTTCACCACTACTGCTCTGATCTATCTCTATCTCTATCAAATATCAATCTCAATACCAATATCATCCCCAATCGATCTGAGCTAAGCTATTTATTTACTCATAGTGAGTAGTACTGACTAGCTTCCCAGCGGTTGGGAGATAATTCCAAGCAACTGGGAGATACAACTAACTAACAAACTCTTTACTAACCAACAACCTTGTCATTACAGATCGATAAGTGTCCTAAGGACTTGCACAGAAACCTAGGTGCAACTTATAATAACAGATATTGGTCAAACAGAGACCTTATTACATTAAATATGTAAATGCATAAGACATATCAAGATTTTAATCTTCTCCCTTTGATAGATAATTGACTTCTTGGAGGGGTGCCCCTTCATCATACTCCCCGGGAGAAGAGATCTCAAGCCCACTTGTGATCAGAGTTTGCAAGTTTGCTCCATGTTTCCTGATCTGTTCTTCAGTCATCCAAACTGCCTTTGAATCAAGTTTCCCTTGCCAAGCCACCAAATATTCCATATATTCTTTGTTCCTGGTCTTCTTTGCCACTCTAGAATCTAAAATCTTCTACAAGTGTGGTGGATCATGCTTAGGATTATCATCATCTACTGGACCCTGCAATGGTTTCTGTTCTACATCTGCATTATGCTTGTATGGAGTTAAATCACATTCATTGAAAATAGGTGACAATCCAAGATCAGGCAAAAGTTGGATCTCATAAGCATTTTGTCCACACTTTTTCAAAATCTGACATGGTCCAATCTTCCTCTGCATTACTTTGGTATATTTACCTTTGGGGAGCCTTTCTTTCTTCAGGTTAACCCATACCAAATCTCCAACTCAAATTGTACATCTCTCTTTTTTTATCAGCATAGGCTTTATATTTCAATGTGGTTTGTTGGAGTTGGTTCTTGACTTGATCATGCACCTCTTTGATTGTTGTTGCAAAAGCTTCTCCATCTACACTGATAGATTCTCCTGTAGGCAAATCTCTTAACTCCAAAATACCTCTGGGATGAATACCATATACCATCTAGAAAGGTGATTTCCCTGTACTCCTATTAATGGTGTCATTATAGGAAAATTTTATTTGTGGTAGAATTGTATCCCACTTCTCTCCATGTTGCCTTGTCAAACACCTTAGCAGATTTCCCAGTGAACGGTTTACCACTTCAGTCAGGCCATCTGTTTGAGGGTGATAAGTTGATGAGAAAGATAAATTGGTTCCAAGCTTCTTACAAAGAGTCCTCCAAGAATGACCAATAAACTTCACATCTCTATCTGACACTATGCTCAAAGGCAATCCACGTATCCTCGCTATTTCTTTGAAAAACAGGTCTGCAACATATGAAGCATCACAAGTGCTTTTGCAGGGTAAGAAATGTGCCATTTTACTGAATCTGTCTACTACAATAAAAACACTGTCATATCCTTTCCTTGTTCTGGGTAAACCAAATATAAAATCCATGCTTATGCTCTCCCATGGTCTAGAAGGAATGGGCAATGGCTGATATAAACCTGCATTAGTGGATCTTGCTTTTGCCTTCTGACATATCACACATGTCTCCACAAATTTCCTTACATTTGATTGTAACTTAGGCCAATAGTAATGCCTCTTCACAAGATCAAGAGTCTTATCTAGACCAAAATGTCCTGCCATAGCTCCACAATGTTTCTCCTTAATGATGTTCAACCTCATAGAACACCTTGGAACACATAATTGTCCACCTTTGAAAAGCAATCCATCTTGGATCAGAAATTCAGAGTACTCAACATGATATTTGTCTCCAAAGGAAGTACATGCTTTGTAGATTTCTCCAAAGTCTTCATTAGCATCATACATAGTCTTTAAGGAATCAATGCTAGTACTTTCCAAGTGAATCTGATTTATGGTTAGAGCCCTCCTGCTCAAAGCATCTGCTACCTTGTTCTTGACCCCTTTCTTTTGCTTGAGTGTGAAGGTGAAAGCTTACAAAGTCTCCACCCACTTCATGTGTCAATGGTTCAGCTTCTCTTGACTATTTATGAAACTAAGGGCCTGATTATCTGTAAACACTATGAATTCTTTTGGCATCAAGTAATGCCTCCACTTTTTGAGTGACTGGACTAGAGCATACATCTCCAAATCATAGGATGAGTATCACTTCTTAGCATCATTTAGCTTCTCACTAAAAAATGCAATAGGCCTACCTTCTTGACAGAGTACAGCTCCAATTGCCATGTGACTTGCATCACATTCTACCTGAAAAATCTTGCTGAAATCAGGAAGTGTAAGGACTGGCTGCTGTGCCACCTTCTACTTCAATGTTTCAAATGAATCATCTGCTTCCTTTGTCCAAGTGAATCTGCACTTCTGTCCTCCTTTTATAGTGTCAAGCATGGGTACACAGACATGACTAAACCCTTTTATAAACTTCCTATAGAAGGTTGCTAACCCATGGAAACTTCTAACATCATTCACAGTTCTAAGAGTTGGCCAAGACAATATGGCACTTACTTTGTCCTCATCCATTTTCAGTTTTCCTGTGAAATGACAAAACCCAAATAGATGATCTCCTCTTGCATGAACAAACACTTCTCTAAGTTGATCATTAGTTTCTCTTCATGTAATCGTTTGAGGACCAAGTCTATATGCTTGAGGTTTTCTTCCCTTGTATTACTGAAAATCAGGATGTCATCTAGATAGACTATGACAAATTTGCCTATAAATTCTCTCAAGACCTCATTCATCAGCCTCATAAAGGTACTGGGGGCATTGGATAAACCAAAAGGCATGACCTTCCATTCATATAACCCCTCATTGGTTTTAAATGTAGTCTTCCATTCATCTCCTGGCCTAATCCTGATCTGATGATAACCACTTTTTAAATCTATTTTTATGAAATATTTGGCACCTCCCAAGCAATCAAGCAAATCTTCTATCCTTGGTATTGGGAACCTATACCTAATTGTTATCTTATTGATAGCCCTTGAATTAGTACAAAGTCTCCAAGTGCCTTCCTTCTTGGGTGCTAGAATAACTGGTACTACATATGGCCTTAAACTTTTACCAATTAAGCATGTCTCCAACAACTCCTTAATCTGCCTTGCTACCTTTGCATTCTGCTCTGGGGTAATCTTGTATGCTACCTTGTTTGGAAGTGTAGATCCTGGGATCAGATCTATGTAATGGCTAATGTCTCTTATAGGTGGTAGGGATCCTGGCATTCCATCAAAGATGATGCCTTTGTACTTATTCAATAGCTCTTGGACAGCCAGATCTATGAACCATTGCCTCTTCTCTCCCTTGACTTCTTGTTGCTGGTCTTTGTTCATCTTTAGGCATGGAATTAGGGTATATGCAACTATACCTTCTACTATCTCTTTCATGAATTGTTTGCCTTCTGCCATCATTACCTTAACTTCCTTCCCTTTTAATTCGACTTCCTTTTCCATCAATGGTAGTAACTCTATTACCTTACCATCCTTGGTGATTGAATATGTATTTCTAACCCCATCATGTTGTGCTCTCAAATCATATTGCCATGGTCTTCCAAATAGGAGATGGCAAGCATCCATATGAGCTATGTCAAACAATAATATGTCCTTATATGTTCCAATTTGAAACTCCACCCAAGCTTGCTCTTCTACAACTGTTTGTTGACCTTGAGTGAGCCATGAAATCTTGTATGGGCAAGGATGTGGCATCCTTCTAAGCTTAAGCTTTTCTACCATTTCAACAGACACAAAGTTTTCAGTAGAACCAGAGTCAATCAGAACTTTACATACCTTTCCTCCTACCTTGCAAGTAGTTTTGAAAAGAGATTTTCTTTGTGGGGGTTCTATGTCAGGTCCCTTCATGGTGGTCATTGCTCTCCTAATCATCAAAGATTCTCCCTGCTCAAGATATCCATAACTGTCAGGAGCATTCATACTTGGATAAGTGTTGGAGCTTGTCACACTTTGACAGTTAGACTCTTGTATCAGATTTGTTCTTCTTTCTCCCATTGAACTTGATGCTTTTTGTGGACATATGCTGGCTATATGGCCTTCTTGATTGCAATTGTAACATCTGAGAGGTCCTCTACCCTAAGATCTCCCTCTAAATGGTGATCTTCTACCCCTAAAGTTTCCTTTCTGATTGTAACATCCTTTTTGAGTTTGACTGCTTTCTCCTTTGCTGCTCTCCTGATTGGATTCACCTTGGTATCCAAATCCATGTCCTCTACCTCTGAAAGGACTTCTTCCCCCTCTTTCCTGTCTTCCTCTTCCTCTACTATGCTACTCTTGTCTTCTCTTTAATTTTTCTTCCACTTTGAGTGCCAATTGGTAGCACTTCTGAACTGTATCTGGATTATGCAAATTTAAATCTTCCTGGATGGCAAATCTCAATCCATTGAGATACCTTGCTACCCTCTCTTCCTCATTTTCTTTCACCTTTGTCTTGACACATAGTCTCATGAATTCTGCAGTGTATGAGCTGACATCTAAATCTTTCTGTTTCAAATTTTGTCTCCTCTTGTGTAATTGGATGTTGTAATCCAATGGAACATAGTCTTCCTTCACTAAAGACATCATCTTCTTCCAAGTAGCAACTTTGTTTTTACCTTCTTTCACCCTATCATCTTGGATGAAATTCCACCAAGTCAATGTAGCCTCTTTCATTTTGGATTGGGCTATCTTTACCCTCTGAAATTCTGGTATCTCCTCTGTTTTAAAGAAGTTGTTCAAGGAGTCTATCCACTCCATCACTGAATCAGGATCCATCTTTCCTATCAACACTGGCAGGTTGAGTTTCACATCCATGGTCCTTCTCTCTATGGATTTGAGGGCATTCAATAAGGGTCTCTAGTCTACAAGAACATCTATCTCTTTCTGCCTATGGACTTCCTCTTCATCCCTATCATCTTCTTTACCAGAACCTACTCTATCCCTCAACTTCTCCAACTCATCTTTCAAGGCCTGATTTTGAGCTTTGACTGCTTTGCTTTCTATAATTTGCTTCATCACCAGCACAGCCAACTCAACGTTGGTCATCCTCGCTGGGTACTCTTGTGACCCCTCTTCATCAGACATCTTGTCTTCTTCTTCTTCCCAAAAGATACTCCTTTGCTCTAATACCACTATGATGCAGAGCCACCAACGGAAGCATTCAAAAACACGTAAAAATAGAAATAACTGTTTCCATCGGCAAAACACTTTTTGTGTTTCACTGATATTCCTTATCCGTAACACTTTGCGCTATCAGTTGAACAAAATGACCTTCCTCTGATCGCATATCTTATGTTGATGTATGCACTCTTCATTGGTTGCCTATTGGTAACACATGAACTGACTGCTTGCTGAACTATCTTTGTGGTTGAACCTCTGAACCACTGAACCCACTGAGCTCGTTGAATCTATTGCACCATTGAACCATTATCCCATTGTTGAACCAACGAACGAACATGAACCTTTGAACCAAATGATCGGTTGAACTGTTGAACCTTTGAACCGGTTCAACCATTGGTTCAACCAAAGGTTTTCTTTGCCTGATACTTAGACTATTTTATTCCACCTCTGTTGAACCAATGAACTCTTGAACCTTTTGAAATTTGTTCAACCATCAGAAACATCAACTTTCAACAACACTTCAACTTCAAATAAGCATTTACTTAATCTGGGATTACCGGTTCCTTCACCGATCACACCAGACACTTTCTGCACATTAACAATTAAACATCTACAGAATATACACAAACATGCGGCAGTAGCATATACATAGAAGGTATACCTGACATCCAAATGTGATATACACACAAATTATATATCCGATGGAACAACGTGGAACTTTGCCAACTTGGTCTGTTGAAACCCTTGCAACTTCACAGAACTATTTCTCCTGCAATCATACGAATTTTTACACTTTGCCAACCTAGCACATGAGGATGCTAGGATCTATCAATGCATGTTGTAATTGACCTTGTAAACCTGAAATGAACAAACAGAAAACACAAGACAAAAACACAAACTAATATATATAGCCATTCCACCGATTATGAGGTAATCCAACCAGTGGAATGGGCTAAGAACCCATCTCAACTGCAAACCAAAAAATTAATTACACCAGTAAATCAAACACTAGAAAATTAACACAAATAGGATCTTTTTATTGCTTTGAGGAATGAATACAAATAATTGATTTCACAGTCCCACAACTCAATTTCACCACTACTACTCTTATCTATCTCTATCTCTATCAAATATCAATCTCAATATCAATATCATCCCCAATCAATCTGAGCTAAGCTATTTATCTACTCATAGTGAGTAGTACTGACTAGCTTCCTAGCAGTTGGGAGACAATTCCAAGGGGCTGGGAGATACAACTGACTAACAAACTCTTAACTAACCAACAACCTTATCATTACAAATCAAAAAGTGTCCTAAGGACTTGCACAAAAACCTAGGTGCAACTTACAATAACAGATATTGGTCAAACAGAGACCTTATTACATTAAATATAGAAATGCATAAGACATATCAAGATTTTAATCTTCTCCCTTAGACATATAATTGACTTGTTGGAGGAGTATCCCTGCATCAAGTCTCATAACAATAAATTCAAATGTCATATCTCATGACATTGAGTAGAAGTAAAATGTTTCATTTCAGCATCTCTCATGTTCTTGTGTTTGCATATCATAAACTACATCTCATACATATGCCATAAAAAAATTACAAAAACATGTCATCGTTATCATACTTGCATCATTAAAAGAGTTGAAAAGGTCAAAAACATAATAAAAAAGTTCTAAAAATTCCAAACATGCACAAGAGATGAGTACAAATCTGATGGGCGAAAACCATAAAAGGATAAACTTTCATAGATACATCCAAAGTTTACATATACAAGAGTATCAAAGAGATAGAAAAAAATGCTCTCAAAGGAAGTAGAGGCTCCCCATGCAAAGGGGGCATGATTTCAAGAAAAGAAGTCAAGGTGGGTTCCCTTCAACGGAACCCTCAGAACTTTGGCTCCTCTGTCTATGAATACCACTTGTCACTCCATGAGACTTATATGGGAGTGAGGTGCCCTACTATGAGCATGTGACTATGAAGGCCTTGCCATACTAGCATATCATCATCCAAAACTAAGATGAGCCATCTCTTGAAGCACCTGATTCTCACTCTTAAGGGTGCGAATCTTGGCCTTCAAGTCTGCATTCTCTCAGCATCCATGGTAGTTAGGAGGGAAAATGTCTATGTGTCACCCAGTAGCAGGGGGCACACCAAGGCTATCTAAAAGACGATCGTTTAGTCAGCTTAGTGAAGGGAGAAGCCAAGCCAACATTAATCTCACGAACAAAAGCCCTCCACTCTTTGACATTACCTAAAAAGTGAATTGAAAGAGAAATATGTGTTAGTCCCCCATGAAAAGAGAAAGGACAAAAGTGTGAAAAACAACAAACAAAACTCACGTGGATCACCTGACTGCGAATCAGGGTTAAGTTGTCACATCACCTCATCTGAATGAGGAGGTTAGGGAACAATAGGAGGACCCTCAGGGATGTCAGGTGCATCATCTACATCATTGATAGCATCAAGACCCTCATCCTACGTATCATCAAGTAAGCCCTCATCTGACGAATCATCACCATCAGGAATATAGTCCTCATCAGTAGACTCTGAATCCACAGCTACAATGAGAGATTAGGAAGGAGTCCCTTTTCCTCCCCTTTGTCCTCCTCTGGGAACTCTGGTAATGAAGACTCCAAGAGTCAAAGGAGTCCAAACAACTGAGCTCTGTCCAATCTCACCCATCTCCTGAACAGGCCTATAACAAGTGGACACTGGGGGCAACTCCTCGGGAAAGTCCTCGCCAAACTGTTGTAAGACATACTCAACTTGATGGGCCTCAACTAGACCATTACGGTCTGAAACCTCGAATACTCCACAATAGTACTCTCTGATCTCGCCACCATGAGCTCAGGATCCCTCCATGTCAAGATAAGGATTAAAGATCATATCCTCATCTGTAAGAGTAGAAACAGTAGAAAAAGAAGCACCAAAGTGACCCACATGCATCCATCTAGCTGCTCTCGGTAAATGTCTATCCAGAATTGGAATGAGCTTCTGATAGGGCCTAATGTGCTCAAATATCCATGTCATAACCAAAGAAGAGTGGCTAAAAGTGAAAGCCCCTCGTTGTGCAATACAATAGAAGTCCTTGTAGACCATGGCCAAAATATATGGTCCCCAAGCATAGACCATGCCCTCCTCAATACCACGAATGATGGGTGCCCAACACCATCTCAAATGAGCCTATGCCTTGTCTCTCAACAGCCTCGATGCAATCAAACCGATAAGGAATCTCCTCAAAAGTGGGATGTGAAGTCGAGGAACAGAAGTGAGTTGGACTCCTGTTTGATCCCCGGGATGACTAACCCCCATGAACTCTGTCCAAGATGTCTTGTCCTCAAGGGACTCCCTAGTAGGAAGGACAAGAGGACGTCCTCTCATAGGAACTCCAAGAATACGGTAGACATCAAACAGAGTGATGGTCCACTCTCTAGAGACCTGTGGGAACCTGAAAGTGTTTCTATTTGCATCCAAGTAGGTCAGAATGTCACAGCATATGCGAGACATAGGGTGAATAATAGGCACATGACAAACTCTAGCTAGACCTACTCTCCTCAAGATAGCATGGTCCTCATTACGCAATGAAGCAAAAAACCCTGAAAGCCACCCCTACTCTCAGTAGGCATTCAATCAGATACACATATCCTATAAAATCATAAAAGAACTTTAGATTAGATCTCATAAACTCGCAATTTAAATCCTAAAAATCATAAAAACTTGAAGAAAATCACACAAAAAAGGTGTACAACCCCTAAAAATTGCAATAAATGGGAAAATACAGTAGTCAAAACAAGTCAGATCATAGTGAAACAAATGTCAGAAAACATGGAATTTTAGGTAAAATCAACCCAACAGGGTCACCCCCAAGCGACCGTTCTATTCTACAGGATCTCCCCTAGGAGACCCTATTGTTCTACAGGATCTCCCCCGGGCGACCTACTCTTAGCAGGCATTCCATTGGATACACATATCTTGTAAAATCATAAAAGAACTTTAGATTAGATCTTGTAAAATTGCAATTTAAATCCTAAAAATTGTAAAAACTTAAAGAAAATCTCACAAAAAAAGCATTCAACCCTTCAAAATTGTAATAAGAAAGCAAATACAGTAGTCAAAACAAGTCAGATTAGAGTGAAACAAATGTCAGAAAACATGGAATTTCAGGCAAAATCAACCCAACAGGGTCGCCCCTGAGCGACCCTGCTGTTCTGTAGGATCTCCCCTGGATGATCCTGTTGTTTTGCAGGATCTCCCCTAGGCAACCTGCCTAACAAAAGGGGTGACCCTAGAGGGAGATCCCTTGAACTAAAACTGATCTAAAAACTTCAATTCTATGTCAATTTCAGAAAACAAAAGACCTATCCTACTCTAAACAACAAAATAGAGACAATGCAACAAGAATAATTGACAAAAATAGATAGTTTCAAGAGATTTTTAATAAATTTCAAACTATGGTTTAGAGAAGAGTTTTTCACTGTTTGCATACCTGATTCCCTGCAGCTGAAGAAGAGTTGGCCATCTTTGTGATCTCGTCGACAATATCTATCCAACGACTGCTCACATGATCAATTCTATCACCATTTTTCTCTGATCTCACAATTTGACTTACTTTGTTTGCCCTTAGCTTAGTCTCATTTATGCATCTTAAGATTAGTTCTTTGCTTTTATGCATCTTTTTCGTGCATCATTTTGCATGCATTCATTCCTATAGGTCTAACTGACAAAGGCAAACAACTAGTCAAACTCGAACGATCCATGGTAAGTTCGTCATTTCAATTTTCATTATTTATTTTGATACATTCAAATGTCAGACTAATACTAGTTATTACAGGTCTAATTGTGAGAAAATTGACAACAGGTAAGGCCTAGTTCAAGAATGGTAACTACCTTTCATGTAAACTACCGTCCCAGAGGGGGCAAATATGTAAGCACAAAAATCACGCACAACCTCCACGAGGACCCCTATGATGATTTTAATCCTTGTCATGTACATGTAAGTGTGAAATAATGTCCCCTCAGTAGCAGACCTCTTGATGACATGTCTTCTTTCTCATCTTGTGTTGTTTCTTCTTTGTTGTTTTCCCTCTCTTTGTTGTCAATGTTTTTCGACACTTTTGCGACACTTGTTGATTTTCATTTTCTGATCTTTCAACCTTGCTCCTAAGCCTTGTAAGCGTCTTGTAGATGAGTTTTCACCTTTCCCCTATGTTTTTCATCCTCTACATCCTCTAGAATCCTTCTATAGGTCCCCCCTTTCCATCTCCAACTTTCATTTTTCAGTGTCACTAAACCAATCCAAATCTCCCTCTATTATTTCTAGATCTCCCCCAGGAGATCCTATGGTGCTAGTGGAGATTTGAATTCTTACACATGATTGACCTGTTTCTGGAGGCAGAACTCCTCTTTTTCCTCTTCCCTACCATCTCCCATCATGTTGTTCCTCTAAAAACCCTTTTCTATCTGGATCTCCCCTGGACAACCTAGGGTTTCCCTTGGGCTACCCAAGATCTCCCAAGGGTGACCCTATCACGTTTCCAACCACAGAAAAACTTGAGTTTCTCACTCAAAAAAGCTTCTTTTTCGCTTATTTTTCTTCCAGTTCACATGATTTTTTATGCCTAATATGGAGTTGACTATTTCATGTACCCACACATGCATAATCAACTCCATTTGATCTAAAATTAACAACTCAATCAATCTCATGCATCCTTCCAACTCCAATCCTTCTTTAGTGATAAGCTATTATTGATTTATCACTCCTTAGTTAACTAAGTTTACTGGACAATCAATCTAGTTCACTCCCTAATCAATCCTTGTTAACTCATTAATCAATTAACTTCTCAATCAACCCCCTTCTTCTAACCTATAAATACCCCCTCCCTCAAGCACAAAGGGAGGCAAATTCATTGTGCACACAACTCTTGCTATATTTTTTCTCTCCAAATCAGCATTTTAATGCTCTCATAGGATGAAGGTACCTTTTATTTTATTCATTGTTCAGTCAAGCATCATTACGCTACTTCAATCAACACCATTGTGCTCATCAAAAACTCTCATTGAGCTCTTTCAAGCTTCAACAAGCTTCTTTTGCTTCTTTGTGTCGTCTTGTCATCAAGAGGTCTTCCTGCTACTTCAAGAGGATTCGAGGTTGCCAACATCAAGGATTTCTGAGGGTAGTAAAGTCACACAAATCTTCATTCTTTTATGTTCCTCTATTATTTTATTCAATTGATAGTAATTAGAAAATCAAAATTACTCTTGGGAATAGTAATTCATTACTTTTTTCCTTGATAGATCTAGAATCTTAGAGATAGTCTGCATTCTTAGATTAGATTTGTTTACTTGCAATTTTCCTTTTCTAGATTAGTTGTTTCAAAACAATCAAAAACCCAAAAACATAGATTAAAATTGCATTAGGAAAAGTCATATTAGCTTGCATTTCATATTTCAATTATTAGAATAGAACAAGCATCTTTATTTCTATAAAATACTAAAAAAGCACAAGAAAACAAGTTCACATTTCATTTAGCTATGCATGCATGTAGAACCCTAGAAAAGATAGATAACTTGCAAACCATTGATACCATCATGAGGTAAAAAATGGTTAAAACAATTCAATCAAACCCTTGATCACATCACAAGGTAAACACAAGTGAAAGCATAGCTAAACCCTAGGTCAACTAAACCCTAGGTCAAAACCCTAAGTCTAGTTAAGGTTGGTCATTACACATTTATCTCTATCTTGGCTCACGAATGTGCCTAGGAGTAAGAGGTGAGTGGGTGAGGGCTATCCTCAATGAGATTGAGGAAATCAATCCACGACAATAGCAGGAGATATTTACTTTACCACAACAAGATCCATTTGTCCTCATATTGACAGAAGAACATAGACAATTTCAAATACAATGAGAACTCATTCAACAAATTGAAAGACAAAAAGACAAACGAAAGTAACCACTTACCCACACAAAGGTGGATTAGAAGAAACCCCAATAGAGAAGAGAAACTAGTGACCCTTCAAGTCATAGGGTTATCTCTACAACAACTATCATCGAATGAAACATTCAACTTAGTACACAACTACAAAGGCCATAGAACTTGTTGACCCCTCTCCACAAAGTCCAGCTCTCCAATGAGCCAGACCCCCACTGTGTCTCACCTCCTCTCGACTAGCTACTTCTACGAGAGCGAGAGTGACATGGTGGATCGCCCCATGGAAAGGAGGGAAGGGTACATGTGTGTGCCGAAATCTGACCTGACAACCCCAGGCAACTGGAGTCATGATTTTGAGCATACAGGTACCTACAGTACTAGCACCAAAGAAAGATGGAGAGTGGAGAATGTGTATAGATTTCCAAGCCATCAATAAGATCATGATCAAGTACATATTTCCATTGCCAAGAATGGATGACATAATGGATTGTTTGAGTGGAGCCAAGTACTTCACGAAGATTGACCTAAAGAGTGGGTATCACCAAATCCGAATCAGAGAAGGAGATGAATGGAAACAGCCTTCAAGATAAAGGAAGGTTTGTATGAATGGTTATTCATGCCATTTGGGCTAACCAATGCACTGAGAACATTCATGCGGCTCATGAACGAGGTATTGAAAGAGTTTTTAGGGAGTTTTGTTATTGTTTATTTAGATGACATTTTGATTTTCAATAAGACATGGGATGAGCATTTGATGCATATTAGAAGAGTTTTGGAGAAGCTGAGGGAGGAAAAGTTGTTGATTAATCTTAAGAAATGTAGTTTTGCAAAGAAGGAGTTGGTATACCTGGGATTTATTGTCTCAGAGGAAAGTCTTAAGATGGACCCAAAGAAGGTGAGGGTTATCATTGAATGGCCTACACCAAGGAGTGCTACAGAGGTACGATCTTTTCATGGTTTGGCAAGTTTTTATAGAAAATTTATCAAGAATTTTAGTAGCATTTGTGCACCCCTAATGGAGACAATGAGAGGGGATAGAAAAGAGTTTAGATGGACTACAAGAGTAGCCAAGAGCTTTGATACATTGAAGCAGAAAGTCATAGAGCAACCTATTTTGGCACTTCCAGATTTCAATAAGGTAGTTCAGGTAGATTGTGATTCTAGTGGTAGTGCTATAAGAGATGTTTTGAATGAAGAAGGTAAGCGCATTGCCTATTTTCATGAGAAGCTTAATGATGCCAAAAAAAAGTATTTTGTTTATGATTAGGAGTTTTATGCAATAGTTTAGGCTTTGAAGAAATGGAGACAATATTTGTTTCCAAAAGAGTTTGTTTTATATATTGATCATCAGGCTTTACAATATCTTAATAGTCAAGAGAAGTTGAACCAGAGGCACTTAAAATGGGTTGAGTTTTTGCAGAGTTATACTTTTGTTTTGAAGCACAGGAGTGGGAAGTCCAACAAAGTTGCAGATGCCTTGAGAAGAAGGCAAAATTTGTTGACAGAAATGAAGACAAAGGTTGTTGGGTTCGATGAGCTCAAAAGTTTGCATCCTGAAGATCCAGATTTTGCAGAGGCTTGGAAAGTTTGTTTGGAACCTATTACTTTGGTTAGGACAAAATGGTTGGATTTCATAATCCAAGATGGCATGTTGTTTAGAGGAAGCCAGTTGTGCATTCTAAGGAGTTCCATGAGAGAGAACTTGATTAAGGAGAAGCATAGTGGAGGATTAGCTGGACACTTTGATGGAGATAAGACCATTGCTATTGTTGGTGAGCATTATTATTGGCCACAGTTGCAGTAGGATGTGAGAAAATTTGTGTAGAGTTACAAAGTGTATCAAATGGCAAAAGGAACAAGTCAGAATACAAGGCTATATCAACCATTACCAGTATCAAAGAAGCCATGGGATGATATTATTATGGAATTTGTTATTGGATTACTAAGGACATAGAGAGGACATGATTCCATTTTTGTGGTGGTGGACAGATTCTCGAAGATGGCACATTTTATCCCTTGTAAGAAAACCAATGATGATGTTCATATTGCAGAGTTATTTTTTAGAGAGGTGGTGAGACTACATGGTCTACCTAAGAGCATAGTTTCATATTGAGATACTAAGTTTGTTGGTTATTTATAGAGGACATTGTGGAAGAAGTTGAAGACAGACTTGAAGTTCAGTTCTGCACACCATCTACAGACTGATGAATAGATGGAAGTAGTGAATAGGAGTTTGGGTAACCTGCTATGATGCATAGTAGGCGATAAGCCCAAGGGACGGGATTTGATTTTACCACAAGCAAAATTTGATTACAATAATTCTGTCAATAGGAGTATAGGTAAATCACCATTCCATATTGTATATGGGAGTAGTCAAATAAATGCTTCAGAGTTAAGGAAGATGGAAAATGGAGAAAAGACAAGTGCTGAAGCCAAATACTTTGCAGAACACCTGAAGAATTTACATGAAGAGGTGAGAAAGCACATTAATAAGATGAATATTCAGTACAAGGCTAAGGAAGATTAGAAGAGCAAATATAAGGAATTTAAAGTAGGAGATGAAGTCATGGTTCACTTGAGAAAAAAGAGGTTTCCAGCTAGCACATATAATAAGTTGAAAATGAAGAAATTTAGACCATGCAGGATTCTGAAGAAGCATGATTCAGGAAATGCATATGAGGTAGAGCTACCAAATGGGATCAACATTTCCCCTATTTTCAACATTGTTGATTTAACAGAATATCATGAAGGTGGAACAGAGGATGGACCAACAGAAGAATAGTGGAGTATTTTGGCATCTACTTCAAAGGAGGAGATAGAAGAGATCTTGGATAGCCGTGTCTGGGAAGGAGTACTCAAAATAGGCAATATGAAGAATATCTAGTGAAGTGGAAAGGAAGGTCTATTGAAGATTCTAACTAGTTATATGAGGCAAAAGTGGACCGTTTGGGGTTTTCCTAAAACACTTGAGATGTGACAAGGTCACTTCTCAAAATTACCTTGGGTGTCTAATGTAGGAGCATCTAGTGGTGTAAATGCAATCTTGCATCACCCAAAAAAAAATAATGATTCAAAATCATTGATTTTGTTTTCATTTCTTTTCAAAATTAGTATTTCTAGTTCCATAATCACTTGAATAATGATGTAGAACCTTCAGTACATCCATATATTAAACCTTCTCAAGGGTGACATTCCAATGTGTATAGGCATCTTGTGAAAAAAGTGCATCAAGTTAGACCTTAGTAACCTTTTAAAAAACCTAAAAAATTAGAAAAGTCAAAAATCATGAAAAGTCACAAAACTCTCAAAAATTTGTAAAAATTGAATATAGTCTTTAGAAAATTAGAAATAAAAGGAGATTTTCATGTTAAATTTAAGAAACTGGTCAATCAAGTTTGCCCTCGATCTTATCAACAAAACCTTCTAGTAGGGTCTCTCAAGAAACTCAAGATGAAGTGGTAGGGTCACTTGAGAAACCTACCCTAGATTGAAAGGGGCGACCCAAGGCCACACCCCAATGTGCCCCAATGGGCATAGAAAATGCAAAAATTAAGCAAAAACAAGAAAAATAAAGTACTAAAAGTGATGAAAATGTTAGGAATTAGTGCTTAACCTAGGTTAATAAATAATGTAAGTGACTATAATAATCACTTTAGTTTATAAATATTAGTTATTAGTTATTTGTTAGTTAGTTTGTGTAGTTATTAGGTGGAATGGCTTTATAAAACCATTAAAACCATTTAATGTAATAATGTAAGTGTCAAAGATGAATGAAATTGACTGAGTGTTGTGTTGGAGCCTCTAGCTCTTCTTTGTTGTAATTTTAATATGGTGTCAAAGAAGGTGTCTTGGACCTCTCTATTTTCCTTCCATTCACTCATCTTTCCTTCTCCAAAGCAGTGATCACAACAATGATGCAATGACAACCATGTGCAATAGCCATTATCTTGCCCATCCACCATTCTTGCATTTTGCCAACAATTTTGTAGTGCAGACCACATGCAAATTTGTTGACATTCATCATCATCTACATTTGATCTCTTTTCCTTCCATTTTGTTCTCTTTTCATTTCTTCTTTCTATTTTGTTCATTTTCATATCCAAAAAATAGAAAAATAAAAAAATACATTTAGATCTATTTTTTAGTTGTATTTTTTTCCAACACTGCAATGATCATGTTTTGAAGGATGGCTCCATGGAAATGAGAGGTGAACAAAGCATACAATTATTGTTTTCTCTTGGTCAAAAATATCATTTAATTTGGTTGGAGGAATAGTTTGTATAGGAGAGAAGTAAAAGATCATATGGTAGTTGTACACAATAAATAATCTACCCTATTTTAGTTTGCTAAAGATTTTGATGTAAATGCTTTTTTTTTAAGTTTCAAAGAACACATGCCAAAATCATTGTGTGAATGTGACTAAACAGAAGTGTTGTTATTATCCAAGGAATTTTTAAATTCAATGAAGATTTGTAGTCATCTGCAGGTTGTGCCTATCCATGTTTTGTGAGTATATACATGCAATGTATCATTTTTGTGTTGATGTCACGTCTCGTTTCTATGGACTATATTATTATTCTAGATTAGTGAACATTTACCATGATTGTTTTACTTTGAGTAAATTCCACGTGTGCGAAGGTAATTATGATGAAGTTATAGTTTTGTAAATTGGAAAAATTGATTTAAAATATTATCGGTGTGATTATAATGTTTTGCTTCAGCTATGTTTTGAGGCACTAACCTATTGCCGTCGAGTTGAGTGTGAATGAATGCAGGTACTCGTCAAAGATGAGAACATGGTTGAGGTAGAGGTGTTCTAGCCATTGGACAAGAATTGTTTGGGATGGTTAACCTTGATGCATTCACACACTTGTGTAGTCTCATCTTGCATTATTTTGAATGGTTTAATATGCATTATTGTGTGGATAATAAATGCAATGGATGGTTAGATACTTAGAAAATATTGTGTTTTAATTTCGACAGTAAGTTCCTTTCGAATGCTTGATTTAGTCATGAATATTAATTTCTTTTCATTTTATATTTTAATGGTATAATTATGTTTGAAATGGTGTATTTTATTAAATAGATGTATTGTTATATTATTATTAATAAATAATTAATAAATGTTTCCTATTTTTATAAATATGGATGTTTGGAAGACAATATCTAAAATAGACTTAAATCAATTGTATTTAAATTACAATATATATATAATTTTAATGTTATTGTAAATACTTCTTGATCGATTAAAATAATTATGTATTAGTAATTATGTTTTATTAACAATAGTTAAATTATATTAATAATATATATATATATATATTATATTTAGAATGTTAAATAAAGGAATTAAAGTAAGCTTCTGTCATGCATGCGATAGGAAGCTAATAAGTTATTTTAAATTAAAAATTGGAGAGCTTTACTAAATATAAACTCATGCAAACTAAAATAGAATCTTCAGTTATCAAAAAGCAAAGCAAAAAACCTAAGCCTAAATGCCAAAAATAAGAGATATTTTTAATAAAAAGAGAAGTCACTTGGCAGAATTAAAAAACACCACGAATTGCAGTAGAGAAAGGCACGTTTTTACAATAGAGGACATTTTTCTATTTTGATCAGCAACATGAGAGAGCTGAGAAACCAGCGACTGCAAAAAGGAATAGACCCCCTCTTTGGTAAGTGAATCTAAGTATTGTTCTAAGTTTTTCATTGCAAGAATTATGGTGTTTTAAAACTGTTAATACATAGATTGTAATGTCCCCAATTTTGAGAGCATCAGAGTTTGGAAGATTAGCCTATTATCTGACCCTCGTAGGCTAATGGAGTTGTTTAGAGGGTCATGTTTGGTAGTTATCAGGGTGTTTCCTTCTCCGGAGCTCAGTTTGGTTCAGGTTGGGCCTTCGTTTGATGTTTTTGGACTCCGTTATACACACTATTTATAGTAAGTCACCATTTTAGGAGAGTCAGTGTTTCTATATATAGCAGGGCACCTGTACAGGTCTTGATTGTAGTGTCAATCCCTTACTCAATTGGTTTGATCAAGTAATGAGGGATTTACTATTTATAGTAAGACTGTGGTTGTAGAGAGGGACCCCTGATATTTTTAGTAAGGTGATTGGATGCACAGAGGGTACCATGGTGAAACCTTAGGTTCAGACATAATTGATAAATGATGTCTAATTATGGAGATAAGTGATTTTTAATTATTATTAAAGGTAATCTTTAATAATAATTAATTATTATTATAAAGTGCAATTCAAAGTTAAAAAGTCACTTTATATTCAATGGGGCCATGACCCTTCATTTAAGTGACTTAAAGTGCAATTAATGGATTATATTTTGGAGGCCAAAATATTAAAGTATTTCATAAAGTTAATGTGCACACAAGTTATATTATTTTAAATGATATTAAAGTGCATTTATTATTCATGAATATGAGAGACCAAGTTTGAAGATGTATTATAAAGTTTTATGAAAAACCTAAAAGTGGATTTCAAAAGGGGATTAAAGGCACTTAAGAGTTGAGAGGATATAAAAGGTTTCAAAAAGTAAATAAAACTCATTATTTAATGACCATTTGATATTTGCCTTTGTGATTTTCTTGGTGTTGGAGGAGAAAAACCTAGGGTTTCTAGATTCCAGAGCTTTCCAATCTTTGGGAATGAAAAATCCAATTGATTTGCATAACTGAGGTAGTGAGAGATCTACTGAAGGGTTGCACCACCTGGAGGAGATATCTCAAACTTCTCTTGTTACAAATTTAGTGGCCAAGGGCCAAATTTGTGGAATTCGATTGGAGTTGCTTTGTTGTTTTTGCTCAGTCCCTAGTGCTGTCATTATTCATATGACCTGCAGATTGAAGCACTTTGAATTACTTGTGGAGGTCACACATTGCATCGATTGGGCTTGGGAGTTGGAGCGCTCCATTCTAGGAGCTAAGGCACTGTTGTTTGGTGTGTCTAGGAGTTTAGAGAAGGCTGCAATAATTTGTATTTTGCAATCTGGTCTAAAACAGGGGCGGCTCACATGGAGGGTTGATTTGGGGTTTGTTGATGAGTATATGCATTAGATTTTGCCTACCACAACTTCTCAACTCAAGGGCAATTTGTATATCAAGTTCTACATTAAATTTACATCATTTAAATTGGTCATTCGGCATTGTAATGGTGGCTATCATAAGGTAGCTGTAGATGCACATTTTATATTAGATTTATAATGTCACTTGTACTCAGACTTTAAGAGTCACAAAGCCAAGAGTCTTGGTGAATTCATACTAGCATTGTACCTGAGGATTGCATTTTAATAAGGAGTAATAAGTTGGGAGTCATATATTGAATGTAATGATCATTTTGATAGCATTATAGTATGCATGCCAACTGTTTGACAAAATGTCAATTGGTTGTAGGTGCACATTTTTCATATAGAATTCACATATATGCATTTGAAAGGCCAAAAGAGAATTGCATATGCATTTAGCTCTTTGCTTAGACATAGTAGAAATCAATTGCAAGCATTAAGATTACCATTGACATCATTTCAAGAAAGCATAATCAAACTAAAACTTAGAAACAACAAGCACAAAGATTGTATGTGAAGTGTTTGACAATATTCCTTGAAGGGATAAATCAAAAAAATTGCATCAGAACTAGCAAGAGATATTACAGTGGTATCAGAGCGGTTTCCTGCCATCCTATTGGGAAATCAAAAATTTATTCAAGTTGCATGTCAGTTTTAATGGTTGCACGTTTGGTATCAATTACTACATGTTAGCTCAATAGTGGGGTTTATTTTAAAATTCATTGAGCTCACACAATGAAACTTGAGTGATTAGCACTCACCTATAGCAGCTACAGTTGATTGATGGTTTTGGATAAAATGAAGTCTATACAGGAACTCCTGTCAGAGCTCATGCAGGTTGTGCAAAACTATGATAAGAATTTAACAAGGCTTTTACAACATCTAGAAATTTTGGATCCTTTATTTGCAAAGAAAAAGAAAGCAAACACTAATATAGATAACCTTATCAGTATGCAGGAAACGAATGACCAATTTGAGGAGGAAGTAGACATTATCAACGTTCAAGAAATTGTTATCAGTCATGATAACAAGACTGATTTTTATGATAGTAGTTGTCCGCTTGAGCATGAGGATGAGTTGAAAGTCATGGCCAGTCCAGAAGATGTTATGGGAGTGACATTGGGTATTGGCACTCATGATACTAGTGCCAATAATGAAGATTTCATGCAAAGGTTAACCCATAATAGATCTAATTTACATGACAGCAATAGTAAAATTTTGCATCAGCTTGAGACAGCAGTGGCTACACATGTGCAAGATGCTACTATTGAGTTGTTACATGAAAGTACTCAGGAATTGGGTACTAATGATGCAATTTATGATGAAGATTCATAATGAGTCTAATTTTTCAAATCAGACCTTAGAAAACAAGATACAAGGTTCATATGTTGACATGGAATCCCAGGATCATCAGTTAGATGGATATGCGGATACATTGGAAGTGGAAGTATGTGAAGAGATTTTCATAATAGTAGCTTCTACCTTGCCAGTTGAACCATCCTTCGAGGTACATAGCAACAGTACCTTAGATATTGATGTGTGCATAGTTGATTGCACACACGATGCTACTAATCATGAGGTGAGTGATGTGGATACAACCTCATATCACAGTGCAAATTTTGGGTTAGAACACTTGCATGGGAGTCATTGGTTTCAAAGACCTCATCCTTTGGTTGGGCAACTTAAGGTCAATGATAGTAAGATTGCCACAGCCATAGAGCACTTTGACGTTGCTCGTCAGATGTTGGCTATGATTGGTTGGGGTACTCCTATGTCAGATGAGCACAATGATAGTGGCCTTTCGCTTGCAGAGATTTATGCACTCTAAGGAGCAATTGGAATAATGAAACAAAATTACCTACAACTACTTGCTGACAGAGATTATCTTCTTGAGTGGGATTGCATTTGTTATGATGCATTGAAGGAAAAGGAAGAGGAGGTTGATGAGCTCACTCATGAGCTTGAGGTGACCATGGACTCATCGAAGAACATCTAGTTGGCCCTTCAGGAGTCTTAATCATGGGTAGAGGAGCTTAGTGTGGAGTTGAGTATGGCATAGTCTTCACCAGCTATAGATATAGTACAGTTTCCTACAGCAGTAGTTGGTGAGGATCAGATATTCATGGGTTGTAGTGAGGATGTGGCTACATCCATCATGGATTTTGGCCCAATAGTCTTTGTTGAGATGAGTACTTTGATTGAGAGTAGCAGAGAACCACATGTTGCATCAGGTTCTCTTGAGGTCAGTACTATGACAGATGATGCAGGATAGATTGTCAATAGCCCTTGTTTAGAAATGGTGGATTCTCCCGAGAGTTGTGTGTTGGTACATGACACTACATCATCTTCATAAGAGGTTCACAGAGTGTCATCTTGTTGGGAGTATGGCTCTCATGTTGATTTTTTTCCCTCTCCTAGAAGAAAATATGTTATTTCATCTCATGCAGCTAATGGTGATTGATAACTTGTTGTGTTATAGAGTCAAAGTGATCAGTTGCAGGTTTCAAAGGATGACATTGATCCAGCCTTATTTCATTTTTACCACACCGATACATTTGTTAAGTACCTGCTTGAGAGTCCAAAGTTTTAGGAGGGTCTGTTTGGGGTCATGAGGGATAATCTCATTCATGGTTCATGTGCTATCAAGCATTTTGTGGGAGTCATTGTAGGTACTCTGACTGTAATGCTTCCTCATAGAGATTTTGTGGTTGGGTTTCTAGAGTAGGTTACCAAAGGCCCTACCCAATCAGTGATTTGGGATCAGATATTGGAGTCGTCTCTTGATTCCAGTGTTGCTTGTGATGAGCCATTGACCGAGGTTGGAGCGTTTTATTGCAACTACACAATGAGGAGTGCTCATCATTTTTTTATCCACATGTGGAGGGCTTGATGATGCATTGATGTGGATTGGTTTCGAGATTATACCCTCCATTGTGGGATGGAAAGTTACCATCTTCAGTAGATGGAGTTAGTGGCTACAAGTACCTGACTCAGTTGTTTGCAGGTGAGTACTTGCGGGATCAGTGTTTAGTTTCCCATCATACTGACATGTAGCTGACAGAGTTTGCTACTCCTATGTCACGGAGATTTCTTATGGATACATGGGCTTAGAGTGATTATGGTGTCAGTAGGCATGATGGTTTAGTTGGATGTCACATCCATGGGAGTATAGTAGAGTATGGAGATAGTTGTGGTACTGTAGATACTTTCAGTTATTCCTATCTCCATAGAGCAGATGGATGTGCGTATCGATTGCATTGTGACCCAGGTGTTGATAGGGGTGGCACTGTAGTTTGGATGGGTTCCGTTGGATGGCTTCACCACTTCAGTCATGGTGAAGTGGGAATCAGTGTTGTGCAACAAAAGTCTAAGAGTGCTCTTCTTAGTAGGCTTCTATTCTGGATTTGGGATTTAGGTATTTTTGGTTGGACACTCTTCAGTGCACTGTGGGATCCTTCGTGTGCATCGGGGTTCTAGTTTGGGTTCATTGGAGAGTATTGCAATATGTCCCTGGTGAGGATTACTTGCAATTTTACTTTTGGTTCCCATGTACATGATTCATTTGAGATGAACAGTTTCAATGCGCAGGGATTGGACAGTTGGTTTGGTGTTCATCTTTGCGTAGTTGTGGTTATGCTAATATTGTGGCAGTTGTGCTTCAGTGTGGGACATTTCACAGTCTTCCTTTGGACTTCCAGTGAGATTGTGTTTCTTTGTAGTCGTGATTGCTTGGGGACAAGCAATCTCAGGGAGGGCAGACTGTAACGTCCCTAATTTTGAGAGCATCAAAGTTTAGAAGATTAGCCTATTATCTGACCCTTGTAGACTAATGGAGTTGTTTAGAGGGTCCTGTTTGGCAGATATCAAGGTGTTTCCTTCTCCAGAGCTCAGTTTGGTTCAGGTTGGGCCTTCATTTGATGTTTCTGGACTTAGTTATACACACTTACTATTTATAGTAAGTCACCATTTTAGGAGAGTCAGTGTTTCTATATATAGCAAGGCACCTAGACAAGTCTTGATTGCAGTGTCGATCCCTTACTCAATTGGTTTGATCAGGTAATGAGGGATTTACTATTTATAGTAAGACTGTGGTTGTAGAGAGGGACCCCTGGTATTTTTAGTAAGGCGATTGGATGCACAGAGGGTACCATGGTGAAACCCCAGGTTCAGACAGAATTGATAAATGATGTCTAATTATGGAGATAAGTGATTTTTAATTATTATTAAAGGTAATCTTTAATAATAATTAATTATTATTATAAAGTGCAATTCAAAGTTAAAAAGTCACTTTATATTCAATGGAGCCATGACCCTTCATTTAAGTGACTTAAAGTGCAATTAATGGATTATATTTTGGAGGCCAAAATATTAAAGTATTTCATAAAGTTAATGTGCACACAAGTTATATTGTTTTAAATGATATTAAAGTGCATTTATTGTTCATGAATATGAGAGCCCAAGTTTGAAGACATATTATAAAGTTTTATGAAAAACCTAAAAGTGGATTTCAAAAGGGGATTAAAGGCACTTAAGAGTTGAGAGGATATAAAAGGTTTCAAAAAGTAAATCAAACACATTATTGAATGAGCATTTGATATTTGCCTTTGTGATTTTCTTGGTGTTGGAGGAGAGAAACCTATGGTTTCTGGATTCTAGAGCTTTAAAATCTTTGGGAATAAAAAATCCCATTGTTTTGCATAAATGAGGTAGTGAGAGATCTACTAAAGGGTTGCACCACCTAGAGGAGATATCTCAGTGTTCTCATTGTTACAAATTTAGTGGCCAAGGGGCAAATTTGTGGAATTCAATTGGAGTTGCTTTGGTGTTTTTGCTCAGTCCCTAGTGTTGCCATTATTCATATGACTTGCAAATTGAAGCACTTCAAATTACTTGTGGAGGTCACACATTGCATCAATTAGGCTTGGGAGTTGGAGTGCTCAATTCTAGGAGCTAAGGCGTTGTTGCTTGGTGTGTCTGGTAGCTTAGAGAAGGCTGCAATTATTTTTATTTTGCAATCTAGTCCAGAACAGGGGTGACTCACATGGAGGGTTGATTTGGGGTTTGTTGATGAGTATATGCATTGGATTTTGTCTACCACAACTTCTCAACTCAAGAGCAATTTGTATATCAGGTTCTACATTAAATTTACATCATTTAAATTGGTCATTTGGCATTGTAATGGTGGCTATCATAAGGTAGTTGTAGATGCACATTTTATATCAGATTTATAATGTCACTTGTACTTAGACTTTAGGAGTTGCAAAGCTAAGAGTCTTGGCGAATTCATGCTAGCATTGTACCTGAGGATTGCATTTTAATAAGGAGTAATAAATTGGGAGTCATATATTGAATGTAATGATCATTTTGATAGCATTATAGTATGCATGCCAACTATTTGACAAAATGTCAATTGGCTGTAGGTGCACATTTTTCACATAGAATTCACATATATGCATTTGAAAAGCCAAAAGAGAATTGCATATGCATTTAGTTATTTGATTAGACATAGTAGAAATCAATTGCAAGCTTTTAGATTACCATTGACATCATTTCAAGCAAGCATAATCAAACTAAAACTTAGAAACAACAAGCATAGAGATTGTATGCGAAGTGTTTGACAATATTCCTTGAAGGGTTAAATCAGAAAATTTGCATCAGAACTAGCAAGGGATATTACATAGATTACTTTGGCCTGCGAAACTATTATTTTTTGAACTGTATGTGTGTGGGATTGGCCCCCTCTTCCTAGCGTCAACCTACCTCTTCTTGGCTATTGAGTTGCAGACCCAGGCCTGCATTTTGTCTCTTTCTGTTCTAACCATTCCACCTTAGTTTTAACATTGTCGCCAGTCTTTAAACCCATGGAATTTCACTCAATTTCAACCTACTAAAAGTTGGTTGTCGATGCTTTTATGTTGCTGCTTGTGCATGACCTCTTGGGGGTTGTTTTTTTTTTCTCCCTAGCGACCCTTGTTTTCTTGTTTTTATGCTAAAGTGAATCGCCCTCTTCCTGGCTGTTGTTTAAACCTAGGAGCTAAAATTTAACAAATTCCCAAGCCGTTTGTAATTATTCTCTGACAAGCATAAATATTTTGTTGTTATCATTCTTGTTTGCCATTGGGAATTAGTCTTTTGTTAGAAATTGACATCTTCTTAAATTATCAAACAAATGTGCAAATAACTCTTATGCTTAGATGATAAGATGGGATTCCTATATTAATTCCTTCATTCCTTTATTACTATTCAAAATTCTATTTTAATCATGGTCATTGAGTGATAGTAAGTCCAATTATGAACTCTGTTATTTTATTTTCATTTCTATTACAGTTCCTGTCACAATCGTGACAAGAAGATTGTTTTCTTGTTTCTTGTCTTTGGCTTTACACAATTCATGTCGCCAGTGCAATAGTAAGCCTATTTATGAGTTGCATCAGCTTCTTATCACAGCAGTGACAATAAGGTTATTAAATTATTTGGAAAAGCTATTACTTTACAAATATTTGAATGAACAAATTATAAGATAAAATTATCTTTCCTTATAAGTTGTGATGAAGTAAATATCAAGATGTAAATATCATTATCTTATTAAAACTCCTTGAAAAGAATTGGCATACTTGATTGGAATGATTTAGAAAACTTAATACATATTATGGAGATTGAATGAATCATGAACTCGGAGATAAAATCGATTAATAGCCTTATAGATGCAATTGTATGAACAAATGATGAATTACTTTCTTGAAAGTATGTTTTCTCGATTGATGTTTTGGGAAAGGGATTTAGAGATGAATTATAGGAGAACATTGATTGTTTTATTTTATTTATTAATATACTTATTTCTTGGGGAAAGAAGTAGATTTTAATCTAGGAATGTGTTATTGGGTTACTTCTGGGCTAGGATGTCGAATATGGATTATCAGAGATGGATTTTCCTCTTTTCAGGAATTGTTTGGTTACTATGTTTTAAAGGTTTAGATCTAAATGAGTTGTCATTGAAAAAGATGAATATTTTGTCTAGAAACTTTTTGATATATATCTTTGCCACATCCTGTTGTGAGACAATCTGCATTTCATTATTAGAATTTCACATTAGACATTAGGTTGCATCAGGTGTTCCTACCTGCCAGTTATTCTAGGTAGCTAGACATTTCATGCAGGGTTAGGTTTTCTTCATGTCATGAAGGGATCTAGGGAAGTGTAATTGCTTCATGGTTGGGTGGAAAAGTGCCTGAGTCATGTTTCCGTCTCTCGGCTCATAGGAGAACCACTTGGTTCGTGGCGAATGGAGAGTGTATTGATTTATTTATACTTGTTGTACATGATCATTGTAACTTGTATTTGGATGTATTATGGCATGGATGCCAATGGACTTTGTATATTATTTTATAGTTCTTTCACCTAGATTGAGCACAAGATTTGTAAGATTTAATATTTTTTATTGATTCATATTTATGAGATTTATCTTTTACTTGTGGAATTGTAATTAAGTGGATTAATTACCTCATTTTACTTCTTTATTTGTGATGTTGTAATTTAAATGTATTATTTACTTTTGTGATGGTATGAGAGGCTTTATAGTTGATCATGCCACCACACCTATTCATCACAATTAGAGAATACGTTAGCTTTATTCACTTATGGACAATGTTGTTGATGGATATTTTAAAAAATAGCAGGCATTCAAACCAGTTTGTGGCTAGAATCAACATTAAGAGGAAAACATTAAAGATGCATCCAAGCATGTAGATTCATTCTAGTGAAATTGGAGTGTGATGAAGGACATTGAACAGTTTCATAGAGTGTCACATGGGAGAAAGAATGCAAAAAGTAGCAGTGCAAAGAGTGGATTCATTTCACAAAATTCTAGAATGAAATGGTTCACTGAAACACAAAGTGCATGTCCACCATCCAACATAGTAGTTGTTGTAGTTATTTGAGCAATGATTGGTGTATATTTTGTTTGATTAGGAAATTTTAATAGTTACGTTTGAAAGATAATATTGCATAAGAGGTAAAATTGCATTAATATAGATTATCTGGAATATTTAAAGGAGAAATAAGGTGAAATTGTATTATTTTTTAATATTATCTTTGTGTAAATGGAGAAATAAGGATAAGCCATAAGGGTGTAATAGATTTTGCATATACATTTATCGATCACATTGTAAGGATGCATTATCAATGGAAACTGACATCCAAGAAGATTTTATATTGAAAGGGGGAAGCAAATATAAAATAGGTAGATCTCTACAAGAACACAAAAGATGGAGGCAATGACCAACCAAGGTTAATAGTTGATACGTCGATGCAACACAAAATAAAGTCCCTATGTCAGCACTAAAGGGGGGTTGTTAGGAATTAGTGCTTGACATAGGTTAATAAATAATAAATAAATAATGTAAGTGATTACGTAATAATCACTTTAGTTTATAGAGATTAGTTAGTTGTTAGTTGTTAGGTGGTTTGGGTAGTTAGTTGGTTGAATGGATTTATAAAGCCATTGAATTTAATAATGTTAATGTCAAAGATGAATGATTGACTAAGTGTTGTGTTGGAGCCTCTGGCTCTTCTTCACTTCTCTGATTTTAATAGATAATTTAAAATTTAGTCAAATGCAACATTTTTTTAATTTTACCAGATGATTTCAAGCCAAATCCAACAAAAAAGAGCCTGGAGTTTCAAAGACTAATTTTCTCATTTATTATACTTGAGGATCTATGTGAGGCTAAATAGTTGCCATGATCTCAATGCTCTCATCCTAATCTTTCTATTGGCTACTCCCTCACTTAGTTTCGTCGTTGTTTCATTGCTTTCTCTCATTTTTCCTCTTTCTTCTCCTCTCTCCCCTTCAATTTTTCTTTCATAGTGGCTTTTATATTGTTTAGTTTTCTTTTATAGAGTAGCTCTTTGTCCTCATTTTGCATTTTCTTTCATCATCTTGGCAGGTCACCATGGCAGAGCAAGGCAACATAGGTAAACATCAAACTCATGCATCCAAGGTATGCTATCTCATCTTCATTTTTGTACTTGTACTATGATCTAATTGATTATCAAACTTACATTTTGAGTCATTTTGTTGATCTCTAAGTCCAAATGCAAGACAACAACAAAGGTAAGTAGAGGTAAGTGTGAGTCCAACAAGGCCATGCTTCAAGAATAGTACCTACCTACTATGTAGACTCTCGTCTCCAAGGGAGCAAATACGTAAGCACTAAAACGTACACATGCCAACATGGTAGTTTGATGATGATTTGACAATCTGACTCATGACTCTTGAAGGTGTGAATTACACTTCTCTCAGCATTTTCACACTTGATGGTGCATCCTTTATCCTATTTAGCCCCTTGACCATCTTTTCCAACCTTCTAACTAAGTTCCAAGACCTTACACTTGTCAAAGAACCTTTTATATATCCTCACTAGAGGGTCGCCTAAGAGATCATAGGGTCCCTCAGGTGACTTGCCCCTTAAGTTGCAGGGTCACCTAAGTGACGTGCCTTAGCAAAAGGGGTGACCTAGTTCCCTGTTGTCTTTTGGCATGCGTGATTTCTATTAGGGTGAAAGTTTAGAGTTATGTCACACTTTGGGACAACTAAATGGTTTTGGTTGAAATCATTTGGCCCCAAAAAGCTTTAGATGAAATAGTTTCTCTTGAAATCACATGGCCCCTATGTGGCATAAAGAGTTTCACCTAAAACTTTTTCGGTCAAAATTTTTGAATCAATATAATTTGATTTTAAATTTAAAAAATATATGTATTTACATAGAAATTTTTAATTAAGAGAGTTTTGGCTGAAATTTTTTCGACCAAAATTGCCTATGTGGCATCCCATGTGGAAGCCAACCCCCTCTTTTTCAACAAATTCAACAAAAAATCAACATCAACTCTAGATTTCTCCAACCAAAGGGTATTTTCATGAAATTTTGAAAATACCCTTTTGTAGAGCTTGGAGTCTAGAATATATATTTTTATTATGAATTTTTTAAATTTATTACAAGTAGGTTATTATAATCAAACATAAGGCTAGTTAGAAATTAAAAAATAATATTAAAAATACCTAAAATTTAAAAAAAAAATATTACTATGACACACTAGAGGAGAGAATCCTCTCCAAGAGGGTATAATTTTTTAATAATAAAAAATTAGATAAAATTTGACGTCCCATCAAAACTATATAACGGTTTGAGTGAATTTAACTTTAAAAATAAATTATTAAAAAATAAATATTGATAAAAATTTAATTAATTTTCTCCATGCACTAGATTTTTAAGTTATATAAGTGAAAAGTTTCAAAGAAAAAAATAAATTTTGCTATATTTTTTGTGATATCCCATTGACCTCACTTTTTAAAAAAAATTAGTAATTAAAATTATTTTCTTAAATTTACAAAAAAAACTATATCCAACTACTTTTTAAAAGATTAAAAAAATTATAAACAAAAACTACATTAAGAGTTCTACATTTTATTAGTTTATATCATTTTAAAATTCAAAACATACATGTCACTTTTACGCGGTCCAAGTTGAAAAATTGTATTTGTGTTGGTCATTTCCTTTATAAAAGTGTGATATAGTTCTAAACTTTTACCCCTCAACTCAACCTAGTTTACTCCCATTTACTCACAATCAATCCCAATGATATCTTAATCAATCTCTTGTCCTCTCAACATAAGCCTCTCTAATCTTTCAATCAACTCTATAGTTCACTCCAATCAACCACACCTTTGTTGTTGCTTCCCAACCTATAAATACCCCTCTCCTCTCGTGTTTCAGAGGAGGGTAATTTTTTTATTTACATTATATCCCCCATAGTATTTTAATACTTGTACAGGACCTTGAGAGTCTTTTCCCTTTTTGTTATCAAAGCGTCAAAGCTTTAATCAATCCTAATTTCCCTTACATCCCTGTCATTTCCTATTATCAAGTGGAGGACCTAATTGATGCAATGAATGAGACAGATGATATTGGATCTCCAAGGACAAAATCCTAGCATCAACACCCATTATTCATTTATAGGTTGTGAGGCCTACCTTTTTCACTTCTGTTCATGAGACTATTTACAGTACTATTGTTATTACTTTTATGTTGGGGGACTATTGATCCCGGAATCTTGATTATTAAACCTAATTGATTTTTAAGAAAACAAATTGTGCAATGATAGATAGATCTTTGCTTTTAAGAGAATAATGAATGGATAATATTAGAAAGGGAACTTTAATGTGATTTCAGTATGTTTATATGGCAGTATGTGTTAGGAATGCATGTATTTAATTTGCTTCGGCTATGATATTTATATGTGGTATTAACTTCGAGATTGAGTGTGCAAGTATTTCTAATGAACCACAGATACAGGAGATCATTCCACACCCTATGTTGTATCCCTTGTGAAGCCGATCTAGTTCCACAAGGAACTAAGATCAACTCCATGTTTGGTGAAATGTTGTAATGTTGCATGAGGTCAAAGGGAATTAGGTCTACCCTCTTGTAAAAGTGAATTATGATATGTGTTGTAAGATTTGTTGTTTAAAATTTTATTTTTGAATTTTAAATTTTTGAGACCCTTTACTTGTGCTTTAACTTGACCTTGGGAGTCCTAACTAGGTTAAAATCAACCCTAGGTTATACCCCATGGGTCTAGGGACCCTTTTGGCTAGGATAACATTGGGATGACCTCCATATGGTCATTTTAACTTCACAGTGAAGTTAAGTGACGAATTTGGAGGTATGGGGAAAATAGGATGAGTGGAATCAACACTCAAGCCCATTTCCAAGTCATGGAATGACTCCATGATCCACCAATAATGGAGTGGTTTGTCTCTTTGTTCCTCATTTTTGGTGGGAGTCCCCCATAAAGAGGTGTGGTGTGTCACCCACTCCCTCTTTAATTTTTATTTTACTTATTTTATTTTATTCCTCCATGTGTTGGAAAAGGACTATGGTGGGGGACCTCATGAGTGGGGTTTTTTTTTTAATTCCATTAGGGATAGTGGATAAGGAGTGGGCTTAGTTTTTTAATGCCACTTGGGGATAAGAAAAATTGGGGAATTATTTTTAAAAAGGGGAGGAGGGAGAGTGTAAGGGGGTTGGATTATTTTTGAAAGAAGGAGAACTTGGAAGAGGAGACTAAGGGTGGAGCTCTTCATCAACTACATCCATAATAGGGCTTGTTAAGGTTAGTGAGCAAGTTTTCTCACCCTTGTATTTCCTGTTACTTGTTTGATGAATGTTGTTATGCAAATGTTGTCTATGTGGTATTTATGTTATTGTGGGGAATTTATTGGGTGTTGAAAGAGCTTCTTCCACTTGGAAGACAATGCTCATCATGTATGGGGTAGGGGAGGTGTGAACCTCCTCAAGTACATTCTTGTTCTTGGAAAATGGAAGCCTTGAGGGCATTTTTGTGATTTTTGAGCAAATGGTTATAAGGCTTGAGAGCCTAATTGTGATACCCCTGGGATTTTGTTTATATGGTTGGCTTGAGGCCATGAGAAAAGTTATTCTTGTTGGCTTGAGGCCGTGAGAAAATCTGTGATAAAATGTTGAGAAGTGTAACACTCTTGAGTTGAGTGAGTCTACTCCCCTACCCTCTTTAAACTCACCTTAGTTGAGTTTTCGTGTTGTGAGTATAGCCATGGGTGTTTGTGTCTTGTTTGCTGTTAATGTTGTTATTCAATGTTGTGAAGTGGTTTGGACTATTCTTCTTGAGTGTGTGGATGATCTCCCTAGCTCGGGGGTGACCCTCTTGCGGGTCTATGGTAGGGAGGAGAGCTAGATGACTGGTGTATTCTTTCCTTGTTTGTTTTGTAGATTTCTATTGAAGCATGTTGAAAGGAATGGAGGAATTTTCCTTGTTTAGAGAAAATGTTTCATTTCCCTTACTTGTAAAGAGAGCTTGGTCTCTTAAAGTTTCATCCTGGATGAATTTGTAGAGAAGAGATTTTCTTCCTCTATTTTTGTACAAATTGTTATTTGGGAGAAGAGAGTAATTCCTCCCTTAAAGTGTTTGTTAGTTGTGAATTTTACATTTGTTTTATACTTGTATAACAAAATTGTAAGTTTTGAAATTAGTGGTTGATTTAGACAAAGCTGTTAAAATTTATCCATTGTATTGTTTAGTGGAAATGTTACATTCAATAAATTATATAAGATGTAAGTTTGTCTTTTGGAAAAGAATTAAGATTTGATTTAAGTATGCAATAGAACTTAATCTAAAATGATTTACATGTCTGTTATATTGAATATTGAAGTGGAGGATTATTAATTATCTTGTATTTACTCTCAACCCTAATCCTTAGCTTTATATTGCATTGGAAAATACATTTGAAAAGATAAATTAAATTTTTACAATTATTTTCTGATTTTATACCAGTATAAGTTTATTAAATAAACTGAGATCCTGAAGAAATTACGAATTGGTAATGAGCCTATGACTTATGTATACATATATGTATATATGTATACATATATACATATATGTATACATATATATATGTATATATATATATGTATACATATGTATACATATAGACATATATATATACATATATGTATATATATATGTATGTATATATATATATGTATGTATATATATATGTATGTATATATATATGTATGTATATATATATAAACTGAGGATCTATAGAAAATTACGCATTGTAATGATTTTTTTTGCTAAAAATATATATAAATACATATATATATATTTATATATATATATTATTTAAATTAATAAAATAGCAAATGAGTTGTAGTAGAAATTCGCAGTTTCCATTGAATACACAGTCGAGGAACTCGTAAGTAAATATGGTGGGGTTTTAACCCCCACCAAAACTTCAAACAAAGAGGGTGTGGGGAGAGGCGGAGCCCCACCCACACCCCACGAAGTGAGATGTGGGTGGGGCTCCGCCCCTCCCCACACCCCCGCCTTCATGAAAGCCTCTGTGGCTTCCACACCTCCCACCCCTTGAGACCGCGGCCACCGTATAACCCGCGGCCTCCCTCTACTCTCCGCCATGCTTTGGCCGTCCTCCTCTGTCACTCACCGCGGCCACCATATGCCACACCACTACCACAGCCGATCCATCGCCCATGCCTTCCACTACCACCCCCTCTGCGGCCACCATAACCTCGCCCCTCCGTCAGCTTCTGTGGCCCCAACTCCAGAGTGCCTCCATCGCCGCTGCCGCTCCATTGTTCCCTGCTACACACTTCAAACACAAGAAAAAAAAGAGGTTAGGGTTAATCAGTGTCTAGGGCATGAGGTTTAATATATAACAAAACACTCTGATTTTTGAGTGGAGTTTAACCTTAAATAATAATTAAGCAATATTATATATATATATATACATGTAGGTATATATATATAGATATATATATGTATATATATGTATATATATTAAATGTTAGTAAGGTGTGGATACACTTACATAAGAAAATTCATTTATTTATATATTTGTATATATATATATATATATATATATATATATATATATATATATATATATATATATTGATTTTATATGTGCACTTAACTAAAAATATATATATTTATCTTTATACAAATATATATATATATATATATATATATATATATATATATGTATTGTTTTTAAATATGAAAATTTATAATTGATCATAGCACTTATTTTATTTAAACAAATTGTGAGAGGCAGATTTGGGAATATATATTTAAAAATATTGAACGTTAAATTATATCTTTTAAATAGTTTGATCTGTAAAATGATTGTGAGTTCAGAGTTTATTAAATGCCAAATGAATTACCATGGTATTGAAAACAAATTATCTTAATAAATAAATAATAATAATAAATAAGTAAACAATTAAACGAGTAATTAATTAAAACAATTTGATAGAGGAGAAAATGCATGTCAATATTGAAATAGACTGAGAAAACCAATTAGGGGCCAACTAATTATCAAGTAAATTTAAACGCTGAAATTAAAACTAACGAAATGTAGTGAACATCATCAAGCAAAATAGTAAGTCCAGCATAGAGAATGCACTCGTGTGTGAAATATTCCGTTAACAACAGTATCATTGACACCTTAAACATACGCAACCAAGCACGCTTACGCGTGCGAGGGGGTTTTCATAGTAATAAAGAAAAATTTTAATAGTTCGTATCATGACCACATGATGTATGTGGACATGACACGCGTAAATGCGTGTTGTGACCGCATGGGAAATGTGGGCATGACATAAGTTCTTTTTGCTTTGAAAAGGTAGTTTAGAGTAGTAATTAACAAATTCTCTTACCCTTAAGGAAGTAAAATTCTTGTTTTTCTCTTGGTTAGATTGGATTTCATTGCTTCGCTAGTTCTAGATTCTATAGATGCATTTTTCTTTCATTACAGTAATTCACATCCAAAAATAAACCATAAAATATCAAAACATTACAAAATTGCATCTAGAAAAAACTCATTTTAGATTTGCACCCATAAGAGATTTCAGTTTCATGAATGTAGTAATTAGATCATATTTTATAGTTGGGAGAAATACAAAAAGAAAAGTTGCATTCATTTAGTATAATTGCATTTAAAAAACTCATCAAACTTTGAAAACATCAAACAAATAAGTAAGCTCTCAATTTCATCACGAGGCACACAACTTTCAATTCACATAAAAAGGAAATCCCTCAATCCCATCATGAAGCACACAACTTTTAACATTCAATCATTCAGTCAAATGAGAAAGCCCTCAATCCCATTACGAGGCACACGATAAATTCAACATTCAATTCAACAACATTCAACAAAGAAGAAAGCCCTTGATTTCATCATGAAGCATGCAACATTTAAGACTTAAATAAAATAAAGACAAGACTTTTGTCTTCTTCAACTCAACATTCACACTCAATGTGTCCTAGAGTGAGAGAAGATTGAAATAAAGAAATCTTAGAAGAGATCAAGGAAAACCCTATAGAAGAACAATCCCAAGAACAAGCAAAAATATTGAGGTAAATTAAGCAACAAAACCAATAAAGACAACAAAGAGAGGAGCTCCATAATGGAAAACTTAGACTCCTTAAGGAACTCATTAAGTTAGAAGAATGAATATTAAACATGTTTCACCTCTTTGCAACAAAAGGATTAAACAGGATAAGAGCAAGTGATCTTTTGGGTCATATATGAATAACAATGCCAATTCAATGTCTTTGCCAACAATAATTAAACCATGAGAATCACAACCATGAACCATGCACACAAACAACATAATTTCCATCCACAACATTCTACTTCCCCACAAACAAAACAACCCTTCAGTCCCACCACCATTCGACTGGCTCCTACCACGAGAGTGGGAGTGACCGGGTGGGTGCCTCCAACAAGGGTGCTAATGCAAAGTGCACAACAAAAGCGAACAAAATAGATCAAACAGATCAACGCATACACATCACTTGGCTTGTTGTCATTGGTTCATATGCACCGACTCACCATTACACTTGGTCACTACTTGTATCAACCGTGAACTCCTTGTTCATCCTCCCAATATGTCAATATACATTGACTCCATTGTGACTTCAACTTTCGACAGACTCCTGCGACCTCTCACCACCAGTCTTGACTTCCACCTTTCAACGAACATGCATTCCTTGGTTGATGCGCTGATAGTCCCAGCTCCTTCAATGAGACTTACTCCACAGTCGTCAACTCACAAATCCCTCCTAGTGAACCTCTGTTGTTCTTCGTTCACTGACGAGGCATTTACCATCAGCCACCTAGGGTTTTCTACGATGATTCTCCAATGCACAGTACCTTCTTCAAACCCTAGCACATACAAAATGCTAGGTAAACTATTGTGCGCGACCCACAATCTGGAACATCTGCGCCATCAAAATAATGAAACAAACAGGAAACAAAAATAAATATATATACAATGAAGCCATTCCACTGATTTCGATAGAAACCTTATCAGTGGAATGCTTCAAATCGACATACTGCAGCAATGGAAAAATAGAAGGGAAAGAAAACTACACTATGCAATTTTGTATTTACAAAGGATGGGAAACAAAATTGGCAACACAGAAATAGTTTGATTCTCCTTAACAATGCTTGATTACATTCAATCGATCTGACTATAATACTAATCATCATGCCTGATCCTGTTCCTTTCTCTGGGTTTTATAGATTCACCCAAAAGAACTAAAACCCTATTCCTAGTGGCTGGGAGCAAAACTAACTGACTCCAAGTCGCTGGGAGAAAACCCACCATCTTATTTTAATTTGACAATTACAACCTAAGTACTTGGGGCCTACAAATCGAAATTACATGCATTGGTCGAATAGACCTTATTACAACATGATTTAAAACAAAACATGAACTTAAATAACTTATGTTAGGTGCCCCTGCACCATACTCTCGGGGTTTAAAAGAACTCAAGTTCCTTGAGGAACCAAGTCTGAAATGTTAACCCCATGCTTGATGATGTCTTCCTCGCTCATCCAAGTGGCATCCTCATCAGGTAAACCATGCCATTTGACCAGATAATGCTTGTAGGTTTTATGCCTAGTCTTCTTCTGAACCTTTGTGTCCAGAATACATTCCAACTGAACTGGTTGGCTGGGTGGAAGATTAGAAATCCATTATGCATCTTCTGTGCATGTCTCTGTTGTATTGGCTCCGTTGAACGGAAACAAATCTACCACATTGAAAATGGGTGATATTGCTAAACCTGGAGGAAGTTCAATTTCGTATGCATTAGGCCCAAATTTGTGTACAACCTTGCATGGACCTATCTTCTTCATAAGAAGTTTTGTGAGCTGCCCTTTCAAAAGTCTTTCCTTCTTCAAATATGCCATAACTAAATCCCCAACTTTGTATTGGACATCCCTTTTTTCTGATCAGCTCTCTCTTTGTATTTCCCTGTATTCTTCTGTATAGTTTCTCTGATAGCACCATGGATATCTTTCATACTGACTGCAAAATCTTCTCCTTGTGCACTCCTTTTCTCCATGTTCTGGAGATCTCTCAACTCCAAAATTCCCCTGGGATGAATCCCATATACAACTTCAAAAGGACTCTTTCCTATGCTCCGATTGACAGAGTCATTATATGCAAATTCTACTTGTGGGATGATCATATCCCATGCTTCTCCATGATGTTTAGTCAAACACCTCAAAGGATTACCTAGGGATCTATTCACCACCTCAGTTTGTCCATCCGTCTGAGGGTGATATGCAGATGTGAAAGACAACTGGGTGCCCAATTTCTTCAACAGTGTCCTCCAAAAATGACCCACAAACTTGGGATCTCTGTCAGTAACTATGTTCAATGGTAAACCATGTATTCTAACTATTTCTTTGAAGAAAAGACCAACAATATGTGAAGCATCATTAGTACATTTACATGGCACAAAATGAACCATTTTACTAAACCTGTCAACAACCACAAATACACTATCAAATCCCTTTTGAGTCTGGGGAAGACCCAAAACAAAATCCATACTAATGCATTCCCATGGCCTTTGAAGAATTGGAAGTGGTTGATAGAGACCTGCATTTGATGAAGTTCCTTTTGCTCTCTGGCAAATGTGACAATTGTCTACAAATTTCTTGACATTTGTTTGCATCTTAGGCCAGAAGTAAAGCCTCCTCACTTGTTCCAACATCTTGTCCAATCCAAAATGACCTCCAAGACTACCACAATGTTTCTCTTTTATGATGTTCTCCCTCATGGAACACCTAGGCACACACAGTTGGTTGCCTTTGAACAGTAGCCCTTGCTGTAACAAATATTCAGAAAAATTAGAATGATAAGAGTCTGAAAATTGTGAACAAACTGCATATATCTCATTGAAGTCCTCATCATCCTGGTACATATCTTTGAGAGAATCCACTCCCACACTTTGCAACTGGATTTCCTGTATAGTGCATACTCTTCTGCTCAAAGCATTTGCCACTTTGTTGGCTTGTCCCTTCTTATGTTTAATGGAAAAAGTATACACTTGAAGTTGTTCAACCCACTTCATATGCCTGTGATTTAGCTTCTCCTACGAATTCAGAAAACTCAAAGCATGGTTATCAGTATAAACAATGAACTCCTTGGGCAAGAGATAATGTCTCCATTTTTTCAGTGCTTGAACCATTGCATACAATTCCAGATCATATGTAGAATATTTTCGTTTGGCATCATTCAGCTTTTCACTAAAGAAAGCAATAGGTCTGCCTTCCTGACTTAAGACAGCACCAATGGCAAGGTTACTGGCATCACATTCCATAGTAAACAACTTATTAAAATCAGGCAAAACCAAAATGGGTTTCTCTGCTATTTTCTATTTGAGAATCTCAAAAGATTCATCTGTTGCTCTATTCCAAACAAACTTACATTTCTATCCTCCTTTTATGGTATCCAGAATGGGTGCACAGACATGACTGAACCCTCTTATGAATTTCCTATAAAGTGTTGCTAACCCATGAAAACTTCTTACATCACTGACCATTTTGGGTGCTGGCCAAGATATAATAGCATTTACCTTCTCTGGATCCATTTTAAAACTACCCTGGGATATCACAAATCCAAGGTATGTGAGTTCTTCCTTCATGAAGATACTCTTCTCCATATTGATCATTAGTTTCTCCTCATGCAACTTCTTCAACACATGTTCCAAATGCTGCAAAAGTTCTTCCTTTGTCTTGCTGAAAACCAGAATATCATCAAGATAGACAACAACAAATTTACCAATAAAATCTTTCAATACCTCATTCATTAGACACATAAAAGTACTTAGAGCATGGGACAGACCAAATGGCATCACCAACCACTCATAGATACCTTCATTAGTCTTAAAGGTTGTCTTCCATTCATCCCCTTGTCTAATCCTAATCTGATGGTATCCACTCTTGAGATCAATTTTAGAAAAATATCGAGCTCCACCCAAACAATCCATGAGGTCCTCTATTCTGGGCATAGGAAACCTATATCTAATGGTGATCTTATTTATGGCCCTTGAATCAGTGCACATCCTCCATTTGCCATCCTTCTTGGGAGCTAAAACTGTGGGCACAGCACATGGACTAAGACTTTTCCTCACCAAACCCTTATCCAATAGTTCTTGTACTTGTTTAGCAATCTCCTCATTCTAGTTAGGCGTCATTTTATTAGTTTATTTGGTAATGTGGATCCTAGGATGAAGTCAATCTGATGACTTATGTCTCTCACAGGGGGTAGTACATTGGGCATATCCTCCACCATGATACCCTTATACCTGTCTAACAATTCCTACACTTCCTTCGGGACCTTTTCCTTGTTGTTTTTAGACAAATCAGAACTGTCTTTAGGTTTCAAAATCAGAGCATACCCCTGGGTTCCCTCTTCTTTCAGAGTATGGAGAAACTCTTTCCCACTTATTAACATGATACTTGAGCCTACATTCTTGTCTACACCTTCTGGTAAAGGATCCATCTTATACTGTCTACCATCCTTAGTGATCACAAAGGAATTAGATTTACCATCATGTTGGGCTTGTACATCATACTGCCAAGGTCTACCTAATAGTAAATGGCATGCATCCATGGGAATTATATCACACAAAATCTTATCCCCATATTCCCCTATCTGAAATTCTACCCAAGCTTGTTCATCAACCAAGACTTGCTGCCCTTTGTTCAGCCATGACACTTTGTATGGACTCATATGTGGCAATCTTTTCAAATTCAGTTTCTCTACCATTTCTACTAAAACTAAATTTTTAGTGGAGCCAGAATCAACAATTACCTTACAACTTTTGCCGAAAACTTTACACAAAGTTCTGAATAGTGTTTTCCTCTGCGGTGTTTCTTTGTTTTGTGGTACCTTCAACATTGTTCTTCTCATCATGAGACTTTCTCCATCTTGTGCTAGAGCTACACTTCCCATAGGTGAAGTCACACTCTGACAATCTTCTTCTTGAATCAGCTGGCTCCTTCTCTCTCCTCCACGAGAGCTTGAGGCTTTCTCCAGACACCTACCTGCTGTGTGCCCAATTTGGTTACAATTATAACATCTTCCTGTGAAGACATCAAGACCTCTACCTGGTCCACCAAATCTACCTCTCCCATTGGGTCTCCTTCCTCTGAAACCCTATCTGGAACTAGATTCTCCACTACGTTCTTGCTGACTAGACTCCCCTTGATTCTTCTAAAACTGATTTCTGCCACCAAAACTATTTCTGCCTCTGGAATTCCTTCCACCTCTGCCTCTGTTCTATTGTTCTCCTTTTCTTTTCTGCTTCTCTTCTACTCTCAGTGCCACCTGGAAACACTTGTCCACGGTTTCTGGTGTCAAGATGGTGATCTCGTCTTGTATACTATACTTTAGGCCATTAATATACTTGGCAACTCTTCCTTTCTCATCCTCAGCATGCCCACACCTTAGGGACAATTTATGAAATTCCTCTATATATGTGGATACATTCATATCCTTCTACCTAAGGTTCTGCATTTTTCTGTATATCTGCACTTCATAATCCGCTGGTAGGAACTGAGCCTTAATCCTTTCTACCATCCAACTCCAGGATGAGATCATGCTCTTGCCACTCTTCACCCTTTCTCCCTGGGTGTAGTTCCACCACGTGAGTGCAGCGCCCTTCAATTTTGTCTTTGGAAACCTGACTCTTCTATTCTCCAGTAGCTCCTTGTACTCGAAGTAGTTGTTCAAAGCCTCGACCCATTCGATGACTTCTTTTGTGTCCATCTTTCCTGGTGCAGGAGCACCTACCTGACAGCTAGCCTCCATGAGGCAGTTAGTTGTTTTAGGTCTTGTTAATGTTTCCAAGAAGGTCTGATAAGACCAATGCATGTAATAAGGTCATGTTGACCATACTTTACTATTTTTAGCTAGTTTGTTAAGACAGCTGTTATGCTGTAGGTCCGGTTGGATCTCCCAGCCGCCTGGAGAGATTTCCCAGCCGCTTAGAGTCGGGTCAGTAGTACTCGCAAGAGATCCTATTTATGCATGAGGATCAGTTGGTTTTAGACATAGATGTTTGAGGAGTTAGATTGCAGAGAGTGAGACAGAGTACTGTATTGCATCTTTTGAAATCAATAAAGATCCTGTTTGTGTTCATTTTCTATTTGATCTCCATTGTGAAATCGATTTGCTGTTTTGGTGGTTTCATGGATTCGCTGATCCATTCCACCGGTTGATTCGTCGAATCGGTGGAATGGCTATGTACAGTAGTTTAGGAAGTAGTTTGCTTTTTCTGTTTGTTCATGTGCATGTTTGCAGGATCGCAATCAAGAGGTGTTGAGGACCCTAGCATGGGTATGTGCTAGGTCGTGCTGATAATTAGAGTCTGGAAGATCGCCCTGAAAGCGGATTGGGTCACCTCAGGAGGTTCGGTGGATCGAAATTCGCTAAGGTTGGGAAAATCCATCACAACGGCATCATCAGGATATTTCTGTGTATATCCTGCAGTTACTTCGGGCGTCATCCGAGTAGATGGAGGTGAGCATGATGCAATCGTTTGCATAAGGTGAATGTGTTTTGGGGTGATCATCATCAGGTGTTGCCGAGGAGGAGCGTATCGGCATAAGGTAGAAGATCGGGTTGATAAAACCATCGCGGGCCGATAATGTTAAGTTTGGCCGACAGCAGGATATTGAAGGAACTGCATGTGACGTCATCGTCATCAGGATAATCGTCATCAGGATATCGGGGCAGCAGGATATTGAAGGAGCTGCATATGACGTCATCGTCATCAGGATAATCGTCATCAGGATATCGGGGTGACGTAAGCATCGAAGGAAGGGTGCATGAGGTTGTCGTCATCAGGATATATGGAAGGAACCGGATGTTCTATATCCTGCTGATGAACATGATGTTGAACATCATGATGATGAAAATAGAGGTTGGCGGTAAGATGAACAGTGAACATCAGGAGGATGTTTGCACTTGCCGAATGTGATGATGCTGCCGATAGCCGGATATGATGATGCTGCTGACAGGCGAAGGGGCGAAGGTTTGTCTGCAGGAGGATATCGGTCGGCAGAGAAAATATGATGATGTTGACAGTGTTAAGGAAAACATGATGATGATGATGGGTTTTAGACATACATGTTGTATGTCAAGGTTTTAGTGTGGATGCCTCTGCATCATTTCCACTGAACATCAGAATCTCCATTCTTGATTTAGACGATTCCTTAGCAAGTGATTTTATGGCCTCCAGAAATTGTTTCTAATCTGCAGATATATTTGCCTGTCCTGGGGTTGTTTCCTCTTCCCCATCTTCTTCTCCATCAGACTCCTCGTCTGGTTTCCTGCCTTTTCCCAAGGTCTTCAACTCAGCCTAGAGTGCTTCCTTGACTCCAATCTTGATCATATCCTCCATCTCCTTGAATTTCTTGGCCACTTCGGTGGTCATCCCCTTCAGTGGCATCTCGCTAGCCCCTCCTTCACTTTCTTTGTCTGACATAAACATTCACAGACAATGCCAACACTTGATGCAGACCTTTTGCTTGCTCTGATACTAACATGATGCAGAGCGCACAATGGAAGCGGACAAAACAGATCAAACAGATCAACCCATACACATCACTTGACTTTTTGTCACCGGTTCATATGCACTGACTCACCATTACACTTGGTCACTGCTTGTATCAAAGGTGAACTCCTTGTTCATCCTCCCAATATGCCAATATACATTGACTCCATTGTGACTTCAACTTTCGGCAGACTCCTGCGACCTTTCACCACCAGTCTTGACTTCCACCCTTCAGCAAACTTGCATTCATTGGCCGATGCGCCGATAGTCCCAGCTCCTTCGGCGAGACTTACTCCACAGTCGTTGACTCACAGATCCCTCCCAATGAACCCCCGTTGTTCTTCGTTCATTGATGAGGCATTTACCATCAACTGCCTAGGGTTTGCTACACCGATTCTCCAATGCACAATCTGCCTTCTTCGAACCCTAGCACATACAAAATGTTAGGCGAACTATTGTGCACGACCCACGATCTAGAACATTTGCACCGTCGAAACAATGAAACAAACAGGAAATGAAAACAAATATATATACAATGAAGCCATTCCACTGATTTCAACAGAAATATTATCAGTGGAATGCTTCAAATCGACATACTGTAGCAATGGAAAAATAGAAGGGAAAAAAAACTACACTATGCAATTTCGTATTTATAGAGGATGGGAAACAAAATTGGCAACACAGAAATAGTTTGATTCTCCTTAACAATGCTTGATTACATTCAATTGATCTGACTACAATACTGATCATCATGCCTGATCCTGTTCCTTTCTCTGGGTTTTATAGATTCGCCCAGAAGAACTACAACCCTATTCCTAGCAGATGGGAGAATGATTCCAAGCGGCTGGGAGCAAAACTAACTGACTCCAAGCGTCTGGGAGAAAATCCACCGTCGTATTTTAATTTGACAATTACAACCTACGTACTTGGGGCCTACAAATCGAAATTACATGCATTGGTCGAATAGACCTTATTATAACATGATTTAAAACAAAACATGAACTTAAATAACTTGTGTTAGGTGCCCCTGCAGTAGGTGCAGTGTCATTTGTTGCATTAAGGTTTGACTTACTCGCATTGTACTTGGGTCAATTCTGAACATCTCAACCTCTTGCACAAAATGAAAAAACAACCATAAATAAACATAGAAAAACTTTTCTAACACAAATTTGAATAGCACAAACTCAATTAAAAATTAAATACAAATACATGTTGGCACAATCATAGAGCTTGAAAAATTGCATCTTTTTCTCAACACACACTCAGAAAAAAAATTGCAATAATGGAATGGAAAGCACAATTGTATAAAATGATATTAAACTTTCAAACCCTTACCATATAAACCCCCAAACTTGCCCTTTAGACCAACCACAATTCTTGCACCATAAAATAAATGATAAAAGAATTGCACTCTAGACCAACCACACCTTCTACACAAAACAAAGAAAATACAACCATAAATGGATACAGGAAAACCTCTCACACATAACTAAACAACATGGACTCCAACAAAAATTAAGCACAAATGCATGTTAGTATAATCACAGAGCTTGAAAATTTTTCATCTTTTGCTTGCAATTTCAGCCCCATGTGTGCCATTTAAGCCTCCTACAAGCTTCCATATTTTGCATTCATGTCTACTATGGTAGTGCAAACTATGACACATGATATGAAAAAAACTTAAACAAAAACATTAATTTAATAAGTTGGCCACACAACATTTATTTGATGCACTGGCCACTAGACAAGTTGCACACAATATGCATACATATAAATATTAGAAAACAATTTTATTTTTTCCTACATGACATTTGATTGGCTCTAGTTTTTTTTTTTCCTTTTTTTTGTTGATTAAACTAGCACTTGCATCTTTAAGAAGTGCAAGGGTTTCACCGATAGAAAAATATTTATATTAGTAACTTAGATGCGTTAATTATGATTTGATATTTTTACATCGCAAAGATTTAATCTTTGGAAGATTTGATTTTTCACATTATTGATTTCCAATGACCCCACCGTGAAGATATTTGATTTGTTGGAAGATTTGTTTTTTCACATTATTGATTTTTGGTGACCTGAAAATGGTTTAATAGTGAGTAAAAAAGTTATTTTATGGTATGACACAAGTTTTCAAAGAAGGCTAACAATATAAACTATCAGCGAAAAATAAAAAAACCTACTAGCAAAATTAAAACACATCAATCAACATGCCACAAACTAATTAGAATTAGAAAACAAATTTTAAAATATCAAACTTTAAACCAATTTTAAAAATTTGATTTATTTTTCTAGTACACAAACCCCCATGCAAATTAATAATGCAAAAAGTGAATCCAATGTAGAGGAGTGGACCCAATTGGTGAGCATGTTCAATAGGTGTGATAGTATTTGTGTATTTAAGGCCCAATATTTTAAAAGTTTAGCACTAGTAGTTGTGACTTTAAGGTTGTTAGTGTTACTATAACTAGCACTTGCACCCATAGGAGGTTCAAGGAATACGTCGAAAGGAACAACGAACGAGTTTAGAAAATTTTCCGGCGTGAATTTTTTTACGGCGTGAGACAATTCCGAGCACTATAATGCTCACATATAAAAGCCTATCGACTAATTATTTATAATTGAATAAATTGTGCTCATTAAATATAAAAAGCAATCAATCATGTGATGCCACATCAACACACCAACAAAACATGACTTAATGCACACCTATGGTCCACCCTTTTTTGGGGGGGAACTATTTGACACCTCAACAAAAAGTGTGCTGATGTGGCATCATATTTGATGATGTGGTCCTGAAACCTTAGTTATAAGCCTTGCCAAATAATTTGCTGTAAAAATTTTGGAGTGATTCGAAATTGCCATGATTATATACCCTGAGTTGGCATGTTGGTGAAAAACTTGTCCTCTTTTAAGGGAGGTCACAAGTTCAAATCCTGCAGAGGGTAGGGTATGTATACCTCATATTGAAGTACAGTTAGGTGCCTCCTCCTTCAACACCAATGGGAGTATGAGGTAGTCCCATATGCTACAAGCCACCTATAAACTAGATAGTGAGGCATCATGGACTATAAAAGGATTCCATTTCCATTTCTCCCCTATCCCTGGGTATGGCGGGGACCAACATGATATTGAATGGTGAATAAAGATTTTTATAGTGCGTGGCTTACAAAGACAAGCAAGCTTAGTCTTGCAATTGGAGGAACCACCACTTTTATGCTTTTTATAGGACCGAGTAGCCCCTTCGTTTACGCATTGTAAGTTTCACGCCAAAGGTGACCCACGTTAAATTCTTCGCTTCCAAATTTTTCCTTCCATTCAGACGGACAAACTCTGTGTGGCATAAATGCGAAAAAACGCATTTCATAATGCATGACGGAGATTTTGCCACGACATTGACGAGGTCCCATTTTGTCATGGCCGACGACACAAATGAGAAAAGGGCGTCAGCCGACTGGACTGATGCGCATGGGCCCAAGTCCAAGGCAAGGCATGCGGAAAACTAACGCGGTCGAGTTGAAGTCGTATATAATCAATGCCCTGCTATTTTGGTCCTCATTCCCAACTTAGGGCATTCAAATCCAGCCAAGCCGCAGTATCTGTCTTCCTGTAGCTCAGCCTGGTTAGGGTTTGTACGAGTCTGTTAGATGGGGAAATATGTGGAGATGTTAGATCTGGGCGTCAGGATCGCTGCCCGCTTCCATTCTCATTGCCCGCAGACGGCTCGATTGTATTATCATCCTCCTCATCACACGCCCAATGATGGTGATTTCAAGCCCAAAAGTGAGGCAGCTTGTGGAAGTGGAGAGAGAGGCGATTGTTCTTCAATGGCAGCCGCGGAGGCAGTCGAGATGGTGTGCACATGTGCCTGTACTTAGCCTGAGCACGAATTTTGAAAGGGAAGGGCACAGAATTTGTCCCTGATCCCCAATTTTTTTTAGTTCCTCTTCATTTTTTGTTTTTGTTTTTGTTTTCGATCTCGGTTGATTTAAACCTACCAGCAGACTTTATCGCTTAAATCTAATGCTCGTTCTGTTGTCTGTCATCTCGATAGATTTTTTATTTTCTAGCTTGCCTGATCAGGGTTAACATTTTCACATTTTAGAAATAATCTCACGGTGGCAATATTTTAAAAAAATTACAAAGAAACGCCAATCACGCCAATCAAAACCTAAGAAAATTTACAGTAGAACAGATTGGTTTTATTTGTAAACGCCAATCCAATGCCAAAATTCACATTTTCACATTTTTTATTTTCTAGCTTGCCTGATCAGGGTTAACATTTTCACATTTTAGAAATAATTTCAGTGGCAATCTTTTTAAAAAATTACAAAGAAACGCCAATCACGCCAATCAAAACCTAAGAAAATTTACAGTAGAACAGATTGGTTTTATTTGTAAACGTCAATCCAATGCCAAAATTCCGAACCTATATCTGTACGGACTTAACAAGCAGACGATTCGAACTGTGCACCAATTGAATGCTTACAACATGAGATCACGGGAAATTCTTCTACCGTCAGACGAAAGCAACAAATCACTAAAAGGTAAAAGCTGTTTTTAAATATTGTATTAAGCTTAATAACACAGAGATTAAGGTGGTTTTTAAAAGCTCGCAACCAAGCCGGTTGAAACTTTATGACCAAGTTTCAGATTAAGTCAAACCTTGCGTATTACCTGTAACCCAAAAATGTTTATACAGTTGGTCTGTCTTCGTTAGCATTCATTGTAACGTGTTGAGTGTTTTTCTTTTCAACTTCTTAAGAATTAAATTTTTTAAATAAGATAAATTATTCTTGTAATTAGTATAGAAATCTTAAATCGATCTCCTTTTTTTAAGGATTTTATACCAAACCCACAGGGGTATCCGTTCCACCAAATATGGGGCATCCAAATACGTTGAACCCTTATGGTGTTGGGGCCTTGCAATCAACAAGACTTGATCCCTAGTGGGCTCATTTAAAGCCATCCAACTTCACCAGTTAGTCAAAAACCCATTGAAAAATAAACTTATTTAAAAAACGATTGTTATTTTATTATTTGAGAATTATTTTATTTTCTCTATATAGTTTATATTATTTTTATTTAGAAAAACTATTTTTTATTTATTTAAGAATTATTATATTTACTTAAAAATTATTTTATTTTACTCTAGAATTTATTTATTTTTTTATAATTAAGCACTGCCATACGGGGCAGCTCCTTATATTAACCATTGAAAAAGAAACATTACAGAGATTTGGAGCTGCTATTATAGAGCAGCAATGAGCAACATTGCTACACTCACAACAGCAAGCCTCTCCAATTGACTTGGGGAGATCAGGTCCCCATAGTGGCTAACATAAAATAAAAGGGTTTCCACGTTTTGTCTTGGGGTGCCAACCCTGAAAAGAAGCAGGGTCTACCTGGTTACACTGTTAGAAAGAGACAATGCTGCATCAAAGAAGCCAGCAATGAAACCTTCGGGCGATTGATGGGGAAAAGTAACACAGTCATGAAGTTACTTGCCCCCAGAGCTGTCAATCTTTTGCAAATCCGCGTCCAAAAAAGATTACTCTAGAATTATTTTATTTATTTAAATTTTATTTTATTTATTTAAGAGTTTTAATTTTTCAAATTAATGTTGTCTCTAAATTTTTAAAAAATAAAATAAAACTATCATAGAACACCTCCACACATATATTCTTTAAAAATAATTTATTTTAAGAAATAAATTAATTAATTTATGAACTGCTACAAATTAGATTACACTTTCTCTTTTCCATCCACTATTTGTGCTGATTTAATTTACATCCAAACGATGACAAGCATATCTTAACTAGTATGTTTAGAATCAATATAAATTAAATGTTAAACAATAATAATATTTTAAACCATAACAATATGAAACCATAAAAGAGATGTATTTGGGTCAATGTATCTTAATGTAACTTACATCTAATGCAATGAAATAAAATACTCTTAAGATAAGCTCACATTACATAAAATTCCTTAAGGGAGGAACCAGGTCTTAAATTTGATAGTTGTGTAGTTATATTTATGCATTTTAGTTGTAAAATATAATTGAAATTTTGAAAAGACCGTGTCATATGAAAGGAGAGATTTTGGATAAACTGTCAAAATTTATATAGGATTATGATGATATATATATTTGGTTTTTATATAATTTACTTTTACTAAAATATGTCATAGTATTTTAAAGGTACCATTCAATAGATAATTGTCATAAAAAAATTGCTTCACAGGCAAGGTTGACTGTGAAATTTAAGCCCTGGGAGGAACTATAACAAGAGATTTTCCACTACTATCTTTATTATTATAAGAAGAAAAAGCCCACTATTTATAATGATTTTATGTTTATGTATGTTTCTTTATATAGTTTTTAATTTAATAGGTTTAGATTTAGAATTGTCAAGAGATATTGGTTTGAGATGTCTATATTGAATTTGTCACATAGGTTAGACAAATACCTTTATCTTTCAATATCTTATAGATAAATGTATTAAAGATATATATGCTAATTTGTAATATAACTTCTATAATAGCTAATATAACTATACAATAATATATATCTAATTCTATAGGAAAATTAACCTTTTTCTATGTTAATTCGGGCTAATTCAATGAAAGCACACAAGTGGAGCGCAAATTAACTTACATTAAAATGCTATATCAAAATATTAACTATATTTTTAGGAAATTAAGTATAATGGAGAGATGTACTCAACTCTAGAAATAATGATTGAAGATAAATCTAGTATCGAACCAAAACTCCCTACCCCAAGACTAGAAAAGAATATTCTATGTATGTACATCACCTCAAAATTAGAATAATTTGTTAAATTTGTAATGGGTCAATCTTTTGGCTCTAGATCAATTTTGCAAGTGTGTATATGTCCTCTACTAGCAAATCTAGTCTAGTACAATGTGCACTCTTGCTTTCTAACTCACTGAATTTTCTAGCTTTCTTTGATTGGCAAGGATTGGTGGTGTTTTAAAATATCTTGGGGAGATTGTCAAGTTGCTAGGATCAAGTTCTCCTAGGTCAATCCTCTTATTGGATCAATTTTATGGTCATGAAAATGATGGGTATACAATAGGTAAGCATGCAAGTGATCTAAATGTTTATTTTGATGCAATATTTTAATTCTTTTTAGTGCTCCAATTGAATTGGTCCTAGAAAGATGAGAATGACAATGATAGATACTTAGATGTGATTGGATGATAAATAAATGCACATTGAATACAAAGTGAATGCATTTAAATACCACTACATAACAATAAATTATGAAAACATTTACTAAGTCAACTCATGGTAGGAATGACAAAAAATTAAATTTTAAAATTTGAATTTCAAGGGTCAATTTTGTATAGTGCAGAATTGATCATGCGCTAGAAGATTGGCCCAAAATAATGAAATGCTAGTATTCATGCAAGGAATAAATGTCTAGGCATGAGGAGTGTAATAAATGTTGTGTATGTAAATAAGTGTAGATTCATATAAGATATGGTCGATTTTAGTAATGTATGCAAATGGAGAAGGGTGATGTATTAGGGAATGAGCCCATATTTGTACAAGATTGTGTCAATTGTCAACATGTCATTTTAATAAGTTATTCCATCAAAATAAGCTCAAAATTAAATGGGAATTAGCATGGGTATGCAAATTTCACCATTATATTTCGCCCCAACTTTGAGGTGCATGTCAATCTTTGGAACAATCTTTGATGGATTATAGGGAAAAGTTGAAACCTGTCACACTTTCAGCGAAATAAATAGTTTCTATAGAAAGGGTTCCACCCGGAACCATGTAGCACTTATGTGGCATTGCGTGGCATGAATAATTTCGGGCGAAATAATTTTGCCCGAATTTTAAAAATATATAAAAGTATATTTAGATTTTTTAAAATGTGTTTATTTACATTGAAGGTTCCGCTCGGAACTGTTCCGTCCAAAATTGTCTATGTGGCATCCTGTGTGGAAGTCAACCCTCCCTTTTACAACAAATTGAACAAAACTTCAAGTTCAACTATAAATTTATCCAACCAAAGGGCATTTTCATGAAAATTTAAAAATACCCTTTGGTAGATGTCGAAGTCTAGATCTTAGAAATATATTTTTTTTATATTTTGATAAGTTTCATTAGGATTATTTTTAAATTTATTGCAAGTGGGTTATTATAATCAAACATGCAACTGATTAAAAATTAAAAATAAATAGGAAAAACATATTCAAAAATTTTGAAAAATATATAGTTCACTAGAGGAGAGAATCCTCTCCAAAAGGGTATTTGTTTTTTTTTTTAATTATATATTGTAAAAAAATTGATGTCCCATGGAAACTACTCTATTCTAATTAAAATTGACTTTAAAAATTTACAAAAAAAAATTATCAAAAATTAATTTTTTTCCCTGCACTAGATATTGGAGTTGGCTAATTAGGAAAAAAAATTAATTTTTCTATATTTTTCTTGATGTCCCATCGATGTCATTTTTTTCAAAAAAATATAGCATTTAAAATTCATGATGAAAAGGGTAAATCATAAAACACACAATAACAGAAATTGCACACAGAAAATAGAATGATATTTTATTAATATGGACAAAACATTACATTACAAAAGCTCAAATACAATCAGAGGATGAATCCCCTACAGGCTACAACACATTACAGCTTCCTCTCTCAAGACTCTAGAATCTTCAGCCAAATCAACTAAGGTTTATAATTTCCCACCTTTCTTGACTCTACACCTTCCCGTTTAACTCTACTACCCTAAGGGTTCTCAAAAATGGTCATATACAGCCCTTTTTGGCAACCACCAACTTAATTTCAAAATTTGCATCTCCCTCTAAAAACAGGTCAACTTCGCAGGGCCATAACTTTCGATCCGACCGTTGGATTTTCAATTATAATACATTTTCAGAAATCTCTCAAAAAGACGATGGCGCACAAGCAGCATTGAAAGGTAGACTACTTGGGTTTCCCACCAAATTTTGGGCCCATCCGGAGCCTCTAAGTGCCTCAAATTTGACTTTGAATATTTCAATAGGATTTTTGGAATTTAAAATTTTAATATCTCACAAATGACAAATAATATTAAAGTGATTTCTTCACCATTAGCTTCAATTCACCATTCTAGAGCTCCGTGCAAGATTTTGTATCCAACCGTGCACAAATGCAAACTTACTAAAAATAGTAACCCTGCCAAATTTAGCCCTTATTGAATAGAAACAATACATTTTATTTTATTTTGGTTGATGCAAGATTGCTCTTACACCCTGGATGCTCCTGCATCAGACACTCAGGGTAATTTGAAAGGTGACCCTGTCACTTCTCATGAGTTAGAGGGAAACCAAAATGGTTCACCTCAGTCTCAGATAAACATGATGAATCTTCAACAGGCCTTCCTTTTCATTTCACCAAGTATTCTATATACTGCATGTTTCTTGTACTCTTACCCACACAGCTGTCCAGAATGCCCTCTATCTCCTCCTTCTCTGAAGTAGATGCTGGAATGTCCCACTGTGTCCCTTTATCAAGTCCATCATCATGATACTTTGTCAAATCTGAAATGTTGAACACTGGTGAAATATTGATGTCATCAGGCAACTCTACCTCAAATGCATTTCTTGAATAGTGCTTCTTCAAGATTCTACATGGTCCAAATTTTCTCATCTTTAGCTTATTATATGTACCAACTGGAAATCTTTCTTTTCTCAAGTAAACCATGACTTCATCACCCCTCCTGAAACTCCTTATGTCTCCTCTTCTGATCTGCCTTAGCCTTATACTGAGAATTCATCTTATGGATATGCTTTCTTATCTCTTCGTGCAAATTCTTCATGTGCTCAGCAAAATTTTCAGCTTCGGCACTACTCTTCTCCCCTTTATCCATCCTCATCAATTCGGAAGCAGTTCTTAGGCTACTCCCATACACAACCTAGAATGGAGATTTACCTGTGCTCCTATTGATAGAATTGTTGTAAGCAAATTATGCATGTGGTAAAATCAATTCCTATCCCTTGGGCTTATCTCTTACTAAGCATCGTAGCAGGTTACCCAAACTCCTATTCACCACTTTTGTCTATCCATCAGTCTGTGGATAGTGTGCAGAACTAAACTTCAAATCTGTCTTCAACTTCTTCCACAATGTCCTCCAGAAATAACCAACAAACTTGGTATCTCTATCTAAAACTATGCTCTTAGGTAGACCATGTAGTCTCACCACCTCCCTGAAAAATAACTCTACAATATGAATAGCATCATTAGTCTTCTTGCAAGGAATAAAATGGGCCATCTTTGAGAATCTGTCCACCACCACAAAAATGGAATCATGTCTTCTCTGTGTCCTTGGTAAACCAAGAACAAAATCCATACTAATATCATCCCATGGCTTCTCTGGTATAGGTAATGGCTGATATAGCCCTGTATTCTGATTTGTTCCTTTTTCCATCTGACACACTCTGCAAATCTACACAAATTTTCTCACATCTTGCTACAATTGTGGCCAGTAATAATGTTCACCAACAATAGCAATGGTGTTATCTCAACCAAACTGTCCAACTAATCCTTCAATATGCTTCTCCTTAATCAGGTTCTCTCTCATGGAACTCCTCGGAATGCACAACTGGCTTCCTCTAAACAAAATGTCATCTTGGATTATGAAATCCAACCATTTTGTCCTATCCAAAGTAACAGGTTCCAGACAAGCTTTCCAGGCCTTTGCAAAATATGGATCTTCAAGATACAAACTTTTGAGTTCATCAAACCCAACAACCTCTATCTTCATTTATGTCAACAAATTTTGCCTTCTACTCAAGGCATCTGCAACTCTATTGGACTTCCCACTCTTGTGCTTCAAAATAAAAGTATAACTCTGCAAAAACTCAACCCATTTTAAGTGCCTTTGATTTAACTTCCCTTGACTATTAAGATACTACAAAGCCTGATTATCAGTATATAAAACAAACTCTTTTGGCAACAAATAATGTCTCCATTTCTTCAAAGCCTGAACTATTGCATAAAACTCCTAATCATAAACATAATACTTTTTCTTGGCATCATTAAGCTTCTCACTAAAATAGGCAATGGGCTTACCTTCTTGACTCAGAACAGCTCCTATACCACTACCACTAGCATCACAATCTACCTGAAATACCTTATTGAAATCAAGAAGTGCCAAAACGGGTTGTTCTACGACTTTATGCTTCAATGTATCAAATCTCTTGTCTGCTCCTTTAGTCCATCTAAACTATTTCTATCCCCTCTCATTGTCTCAATTAGGGGTGCACAAATGCTACTGAAATTCCTGATAAACTTTCTATAAAAACTTGCCAAACCTTGAAAAGATCTTACCTCGAAAGCACTCCTTGGCATAGGCCATTCAATCATAGCCCTCACCTTCTTTGGGTCCATCTTAAGACCTTCCTCTAAGACAACAAATCCCAGGTATACCAACTTCTTCTTTGCAAAACTACATTTCTCCAGATTGATCAACAACTTCTCCTCCCTCAGCTTCTCTAAAACTCTTCTAATATGCATCAAATGCTCATCCCAAGTCTTGCTAAAAATCAAAATGTCATATAAATAAACAATAACAAAACTTCCCAAAAATTCTTTCAGTACCTTATTCATGAGCCGCATGAATGTACTCAGTGCATTGGTTAGCCCAAATGGCATGACTAACCACTCATACAAACCCTCCTTTGTCTTGAAGGTTGTCTTCCATTCATCTCCTTTTCTGATTCGAATTTGGTGATACCCACTCTTCAGATCAATCTTCATAAAGTACTTGGCTCCACTCAAACAATCCATTATGTCATCCATTCTGGGCAATGGAAATTTGTAATTGATTGTGATCTTGTTGATGGCTCAGGAATCTGTACCCATCCTCCACTCTCCATCTTTCTTCAGTGCTAGTACTGTAGGTACCGCACATGGACTTAGGCTCTCCCTTATTAGTCCCTTCCTTAACAGCTCGTGAACTTGTCTGTTCAACTCTTCATTCTCTGCTGGAGTCATTCTGTGGGCTGCCTTATTTGGCAAACTAGCTCCTAGTATCAAATCCATTTGATGACTTATCTTCCTCACTGGTGATAAACCTTCTGGTACATTATCAGAGACAATATCTTGAAATTCTTCCAAAATTTCTGAGATTTCTGCTGGTACATCTTCACATTTCTCTTGACTAATCTTAGGAATCAATGCAAAAGAATGACGCTCATGCTTCATACCCTCCAAAAACTTTCTACCATCTACCAAGCAAATTCTGGCAGTACTACATACCTTTTCTTCTACCTCCTTCAAGGGCTTCAACTTATGACAGACTCCACCCTTTGTTAGGGAGTATGTGTTTGCATGGCCATCCTGGACATTGTTGATTTTGGTAGCTAGGTCAGATCCCTTTCCAAGACCGACCTAGTTATAAAATGCTGAATGGCCTATCAGCCTTAGCATTTTGAATCTCAGATTTAAGGCCGGCCCTATCTGGGTGAAATCATTCGATGTATCTTGAAATTGCAAATAGGTCTGGACCTATTTCAATTTGTAACGTATATGTAATTGGCGCCAAAATTGATTGAGCAATCTCATATATATGAAGAGCAACTGACAGTCACCAAAAAAAACATACACACTGCATTCACTGACCTCGAATTCTGATCAGCAAAAATTCTCCATCGGCATTCATCTGCGACAGTTCTAAGTGCCTCGCCGATCGTTGAACCATTTGACAGGTTCAATGGTTCAACGCCTTCACTGGTTCAAAGATGCATTGAGCTCATTGAGCTCCTAAGGCTCAAAGGCTTCGGCGGCTCAAGGTTCAACCGATAGGTTCGACGGTGCAGTTCAGTTGAACCGATAGGTTCGACGGTTCGGTTCAACCGTTTGGTTCAACGGTTTGGTTCAACGGTTCAGTTCAATGGATTGGTTCAACAGTGTGGTTCAACAGTTCGACGAGCTCACAGGTTCGGCGACTCAGTCAATACTACAGACAGTTGAACCAGTTCAGTGAACCAGTTCATTGGTTCAATTAGTTCACCGGTTCAATCACTTCATTGGTTCAACCATTCAACGGTTCATTGAATATTGACTGCCGAATCTCTGTATTACTGTGCGACTACGCTGATGTGCAGCAGCTTCATTCTGATCAGTTTGAATCAAATTCAAATGAGTTGTAATTTGTTGTAATTCATTTATGTTCATAATATAAATTAAATCTAAGATTTCCTTGCTGGGTTTTTCACCTCCAAGAGGGAGGTTTTCCCAGGGTATATGCGTGTGTTGTGTGCATTTGTGTCTCATTATTCTTACTGTCAATCTGATTATTAAAATTTAACATGGTATCAGAGCCAAGTTCGAATTAGTATAATCAGATTTGCAGCATTCAGTTATTTACATTCTACTTTTATCATTAAAGATCAGATAAAATGGCTCACAGTCTCAGGGTTGAAGACAGATTGGATGGGGCTTCCAATTTCACATCATGGAGAGTCCGCATCATGCTTGCGTTGAATGAAAATGACCTTGCAGACTTTGTGACCAAAGAATCTTCCGAGCCTGAGGCAGAAGGAGAAAAGATCCAATGGAGGAAGAAAGATTTTCAAGCTCAGAAGATCTTAATTGATTCAGTAAAAGATCACATTGTTCTCATCATCTCCAAGCTGAATACAGCAAGCAAAATGTTTAGAACCTTGGAGGAGATGTATGAAATCAACAACACTAGTCGTGTTCTAGCCTTGAAGCAGCAGCTTCATCACATCAAGATGGCTAAAGGTGAATCCGTCATGGCTTACTTCATGAGGATTTCTGATTTGAGAGATCAGCTCTCATCTATTGGAAAGATTGTTGATGAAAATGATTTAACTATGCTAGCCCTCAATGGTCTTCCAGCATCTTGGGAATCCTACATTCAAGGAATTAGTGCAAGAGCTGATCTGCCCAAGTTTGACAGATTAAGGGCTGACTGTATCCAAGAAGAGTCTCGACTGGCTGCTAGAGGAGTTATCAAAAACACTCATGAAGACAATCATGTCCTTACTGCCCAGTCATTCAAGAAGAAAGGAGGCTATTGGAAGAAGAACAATTTCAAGAGGAACAGAGATCAAAAGTCTAATCCATCTCATGATTCAAAGAAAAAGAAAAGGGACTTGTCCCACATCAAGTGCTTCAGATGTGACAAATTCGGTCACTATGCAAGGGATTGTTTATTCCAGTCTAAGCAACAAGGAGCAAACTTAAATGAAGTCTCAAATCAGTCCAATACTGAAGACTTCCTTTTCATCTCTGCTTTGTCAAGCAATGTACCCTCAGACAGTGATACATGGTTGATTGATAGTGGTGCATCTAGACACATCACCGGCTATCGAGAGCACCTCTCAGATTTAGTGGAGAAAGAGTCTAATCTTCATGTGGTCATTGGTGATGATGCTTGCTATTCTATGAGAGGTTTTGGTACTACTTCCCTTAATTTAGATTCTGGAATTTCTCTTCACCTCAGCAATATTTTGTTTGTGCCTGGAATCAAAAGAAACCTTATCTCCATATCAGCACTAGAAGATAAGGGTTATTAGATTACATTTTCTGAGGGAAGGGTGCTTGCATGGCCTAATAAGTCCAGCATCAAATCAGCTCGTGTCATTGGGAATAGGTATGAGAGCTTATATAAGATTTTAGCGCGTCCAATTCAAGCTCTCATTCATGAAGCACCTGAGTCAAGCGAGCTTTGGCATAGAAGACTCAGACATCTTCATTTCCGAGCCCTTCCCACACTTGAGAAGATAGTTAAAGGTATGCCTAAACTCAGTCATACTCATGGTAATACATGCAAAGGTTGTGCTATAGGTAAGAACATCAAGAGTCCATTTCATCAAAGTGAAAGTAGGTCTAAAGAGAAATTAGCTCTTGTGCATTCTGATTTATGTGGACCTATGTCTGTTGCTTCTCCAAGTGGATTCTTGTATTATGTAATCTTTATAGATGACTACTCTAGGAAAACTTGGATTTACTTTCTTAAATGAAAAGAATCTGATGAAGCCCTAAGTAGATTCAAAGAATTTAAAGCTTTAGCTGAAAATCTATCTAGGAAAAGAATTAAAGTTTTTAGGTCTGACAATGGAGGTGAATACATCTCGAGTAGTTTTCATGACTTTTGTGTTGAGGCAGGGATAAAGAGGGAGTTTTGTGTTCCCTACAACCCTCAGCAAAATGGGGTTGCAGAAAGAAAGAACAGATCCATAGTTGAAGCAGCAAAAGCAATGATTCATGATCAGGATCTGCAGACTTTCCTATGGGCCGAAGCATCTAGGACTACTGTCTACATTCAGAATAGATGCCCTCACTGTGTATTGAAAGATATGACTCCAGAAGAAGCATTTTCAGGGATCAAACCTGATATCAGTCACTTGAGGATCTTCGGGAGTCCAGTATATGTCCATGTACCCAAAGAGAAGAGAACCAAGTTGGAACCTTCTGGCAAAAGAGGCACTCTTGTGGGCTACAGCGAAACATCCAAAGCATTTAGAATTTAAATTCCAGGTCAGAGGTTTATTGAGGTTAGTAGAGATGTCACTTTTGAAGAAAATATTGCACTCAAAAGATCTAAAGGCTCTAGTCTAGAGATTGACAATGAAGTTCATGATAACCCTCAAAACATGGATATTGAGCATGATACTGAGATTCAGAGAGAGTCTACAGAATCTAAAAATCATGATGATCCAAGTGAACCTTTGGATCCTACAGATGGGCCTAGGGACATTACCGTGAATAAAAGGAGACCTCTTTGGATTCAAGAGGCAGAAAAGTTTGCAGCTCCAAGTGGCACACTTAGAGAAAGAAGGAGACCTCTGAGATTCTCAAACTATGTTGCATTAATGTGCAATCTCATTGAGACTGAACCTTCCAGCATTGAAGAGGCCATGAACCAACAGACATGGAAGAATGCTATGGATGAAGAATATCAGTCTATCATTAAGAATGACATTTGGGGTATTGAGCCTAGACCCAAGGGTAAGTCTGTTGTATCTTCCAAATGGTTGTTCAAAATTAAACATGCTGCTGATGGAAGTATTGAGAAATACAAAGCTAGATTTGTGGCTCGTGGCTTCTCTCAGAAAGAAGGCATAGATTTCGAGGAAACCTTTGCCCCTGTTGCTCGATATACTTCCATCAGGACTATCATTGCAGTTGCCGTAGCTAAGGGATGGAAGTTGCATCAGATGGATGTAAAGACAGCCTTCCTCAATGGTATTATTGAAGAAGAGGTCTACAATGAGCAACCTGAAGGCTATGTGATCCATAAGAAAGAATCTCATGTATGCAAATTGAAGAAAGCATTATATGGCCTTAAGCAGGCTCCCCGTGCTTGGTATGAAAGAATTGATAAGTATTTGATAAGCCTAGGATTCTGTAAGAATGATGCTGATCCTAACCTTGACTTCAAGGTATTCAATGGTGAAATGCTGATTTTGGTTTTATATGTTGACGACCTATTCCTAACTGGAGAAGACCATCTCATTCTTAGATGTAAGGAAGAACTGACTTCAGAATTTGAAATGAAAGATCTAGGTCTCATGCATTTCTTTCTAGGGTTAGAAGTATGGCAAAGACCCAATGAAATTATTCTAAGTCAAGGAAAATATACCATTGATATTTTGAAGAGATTTGGAATGCTAGATTGTAAACCTATGCCTACTCCTATGGAAACTAACTTAAAGAAGTTGAGTGAATCTACAGCTAGATCTGATCTGGTGAATCCACTGAATACAGGCAGCTGATTAGATCCTTGATGTATCTAGTTAACACTAGACCTGACATTTGCTATGCAGTGAGTGCCCTCAGCCAGTTTATGTGCGAACCAAGGCAGATCCATCTTGTTGCAGCCAAGCATATCTTGAGATATTTGCGTGGTACAGTTGGATATGGATTGAAGTACTCTTCCAACATAGTCATTACCTTGGAAGGCTATTCTGATTCTGATTGGGCAGGAAGTGTCACTGATAGAAAGAGCACTTCTGGAGTTTGCTTTAGCTTGGGATCCGCCATGATATCCTGGTGCAGCAGAAAATAGTCTTCAGTAGCATTGAGTACTGCTGAAGTAGAATATATTGCAGCCTGTGTGGCATCTCGAGAAGCAGTGTGGCTTTGAAAACTCCTTGTAGGTTTGTTTGGACAAACCTGGGAGCCTACAGTTATTCACAGTGATAATCAGAGCTGTGTGAAGCTCTCTGCCAATCCTGTGTTTCATGACAGATCAAAGCATGTGGAAACTCAGTATCACTATATCCGGGATATGGTGCAAAGGAATGCTATTCAGCTGAAGTACATTAGCACTGATGAGCAAACAGCAGATGTTCTCACCAAACCCCTTGCTCGAGTGAAGCTTGCATATTTTCGAGACAAGCTTGGAGTTGTGGAGAACATAGCTCTAGCTGAGAGGGAGACTCAGCATCAATGATACATTACACTGTATCTTCCACCCTCTGCGAGTAGGCATGGTGGATCCATCCTCTGCGAGTAGGCATGATGGTAATGCACTCTTCTCTGGGAGAAGTTTGAGGTGAAAGCCCTCTTCCATCCTCTGCGAGTAGGCATGATGGTAATGCACTCTTCTCTGGGAGAAGTTTGAGGTGAAAGCCCTCTTCCACCCTCTGCAAGAAGGTATGGTGGATATCATGGGAGAAATTTCATGATAAGCTTGTTCACCCTTTGGGAGTATCTATGGTAAACGTCATGTGGAGATGACAATTAGCACTTATCCATGGAAGTAGCCATGGTGATAGTCACTATGGAATTTGATCCTTATAAAGGAATCCTCCCTAGCTAAGAGGGAGTGTTGATTTTGGTAGCTAGGTCGGATCCCTTTCCAAGACCGACCTAGTTATAAAATGTTGAATGGCCTATCAGCCTCAGCATTTTGAATCTCAAATTTAAGGCCGGCCCTATCTAGGCGAATTCATTCGATGTATCTTGAAATTGCAAATAGGTCTGGACCTATTTCAATTTGTAACGTATATGTAATTGGCACCAAAATTGATCGAGCGATCTCATATATATGAAGAGTGACTGGCAGTCACAAAAAAAAGCATACACACCGCATTCACTGACCTTAAATTCTGATCAGTGAAAATTCTCCATCGGCATTCATCTGCGACAGTTCTAAGTGCCTCACCGATCATTGAACCATTTGACAGGTTCAATGGTTCAACACCTTCACTGGTTCAAAGATGCATTGAGCTCATTGAGCTCCTAAGGCTCAAAGGCTTTGGCGGCTCAAGGTTCAACCGATAGGTTCGATGGTGCAGTTCAGTTGAACCGATAGGTTCGACGGTTCGGTTCAACTGTTTGGTTCGACGGTTCGGTTCAACGGTTCGGTTCAACGGATTGGTTCAACAGTTTGACGAGCTCACAGGTTTGGCAACTCAGTCAGTACTGCAGACAGTTGAACCAGTTCATTGGTTCAATTAGTTCACCGGTTCAATCACTTCATTGGTTCAACCATTCAACGGTTCATTGATTATTGACTGCCGAATCTCTGTATTACTGTGCGACTACGCTGATGTGTAGCAGCTTCATTCTGATCAGTTTGAATCAAATTCAAACGAGTTGTAATTTGCTGTAATTCATTTCTGCTCATAATATAAATTGAATCTGAGATTTCCTTGCTAGGTTTTTCACCTCCAAGAGGGAGGTTTTCCCAGGGTATATGCGTGTGTTGTGTGCATTTGTGTCTCATTATTCTTACTGTCAATCTGATTATTAAAATTTAACCTGGACATCGCTCCTATCATACTGCCACGGCCTCCCCAATAACATATGACATGCATCCATTAGTATGATCTCACACAACACCTCATCATGGTAGTCACCAATCTTGAACTTCACTAAACACTGCTCATTGACCAAAGCTCTATGGTCCTTCTACAACCATGCAATCCAGTATGGATGCGGATGCTTTCTTCTTGTCAACTTCAACTTGTCAACCATCTCCTCTGAAACAAGATTATCAGTGTTTCCACTGTCAATAATAATATCACAACACTTACCTTCACATTTGCACCTTGTGCAGAATAAACTCTTCCTCTGATTAGTTTATTTCTCCTCATTCAACAAAGTTCTTCTAACAACTAGGGTTTCTCCCCTTTCTGCATCTTCATCCACATGTGCAACTCGTGCATTACCTTCAGGTCTTCTATTCATCCTTCCTTGATGTTGCAGACACTTGTATGATCGATGCCCTTCTTCTCCACATTGGAAACATGTTCCTCTGAAACCTCTTTGCCCGTGTCCTTGCCCAGGTCTACCTCTTCCTCTTCCTCTTTGCTCACCATTATTCTGGTCATGAGGGCAGTAGGTATTATCTCCTCTCTGATTTCAACTGGTTCCAGCTTCTTCACTTTTCTTTGGATCTTCATTTCAGCCTCCATAGGGTCTTCCACCAGTCCTTCCGCCTTGACCTCTTCCCCTTTGCTTGCTTTCAAATCTCTTATTCAGCTTCTCTTCCACCTTCAGGGAAAATGGGTACACATCTTCTATGGTGGTCATTCTGACCAGGCTCAACTCTTCTTGAATACTTGGCCTCAACCCATTAATGTAACAGGCTACCTTCTCCTTGTTGGCCTATCTTGATAGTGATCTTATAAAAATATTTTGTATACTCCTTGACAGACTTGTTACCTTGCTTCAATCCTTGCAGCTTCTTCAGCAACTCCATCTCATAGTCCACAGGAATGAACTGCTTCTTCAATTTCTCCACCATCTGATCCCATCTGGTAATCTTTGCTTTTCCTCTTCTATTTCTCTCTAACTAGACCTCCTTCCACCAAATACTGGCATGGCCCTTCAACTTTGTCTTTGCAAACTTGACCCGTTCTGGGTCTTCCACATCTTCATACTTGAAATACTCCTCCATATCATTGATCCAATCAATAAGTTGTTCTAGATTCAAATCTCCAGAATAGGTAGAAACTTCAATCCTGGGCCTCTTTCCGATCTTTGAAATGGCCCTCAACAACCTAACTTCTGCAGGATCTCTCCCAGCTTCTTGTTCTTCCTCAGATAGCTCTTCTTCAACTTCATCTTTGCTTTCCTCTCTCCTTATTGGCTTGAACCCTCTTCGTAGCTCCTCTTGCAATGCATCGATTTGTCTTTGCAAGGCTCTAAAACCCTCTTCCGTCAAAGCATTCCTCCCACCATGGTTTCTTTGTGGAGGCATCTTGATCTCTGTAGCAAACCCACAACCTCAGGTCCTGGTGCAAACTGCCTCACAGTCGGCGATCTGTCTACACACTCAGGAACCCTTGCTCTGATACCACTTGATGAAGGGAGTAAATCATAAAACACACAATAACAGAAATTGCACACAGAAAATAGAATGATATTTTATTAATATGGGAAAAACATTACATTATAGAAGCTCAAATACAATCAGAGGATGAATCCCCTACAAGCTGAAACACATTAAAGCTCCCTCTCTCAAGACTCTGGAATCTTCAGCCTTTTGTAATCCCCAAATCAACTAGGGTTTCTAATTTCCCACATTTCTTGACCCTACACCTTCCCCCTTAACTCTACTACCCTAAGGGTTCCCAAAAATGGTCATATATAGATAGCCCTTTTTGGCGACCACCAGCTTATTTTGAAATTTGCATCTCCCTCCAAAAATAGGTCAACTTCACGAGGCCATAACTTTCGATCCGACCGTTGGATTTTCAATTATAATACCTTTACGGAAAGCTTTCGAAAAGATGATGGTGCACAAGAAGCACCAAAAGATAGATTGCTTTGGTTTCCCACCAAATTTCAGGCCCATCCAGAGCCTCTAAGTGCCTCAAATTTGACTTTGAATATTTCAATAGGATTTTTAGAATTTGAAATTATAATATCTCACAAATGACAAATGATATTGAAGTGATTTCTTGACCATTAGCTTCAATTCACCATTCTGGAGGTCTGTGCAAGATTTTGTATCCAACTGTGCACAAATGCAAACTTACTAAAAATAGTAACCCTGCCAAATTTAGCCCTTATTGAAAAGAAACAACACATTTTTCTTTTTTGGTTGATGCAAGATTGCGCTTACACCCTGGATGCTCCTGCATCAATTCATCAATTAAATCTATAAAAAAATATCACCTATTTTTTAAAAAAATTAAAAAATTATAAGCATAAACTACATTATAAATTTTACATTTCATTAGTTTATGTTATTTTAAAATTAAAAACATACATATGACTTTTTTGACATTTAGGTTGGAAAAATATGTTTGTGTTGTCATTCCCTTATAAAAAGTGTGACACGGTTCTGAACTTTCACCCTTATATAGTTTTCTACCTCATCTCCTCTGGGAATAATTCACCCACCACCTCATCAAGCTTCAACTTTGAGACAATGTTATTAATTACCATAACCAAGTTGTTCCATGTATCGGATAGAACATAGTCCTAAGGGTTATGCACTAATCTTCCTCGTCCATTTTCACATCCACAAACACCAACTGGTTTACCATAATGTTGAACCCATTCAAATGCTCTATCACTATAAGTGCCTATCACTATAAGTGCCTAAATTTGAACAAGCATACATTTCAAAGCATGACAATGATTTGGTGGCCTAGCACACAACCCTACATGGCATAAAATGATAAAATTTTCTCTCCAAACTGATCTTGAAGTGATTGAAGTGTCTAGCTAGCCTCTAGAAACCTTCCCCTTATGATTTCATGTTTGTTTAACCATTTTCCAAGTGTCCATCCCTTCCCACTTCCTTGATTTTTAATTTTTTCCCTTTGAAGGGTAGTTAACCCCTTTTCTATCAATCTACCACAACAAACAATTGTCCACTATATTAAAAAAATTGCTAGTGAAATGGGCGAACTCATTATTTTTGCTTTAATTCATCTTTTCCTTCGTTTGGTTTTTTAGTTTTTTGCTTTGATAGATGAGATTACCCAACAAGCCTAGAGAAAGCTTTTTCTATGTTTTCTTGTTCAAAATTTTTATATATAGGGAAAAAATAGCTTTTTGTAGGGATCCTTCTTCCATTCCTTTTTTGAATTACAACAATAGCACTTGTACTAGAAATAATAACTATTTGAATCAAGGAAATCAGGAGAACCATGCCATGGATTATCCTTCTAGAAACAATTTCAATAGGTCACAAAATAACAAGTATTGGGATGATAATAGATACAACCCCTATCATAGACCCAGGGATTACGATCCCAATAAGTTTTAGACATTCTTTCCACAAGACTAGGTGCATGAAATTAAAACATGTAGAGAATATATATCAGATTCACCTTGAGGTTTCTTGAGGAGCGACAATGGCTATTCATAGACATGTTCCTTTATTTGTAGAGTGTTGAGCCATAATAACAATCAAGGGTCAATTGCCCATCAAAATTGAATCTTAGATATTTAACAAGGCCCCTTCCCTACTCATCGACAAACAATGCCACACAACCTGATACTTAATGTCCTTCCACCTCTCGATCAGTAGTCATCTCTAACCTAGAGGAACTAAACCTTTCAAATCAGTTAGGTATGAAGGTGCAACCCAAGATCTTAGGATTGATAGAACTCATGTAGGACATAAATTCAACAACCTCACATTGTTGAGCTAGTAGAATAGAATGAACACATTATCTCTACTATTGACCTAATGACTAATCTAGCTAGTCCTTATGACCTAATTGAAGACCTTAAGAGCACCTTCATGAAGATCTCATATATAGATAAATCCTAAGGAAATTTATTTCCCATATGACAATTTTTCTTGAGGCAATCATTTTGAAATACCTTCATCACATAACCCCACTTCACCAAGAACAATTGAACCCAGTTGATTTAGACCTCAATCCTCCTGACATGGAATTGTAAGATCTAGGGTTGTTATAATACCTTAATAAAATGCCCTTGGAGGCAGAGTTGATGAGAAGAAAGAATCTCGCCTTGTACCAGTGGGTTTGGATTTATGACACATGTATAAAGAGAGTCCTATCAATAATGGAGCTATAGTTAATATTGTTATTTTCTACCTCTGAGAAGGAATGAGCTACGGTCACACCAGTGTCATTTCTTATAGAGATATGTTGCATGATTATGATAAGTTGAAGGCAACCACAATAAGAAAAATTATTCTCCCAGTGAGTCTTGGACCTAAAATAGTGCGAACCATGTTCTATGACATTGACAAGAACAACGATTATAACTTATTACTAGAAAGATCACAAATACATAATGTAGACACCTAAAAATGACCTTTGCATTATTAATCTTGCATACATCAATTTCATCTAACACACCTTCATCCAACATTAATTAAATAACTTGATTATTTAATTAATTTCACCAATTTCTTCTAATTCATCCAAATCCAACATTAATCGAATAAATCCTATTTATTTAATTAATCTCATCAAATTCACCCCTTTATTCTTCTATTTTCCCATTAATTAAATAAATCAATTATTTAATTAATTCAACACCTTAATTCCTCCTATCCACAACAATTAAATAATATTAATTATTTAATTGAATAATTATTCTTTCAAAATTGAATGAATTGTTCAAATTTACTTAATGTTGACTTTTCTAAATCTTCTAAATAAATAAAATCAATATTTTATTTCTATCTTATTTATTCTTCCATCATGCACAATAAATTAAATAAATTTATTTAATTAATTATCTTCTCAATCTTCGAAAAATGTCTTTTTCCTCCATGCACACAAATTAAATAATTTATTATTTAATTTTATTTAAAGCATGTCAAAATGCAAAACAAAAGTTGAGTTAATTGGCTTTAAAATCTTTGTTTTTATCAATCAACTCATACAATAGAAAAAACATTCTATTTTTATGAAAATCAATCTTATTTTTAGCCAAAAAAGCAATTAACTCAATAAAACATCTTTTTGCATAGACTCTTGTCATGTGTAGATTCCTTCATGATTCCTCAATTTATCTCATCCATTGAATTTCCACCATCATTAATCGATCATCCTTCAAAGCTATAAATAAGCCCATTCACCTCTTCACAATCCCTCTCCGATCATTAAGCTTTGGGCATTCTTAGAGCACTTTGAGCTTTCATAGCGTTGAGCACATTACATCCTTTGAGCACATCATTCATCCATGCTTGTTGCAACCATGGTTATGCAAAGTAAAAGAGCAATCCGCATATAAACCAAGGAATGCATACAATCTTATGTGGTAATCTTCTTTGTTTATTTGCATTGAATTATGGTTATCATCTTTGATATATTTCTTGAAGGTTGTAGGATTGGGTTTTGTTCATTCATGCTTGATCTTGTTAATCCAATTTTTCCTATACACATTTTGGCACGTCCAGTGGGACCCACATCTTGATCTAATATTATTTTTCTTGAGAAAAAATCATTTTTTAAGATACAGGTATGGATCTGTGCCTTTGGCAGGAAATGTTGTGCTTCTGGTCAACAAAACCGCACTTCTGGTCAATGGAGCTTGCTTTTGGCAAGCAGAACTGCACCTTTGGCTAGCAGAACTACACTTTTTGTTTCCTCTATTTTTTGACTTATTTTTGGCTTTGTAGGGTTTCTAGCATCTGAGTTATCTGATTTTGCTTGCAAGCTATTATATTTGCAAGGCATCCATCCTATTTATTCACAAGCTGATTTATTTGTGGACATGTTTTTTAGCTTTTTGACCTAATTGATAACTTACCTCTTATTTGTTGTCTGATTTTGGTGTAGGATAACAGATCCATCTATCCATCTAACCCCCTGGCCCATCAAAAATCCACTTGGTTGTCTTTAGATGATGTGATTGACTCAATTCTTTGATTTTGTAGGATTTAGGCAGAACTGTGCTTTTGACTCACAGAGGTTCACTCTCAGCAGACAAAACTATGCTTTTGGCAAACAGACATGCACTTTTGGTCAACAGTAGCTCACTTCTAGTATATCTGTCTACACCTTTGGTTAATGGAAGCTCACTTTCAGTCAAAATTAATTCACTTTTGGTTAAATAGAAACTTGCCTTTGGTCACTATCTCTATACTTTTGGTTATGATTATTGAATTTCTCTAACAAGTGGTTTTCTTGGAACTAATAACATTTGTGCAGCCTCTTATCGCTTGACAAAGAAGTAAAAGTGGAATTACTAATGAGTTTGGTGCAGGATGCTTGTTAAAGGATCTATTTTTATCACTAAGTCTTAGAAACACTTCAATTTCTTAAAGGGAATATATGATTGTCTACTTTGTCTTGAATATCTATGTACGTATGCTCTCTCGTTGCACCAAAAGGTGATCTTGGAGATTAGGAATGCTAGATCATTCACCTATTGTTTTATTTTATCTATTCCTGGGGGCTCGAGAGTCATACGTATGCTATTCTCTCACGTTGCAAAATGATCTTGAGAATCAAAAGTACTCGATATCCTCTCTAGGGGGCCTGGTAGGGGATTTCATCACCTCTAGGGATGACCTCAGTAATGTGTTCTGGTGTGGGATATAAAAAATATTATGAGAATCGAAAGACTCATTTCAAAGGAAGGACCCCTTCTTGCTAAGCAAAAGTCTCGAGATCCTTGGTCTGCCAAGACTTGATTTGGTTTGCGCAAGGTAAGAAGTTGGGACACTCTCGTTCACATACTTGAGCCCCACTATAGCTCATTTATATTTGGGGACTCCTTAGACACCTTGTGATCCTAGATAAGACCTTAAATCGTCATATCCTTCGGTACATCATAGCCACATGGAGGAGAAGAGCTCACACTTGTACCTTCATTGTTAGAGATAGAATACACTTTTGGCCAAGACTTAAGTGTCTCCAAGAGTAAGGGGTGTAAGGTGGTCCATGATCTTGCATTCCCTAACTATCCTAGCAATGATAAGATGGTATTAACAGGGTGGAAATTGCCATTATCTAATAGTGGAGATTGAAGCCGCACCTAAGTGAGTCTGCGGGATATGACATTCCTGCTTGAATAATTTTAGGTTGTTGCACAAGTGTTTGGTGTGCATTCTTGTTATCTACCAGTATTTACCATTTTTTTATCTGTGAAAGTTAATAGCCTCATGCACCCAATTCCAAAGAGTCAGTCAACAACCATTGTGTCTTCTTTGTTTGATTTTTCTTTCCAAAGAACTTTGAACTATCTTCCAAACAAATCATAGAAAAAAAATCCCACTTTTGAGCTATAGAGCTACGCTTTTGCACACTTTTATTACGCTTCTGGAAAACAAATTTGTGCCTCTAGCACATAGTAGCTTGCTTTTAGTTGACAAAATTGTGCCTCTGAATGATAGAGATGGCACATTCCATGATGTTCTATATGTGCCCTCATTATCAACTAATCTCATGTCAATATATCAGATCACTCACACAGGTTTAGGCAAGCGAGTTGAGTTCACTCCTGATTTAGTGGAGATTCGTGAGTTGCACATTGGTTCGACAGTTGCAGTTGGGAGAGCAGACCATTAGTCACGGCTCTATCTATTTTCTCACTTTGTGACTGATCCTCCTTGGACTATTTTGCTCACTCATTCTGATGATGTGAGTAGATTATGGCATGAGAGGTTTGGCCATCTTAACTACCGCTACTTGCAGCAGCTCGACTAGCAGAGCATGGTCACATGGTTGCCTTCAGTTCAATTTTTAGGTGGTGTTTGCCAAGGTTGCATTCTTGGTAAGCATCCTAAGGAAAAGTTTGACAAAGGAAAGGCATGGAGAGATTCACAGCTAATGGAGTTAGTTCATAGTGATTTGGCTGGTCCATTTCAATATCCTTCTTTCAGCAGGGCTAGATATGAAATAACATTCATTGATGACTTTTCTTGCTATACTTGGGTGTACTTTCTCAAATAGAAGTCTTAGGTATTTGATCATTTTCAAGACTTCAAAACTTTTGATGATTTTCTCTCCCAACTGCAACTGTAGAACCACTATGCAACTCACGAATCTCCACTAAATCAGGAGTGAACTCAACCCGCTTGCCTGAACCTATGTGAGTGATCTGATATACTGACAGGAGATTAGTTGATAATGAGGGCACACAAAGAACAACATGGAATGTGCCATCCCCCACATCAATAGACCCTCTCCCACACACCTCAACATGAGTGTCATCACCCATCAAAATAGAAGGCATAGTACATGGCTCCAAAGATGCAAGTTCTTCCTTAGATGAAGCCATGTGGTGTGAAGCACCCAAATCAAGAACCCAAGTGGATGGTGAAGAAGCAACTACTACAAGGGCCTTACCCTTTCCTTTACCCTTGTTGTTTTCTTTTGCTTTGTTAGACTTCTCATTAGAACTCTGTTTGATAGACTCAGGAACACTGATATTCTTCTTCTCAAGAATGTGTTTCAAGTGATCAATTTGTTTCTTCAAACATTTATGTTCATCATGACCAGGTCTTTTACAGTAGGAACATTGGACCTTCTCTTTCTTAGGCTTTTCGCCCTTGGAAGATTGGGTCTTATTAGTTCTTTTGAAGCAACTAGTGTATACACCTAAAATTGGCTCTGTCAAACTAAATAAATATTTTAATATTTATTTTAATTCTTATTCTTCTATCAATTAAATAAATATTTTAATTTATTTGATTGGTTCATTATCCCAAAATTAAATAAAAATCATTTTATTTAATTAATATTACCTAATTCCTTTAATGTCTCATCTAATTAAATAATCCTAAATTATTTAATTAATATCAAATTCCTCTATTCCAAAGTCCTAAATTCCATAATTCCACATCATCTCATCCATGTCATTCTTCCACCTCACTTTACACCTCACCATGTTGCACACATAATTAAATATTTTTAATATTTAATTAGCTAATTACTCTCACCCACATGTCCTATTTATCCTCTAGTCATCCCTATTTCTTCTCCACATGTGTCCTATTATCTCTCAATCACCTTTATGCTCAACGACATTTGTCTTTCTAATTCTAGTTCATCTCTCACATTCCCACAAGTCAAGAGTCCTTCTTCCACAATCTCCTCACAAGTCATTTGTGAGCACATTGACATGTGGCTCATGGATCCACTTATTCCTCTAAATTATAAACATAGTAGGAACATTTCCCCTGATTATCTCCCTCAACTCCATCTCAACTATACACATCACAGATAATTCCTCCAGTCATGGATCTATTGACACTTAGACTTGGCCTCTCTTAAGCCTATAAAAGTAAGGTCCTCACACCCATTTTGCATCCACTCAAGCTTTAGCAATCTTACTCTGCAGGAATTCCACCAGCATGCCTTTGGCAAAGTATCCTTATTGCACTTGCATAATTCCATTGTCATCACAATCATCCAACCATGTCTCCATATCTCCATTATCCATCATCATAGAGTTGCATTGTAGTTTAACCTTCATTGCATTATCCATCTACAACCATTCTCCTATTGTCATCTTCAACAGCAAGCAAGTACAAACTTCTGAGAGCTCCACTCATTCATAAGATCAATACGAGATAGGCAACAATGGAAGCTATGAGATGAATCGATCTACAAATGTAATATCTTTGTTTATTGTATTTGCATCAATTTCATTAAGTTATTGGATAATTTAGTTGTTTAAAACTGATGTTCATAATTTCCTCATAATGGCCAAGAAATCACTATCCAAGGTGATCCTAATCCATCCAATCCAAGCTCGAAGTTGTAATCCCCACCAACCGTGCATCTGCCTCATCTTCATCCCGTGTTGACCCAACCTTGTGCTACCTTCTACATCTAAGACATCCAAACTCAAACTCAAGATCAAAGACAAGGGTGTAGGAGAGTATACCATCGCACAATCCTTTTGCCTAGCACAACTACCTATATCTCCCAAGTCCTATGGAAAACCCTCCATGAACAAACCCAAGTCATTGGAAACTCCTAAAGGTCCTTTTGTTAAATGGGGAAGCCTCAAACATGAGAGAGATGAGAAGGATATTCTACAATGGCTATATAAGGATGAAGACAATGAATCCAAACCACAAGACCCTCAATCCCATTTGCAAACCACACAATATGGCCAAGGATTCTCAATCTTACAAAGAATAGGATATGAAGGTCAAGGGCCCATAGGATTGAGGAAAGAAGGTATCATCAAACCTATCCAACCTCCTTCATTAACAACCTGAGACACTATAGGGCTAGGTTGTAGAGGCAAAGAAAAGTTTAAGGGAAAAGACAAGCATAAAGGAAAAGAAAAAGAAATAGCTACTACTAACTTAGTAGAACAAATTCATCGAGTACAAGAATGGAGTGAGACAGACTCAAATGAATATGAATGGGATAGCCTTTCTGAACTATCTTGTGACAAAAAAGATGTTGATGTGGTTCAACAATATAGCTCTACCCATACACCTCATGAGGGACGAAGCTCTAGGTCTAGACCTCTAGAGTTCATTCCGCAAAGTACTGAAAATGAGTTTCCTAAAGAAAGAATGATGTCACACTTGACAGATCAACTTGAGGAGAGTACCATCATAGACTTTGTAAATACTTACACTAATTTGGACAACTCCTCCATCTTAACCATCACTACCCTTGAACCCGATCAACCTAATGACCTGTTACCCTTAGTGCATCCTAAACTCGGACTGGGATTTGCAAGATGAACCCCCTGAGCTTGATACCTTCCAAAATGATGAGGCCATCATAGATTATCTGGAACTTAGAGATCATCTACCTGAAGTGGATCACAAAACTGGTTATGCTATAGAACTCAACGACAAGGCTTATTTTGGAGAGAGCGGCAAGCCTTTTAGTCATAAAAATGTGAAAATAAAAGATAGATCTAATGGTGAAAACCACTCTGTGGCAGTGTTAGATCATGAAAATAGTAAAAAAAATAAAAGACGTATCTGACGGTGAAAACCTATATGGGGTGCCGAAGGATGAAAGGCTTGACACTCTTTCCAATCTGACACATACAGAAAGGTCCTCAATTTTGATAGAACCAGCAAAACCTGTCAGCATCAGAACATAAGACAACCCAAGGATTATCCATATGGCACAATCTTTATCAACACAAGAAAAGCCAGAATTTATCAAATTCTTCAAGCGGAAACAGATTAACTTTGCTCAGTCATATGCGGATATATTGGGTCTGGATCCAAATATTATAATGCATCAATTGTTGCTATCTCTAGGAGCTAAGCCAGTTAAACAAAAACTAAGGAAGATGCACCTGCATATCCCATTCATGGTGAAAGAAGAACTAAAGAAGCTACTAGATGTTGGGTTTATCCAACCAATAGACTATCCAGAATGGATTTCAAATATAGTACCTATCTCCAAACCAGATGGAAGGGTTAGACTATGTAATGACTTCAGGGATTGGAACAAGGCTTGTCCCAAAGATGACTTCCCTCTGCCCAACATCGACATCATTGTAGACCTAACAACAGGGCACACTATGTTGTCACTAATGGACAGATTTTCTGGCTATAATCAAATCAAAATAGCATCGAAAGATCAACACAAGACTCTATTCACATGTCCATGGGGTACCTATTGTTGGGGCATCATGCCATTCAGACTAAAAAATGCAGGGGCAACATATCAAAAGGCCATGACGACAATCTTTCATGACATGATGCACACCATCATGGAAGATTATGTAGATGACATTCTAGCCAAGTCAATTACCAGAGAAGGATATCTACAAGTCTTGGACAAGATCTTCACAAGACTAGAGCAATTTAACGTATGGTTAAATCCAAAAAAGTGTGTTTTCAGAGTAAAATTAGGTAAACTCCTTGGATATATCATATCAGCTAATGGAATAGAGGTGGACCTGGCCAAGGTAAAAGCAATCATGGAAATGCCGCCACCCAAAAATCTCAGTCAATTACGGTCTCTACAAGGAAAGCTACAGTCCATCAGAAGGTTTATCTCTCAGCTGGCAGATAAGTGTCATCCATTCACACATCTACACAAAAACATTCCTTTCAAATGGGATGACTCATGTGAGCAAGCTTTTCAACATCTAAAGGAGTATCTAATGAACCCACCTGTCTTAATTCCACCAATCCAGGGAAAACCATTGCTACTCTACATCTCAGCTACACCAATAGCTCTGGTAGCACAACAGAACCATGAAGGAAAGGAACAAGCAATCTACTACATCAGTAGGACACTAGTAGGTTACGAGTTGTAATATACACCAATTAAAAGAGCATGTCTTGTTGTTGTCTTTGCTTCACAAAAATGGAGACATTACATGCTCTCACACTCCATCAAGCTAGTATCAAAGATTCATCTATTGAAATATTTTCTCAACAAAGCTACCCTAACTGGTAGAATATCAAAATGGGTCATGATACTTAGTGAATTTGACATCGCGTATGTAGATAGACGAGCAATAAAGGGACAAGTGATTGCAGATCAGCTGGCAAATGCACCTTTGACAGATGACAACCCTTTAAGCTTTGAATTTCCAAATGAGTCTATCTTTAACATCACAACAATAGCCTAGAAACTCTACTTTGATGGATCATATACCCAACATGGGTCTAGAGCAGGTATCTTGTTGGTCACACCTAATGGAGACACAATTCTAAAGTCATTTAGACTACTATTTCCATGTACCAACAATGTGGCTGAATACGAAGCACTAGTCATTGGTATCAAAATGATAGTAGAATGGAAAGTTAGATAACTTTATGTGTATGGCGACTCACAACTTGTCATCAACCAGGGGAATGATGACTAGCAAACAAAAGGCAAGAAGTTAATACCGCACAAGTGTATGGTAGACAACTTCAAAGAGTACTTTGTTGTGATTTCTTTTGAGTAGATACCCAAGCTGGAGAATAAAGCAGTAGAGGCCATGGAAACCATTGCATCTCTCCTTGATGTCCCTAAAAAATAGTCACGTTATGAGTTCTTGGTAGAGCCAGTATCCCATGCTACATACAACACCCCTGAATCCAACATCATATGCCATATTATAGGATCGGATTCTCCCTTATACAGAAAAGTATATACTTATCTAAAAGAGAACACGCTACCACCCAATCTATCTAGTAACCAAAAAAGAACCTTCATCCGCCAAGCCTCCCATTTTACCATAATCGCTAATACCCTATATCGATGAGGACTAGATTTTACTCTCCTTAGGTGTCTCGATAGTGAGGAATATCAAACGGCCCTAAGTGAAGTTCACGACGGTATATGCGAGACCCACTCTAGTGGTCCTACCCTAGCTAAGAAACTCATATGTATCAGATACTACTAGCCAACTATGGAAAAGGATTCCTATTATTTTGTGAAAAGGTACAAGAAATGTCAAATCCACAGGAACTTAATACATGCATCAGCACAAGAGTTGCAGTCGTTAACGACTCCTTGGCCTTTTTGTCAATGGGGACTCGACTTAGTGGGAAAGATACACCCTCCATCATCCAACGGCCATAAATTCATCATCACCACCACTGAGTACTTTACGAAGTGGATCGAAGCCATACCCCTCGCCACTGTCATAGGCAAACAAATCGCCTCATTCATCCTGAATTACATCATCTGTTGTTATGGCATCCTTGTATCCATCATCACTGATAATGGCAGACCCTTTAAGAATCAAGATGTCAAAGACCTATGTGAAAAATTCCACATCCAACACCTCTTTTCCACCCCATATTACCCCCAAGGAAACGTCCAAGCAAAGGCATCTAATAAAACCATTTTGAAAATCCTCAAGAAGACTGTCAATGATGCCGGCCCTGATTGGCACGCAACTGAATCCTGCTCTATGGGCCTACCATACAAGGATCCACACTCCCACAGGTGCAACACCATATTCACTAGTTTATGGTTCTAAAGCCATCTTGCCCATTGAAGTTGAGTTACCATCCTTGCGAGTCTCATTAAAAGGCCTCATATCAGATGAAGAATACCGAGTTTCCAGACTACAAGAGTTAGAGTTGTTAGAGGAAACAAGACAACACACCTTTAACCATCTAAAAGCCTATCAACAAAGGATGTCACGGAGTTACAACCATAGAATCAAACCCTGAGTATTTCAAGTTGGTGACCTAGTCCTCAAAGAGAATCCCATAAATCAGCAAGATAGGGAGAAGAAAGGCAAATTTGAACCCAACTGGCTTGGTCCCTATGTAATCATTATTGCCTATGGATCAAGAGCTTATCAACTAGCAACATCAGAAGGTGAATTGTTCGATGAACCCATCAACAACATGCATCTTCATAAATTATATACCTAGACCCCAATGCAAGGGATCATATATCAAACAAATAAAAATAAAAATAACCAAAAAATAAAATAAAAATAAAAAATAACAAAAAAATTTTAAAAAAAAAGAAAAATAACAAAAAAAAATCATCTTCTAGTGAAAACTTGGTAAATAGGTGCCTTGGATAGGTACCATGATGAAAACCTGGCAAACAGGCGTCATGTGTATTTTCACTATCATGTAAATAAAAGCAAGTGGTGAAAACTTGGAAACAGGTGCTATTTGTGATAAACTGCTTCCTCCATCTTTTGAGACCTTGTTCCTCATGCATCCCTTCTTACCACAAACATCCAATCACATTAGGATACCTATCATGGCTTGTTGTTCACTCACCTTGATTGCCTTGTCCCATTAGGTTGTCAATCCAAACTTGTGTCCATCTTGTCATCCATCCTCAACCAATCCATTAAACTATTGTCGAACAAAGTCACCTCTGAGATATCACGTAGGCAAGGCCATCATTAATGATCCCCCGAGGCTTCCCATCAATTACATCCCTTATCACCCATCCTTTTGTCCATCCATTTCCACATAGTTCTCATCATCTAGGGCTTAGGTTAACATGGTCCACACCTCGAACTATGTTGCCTCTGCGTCCTCACGTAGGCAAGGCCATTTATCAATGAGCCCCTGAGGCACTAGGTCAGTCCCTTAGGGCCCATTTCTTCCTGTCTAACTTGTCAGTTCGTCCATAATAAATCGATCCATTACTTGACTGAGGGCAAATCCTTGACCTAGTTGAGAATTGGATTCTTGAATGCTACAACTCAAAGGATAACATATCAGATCATTATTTTATCACTAGATGGCAAGCAGCACAGCAAGCAAGCTTTAAACATCATCTTGACAAAGTGACATCAAACTAAACCTGACAACACCAACCTACCTACCTATCAAACATGACTCTACCAATTATTGCAAGAAAAATATATCTATGGCAAGAAGGTTTAAATGGTTGTTTTCAGTCCTATATCATGATTTTTGTTATTGTCTTTTTATGCTACTCAAGGATGTCAAAAACTAGAGGAGCTATGATGGGGGAATAATTATTTTATTTGTTTGATGTTTGTGAATTAATCTTTAGTACTGTGATGACTTTGTCTACTGACATGATCAACAAAAGATCATCGAGGACATTATGGGTCTAAGAATGAAAGGGGGCAATCCATGTATGTTGATATGCAAGCAATACTCAGGGCATCTCGGTTAAATTATACTTAGATGCTTGTATTAACTTGCTAAATCAAAATCCATGTAAGTAATACTCGGGTCATCATGGTTTAATTATACCTAGATGCTTGTATTTTATTACAACATTTTAAAAGCTCAATGATGAAACAAAGTACTTCAAAAACTTGTACAAGAAGATGACAAAATCCATTATCATACATACCCAATTGTATTTCATTTCATTTATAAGCATTCCATACATGTTGTTTATCCAAGTGTCATAAGATACAAGTCCTTTTGTGTCAGTTATCCATGTTTTCTTCTAAGTTGTCCATCTATCCAAGTCAGTTAGTCCAATCATTCTAAGTGTTCTTTTTATGATTGAGTATACTTGGAACAAAAAAAACAATTCATAAATATTTGCATATCATAAAATAGGCATGTCAATCATTTAACATCATTAAGTGCATTAATGATATAAGCATTTAGACCATGTGTTTCATATAGTGTTGTCATTTAGATGCATGAGTCATACATAACATTTCATATCAAAAATCTACAAAAACATATATATCATAGTGTTTGCATATTAGATCATCATCTAAATAATCATGTGTTACATTTACAATATCCCCACAGTGTGCATTAGGTCATCATAACATATGAGCATGTAGAATCATAAGCATGCATATAAGTCATCATGTCCATCATGTATCACATAAAAACATCATGTCACATAGATATCAAGTGCATCATAGAGTCACATTAACATGTTAGAAGCATCATATATAACCATAATCATAATAAACCATCATATAGAAACATCCATCCATAAATGCACACATATAGGCAGTCCATTGAAATCATGTATAGATCATCATAAAAAAAATAATAAGTGTCCAAGTCTACAATGATATCATAACGATAAAGTCTCCAGAGCTGTCCATAATGATGTATACATAGCCAAGTCAGAATGATATATGTCCCATAAATATGCTAAGAAGAACTCTCTCTAGAAGCTGTTGGTTGCATAGGTGGCTGGGAACCAAAAGACCCTATACCAAGTGGCCCTCGGGGAGGTCTTTGTACACTAGCTGATTCCGTCCACCTAGTCCTGCTACGGGAGCTCGGGTGAAAGCTCATAACCCCCTACTCCGGAGGCATTGCCTACTCATACAGGGACCTCCAATAAACGATCTCTTTTCCAACTCCAGCTTTTCCAACTTAGGCTGGGAAAGAGTCTGTTGTGCCATATATGAGTAAGGATGGTCATAACCTCCAATACCAAGTCCAATAGGCCATGACACCACTATATGCATCCAAGCCCAAATCTGTAGCAGTGTAACTCCACAAGATAAGCTGGCAGATCCATCATATACAAACTGATACAAGTCATGATACAAGTGTGCAAGAATGCATGGACCCCAAGCAAACCATGTACCCTCAAAAACCATCTGCTTGAGAGTCCGGCCCCATCCAACTGAAAACCTCTGTGATCTCCTGTCAGGGCATACCACACCTCCAACTAGTCCTACTATAATAGCTGGCGAGGGCTCGTAGTAATCTACCATGTCAGCCCAACTGATCTCTATGCCCTCTAACTCAGGATCATAAAAAATGCATTTACACTCAGCCAGCCCAGCCCCAGAGTGTGACTCATACTCAACCAACTCTCCCTGTATTAAAATCCTGAGAATCGAATGCACATCCTCAAGTGTAATAGTCAACTCCCCAATACGAAGGTGGAATGTGCCAGTCTCACTGTGGAATCTCTCGCCCAAAGCAGTCAGCAATCCAAGGTTAGCCCGCACCTCGGGTATAAAGTAGATGTACCATAAACCACATGATCCTAGAACTAGGTGATCTGTATTAGTAAAATAGGGCCTCAGAAGCTGAGTGATAGGGAATCTCTCCCGTGACATAAGTACATCATTAAGCTCCTCCTGCAAGCATTAACACAAGCGCGTTAATCAAAGTAATTCAACTGCAAATCTATCCTATCTATCAAAACCAGTTTCTTACCTAAACTATCCTATCCTATCATCTATTATGAGATTCTATCAATCTCATAGATACTCTATCAGTTGGCTAACATCAAACTCGATGCCAACTTAATCTATCTAGCTAAGTTATTGATCAAGTTTTATTCAGATGTGCAATTCTGCTCATCAGAAGCGCAATTTCATGCAAATGTGCAAAAATAGGAGTTAAAAGCGCAGTTTTGTATCAAAAGCATTGTTTCCTAGTAAATGTGTTGAATCCCTAATTATTTGTGCATATTCCTATATATGCACAGATTCCCTAATTGCATGTGCAACTTTATCATGGATGTGCAACTTTATATCATATGCACCTGACTATTTATTAAAAGCACCTATTTCTATGAATGCACTGAATCTTATCAATTGCACATAACTACTGCTTGAATGCGAAAAATTTGCATTTGCACGGATTCCCTTATCAAATGTGCGGAATCACATCACATTCGTAGATTTACCTGTCAAATGCACTAAAACAATTCTGTCGCGCATTCAAAACCTATGACTTTGACCCTAGATTTTGACCCTAATAAATGCACCTAGATCGAAATTGAAGGTGTACTTACTGCTGGTCCGTACTCTACTGGACGATTGAACCATCAGATCCTCTCAAATCAGTGCAACTCAATTGGAATTCACTACATTTTTGTTGGCTACTCTACTCTGCTAAGCTTTGATATCCTATATGCTCTCCACAAAAGATAAGTGTGCAAATGACTTGGATTGTGACCCCATGCTCCTATTTATAGCACATTTTACCCTAATTGGAGGTGTTTTCAAACTTGGGGCATGTTTTTCATTTGCCGTTCACCCGCCTTAAACTAATTTCTTTGTTCGTCTGTCCTATTACCTTATCATTCAACTTGTCTCATCATGATATCGCCCATCGTCCTGTCATCAAGTTCTTCCCGTCCAATCTCCCGAGGGGGCATCCTACCATCACCAAACCTGTACCAGGGGCAAAACTAGGGCATATATCATACTGACAAAATTTTAATTCTTTGAAACAACGTGATAAAACAAATTGCATCAAAGAGGGGCAAAATGTATACACCTAAAATTGGCTCGTGTCGAACTAAATAAATATTTTAATATTTATTTTAATTCTTATTCTTCTATCAATTAAATAAATATTTTAATTTATTTGATTGGTTCATTATCCCAAAATTAAATAAAAATCATTTTATTTAATTAATATTCCCTTATTCCTTTAATGTCTCATCTAATTAAATAATCCTAAATTATTTAATTAATATCAAATTCCTCTATTCCAAAGTCCTAAATTCCATAATTCCACATCATCTCATCCATGTCATTCTGCCACCTCACTTTACACCTCACCATGTTGCACACATAATTAAATATTTTTAATAGTTAATTAGCTAATTACTCTCACCCACATGTCCTATTTATCCTCTAGTCATCCCTATTTCTTCTCCACATGTGTCCTATTATCTCTCAATCACCTTTATACTCAAAGACACTTGTCTTTCTAATTCTAGTTCATCTCTCACATTCCCACAAGTCAAGAGTGCTTCCACAATCTCCTCAAAGACTTCCACCTCTAACTCACAAGTCATTTGTGAGCACAATGACATGTGGCTCATGGACCCACTTATTCCTCTACCTTGTAAACGTAGTAGGAACATTTCCCATGATTATCTCCCTCAACTCCATCTCAACCGTACACATCACAGATAATTCCTCCAGTCATGGATCTATTGACACTTGGACTTGGCCTCTCTTAAGCCTATAAAAGTAAGGTCCTCACACCCATTTTGCATCCACTCAAGCTTTAGCAATCTTACTTTGCAGGAATTCCACCAGCGTGCCTTTGGAAAAGTATCCTCATTACACTTGCATAATCTCATTGTCATCACAATCATCCAACCATGTCTCCATATCTCCATTATCCATCATCATAGAGTTGCATTGTAGTTTAACCTTCATTGCATTATCCATCTACAACCATTCTCCTATTGTCATCTTCAACAGTAAGGAAGTACACACTTCTGAGAGCTCAACTCATTCATAAGATCAACATGAGATAGACAACAATGAAAGCTATGAGGTGAATCGATCTACGAAGGTAATATCTTTGTTTATTGTATTTGCATCAATTTCATTGAGTTATTGGATAATTTAGTTGTTTAAAACTGTTGTTCATAATTTCCTCTAACAACTGGTAGCTGATCCTTCTTTTGCTTGCTATTCTTTTGTTTCTTATCCTTATTCTTGTTGTTACTACTTTGTCCTTTCTATTCTTTTGTGCCTTGGTTGGCAGCTAGCACATGTGACTTGAGGACTTAGAGTGCCCATCTAGATTAGCTTGTCCTATTCCCGTGTGAGAGAGATAGCAAATTCATCTAAAGATGGCATGGTGAATTGAGTACCGAGTGTACCCTTAGTAGCATAGAAAGTAGAAACAAACACAAAATATTCTAAACTTAGCTTAGAGAGAATATTGAGAATCAGTTGTTCATCTTTCTTTTCAATTCCACATTGTTTTAACTGCAACCTTAGTGATTTCAATTTGGTGAAGAAATCCTGGATTGTGTTGATAGTGTCTGAACTTAAACTAATTAGTTCATTTTCCAACATGCGACCTCTCATTGAATATTGTGTGCCAAATAGTGTTTCTAGCTTTATCCATATTTCATTTGGTGAATTCAAAGACTCAATGTGAAAGAGAAAATCATGAGAAATAGACAAACATAATGTTCCATACGCCTCATCACATTTGTTAAACCACTTAAGTTTATCTTCATCTTTAGCAAGTTTAGTTTCAAGTCCCATTGTTATCCTATGTAATCCATCTTTCCTTAAGTAGATTGTCATGTGTGGTTTCCACTCAAAATAGTTGTATGGAGTTAGGATGGGCACAATTATTTGATCCATGATGAAGAAATGCAAAAACAAAATGCTGAAAAGAAGAGAACACACACAAGACAACCCCCCATTTTTCACTCAATCAAAGAACCCCCCAAACAAAAATGATTTTGGCACTTTATAATTAGTGTGTTTACAACTTCCACTAGAAAGAAGTACTGAGTGGTCTTGATTTCAATGCCTTACAAAACCCCCACAAATTGGGTGTATGTTGAAAGTACAATACTGGAACTCTGCCAAGCAAAACTAACAACACCACTGCAATCTACTCAAAAAATCATGCACTTTCAAAAAAAGAATCACCTCGATACGAGGTCATATGTGAAAGTTATGATCCTCTGAAGTTCCAAAAAATAGGAATTGTGCAGCGTCACCTGTGAGAATCTATAATTTTTGGGAAAACTATGCACCAAAATCAAGAATCGTCTGCACCGCCGTGAAGAGTGCGGAAAAATACCCAAAGTCAAAAACAAAAGCTCAAGAAAAGGAGCCAAAATGAGCCTGAACGAAGTCTCTGAAGTTCAACAAAAAAAATGAAAACTCCAACGAAGAGGGGTCTATGAGCAAAAATAGCCCTCCGCCAAAAACACCCCTAGGTTTAGTAGTCACACCAAATGTAGAAGTCTCTGCCAAGTGTCTTTAGTCTTCTACCAAACAACAGAGAATCTCCTCTAAAAATAGAATACTGCCAAAAGACCCTCCAAATTTGATAATATCGCCAAATGTAGTAGAAATCTGCCAAATTTTGGTACTAACTTTGGCATAGGTGCCAGAAATGGCACGCAGGCTAGAAAACAAAATTAAAGGTGGAGAATTTTTTTTGAAAAAATGTTAAAGGCCTAAAAAGGTCGAATGAAGATGAATGGCCAAAGGCTAAAGGAAGGGGGGCGGGAGCTTATAGCCACTCCCGTAGCCCCAATAAAGAGGCGCGACCCTATTGTAAGGGCTTGCAGGCCCAAGGAAGGGGCTCAGTGCCTTTTTAGAGGAGGCTGAGGCCAATAAAGGGGTCGAGGCCCCTCTAAAGCTAGTGCAAAAGTGCTTTACACAGCGCTATGAAGTGCTTAAGCATTGAGCACTTATAAAATATATATATATATATATATATATATTGAATTTGTTTAAAAAATGCAGGAGAATTTTTACAGATGAATGCACAGAAATGCATGCTTGGGGGCCAAAATGGCCTCTGGCAAAAAAAATTGTATTTCAAACTCCCAATGCCAAAACTGGGTGTATAATATATGAAAATTCACCTGTGAGGCCTCCCAGACACAATGGCAGGGTCCTTTTGGCCTGAAAACACTCCAATTGAAAGTTGATTTTTAGATCTGAGCATGAAACCCCAGTTCCGCAACTGTGTCAAATGATCTTCAATTTCGGTGAAACAAAAACCAATCTTGAATTTCTCGAGCCTCCTAGACGCGTTGGAATAGCCAAAAATGTTGCCAGTATAACTAGAAATGTTGCAATCACCTAGATTTCACAAAACGCATATGCAAACCCCAAAGATTAAAAAGTTTTTGTCAAACTTTTCTGACTCTCTAGATCATCCGAAGATGCAAGAGAAGAGCATACTGGGTTTTTGGAAAAACCTGCAGTAAGCTTTACTAGCCCCCCTGAATCTCTCAAATATGGAAACTAAAATCTACTCTTGTACTAGGGATTTTTTTGGTGGTGAATCTTCGCCAATTGGTGAATATTTGAAATCAGGACCTCTAAAAATGTCAAATAGTACAAGCTACAAAGGAGACTGAATCGCCAGGTTTTTGCAAAAAAAATTTTTGTCTCAGTTAATTCACCAATGCGTTATTTTTTTAAACTAATAAATTGAATTGATTCGCTATGTAAATGATGTGGCATTGGAACTGATTCGCAATAGTTTTTAATGTAATTACAAATATTAATTATATTCGCTAGTAATATTATATTAATATTGTTAATTTTGGGGCAATATCGACAGTAATAATTAATTACCATTTAATTTTAGGGATATTTTAGCTTTGAATAGGGCTTTTATTTGTTGCCATCGATTAGCTTTTTAATCGAATGGCTGCAGATCAATTTCGCAACCTATATGCACGTGCTTTATAAAAGTCTTGTTGAGGCCCAGAATTTGTTTTGGGCCACACGATCAAATCTGATCGTGTGGCCCAAAACAAATTCTGGGCCTCAACAAGACTTTTATAAAGCACGCGCATATAGGTTGCGAAATTGATCTGCAGCCATTCGATTAAAAAGCTAATCGATGGTAAAAATTGCACTTTTCATTTAGTCTTATTTTTTAAGTGAGATTTTTAAAAAATACATAATCCGTGTGTGCTCCAATGCATTTTGGATAGTGAATTTGTGTTTGGTGGCGAGGGGCTCTACCCCTCGACCCCACCTGTATCGCGATAGGAGCACGTCGAGGTCGTTGTCCCTAGACCCCGCGAGAGGGCTCTGCCCCCTTGACCCTGCCGGTGGCTGCCGCCCCCGGGCCCCTGCTTCAATATTACAAAATAAAATAAAATAAGGGGGGACCCCGTCGACCAAATATGCAAATTTTTAAAGGAGAGATTCACCATTGTAATTATTACTTTTACCAATTATTCATTAAGATTCATCGGGATTTTATAAAATTTCTAATAATCTACATAGATTCACTAGGAAAATTAATATTTTTTTCAAATAAAAAGGAAAGATTCACCAGGAAAAGTATGGCACTTAACCAAGATTCGCCAGGATTTTATAAGTTTTTTAGGGGGGTTTCTTAAATTTATCACTGTCTTGCACATAGAAAAGCTCTGATACTATGTTAGAATCTGAAAAGATGATTAACCTAGAAAACTAGTGCAAAAGAATAGATATATAAACTATGAATGCAAATGATACGAAATCAAAATAGCATCACAGAGTTAGTCTCCGAGACTAATACAAATGCTAGAAGTAAAATAGCATTAAGAGGATGCAAAAGCAATGAATACAAAATACAAGCTAGGTAGCATGCTTATATAGACTAGGGAGAGGGAGGAGGTGGCAACACCGACCAATGGGGAGCAACCATCTATTGGACTAAAGATAGAAAAGTATCTTCTCAAGATAGCTAATGGTTGCTCACATGTAGGATGGTGACACCTCATGATCCACTCACCTAATAAGACATGTTTTATTAACCTAAGCAAGATTAATAAAAGTGTAGGAAAAAACTAGGAATAAAAGGAAAATAAATAACCCAACTAGGAAATAAAAACCTACACTAACAACATTTGGGAGAGCAGATCATCAGTCTCAGCTATATTTGTTTTCTCACTTTGTTCCTAATCCTCCTTCGTCTATTTTTCTCACCCATTCAGATGATGTGAGAAAATTATGGCATAAGTAGTCTGACCATCTTAACTTTCGCTGCTTTCAGTAGCTCAACTAGTAGAGCATGGTCACAAGGTTGCCTTTAGTTCAGTTTTCAGGTGGTGTTTGCCAAGGTTGCATTCTTGGTAAGCATCCTAAGGAAAAAATTGACAAAGGTAAGGCATGGAGAGCTTCACAAATACTGGAGTTAGTTCACAGTGATTTGGCTGGTCTATTTCCTCATCCATCCTTCAATAAGGCTAGATTTGTTCTAACTTTCATTAATGACTTTTTTCGATATACTTGGGTGTACTTTCTCAAATAGAAGTATGAGGTATTTGATCACTTTCATGACTTCAAAACTTTTGTAGAGAAGCAATCTAGGAAAGCCATCAAAGTTTTACACACTGACAATGGTTGTGAATATGTCAACCATACACTCCTTAGCAGAATGGTCTAGCAAAATGGAAGAATAGGTCCTCAAAGGAAATGGTAAACTATATGATTCATTCCAAATCTCTTGCATCATAGTCTTGGGTAGAGGCCATTAACTATGCTTGTTATATCCAGAACTGTGTTCCTCACCGAGCCTTGAAGGGAGTCACTCCTTTTGAATCTTGGAGCAGTCAGAAACCATCAATTAAGCACTTTCAATTTTTTGGTTCTCCTATATGGGCCCACATTCCTATAGAGAAACGTAAGGCCTTGGATCCACAATGAGGGCCTTGCATATTTATAGGCTATCTTGATGGTGTGAAGGGTTATCAATTGCTCCACCATACTACACATGAGTAGTTTATCGAGAGGATTGTTTAGTTTGAGGAGGGGTCTTTGAGCTCAACTCCTATCACTTTGCCATCTTCTACTTTGACATTGGAGTCACTTGGGCTACATGAAAAATATTCTGATGAGTCAGATTCACCTGAGCAAATTCTTTATGATGAGGAGTCTTCTACCTCCACTTCTGATGCTGAGAACGATTCAAAAGATTCGCCTCCTTCCTCTCCTAGTCATCATTCAGAGGGTGATGATTCTCCTCCAAATTCTTTGACTTCTAGTCTACTTTGGTATAGACAAACCTTGAAGTTTGCAGGCAACTAGGTAGGGGATCCATCAAACACCAAGCAAACTCATTTACAATTTTAGGATGCTCCACATGTCTTCATTGCTACTGCCTTTGATCCACATTCCTTTCAAGAGGCTTCTGGTATTCTTGAGTGGGATACAACTATGCAAGAGGAGTATAGTTCCTTGATGAGAAACCACACTTGGGATCTTGTTCCTCTTCCTAAGGGAAGAAAATTTGTTCGATGTAAGTGGATGTATCAGACAAAATTCCCTGTAGATGGATTGGTTGATAAGCATAAGTCTCGCTTGGTTGCCAAAGGATTCTCCCAAGTTCCTGGGATTGAGTACTCTAAGACTTTTACGCCAGTTGCCAGAATGAACTCCATCCAACTTGTTCTTGATATTGTTGCATCCAATCATTAGGAAGTACACCAGATGGATGTGAAGAGTGCATTTCTTCATGATGACCTTTAGGAGGAGATCTACATGGAGCAGCCACATGGATTCATTTAGGATTCTTCACTTGTGTGCTGACAAGTTGTCGTGAGGTCCTAACACTTTAGTTGAAAAAGATATCAATTATGTCAACCGGGTAGTGTCCAAAGGCTGTATGCAATAGGGAATGTTTTGGCCATCTCTCTTAGTAAAATTTTCTAAATTTTTGAATTGGTTGAAAACATAACTTAAGCTAGAAAGCATGAAATCGTCTAAGCTAGAAAGCATTTAAATTTCTATTCTATAAAGCATGAGAATTATCTAAGGAAAGCATGTAAACTATCTAAGAATCAACACTTGCAGTTTAACTATGGAATTTAAACAAAGGCGACTAACTACTAACGACTAACTATTAATAGAAAGTACACCTAACATCTTTTAATCAATAGCTAGCAATAGTTTCGTGAATAGAGTGGATGCTTCAGAAATTCTAAGTAAATAAGAACTTAGAGATTAGCAACTTCAAAACACAACTTGCAGGAACACACAATAGTACTAAACACATAATAACATTTATCTAATCATAACGTGCATAGAACAGAAATAACAACATAGGACATAACTAACACTTTTAACAATGAAAATACTTATCTATTCTATGAGATCCCTCGAGTGGCCAGCTCTCAAGCATTCCTACTAATAGCTCAAATCACATATAGTACTTTTGCAGCTTCAAAGTGAATCCATTCATAACACTTCCATTCCTCAGAACAAATTACTCAGAATAATCTCATGATATTCATTCATTTGTAACATGAAAGTATATCAGCACACTTCGCATAATGGAATAGTATTCAAAAGAACTTAACAACATGTCCTTGTTTTCAGCAGCTACCATATGTATACTACACTACTACAAAATCCTAATCTGCATATGGCGGGAAAATACCATTGAAAAAGTTTAAAATAGAAATACAACTAATTGATGTTCATGACATAAAACATAATAAAAGCTCTAAGTGGAGCCGTAAAGTCTCAAATAATCTCATTAGAAATTAACAGAATGCTTTTAAAAAGTCTTCCACTATGCAAGCCTAAATTTTTGGCACCCAAACTTTCGGTGCTCTAACTTCAACCGCTTGAAGTCCACTCCTCTCATAGGCCATGCATAAATCCTGTGTAATTACTCAAAGTCTATACCATTATATCAATATTTAGTTAGCTAATTCAATCAATTTGAGAAATAAAGATTCATACATCATTTTATAAAAAGTAGACAATTACTGCTTCTAAAAATAAATAAATTGGCATGGTTGAGGTGGTTAGCAAGAATAAAAAGGGGTATTTAGCTCATCATAAGAATGAGGTTGTTTGTACCTTATCATCCTCCCCTTCCTAAGCCTAAGTAGGTCCTCCTACTCTTTGTTAATTCCTTTGTCTCTCTACATCCCTTTTCCTTTTTAGTTCATCATATTTGGAGCTAAGATCATACATGTCTTCTGCCTCTTCAGCCAAATGATCAGGGTGTTTAAAAAAACCTTTGTTGTATTTTATCCTCATCTGCCAATTATATAGTTCTCCAAGATTTTTCTCGGCAGTGATCAAAACTGTAGGGGGTGGCTGAAGGAGCAATGGAGGTTTGTATCGCATCCCTATCTACTTGGTCTTGAGATGTTGTAATATTTCTGTTAATTCCTCTGCCCTTTTGTAGGACCACGTTAGGTTGGTAGGGGAGATCATCTCCCTCCTTTTGAGATACATAGGGAGTGGAGTGTACCACTCCTCACAAGCACTCCATGCCCTTTCAATTAATTGTGGCCCATGAACTTTAAATTTTTCAAAGCATCTAGATATTGTCATTATATTTATTCTTCAAGGCTTCATAGCTTTTAATCCTTCAAAACTGGGCCTTGAAGGCAAAGGGCTTCCGATTAGGATATTTCATTTGGAATCCCATAGTTCTCCCAGCTTGCAAATATTCCCTGGTTCTCTCCTGCCACTAGATTTGATTCTACATATTGGACATGAATTCTCGAAGTTGTACCTCCCCAACAAAAAGGTTGATAAAGAAATCACTATGTTTTTCTAAAAACAAATTAGGTATGAAAAATTCACACAGTAGATTCTGTTGAGTAGGGATTGCCTCTTTGAATGCCTCTAAGAACTGTTTATCATTTACGTCATGGGGCAAATTGTAGGAGATCCTCAAAAGTTTCCATCTTAACAATTGTTCATTTAGAAACATGGAGTATAACCGGGATGGATTTCTACAGGCTTGTAACAATTCTCCAATCTGACATGCATCAGTTTTAGCCTGATAGAGTTTATCATATGATTCTTTTAATAACACTATTTCTTGTTTAATTTTGGCATTTTCTACCCTTGCTTGCCTCAAGAAATAACATCTCTCCATCCACTTAGTCAGCATTGGAGGAATGTGGATTTGAAACCATTCCATCGTAGTCAGCTTAGTTTGCACTTCTTTTGATTCCATGATTGGTTTCACATTTGTTTCCTGCAAATCCTGCTCTAGTTCAACAGTTTTGCTTAATGCTACATTGAGTTCAAGTGTTTGTTACTCCTTCTTTTCTTCAAGTGCTTGAAGGGATTGTACTAGATGATAAGTTAAATTCTTAATCTGTTTATTTTTCTCAGATAAACTAGCCAAACATTCTTTATCCTTTTCATCAATTTGTTGCACTTGGGACTATAATTCTTTAATAATTTTATCCTTTTGTTCTAATTAAGTCCCTAAAGCTATGATTTCTTGATCCTTCCTTGTCAAAAGTTTAGCTTGTGTGTTTATTTCCTATTGTTGCTTGTTTATATGTTCTTCTTTTTGCTATAGTTTTTCTCTTAACTAAATAATCTCTGCCTTCAACTCTTCTAATTCTGTTTTTAAGTGATCATCTTTTCCAATTTCTGTATCAGTGGCAGGGGAAAAATAGGGATCTCTACATTACTGTCAGTCACATGCTCTACATTATTTACTTTCAGTCGACTCTATTTTCTGTCATTGGCAACCAGGAGAGACAACTATTCACTGGGGAGTACTGCACTAATTTCTTGTGTTTCCAAGGGTTGCTGTGAAGGGGAAAGTGATTCAATAGACTCATCCTCAACAAGTATATAATTTGGTAATTGTGCTCCCATTTCTCCTTGTCTTGCTTTAGGTGGGACATCCTCCTTTTCAGACTCAGGGGCTGATTACTATCCAGAGTTTGTTTTTCACTTAACTGGGGTATGTTTTCACATGACAGGGCCACATTCTCATCTGATTGGGCTACAGTTTCATGCAATTGCCTCTCTTGTCTTTTCTTTTTAGGAACATGCGGCTGATCACAAGCCGCAACATAACTAAATTATATAGCCAATCATTTGCTTCTCCTTAAAGGAGGAAGTCTTTACAATTTCACTTTTGACCTCTTTTCCTTTTTGTGGGGCCGAGTCTTCTCACCTTCAAAATTTACTAAATCCACATTTTCTTATTTCTCAACATTCAGTGGTCTAGGTCTCTCCTCTAGGTCTGAAAGGTGTGATGGATTTTCTGGCGCTTCGTCATCAGGAGCTTTTCTAGCATCTTGAGGAACAAGGGAATTTTGAGGCACAGGGGAGTCTTTAGGCACAAGGGAATCTTGAGGCATAGGGGAAGGTTCTTTTACATTTTGAGCTGCCAATCCAGATGACTCACCTTCTTCAAAATGTCTTAAAGGTTCAGGGTTTTCAAATTTCTGAAGAAATTTTTGCCATTTTTCTTCTGATTTTCCTTTCTTCAGGAATTAATATTTGCAAATTAGATGAATAAGACCATGATGTTTCAATGGCCCTGAACCAATCTTAAACCTCTCTATCATGTTGACAATGGAATCATTAAGGAAAGCAGGGAGGTTAACCCTTAATTCGGGGTCTTCAGTGCCATGTCGCAGGTGAGTGAGTAATCGGAAGGGGGGGCCGACTATGGTGGCACATTGCCCCTCACATGTAAAGTATTTGATAATCTAGGCAACTGCCATTCTCCATGGCTCTGCAATGGACATTCTCTAAAACCCCTTATTTTACCCAGGGTATTCACCACTAACAGAGGATGAGGTTCTCCTTCCCTTATGAAGAATTCTACCATTCTTTGATAAGAAATGTTTGTGGCCTCAGTTAAATTTATACCTTCATTCTTAATGCCAGACAAATTAGAAATGATTCGAGGGCTTACCTTAAACTTCTTGCCTCGTACTATCGTCTGCCCGTCTAAGAAGTTTTCTACAAATTACTTGACTAGCTACGTGTTGTGCCCCTAAAATTTCTTCATAAACTCAAGCCAACCTATCCTCTAAAATAGCTCAGAAATATTATTCAATGCCAACAATTTCTCTGGAGAAGTTGGTTCTGATTTACACTTAGCCCCACCCATTTTGTTTCTTACTTGCAATTCTGCTAAGTGTCTACTGAATTCGTGGCACTCTATCGATGAAAAATTGTTTCAACAGACTGTTATGCAAACTGAAGGGAATGCAATGTTATAACCATCTATACTTTGACAATACTTATGGGACATGAATTAATTAAAGCATTTGGCTTTGTTGCATTTGAATCATTAGTTTGCATGAGATAGAGTGCATGAGCCACCACCTCTCCAGTGAAGGTACAATCCGCACAATTTACTAAATTTGGAAAGGAAGGTGGAATGTGCCAATTTATTCATTTTTATTTACAATAATATACCTACTTAAAATAAAAGATGTACATACCTCATGTCTCGTCATTGATTTGAAAGTCGCTTTCCCTATGCTGACATAATAGCATCATGGGTGGTGGTATAATTAAATTCAAATGGGATGGTGAAGGATGTAATGAATTTATTATGAATAAAGATGGGGTGGCTAATACAGGTTCTAACTATTATGACAAAAAGTGGTCACAATAATTTTTTTATTTATTATGGTAATATCAGTCGTGAATTTTGGTAGTGGTAGAAAGGAATTAGTGATGGTCATGTGTATGTTGTTAGGATTGTCAAAGCATTTGCACAGAAGGGGGAATCGCAAAATTTCAAAGCATCGTTGAAAGATGCAACTGGGACAAGGAACAAAATTCTAGAGCATCGTTGAAAGACGCAGCCAGGACAAATAACAAAATTCTGAAGCATCACTAAAAGATGCAGCTGGAATGCAGGAAATAAAGTTCTAGAGCATCGCTAAAAGATATAGCCGAAATGTAGGAATAAAGTTCCAGAGCATCACTGAAAGATGTAGCCAGTATGCTGGAACAAAGTTCTAGAGCATTGCTCAAAGATGCAACCGGAATGCTGGAATAAAGTTCTGAAGCATCGTTGAAAGATGGAGCCGGAATGTTAGAACAAGGTTCCGGAGCATCACTAAAAGATGCAACTGGAATGCTGGGGGAATGGAATATGATGACACACTTTTGGACTTAACATGTTCTGGAACATCACTGGAAGATGCACCAAATTGCAAGAACAACAAGGGAATGGAACCTTTTGAACAAATAAGTTCTGGAGCATCGTTACAAGATGAGCCAGAATTTGCATTCTCTTTAAGAATGAAATCATGCAAAAATAGAAATCAAATTTAGACAAGTCCAAAAGAACGGTAATACAATAAAAATACCCTGAAGTGATTATAGGTACATACACATGCAAGATTTGTTTTTTAGAATTATACTGGCTCTGCTGTGGCAAAGTCAATGCATTGGGTTTCCTATTGCATTTCTACCATTCTCATGAATTCTTCTTTGTTGACAGGTTTGTGGTAGATTCGTAATCGATGACCGTTGACTAAGAGAGTTCGAGTGTCACCATCCATAGGTTTGAGCTACAGTGCTCCGTTTGAAAATACTTCACAAATTTCATATGGACCTAGCCATTGAGTTCTTAGTTTCCCTTTTTGATCTTTATAATGAGAATCAAACAACAGTACCCAATCTCCATTGTGGAACTCTCTTTCTTTTATGTGTTTATCATGTCAGGCCTTTCATTGTTGTTGCACTAGTTCAGTCTGGTGGATAGCTTCTAGGTAGAGTTCATCTAAGTCACTAAGCTGCAAGACTCTTTCTACCTGAGCTCAGTCAAGGTCTAAGCCTAACTCCATTGCCGTTCTAAGAGTTTGAAATTCAAATTCAATGGGTAGAAGAGGTTTCTTCCCAAAGACTAACTCGTAAGGAGTAAGACCAGTGGTGGATTTCCAAGTTGTATTATAGGCCCAAACAGTTTCGAGCAATTTTTTGGCCCAGTCTCTTCTTCCCAATGAAACTATCTTTATCAAGATATTTTCAAGTTCCTTGTTAGTGACTTCTACTTGACCATTTGCTTGTGGATGATAAGGTGGAGACTTTTTATGGCTTACCTAGAAATGATCAATAAAGGCTAGCAAAACTTTTGACATGAGCTGGGGTCCTTGATCTGTAACAATTGATCTAGTGGCTCCAAATCTGAGAAAAATCATGTTATATAGGAAGTCAGCAACTTGTTCTTCCCTAGCAACTCTCAGGGCTTGGACTTCTGCCCACTTAGTCAGATAGTTAGTTCAGACCAAAATGTATTCTTTGCCCTATGAAGGAGGGTCTATGGGACTGATAAAATCCAATCCCCACTTTTCAAATGGTTTGAAAACTACCTGCAGTTGTAGAGGCATTTCATTGGATGTTGTGGGTCTTCCTACCTGTTGGCATTCATCATAATGACGAACATAGTTTTTCACATCTTTATGCATTGAGGGCCAGTAATACCCTGTACCTAGGATTTTATGGGAAGTTCTCTTGGTAGAGTAATGACCTCCAGAGGGGTCATCGTGGCAGGTTCTAAGGATACTGTATGTTTTGTCTGATCTGACACAACGTCATAAAACTAGATCAGGGCCACATCAAAATAGTATCCCATTAATCCATTTGAACTGAACACTTTCCCGAATAAGGCATTTCTTTTGTTTGGTCGTAAAGTTTGGTGGAAACTTAAAAGTAGCCAAATAGTTGGCGATGTCTGCAAACCAAGGGGTTTTAATGGAGATGGCAAATAAATTTTCATCTGGGAATTCATATTGTATAGGAGCACAATTTCCATTGTCTTGTTTGATCCGGGATAAGAAATCTGCGACTACATTGAACTTCTCAGGTTTGTCAATGATTGTTACATTGAATTCTTGGAGAAGCAATAACCACCTAATTATTCTCCCATTTATTGTAGGTTTGTTCATTGGGTACTTGATAGATGAATGGTCTGTGAACATAGTCACTTTGTACCTTGTGATATAATGTTGAAATTTATTGATTGCATGCACCACAGGTAAGAATTCTTTCTCCGTAGTGGTATAGTTTCATTCAGTGGAAGTCAGATTCTTAGAAATGAAATAGATGGCATATTTTCCTCCATTCTCATCTTCTTGACCTAAAACTGCTCCAATAGCATCATTGGAAGCATCTACATAAATATGGAATGGAAGGTTTGAGTTAGGTCCATGTAGGACTGTTAGGGATTGCATGTAGAAGATATCAATTAAATGCAAATAAAGATTAAATAGAGGAATGAAAATACACAGAAATAATAACACCAAGGACAAGTTTTAACGTGGTTCACCCAAACTCAGGCTACATCCACCAATAGAGAGTCCAATATTATTATCCAGTAAATCAAACCGATTACAACTAGCAATCCTTGCAACTCAATACCGCTACAAACGCTACAATACAATATCAATGGAAACCCTAATCCTTAGCCATTTTATCAAGACTTATGTCGGTTACAAAATAGGGTTTTTTTATGTCAGCAAATAGAAAAAATAACTCCAGATGCCTTTATAAAATAATAAAAACTATTTGAGGTTTCAGGGGCGCTGCCCCTTGACCCCGTTAAAGAATTTGGGGGGAAACCGCGCCGATAAAAGTGGGGTAAAGTTAACCTTTAAGTCTGATTAGGCTCCATATAACAACAAGGACAGGAGTAGAGATCAGTTTCTCCTTAATGATTTCAAATGATGTTTGACATTCTGTTGTCCAGACAAAATCTATGTCCTTTTGGAGAAGGGAGAACATGGGGGTTGCAATCTTATTGAAGTTTTCTATGAATCTTCAGTAGTATCCAACATGTCCTAAGAAACTTCTGATGTCAGTTTAGTTCTTTGGAGTTTCTATTTGTTGTATCACCTCAATTTTCTTAGGATCTACCTTTATCCCTTTAGCTGAAATGTGGTGTCCCAACACTATCCCTTGTTCTACCATTATTAGACATTTTTTGTGACTCAAAGATAGCTGATTGTCCTCATATCGCTTCAATACCTTGTCCAAATTTTTAAGTCCATCAAAAGTGGAGCCATACACTGTGAAGTCATCCATATAGACTTCCACACAGTCATTGACTAGCTCAGCAAATATGGCTAGAACAGCTCTCTGAAATGTTGCAGGAGCGTTGCATAGCCTAAAAGGAAGGACTCAATATGTGAATGTTCCCCATGGGCAAGTAAAATTTGTTTTGTCCTGGTCTTCTGCTGCTACTTGTATTTGATTATATCCACTGAATCCATCCAGGAATGAGAAATACTTCCTTCCATCTAAATTATCCAAGATTTGGTCTATGAAAGGTAAAGGGAAGTAATCTCTATAGGTAGCTTTGTTGAGTTCTCTATAATCAACACACACTCTCCACTTTCCATTTTTGTTTGGAACAACTACCAAAGGTGAAACCCATTTGCTGTCAGAGATTGGATAGATGAATCCTATTTGTAGGAGTTTCTCAATCTCTATTTTAACAATATCCTTGAGAGCAGGGTTGAGTCTTCGCTGATGTTGATGAACAAGTCTAACATCTTCAATATAGATGTGATCGGTACAAACACTCAAGTGTATTCCTCTCATGTCCTTATAATCCCAAGCAAAAGCCTTAGATACCAAAACATCAAACAATTTGAGCTCATCTAACTCTGTCAACCAACTATTGATATTTAAAGTTTTTCCTCGTAGTAACATGATAGTTTTGGTTCCAAGATAGTTGGAAGTGATCGTATGAACTTCTCTCATTAAGGTGTTGAGAGGGAAGTTGTGCGGTATAGTTCTGTGAAGTCTAGCAATATCTTCGAAGAAGTGATCTATTTTCATAATGATATTAGCCAGAAGACAAGGTAATGTTGTGAAGTTGGTGTAATCATGTTTGGTGTCATTAGTGTGGATCAGATGTCCTAAAATCTCTTCCACTTCTAAAATTTCTTCATCACTTGAGTCTACGGTAAGATCTTGTATGTCATTTTCCAATTCATCTTCCAATTCTTCTCCATGTTGTTTAATGACTACCATAGCGAGTGAAGCTAGATTCTCCTGTTTTTCAGAACCATCTGGTTCATCAACCCAAACTTGGTTATGTTCAACAGGTTGAGCAGGGGGATACATGAATAAGTGTTTGCTATTGGGACCATGTGAAATGGTCATTCCTCTTGCTCTACAATCAATCTTAGCTATGACTATAGCTAACCACAGTCTACCCAGTATTATCGAGTAACTGTCCTTGGGTGTGAGGGATTGGATTATTTGAAAATCTACTAGGTATTCCCAATCATCAACTTTGACATGAACATTTTCTAGGACACCCTTGGGAATAGCTATAGACTGATTTACCATTTGCAACACAGTGGTTCTGGGACGTAGACCAGTGAGTCCTAGTTTTTCCATAACATCCATCATCATGACATTAATGGTTGCTCCCAAGTCCACAAGTGCATTGGGTATTGCTACCTCATTGATTATTACTGTTATGAGTGGACTACCTGGGTCACCATATTTTGGGGTTGAAGTTTCGCCAGCGAGAAGGTCAGCTAGGTATCCATTGATATGTACAGTATTAATCTATTTTGGTTTCCTTCCTGATGTTTTTATGCACAGTTGTTTAACTAGCTAGTTTAGTTCTGGAATTTCCTTAATTGCCTATAATAAGGGAATCTCGATATGGAGTCATTTTAATTTCTTGGATTAACGCGGTTTTAATAGATACGGTCATTTCCAGAGGTTTTTTCAAAGGAGTTTCCTTGAGGTGCTCAGGAAAAGGTGCTTGAGATCTCTTTTCCATGGTGGGATCCTCCTTAAAAAGATCTGTTGAGTGCTGGACAACTTCTTCTTGAGGTAACTCATAATTTCTAAGTGAGGATTGTGGAAGAGGCTTGTCTTAGTTATTTAATAGGCTTTTATCTGCAAGTATGGAACGTGTCTCGCTCTCTTCAGCAGATTTTTCATTTGGTTCATCAAGGATCTCAACTATGGTTGGCTGTTGAAGTGTCTTTACTGACCTCAACTGTAGGTTTCCACAATAGATGGCATTAACTCCAGCCATTTTTTCCTGTTCTATAGAATACACTGGTATGGTTTGACGGTTATTCTTTGGATTAGGGACAGGTTGTGCTGGGAATTGTGGTTGGTTGACCTACTCATTTTGTTGGGGGTTTTAGGGAGCTATCAAAAGGTTTTGCTGTGGATTAGGCATTCTCCTTAGTCCATGATAGAATTGATTTGGAGCCTGATTCTATTGAGGCATTAGATTTTGAGGATACCATTGTTGTTGAGTCTGGTTCAGCCATTGAGGGTTTCCCTAGGACTGGTTTGCCCACTCAGGTGGTCCCCAAGGGTAGGGTCTCTAATTAGGTGGTGCTTGAGGCCAAGGTGTTGTCCATTGATTTTTATTCCAATTATTTGGAGGTCGCTAGGAGGGATTTGAATTCTGGCCATAAGAGAAATTCCCTCCAGGTCTTTGACCCACAAAATTGATCTCCTCCTCAGTGTGGGATGACCTCTTCTTGGAATTTTTTATTGCATTTAGGATCTCACATTGGTCAGTGGCATGACTCTTCTCATAGATTTGGCAAATGTCAGTTTTGTCCAAGGGACATTCTCTTAACAGATGTTTGTTTCGGCACCTAGGACAGTAGATGGATAAGGTCTTAGGATTACGTGTTTTGGCCTATATTCCATCCAGAGTGGTGTTTAACTAAACAAGAATGTTAGTTTTCAAGTTTGCTATTTCCTCGCGCAGTTTACCTATTTCATTTGAACCTCTCAAAAGACTAGATTTACAGATATCTCCCTGAGTATGGGAGAATTTTCGGCATAAATCAACGATATCACCGAGTTCAAGTTGGGACACATCTCCTTTTCCCATTAAATCTAGACTTCTCCTAGCATCCTCATCAAGTCCTTTGAGAAATATAGTCTTCAAAATTTCTGGGCTTATGGCTTCCTCACCACATCGTTTGGTTAGGAAGATGAACCTATCAAGGTAATCTTCCAGGCTCTCATCTTCTTTTTGCCTTAGTTTGAACAATTCCTCTTTCCTGTCACTAACTCTACAGTAACTCTGGTACTTGTTTAAAAAGACAGTTTCCATGTCATCCCACATGGTTATTGATCCTGAAACTAATCCCATGAACCAACGCATTGCAGCGTCTCTCAGAATGGAGGGAAAGAGTTTAATTTTCTGATTATCATTTTTGTAGTCGTAAGTCTGACACAGAACTTTGAACTCGAAGAGGAATTGGTCAGGATCTTCAGAGGATAATCCCCTAAAAGTCGGTAAAATGGAGGGTGAAATTTTTTTCATGGGTGCATTGTCATCTTCATTGAGAGAAATAGGATAAGTAAATGTCCGTGCTCCCCTTCTTGGGTTATCACCATCTCCTTGGTTTGCCCTTCCATCTCCGTTGTTTACTCTTCAGCCATTGAAAGGGTCATTGTTGTTGTTATCAGCCATGATGTTAAAATGAATGTTCTCCTCTTTAAAGACTAGGTTTGTTGGCTGAATGATCTCCTCTTCAAAGGTCGAGTCTGATGGTTGGACTTCTGAGATATTTTGGGAGGTCTCAGGTTGATCCTGCTCGATCAATTTGTAACTAAGTTCTTTAGTTGAGGCTTCTAACTCCCTGCTTATGGTTGGAACTACTATTGGGGGGGTTCTTGGTATGAATCTTCCATGTGGACCTCATTTCTTGACCATGTAGAAAAAAAAGTCTAACAATTATATATTTTTGCTAAAAGAGGTATCCAAGCATTCTCCTATTAACATTGAGAAAAGAATCATCGTCCCTGGCAATGGCGCCAAAAAGTGACAGGTTGTCATGAGGTCCTAACACTTTAGTTGAAAAAAATATCAATTATGTCAATCGGGTAGTGTCCAAAGGTTGTATGCAATAGGGAATGTTTTGGTCATCTCTCTTAGTAAAATTTTTTGAATTTTTTAATTGGCTGAAAATAGAACTTAAGCTAGAAAGCATGAAATCATCTAAGCTAGAAAGCATTTAAATTTCTATTCTATAAAGCATGAAAATTATCTAAGGAAAGCATGTAAACTATCTAAGAATCAACACTTGCAATTTAACTATGGAATTTAAACAAAGGCGACTAACTACTAATGACTAACTATTAACTGAAAGTACACCTAACATATTTTAATCAACAGCTAGCAATAGTTTCATGAACAGAGTGGATGCTCCAGAAATTCTAAGTAAATAAGAACTCAGAGATTAGCAACTTCAAAACACAACCTGCGGGAACACACAATAGTACTAAACAAAGAAAAACATTTATCTAATCATAACATGCATAGAACAGAAATAACAACATAGGATAGAACTAACACTTTTAACAATGAAAATACTTATCTATTCTACGAGATCCCTTGAGTGGCCAGTTCTCGGGCATTCCTACTAATAGCTCAAATCACATATAGTACTTTTGTAGCTTCAAAGTGAATCCATTCATAACACTTCCATTACTCAGGACAAATTACTCAGAACAATCTCATGATATTCATTCATTCGTAACATGAAAGTATATCAACACACTCTACATAATGGAACAGTATTCAGAATAACATAACAACATGTCCTTGTTTTTAGCAGCTACCATATATATACTACACTACTACAAAATCCTAATCTACAGATGGCAGGAAAATACCATTAAAAAAGTCTAAAATAGAAATACAACTGACTGATGTTCATGACATAAAACATAATAAAGGAATCTCAAATAATCTCAACAAAAATTAACATAATGCTTTTAAAAAGTCTTCCACTATGTAAGACTAAATTTATGGTGCCCAAACTTCTGGCACTCTAACTTCAACCGCTTGAAGTCCACTCCTCTCGTAGGCCATGCATAAGTCCTGTGCAATTACTCAAAGTCTATACCATTATATCAACATTTAGTTAGCTAATTCAATCAATTTGAGAAATAAAGATTCATACATCATTTTATAAAAAGTAGACAATTACTGCTTCTAAAAATAAATAAATTGGCATGGCAGAGGTGGTTGACAAGAACAAAGAGGGGTATTTAGCTCATCATAAGAATGAGGTTGTTTGTACCTCATCATGTGTCACCTTCGTAAGTCTCTATGGCCTCAAACAAGCTCCTCAGGCCTGGTATGCCAAGATGGACTCCTTTCTTTTGACAGTTGGGTTCACTCAGTGTTATTCTAATCCCAATGTCTACATTTTGCAGCAAGATGATTCAATCTTGTTTCTAGTCATGTATGTTGATGACTTGTTGATTACAGGGAGTTCTTAACCCGCCATTGGGGTAGTCAAAACTGCCCTTCATAACAATTTTTTGATGATAGATTTGGGCTTGTTGCATTACTTTCTCAAGATTGAGATCTTCTAGTTTGCTTCTGGGATCACCATCACACAGTCCAAGCATGCTCTAGATTTTGTCTCAAGGTTTCATATGGCTAACTGTAAGCCTGCTCCGATTCCCTTCCTTTATGGAGTCAAACTTGAGGCTTAGTGTTCTTCACCATTTGTTGATGGCACTTTATACCAACAAATTATTGGGAGTCTCATTTATCTAACTCATATGAGACTTGACATTTCATATGATGTAGGCATGGTTTCTCGATTCATGTAAGAGCCCCATGAGCTGCACTGGAAAGCAATGAAGCAGATACTTCACTACATTTAGGGTACTCACAGTTTTGGGATTCACTATGCAATGGGCATTGACCATGACTTGGTGGGCTACATAGATTTAGATTGGGTAGGTGATTCTCAGGATCACAAGTCTACTTCAGGTTATAGCTTCTCACTTAGTTTAGGTCATGTTTGTTGGTCGAGCAAGAAGTAGTTTACTATTGCTCTATCGTCTATTAAGGTTGAGTATTAGGGGCCTATGAATGCCACCACTGAGGCCATCTGGATTCAGAATCTTCTCACTGAGTTTGGTATCCAGATTAGACGACCATCAGTCATATAATGTGATAACCAGAGTGCCATTTAGATCTCACTAAATCGAGTCCATCATCAATGAACTAGACACATTGAGGTCCACATGCACTACATCTGGGAGCTCATCCATGGCCACGTCATCAACCTTCTCTACTGTTTGACTTATGAGCAGATTGTTGATATCTTCACCAAACCCTTCATAGAAAGCATGTATCTTCATCTGTGATCTTTGCTAGGGGTGCAGGGGGATTCATCTTCTGGGGGGCTTCTTAGTCATCTCACTCGAAGTCCTAACTCTCTCTACTCTAGGGGGTCTCTTCTCTCTCTATTTGGGGGGGATTTTCTCTCTTTTCTTGGGGGCCTTTTTCTCTTTGAGGGGATTTTTATGTACATGGGTACCTCATCAGGCTTCATTTGTCAAGACCCATCTTTTCACCACCTAAGTTGTGCTTAAGGGGGGTGTTAGTGTAGGTTTTTATTTTCCTAGTTGGTTATTTAATTTCCTATTCCTAGGTTTTTCCTACTCTTATAATTAAGCTTGCTTAGGGTCAATTAAGTGAGTATTAGTGTGAGTGGGTGCAAGGTGTCGGCATCTTCCATGGGAGTTACACTTACCTTTAGGCTATTGTGGTGGACTCTTCCCATTGGTCATATTTTCCACCTCTCCTCTAGATCTCATATTCTATTTATACCCACCTCATAGCTTGTATTTTTCATCTTGAATGCATTGTCTCATTATTTTACCATTCTTTGTATGAAGCTTTGAGATCTTAATGCAATTCTATTGCATCGACATTTACATATCTCTTGGAATTGTTGGTTCGCTTCTATTTTGCATTTCAATTTACGTAGCTTTGAATCTCTCTTATAAAGTTCCTGAGTTTTACATCTTGTTCAAGATTTCTAACATTCTTGCATCCTTTGCATGCAACAAATTAGAGGGGGCACATATGTCACTAACATTGCTTCGTGAGTTATGTTTTGTAGTGAAAAGGCTCATAATCATTCCCATGTTGAAGGGTACTTTATCAATCTTTTTGAGTTGTCAAAATATTATGCTTAGATAGAGCACCATCATTTTTGTACTTAGTTGGAGTCCTACCACTTTCCAATTAGATGATTTCCCCCCCTAGAAGATAGTTTTCAAGCAAGTTGTAGTTAGTGCATGTTTTTAATGTCTATTATACGCTACTCATTGCATTTTTTTCCTATTTTGTAGGTTTTCGATGGACCACTTATTGTGAAGAGAGTACAAAAATAATTGTCAATATATGTATCCTTTGAGTATTTGAATATTTACTTTCCATGTTGACCTCTTGTTTTACTTTGACATGCATCCTCATAGTAGCTTGCATGCACATCAAAGTACGGGTAAAATGTAATGGTGAATATTGCCTATCCATGTTATTTTCCCTTATGTTTGGGCCCACTTCAACTAAAGTGTCCTCTATACAATACAAGTTTATATGTGGCATATTCTTGCATTAAATTTGACTCATGACCTTATCCTAGCTTGTTCCTATCATCATTCATCCCTAGGAACTAGTTCCAATCCCTAGATCTCTCATTCGCCATCCTAGTTCGAATTCATAGGTGAAGGAATTGACCTACGTCACTTTTGTGTATGCAAATCTAAACCTTGAACTTTTAAATCTCAAAATTCCAATCAATCATGGCTAACCTTTTCCTACTAGAAGTGATGAGCTAACCTAGTGCACATTTGTGTGAATTTGTGTGCTATGTTGTTGTATTTAAAGGACATTCCATTTGAAATAGGAACAAAAATGCAAGAAACCATAGAAGTGAGCATCATAGCAACATAACTAGAGCATCAACATTACATCATATTAGGTATACTACATGCTTGCCTATTTTTTTTAATTTTTGTTCATTATCGTTAAATTGGTCCACCTAGAGGCTCAACCAAAGAAGAACAAATCCTTGTCTAACAAGTTCTCAAACAATGTATCTTGATACCAACCCACTTCATTTGGATACAAGTAAAACATGCTAAGGCACATCTCCTACAATTGCCACTTTTTTACCAATTCATTTCTACAAGTCAAATTCAATTTTGAGCATAGAGATCAGTTTTACGTGTGCATATTTAAACCAAATAAAAACACAATCAATTTACATCTAAGACACTCATCCCACAAGACCCTATTTTTCTACACATTAATGAGTTAATTTCCAACATCGTCAACAATATATTCCTGCATTAGATTTCAAATATCATTACACCAAGAGGCGTTATATAGTCACAGCGGGGTGGGGATGAGAGCACTCATTTTTTCTGCCTAAATTTATAAGAAAAAAAATTAAAATACCAAAAAGGAAATAAAAAATAAAACTTAAGAAAATCAAAGAAAAAAACCAAAAAAGAAATTAAAAACCATTGAAGGAAAAAAAGCTAAATCACAAAAACTATGAACCAAAAAAGAAATTGGAAAAAATAAAAAACTAAAAACTAAAAAAGAAACTGGAAAAAATAAAAAATAAAAACAAAAAAAGAAATTTGAAACTATTGGAAGGAGAAAAAAATGGAGAAAATCAAGAAAACTATGGAACCAAAAAACAAATTGGAAAAATTAAAAAATAAAAACCAAAAAAGAAATTGCAAATCAAAAAAAGTGAGAAAATCAAAGAAACTATGGAAAAACGATATCCCTCGGCGTACTTTTAGATATATTTTTTTAAATATAAATTACTAGTATTTAATTTTTTCAAATTCTAAAACTTTAATTCTACATTTAATATACCAATCCCACCTCTAAATCTTGAACTTTTATTATAAATTACGCGGAGAGGTGTTCTACAATTGCAGCGGGGTGGAGATGAGAGCACTCATTTTTCGTGTAAATATATAGCAAAAAAATAAAAAATAAAAACAAAAAAAATGGATTTTTTTTTTAATTGGTAAAAGGCCGAGGCCATTAATATATATAATTAATAATAAAATACAGCTCTGTTCAGTGCGGGCACCGGTAGGAAAGAACAGAGCGAAGAAAACCTTCGGTCTAGCCCGGGACTTTTGTAGTCTAGTTCATTTGAATTTATGAATCTTATACGGGGTCAAGCCCCACAAGGATACATCCTTTCTTATACAATTTCTAAAATACAAGTTTAGACATTGCTCAAATCCATGGCTTTCTTCTGATATCCTCTTGCTGACTGGCTTTTTGGTTCTCCAGCACCTGGGATGTCCTCCATGACATATATCATTAAATCAACTGTTTATAATCCAAGTGAGGGGACTTCTCCTGTCTTGCTCCTACCAGTATACCTGTCTTACCTGAAACCACAGGAACAAACTTCCAATTATTTTTGCATGTTAGCTATACAAAAGAGATACATAGAAATCATTTTCCTACAAACACCTATTAGTTCTCTAAATCTTTTGCCAGAGAGGGAAGAATAAAAGCTTGCTCTTGCCAAGTTTATCAAAATACTAAAACACACTAGCATCACTGTTAACTTAAATCCGGTTGTAAGGGGATATCCCATATTGGTTGACTAATCCACTATATATACCAACGTCTAAATAGATATATTTGTATAAATACAAATATATATACCTAAATGTGAGCATAGGTAAGTGATCAACCATTTCACTAAGTAATGTTGAGAGTCACTGTTGGGACCTGAAATTTTGAAATTTTCTTGTGTTCTTACTCACTTATTTCCGACCAAACCAAAAAATATTTTGCCCAAAATCAGAATAAATAACTGATATATCCCATGACTTTTATCACAAATAATGTAAAAGGCCTCAATTTATTAACATCAGCAAGACCTTCCTTTTGTTATACTAATCCATGCTCCATGAAAAACTAGTTGAAATGGCTATCGACATGATAATAAGGATCGAGGAGAATGATTTGGAAGACACCGATGGAGAAAGTGGCACCGATGACCTTTCATTGGGGAGAAAATGCATGGTCATGCTGATCGGCACAAGGAAATACTATCGGTGAATACTCTACAAACCCTCTCGATAGTATAAGTCATGTTGATAGTGGAGTTCGGTAGGACTCTCACCGATCATTTAGTGGAACGGGGGAACTAGTAGTCATTGGCAGGAGATAAGCATTGGAAAGAAAAATCAAGGAGTTTCTGATACTCTAAAGTCTCATCGATTGAAGAAAAGTGCTTCGGCGTAGCTTACACTGATATGCATGAAGATCTGGACTTGATGACTTTTCATAGAACCAGACCCAACAGAGTTAAGATTTTAAATAAATAATTGGTCAAGTCCGTCGGATGTATTTTGAGTTTGTATGTTTGGCAAAGGGAAACATACAAGATGATATACAAAGTTATATGCATGTCGCAGAATCGAAAAGATTATGAAATGAGGTTTTATTGTTGTATGTTTCGTGCATTGTATGTATGTTTCAGGTTATACATTTCAATATACATACAATGTGGAACTCAAGAAAGGTTGAAATTTGGTTAAAATGATGCATCATGACTTAAAGTATATCGGAAGATGCATTGCACTTTATATACATCGCGGAGCCGAAAAGTAAGTAAACTGTGGTTTATAAAAATGATAAGTCTGAAGAGGTGATACAAAGGAGTTTGTATGTATTCGGCTTTGTATCTAAAAATTGGATACGAGTATTGTTGCATTTCAGAAGATACAATCAGAAAAGTGATGTGGGCTCCACCGTTTGCATATCGGGCTTGTATAAATAACAATGTATATCTTCGATATACAAGCCGATATACAAGTTAAAAGGATGCAAATAAGAGATACAAACCGGATGCGAAAAGAAAGTTAAATACTGAAAAGTCTTTGTATGTTCAGGGTGCTTGTATGTTTATAATATACATACCCGATAGACAAAGGAATAAAAAGCATCGCTGGGGATAATAGATAAAGAGAGGGTTTGTATAAGATGCTTTGTATGTGTGCCTATACAAGATAACATACAAACGGTAATATACAAAGAAAATATACAAGAGAATAATATACAAAACCCGACATAATTGGAGATTTGAACATTATATACATCGGGTGGGGACCACAAATGTATGTTGGAGATATATGTTGTTGGGTGAATATTTTGTCGTTAACTCGCTAACGGCAAAATGGGTATATCAGCCACAGCTATGATGAGACAAAGTCTCTCCTCTCAGCAAGGGGAGGTTCCCTATAATTACTTAACTTTTGCAAATCAAATAACTTATCAAATTTATGTACACTAAAAACTATATTTGTGGTGGTTCCATCTCATCTAATTCTCTTTTTTTAGAATAGATGTTTATATTTCAAACTCTTGATATAAAATTTATAAATTATCACAATATCACAGAAACACAAAGTTTTCTGTTACCTCACTCACTACTTGTAACCGGAATTATTTGAAGTAGAATGCAGCTCAAAGTCTTCGCTCCTCTTCAATATGATAAAAGTAATTCAAATATAACAACTTGCAGCACAAAGTCCCCAAACTGTTGTATTCTCACAAACATGAACATATAACCCACAACCGATTTGATAACACAAAGTTTATCAGAATCAAATTAAGAGCGCTCTTCAATCACTTGAAACAAACTCCACACTTCAATTATTATCAAATAAGATTATGATAGCAAGACATAAGAACAAAACTATCACAACACAAATAATCCCAAGACAAAGATTGGAATTGAACTTGCTTTCTTGTATTGATAAATATTTGAATATTGATTTTCACAAAAAGCACAAAGTCTTGATTTGATTCTCAATTCGCCAGAGTTTTCTTGCAATAGACAAAAGATAGATATTTACAAAAGAGGTCCCCTTTATTTATAGGGAAAGACCTTGAAAAAATCTAGGAAATCTACAACTACTTTGACTTATTCAAAAATAGGAGTCCTTATTGACTTGGGACTTCCTATATTTTTACATGTAATTACATATTGAAAATATACATGTAAAAATGTCCAAAATTGTTTTGAAAGTACATGTGAAAATCAGAAAATAAGCTAAGGGAAAAACCAGCTGCTTCAATTTGTGTCACCACCTTTTCTCACGTGGTGATCATACATAGTGAAGGTCACCTGCATTTCAATGCTATCTGGGTTGAATGTGTTTTTGAAGATCATCCTGGCCCTCACTATGGCGTCCCTTACTGTAGTGATTGACTTGGCATGATTGGTTAACCTGGTTTTCAGATTGTCCAAGGTTAACTGGTTGTCCAAGAGATTGTCCACAGAAGTTATTGAAAATACTTTATCTTCAAATTCTTTTTGGAACATGTCTTCAAATTCCTTGACCATTTCTTCTGCTGACAGGAATTGGTTATCTTGCGATACCAAGTTACAAGGCAGTTCTTACAACTTATGCAAAAGGTTGACATCATTTTCTTCGCTGATCTCCTTTGCAGCCTCAAGATCCTTGATCAAATTCCTTAGCATACTGCTCCTGTACATCAGAGCTTCCTTTGTTTCAGTGTATGAATCCCTGTTAGAAATGGCGCCAATGGATATCAGTGTACTTATTTTCAGCTTCCTCATTTCCACCCACTTATCATGAGTATCCTCTGTGCGCTCAATATCTTGAGAGATTGCATCAATGAGATCATTGAGGTCTGCCCTTACTTTCCTCATCTTATCCGTTTTCTCAAATACCTCCGTGAGCAAAGAGATTCCCTGGGCTCGCATCCTGTCTAAGTACTCTTCAAGTACTTTTCCTCTGAGGTGAGTCTTTTTTGCCTTCAGAATGATACGGTCTTCTACAGATATGGCCTCTGGAGTAACTGCTTCTGAGTTCAAAGTGATCTTTCTTACCACCGCAGTCAGCTGTTCTACCTTTGCCTTATAGTAATCTTTCATTTCTTTTTCCCTGTCAAACTTCTGGATCAGGATGTCCATGGCTGACTGCATATCATTTTTAGCGCTTTCATGGGTGATTTTGCCCAATTCAACCCTAGAAATTGAGTAGTCATTCATATCAAAATTTTCAACAGTTGCATCCTGTGGGGGTTTTGCTATCTCCAAAATTTTATGCCCCTTATCTTCAAGTACCCTTGAAAGGATCTTTGGTTTCTTCGGAGCCTTAGGTTTTGTAGGTACCAGCTTAGTAAAATCAAAATCATCTGGAGAGATGACTTGCTTTTTCCTCTTTGGCGTGTAAGCTGACAACCAAGGTGGAAGCAGAGAAGCATTCACATTGGAGTCCATTCCTACCACTGGTGTTCCTGGAACCGTGCTTGTACTGGTGGTGGAAACAATAGGCGGGGTGTTAGTAAAAACTGCACCTGTTACATTGGCACTTGAGACTTGTTCAGTATTCATCATAAAATGATCAAACATAGACGTGTCTCCAATATCAAAAGATGAAGAAGACAAACTAGGAATTGAATCAGAAGAACGGAGAACATTTTCAAAAGTGTTGTGGGGATTATCGAAGATTATTTTAGGAGGAGAGGGGGATTCAGAGGAAGGAATGTTAATAGGGGAAGCAGGCACAGGGGGCGCAACAGGTGTATTGTCCTGTGGAGACAAAGCCTCTTCATCTTGTTGATCTAAATTCCTGTCTTCAACCTCCATCTCTTCTGTAGCTGGCTCTTCAGTTGCCGGATCTTTAGTTGCTGGCTCTTCGACTTCCATTTCTTTTGGTTCAGGTTCCTCCACAACAACTTTTGCTTTCTTCGTCACAAATCTGATTTTAGGTTTATGTGTTTTAGAGGATGATGGAGCATCACTCTTATTCTTCATTCTGTTTTCAACCTTCTTACCAGTCTACTCTTGAACTTCAGTTTCTGAACCAGTGAGGAATTCCTTCAGCGTAATTCCTTTATCTTCCAGCCACTTATTGGTGTTAGCCAATATGGGCTCAAATCTCTTCCTTAGCGAAGTCAGCTCCTTTTGGGCTTCAACAAAGTCAAGCTTCAACACCTCTGTCGCAGGAGGACACATGAACACCTTGTCAATGAACTCAGGATCCAACCTGATTATCACATTACCACTGGCGTCCACCACAGCTCTGATATCTTTGTTATAAAAATGGGCACACTGAAGGACAAATTCTGTATTGTGAGCCGCCACCGGGAAGGAGGATACCAGATGAATATTACTTTCCACTATCTTCCTCATCATGGCACTGGGGTTGCTTGACTTGGTTCTCTCTACAAACTCAGCCATATCAACGTGGCCAATCTCTGTATCTCTAATGTCCTCTACATTAGAGTGGACTGAGGTGATTGGGAAAACACCTTGATATTTGTACTTCATAGCTTTTGCCTTCTTCGGGGACAAGTCAGTCATTTGGACAAACTTTTACCGTGAAGAAGTTTGACGTCGAACGAAGCTCCGCAAGAGAAACTGCAACAAAAGTCATGATCATGTAATCAGGGAAAATATGGGCAATCTCGGAAAATTGCATGTTGAGTGATCACGACTATGGGAATGCGCTTGAAAAGGGGCTATAGTGCGAGCTGGCCAAGAATCAGAGGAGAAGCGGGCTTGGGAAAACAAAATTGGAAATTTTCCAGTGTTAGGAAAATTTGAGACATTTTTTTCACGGGCGGCAAAATTCGCCACCCTTGCATATGAGGGTTTTGCATTATTTGCATCGGCGGCGAATTTTGCCGCCTTTGCATGTTTGAGAGGAGTGAAAAGGTATAAGTGGCAAAATTTGCCGTCACTGCAGGAAATAAGGAAGAACAGGGGTTTATGTTGGAGCGGCAAAATTTGCCGACACTGCAGGTTGTGTTTGTCGCTTTCCATGTTTGATCGCCAAATTTTGCCGCTATCACATGAGGGAAGTTCCATACATGTCCGAGCGGCGAATTTCGCCGACAATGCATATTTGATAGGTGTGGAGTTCAAGCGGCAAAATTTACCGCTGTTGCATTGAACGGTAAAGTGAAGTCCAGGCGGCGAATTTCGCCGCTGTTGCATCGCAAGGTGAAGTTTGCAGGTTTTAAGTGTGAGTCTGGAGATTCGCCGACTAGACATAGCTAGGATCACCTGATACAATTGAAGGTTCGGCGAAATCTGCCGACAATGCACATTTTGATAAGGGTTACATCGACTCTAGGTATGCTTGGCAAAATCTGCCGATGTTACGAAAATGGGATGTATGCAAGGGTTTTCAAGGTAAAACCTAGGGCAATAGAATTCCTAGGGTTTTCGAGGTAAAACCTAGGGCATTCTAAAGACAAAACACTAAAATGACAAAACGAAACAAACAACAAGACAAAACTTAAAACAAAACGCATCGAAAATCAGAATCAAAAACCTAAACGACATAAACCTTAATCTGATGAGAGAGGAAAATGGAAAACACAAGGAGTACATACCCGTTTAGAACTGAAAACCCTATATCCGGTCTTCAACGCAAAATCCGTCACAGATCTGGAGCATGCAATCAGGCGGTCGAGGAGAGCATTGGTAAGTCAACTTAAAAGGTTTTAGCATAGGAAATGACAACAATGGGGAGTAATGACGCTTTTTTAAAGGTTGAAATCAGAGTTTAAACGCCTGGCACGAGTGGCCATTAATGGCACTTGACATCGAAATCCCGAAGATCCCGTTCAGGCGGCGATTTCAGCCGCTACGACATTCTAGTTGACAAATGTGCGACGTCGGCAAAAAAGGCCGTCATTACATGTGAGTGACTTCAATGAAAGACATGCGATGGCGGTGAATTTAACCGCTCTCGCACATTTGTGCTTAAAATGATGTAATAGCGGCAAATTTTGCCGACATTACATCAAAACAAAACAAACTAAAAATAATATGCAAGAGCGGCATTTTTTGCCGCTCTTGCATATTAAGAGTCAAAATTTACCTAACTTAAAAAATGACTAAAATTAACACCTTAACCAATTTACGACTTGAATATTCTTCGCAAATATTAAGAAATCAATTCAAGGAAACGTCGTAAATGAGTTTTAAAATGTCAAATGACCTCGCACGAGAACAAGAACATCTTTTCTTGATTCGCGATCTTAGAGTGTAGATTCACGAAACGGACAAGTTTCGTGGGGTTGTCTACAAAAACGAGCGTTGCTGATTTTGAGAACAACATATGTATACTTATGAAAGAAAGTAATACAACAGGATATATACAAAGGTGGATCTGAAGATAATTTCAATTTATTTCATAAACCCAGTAAAGTCTGCGCTTGTATATGAAAGATATGTATTCGATATACAAGAAGGTGATGAAAAGCTGAACTTGAAGGTAATTCAGAAGGCTATTTTATAACACTAATGGGGTCCGCATTTGTATATATGTTCCAAATTCATATGATATACAATATACAAATGCAAAGATTGAAAGGAAGGAAATTTCAACACAATATAGAGGCCAACCACATATGCATATGTATATGAGTCATCAATCATTTAGGTTAACTCTGTTAGTTGGTTCAAAAATGTTGCAAGTCTGATCATAGAGCCTGGCATCCTCTTAGGACTTGTAACCTGTTTTGGGAGACATCGATGGAGAAAGTGACACCGATGACCTTTCATCGGGGAGAAAATGCATGGTCACGCCGATCGGCATAAGGAAATACTATTAGTGAATACTCTACAAACCCTCCCAATAGTATAAGTCATGCCGATAGTGGAGTTCGGTAGGACTCTCACCGATCATTCAGTGGAACGGAGGGAACTAGTAGTCATCGACAGGAGATAAGCATCCAGAAAGAAAAATCAAGGAGTTTCTGATACTCTAAAGTCTCATCGATTGAAGAAAAGTACTTCGGCGTAGCTTACACCGATATGCATGAAGATCCGAACCTAATGACTTTTCATAGAACCGGACCTGACAGAGTTAAGAGTTTAAATAAATAATTGGTCAAGTCCGTCGGATGTATTTTGAATTTGTATGTTTGGCAAAGGGAAACATACAAGACGATATACAAAGCTATATGCATGTCATGGAACCGAAAAGATTATGAAATGAGGTTTTATTGTTGTATGTTTCATGCATTGTATGTATGTTTCATGTTATACATTTCAATATACATACAATGTGAAACTCAAGAAAGGTTGAAATTTGGTTAAAATTATGCATCATGACTTAAAGTATATCGGAAGATGCATTGCACTTTATATACATCGTGGAGCTGATATCTAAGTAAACTGTGTTTTATAAAAATGATAAGTCCAAAGAGGTGATACAAAGGAGTTTGTATGTATTCAGCTTTGTATCTAAAAATTAGATACGAGTATAGTTGCATTTTGAAAGATACAATCAGAAAAGTGATGTGGGCTCCACCGTTTGCATATCGGGCTTGTATAAATAACAATGTATATCTTCAATATACAAGCCGATATACAAGTTAAAAGGATGCAAATAAGAGATACAAACTGGATGCGAAAAGAAAGCTAAATACTGAAAAGTCTTTGTATGTTCAGGGTGCTTGTATGTTTATAATATACATACCTGATATACAAAGGAATAAAAAGCATCGCTGGGGATAAAAGGTAAAGAGAGGGTTTGTATAAGATGCTTTGTATGTGTGCTTATACAAGATAACATACAAACGGCAATATACAAAGAAAATATACAAGAGAATAATATACAAAACCCGACATAATTGGAGATTCGAACATTATATACATCGGGTGGGGACCACATATGTATGTTGGAGATATATGTATACGATATGCAAGAAAGTAATACAACAGGATATATACAAAGGTGGATCTGAAGATAATTTCAATTTATTTCATAAACCCAATAAATTCCGCGCTTGTATATGAAAGATATGTATTCAATATACAAGAAGGTAATGAAATGCTGAACTTGAAGGTAATTCAGAAGGTTGTTTTATAAAACTGATGGGGTCTGCATTTGTATATATGTTCCAAATTCATATGATATACAATATACAAATGCAAAGATTGAAAGGAAGGAAATTTCAACAAAATATAGAGGCCAACCACATGCATATGTATATGAGTCATCAATCATTTAGGTTAACTCCGTTAGTTGGTTCAAAAATGTTGCAAGTCTGATCATAGAGCCTAGCATCCTCTTAGGACTTGTAACCTATTTTGGAAGACACTGATGGATAAAGTGGCACCGATGACCTTTCATCGGGGAGAAAATGCATGGTCACGCCAATTGGCATAAGGAAATACTATCGGCGAATACTCTACAAACCCTCCCAATAGTATAAGTCATGACGATAGTGGAGTTCGGTAGGACTCTCACTGATCATTCAGTGGAACGGAGGGAACTAGTAGTCATCGGCATGAGATAAGCATTGGAAAGAAAAATCAAGGAGTTTTTGATACTCTAAAGTCTCACCGATTGAAGAAAAGTGCTTCGGCGTAGCTTACACCGATATGCATGAAGATCCGAACCTGATGACTTTTCATTGGCCACCGATTTCTGTGCATTTGCCTCTCCAAATAGCCCTTAAAAATTTAATGAATGTTTATCTCAACCTGACACCAATCTTTTAATCAATGGCTTTGACTGTTCTAATCTCCTGCAAGGATAAATTAAGTAGATTGCTCTTCTTTTAGAATTTATATGAAGATTAAAATTGCTTTCTCTGAACTAAGATCTGTAAAAGATTTCAGTCCCTTTGTTAATGTCAATATGGGCAAGCTGTAGGCTAAAAACAAGTTTAGTTAAATCTACCTGTAGAATGTTTGAACAGAAGAGATATTATTATAGAGGAAGTCAAAGATAGACCTTACTAGGTCCCAAAACTTTCTCTATTATCGTAGTTCTAACAAGCTTTTTGTTAAAAATAGCCAAAACTGAAACCTTTGTTTATGAGTTCTTAATATGGTCTGCCCCATGTTACAAAGAAGTCTAAAAGTAACTCTAGTTAAATTGATGAATGGACTTCCAATCGTTGTCAGGCTTCAAATCTTTAATTTGGAGTTATTTGCAACTAACTTGAAGGGGTCTGAGATCGACCTAGTCGGGTGAGGATCTGTGAAGTGTTCTCGATTGTTCTTTTATACTCCACTGCTGACTTAAGGTTAGAATCTTTAGATGCTTAATGTTAGTTCAAGGTCCAGGGTATGTCATTAGAGCAAGTGAAGAGCTGATTGGCCTTAGAACAACTTTCCTCTTTTGTTTCAATTTGATTTTAATAATACTCCATCGGTGTTAGCTTTAGTAGAAAGGCAGAAGCCATCAGCCCCTTTGTTGGCAAGGGAATCTGCTTTGCTATTACCCTCCCTATAGGTATGATTGAATGTGCACCTTCTGAAAGAAGCAATGATGTCAAGGGCATTAGCCAGTAGGGAATTCAGTCTCCAATTAGGCATGTTCCCTTTCCGCAGGCCATTAATGACGATTGTGGAGTCTCCTTCGACCTCTAATTTTTCAATTTTCAAGTCTTTGCAGATTCTCAGACCTTCAATCAAGGCGGTTAATTCTACTGTGTTATTAGTTGCTTCACCTAGGGGTTTATCTAGGGTTGTGATTTCTCTAGTTTTAGAATCATGGATTACGCAGCCTATTCCTGCGACTCCCGGGTTGCCCCTAGAAGCCCCATTGAAATTTAGCTTGAACCAACCTACTTTAGGAGGTTGCCACTTACATTCTTGTCTCTTGTTGGAGGTGTTGTGGTTACCTGGTCCCACAAAGGAAGGCAGTTTTAGTCCTACCCATCTCCCCTACATTTTTTCATCCCAATGAGTCATTGTGGATTCTTTTTTGGAGTTCTTTAGAATCCTACTGTTGACTATCTCGATAATAATGGCCTCCATCTTAATAATTAACTGTCCAAAAGTCATCTTTCTATCTTTAAAGATTCTTCTATTTCTTTCTTTCCACAGCTCCCAAACCATGATCGAAGGGGTAATTGTCCATAACATATGGTAGATGCTTTGTTTGTAAGTCTCAGGCCAGCATTGGAAAAGGTTCAGAATGTTATTAGGCAGGGCAGTAATCCATCCCAACTTATTACTTAGCCAATTCCAATATTTATTAGAGAATTGACAGTTAAGAAGAATATGGTCTGTTGTTTCTTGATCCTCTTCACAGAGGGAACATCTGCTAGGCCCCTCATATCCCATCTTGGTGAACCTATCCGCAGTTAGGATTTTTTTCTACAGGGCCAACCAAGCAAACAGCCTAGCCTTTGGGATACAGTTCTTATCCCAGCATAGTCTCAGTGGTATTTCCAATTTTGGTCTTAGCTATTGTTTGATTAAAGTTTTGTAACCGTCCTTGGTTTTATAATTTCCTGATTTAGCCCCGTCCCAGACTAACCTGTCTGAGTCTCCTTTGAGAGATACCCTCCTTTTGTTAAGGATGTCAATTAGTTTCTTTTTCTCATTATCCAGAAGTTCATACTATCTAAGGGTTTCCATTCCAACCCTTATTCTCCCCTTGATTTGGAAAATCTATATAGTCTTTTACATATTTCCCCCAATGGGATTCTAGGATCCTTTTGGCGTTCTCTAAGTTATCCAAGTTGCTTATCGCCTCAAACCCCCCCATGAGTCGTCCCAAAACAGTGCTTGGTTACTGTCTCCCAAACTCCAAGTCAATTTGTCCATAATGAGCTTCCTGCAATCCATCATAAAATTTCAGAGGTGAGATCCTTTAGGGGGGTTATCCATCCTAAAGAGGGATGCCAATTCCCCCCTCTTAGATATTTGTTTCTAAGGATTTTAACCCATTTTGAATTGGGCCGCTGATACATTTTCCATACAAGTTTAGCGCCTAAAGCCTTACTCTGTTCTCTGAAGTTTTTAAAGCCCAGGCCACCTTCCTCCTTTGGTCTACAAATCTTGTCCCAAGCCACAAGTGCCATTTTATTTTTATCCTTCGAACCTTGCCATAGGAAAGTTCTTAGAATTTTGTTGATTTCTTCCCGTTTTCCTACTGAAAGATTCATACAGGATAATTAGTAAATTGGGATAGCTGAGAGAACCGATTTTAACATTGTCACTTTGCCTACTGAGGAGAGCCATTTGCCTTTCCAAGATTCTACTCTATTCCTAATCCTGGAAGTAATATGGTACCAAAGATCATTAATCTTATTGCTTTTACCCAACGATATACCTAGATATTTACAAGGCATTTCCCCTTTTTTAAAAGACAAGATTCTGCATATTTCTTGTTCAGTTTCAAGATCCGTGTTGAAAAAATAAATTGTTGATTTATCAGTGTTTACCTCCTGTCCAGAGGCCCTACAATAAGAGTTCAAGATATCTTTGAACGCCCTAGCTTCTTCTATGCACCCCTTACCGAAGAGCATAGCATCATCTACAAACTGTTGATGTGTTGTAGGATCGACACCGGAAGTGATTTTGATTCCTTGGATCTTTCCTTCTTCTCTAGCCTTGGTGATCATTCTCCCTAATACGTTAGCCATTCTAATAAAGAGAAAAGGGGAAATAGGGTCCCCTTGTCTCAATCCTCTTGAAATGCTAAAAAAACCTTCCGGGGTTCCATTGATTCAGACTAAGATCTTGGGATTAGAAGTACATGCATAAATGAGGTTTATCCATTGTTTATTAAAACCAAAAGCCTCTAGGGTTTTGCAGAGGAAACGCCAGTCTACCCTATCATAGGCTTTACTTATATCTAGTTTAATTAACATGCTAGGTTTTTTGTTTTCCTGTATGGTATGAATGGCTTCTTGGGCTATAATAACTCCATCAAATATAGATCTACCCGAAACAAACCCTGTTTGTTCATCACTAATGATGTTTGGAAGAACTGTCTGAATCTTATTAGTCAGGGTTTTAGTGAGGATTTTATAAATAGTATTACACAGAGATATAGGCCGCGGATCCCCTAGACTTTTTGGCTTCTCTTTTTTTTGGAATAAGTGTAAGGAAAGTATTATTTACCTCTTTGAGAATACTTCCCGAATTTCTTACCCCTTCTAGTGCTTCGACTACTTCATCTCCTATGAAGTACCAGCATTTCTGGAAGAAGAAGGTTGGGAAGCCATCGGGACCAGGAGCTTTATCTGGTTGCATTTGAGAGATTGCCAGCTCTACCTCAGTTTTGGTGAATTTACCATTAAGTGCTTTGTTTTGATCCTCTGAAATAATCCTTGGGATATCTTCCAGAATGGCTTGTTGGTACATGCAATTTGATCCCTCCTGATTATTAAGAATATTTTCAAAGTACCTAACCATTTCACGTGCAATTTGTTGAGGATCGTCGATCCAGTCATTATTCACATTTTTAATTTTGAGGATTCTGTTTACGTTTCTGCGTGCTTTGGTGTTGTTATGAAAGAACTTAGTGTTCTTGTCTCCCTCTTCCAGCCAAGTTTCTCTTGACTTTTGATGCCAAAAGATTTCCTCTTTGGCTAGGATATCTTCATATTCAATTTTCAGCTATTTTTCTTTTGAAAATGTTTCAGCGTCCATTCCTCTGGTAATCACAATTCTGTTTAGGTTTTCCAGTTCTTCTTCTAGCTTAGTTTTGGACTCAAAGATATTACCAAAGTTTTATTCCAGCTTAGAAGCTTACATTTAATAGTTTTCAGTTTGGATACTAAACAAAAAATCTTAGATCCAGATATTCTAGTTTCTTTCCACCATTGCTCAATTAGGGTAATAAGGTTGTTATCTTTGATCCGCATTTGTTCAAATTTAAAGGGGCAATGTTTGGGTTGGCAATCTTCTAAGATACTTAGCTGCACTGGGTAGTGATCAGAGCCCGAGTATGGTAAGATCTCTGCCGTCAAAATATAAGGGAATTGGGCCCAATTACCTCTTAACAAGAATCTATCAAGTTTTTCTACAATACTACTAAAACCTTCTCTTCTGTTGTTCCATGTAAAACCTTCCTGTGTAGTTTTAATTTCCAATAAATTGTTCTTCTGAACCCAATCTTTAAAGTCTTTCGCTGCTGTAGATAACCTAACATGACCTCCCAGTTTTTCTTTAGGATCCAATATTGCATTGAAGTCTCCCCCCAGAATACATACTTGATCTTGTAAAGTTCCCAAGAATTGTTCTATTTCTGTCCATACTACTCTCTTATCCTAGTTCTGAGAAGGGCCATAGATGTTAAGGAGAAAAAAGTGTAGATTGCTTCTAATGCTTCTAACATTCCCAACCATCCAATTCTTCCTGCCACTTATCACTGAGAATGAAACCGCTCTAAGATCCCAGATTACCCCAAGGCCTCCTAAAGCACCCTCGGCTGGAACTCCTGCTAGTTCCCATATTCCTAGCTTCTTATTTAGAGCGTCTATCTCATCTTTATTAAGTTTAGTTTCTTGAAGCATTAGTATATCTGGTTTTGTGTTGGTTATACAACATTTTATGATTCATTGTTTATTAGGGGCATTGAGACCCCTAACATTCCAAGTGTGGACTCTCATGGCGCCTCGGGAAGGGACTTCCCCTTCCCTGCATTAAAAAGTGTGGTTATCTTGGTCTGATCCATTGCCTCACCTGCTTTCTCTCTTAATTCTAGAAGTGATTTCCTCCCCCTCTTTTTATTGCTTTTGGCACAATCTGGGGTCTCCTTACTGAAATTGGTTATTGCAATGCCCAGTCGTAGGTCTACTTCCTCTAACTCTTTATCTCCCTGTTCCTTTGGGTCCTCTTTATTATTCTCCTGCCTCTTCTCCCGTTCTTTAAGTTCCAGGATCTTGGAGATTAGCTTTTTCTTCTCTTTATTCGCTTCCTCAATTACTACTTCCTCCAATGCCTCCTCGAGGATCCCATCACATATCTCTTCTAGCTCCCTATGGCTGACTTTATCTATGGAGATCTTTTGAAATCCCGTCTCTTTAAGTTTTCCCCCTGTTTCATAAGTGTTAGGAACCCATTTTAGTGTCTCTAATACCTCTGGTTCTGTATTACCTTCCTCTGCTGGGGGAATATTATTTTTGTTTTCTTCAACAGGGACTTCTCCCTCTTCAAGCTCCTTCCTACCTTCGCCTAACTGAGGTTTATAAGTGTACTCTAGAGACTTAGCAGGTACGAATGTTTCTTTGCCTGTGCTTTCCTATGTGATGTTAAAATTCTATAAAATGAGATCATGACTCCGACTCTGGGTATTTCTTATGGTATTTTGAGAGGGTTTAGGGCTTTTTCTGGACTGAGCTTTTACCATACTCAGGTTCTGAATTTGTCCAGCCAAATCTCTTCTACTGCTGAGGGACGGAGGGCTGGTCCTCTGATAATCCATTATAAATCTGCCCTTGTTATCATTGAATCTAATGTTGACACCTGACGGCTGGGCATTGGGGTTCTTGTTGGTTATTCTTTTTGAAATACTATTGATTGTATTACTGGGAGCAGGACCCTAGTGAAATAGTAGTTGGATACAATAATTAGCCAAATTAGTGTTAATTTCAAGAGGTTCGATGTTTTTAATGCTTATATCCATTTTAACTGATAGAACATCTGAATGGATTAAGAAGTCCTTCTCAATTGTTATAAATTCTCCCAAGTGATTACCTATCTCCCTTAAGATTTCGTTGTGGATGAGCTCAACTGGGAGATTTGGTAGTTTGACCCATCTGGCAACTTTAAGTTTCATTTTACTGGGGTCAAAATTCGGTTGCCAGTCTACATATTCAAATTTATACCCTATGTATAGCAATCTTCTACTATTTAAAATTTCTTTTTTAAGGTCTACACTTTTGCAATCAATGAAAATGAAATCTTTGGAAGTGATAGTGATACTTACCTAATCTTTGAGGAGGACCTAGACCCAATCTGCAATTTCTTTCACAGGCTACCCAATCCCACACCAACGAATAAAGAAGCCATGGGCTCTACAGTGATTCCCCAGACCATCTGAGTAGATATTGCTAATATTTACCAATGCTTTCTTACCCAAGGTCTCGAGCTTTTGATACTACTTTGAATTCTATGTAGCCTTGACCAATGGGATCTAGGGATTGCTTGCTCTTGAATTGCTAACTGGTTATTGCCCCTCCCCTGAATGTTGGCCGCAGTAATTTTGGAATTAGGGTTTTGGGGATTTGATCGATGAAGGAGTGCTCTAGGATTCGCCGAATTGTTTAGAGAAGGCTTCGAATGAAGGATCCTGGGGGCTAGTTTTGAGAAACCCTTCGCAACTTTTTGCCTTTGAAGGGGAGGTTGAGAGACAGCAGGGGAAATTGAGCATTATGGCTTCTTTCCCTACCTATTAGAGTGTGATTTGCTCTAGTTGCAAATGTTGGGATTGCTGAAGTAATTGGGATAGCCCAAATCCCAGAAACCATATCTTGGGCATTCTTTCTTGAAGCATTATCTGCCCTAATTCCTCTCTGCGGTTTCCTCCTCCTCACCACTTGCTAGCCTTGTTCCATGAGGGGCTGCAGAGGGGGAGCCCAACCCCCATAAACCCTCTTCTCCTCCCATGGAAAATCGTTGCTAGGGTGCTCTGCCCTATATACAGATTTGATTCTATTGTCATTGTAATTCTGTCGTGGGAGTTCTGCTCTTTTTCACATTTTTCACATTTTTTTTCAAAATCATCAAAATTGTGGTATGTATTCTTCTTAAAAAATATATTTTTTTTTTAAAAACGCCAAAAAAGAAATTAAAAACTGAGAAAAAGTTTGAGAAAATCACAAAAACTATGGAAATTTTTTTTTTAAAAAAGTAGAAAAAATAAAAAATAAAAACCGAAAAAGAAATTGGAAACTGTTGGAAGAGAAAAAGTTGGAGAAAATCATGAAAACTATGGAACCAAAAAAGAAATTACAGAAAAAAAATGAGAAAATCAAAGAAACTATGGAAAAAAAAGATTATCCTTACTATAGATATATATTTTTAAATATAAATATACTAGTTACGTCGAGAGTCATTCTACAGTCAGAGCGGGGTGGGGATGAGAGCACTCATTTTTTCTGCCTAAATTTATAAAAAAAAATTAAAATACCAAAAAGGAAATAAAAAATAAAACTTATGAAAATCAAAGAAAAACAAAACAAAAAAGAAATTAAAAAGTGTTGAAGGAGAAAAAGCTGGAACCAAAAAAGAAATTAGAAAAAATTAAAACTAAAAACTAAAAAAGAAATTGGAAAAAATAAAAAATAAAAACCAAAAAAGAAATATATTTTTCAAAGTAAGTATGAAAAAGGATATCCCTCGGCATACTTTAAAAATATTTTTAAAAATATAAATATACTAGTTATGCCAAGAGGCATTCTACAATCATAGCGGGGTGGAAATCTGAGCACTCATTTTTTCTATGTAAATATATAGAAAAAAATAAAAATAAAAACCAAAAGAAATTGGAAAAAATAAAAAAGAAATTGTAAACCATTGAAAAAAGTGGAGAAAATAGCAAAAAAACTCTATAAGATATCTCTCCCCATACTATAGAAATATTTTTTAAAATATAAATATACTCGTTAATTATTTATCCAAAAATATTTATGTAAATCTGGTTTTATGTCCTTACGCATGTCGATTCAGGGAATACCTTTTTTTGGCCGATAGGCCATTCTATATGTGCACACATCTTGTAACTGCCAAAATTTTGGTAGTCCATAAAATTTTATAAAATTGGTCCTCCAATTTTTTTGTTTTTCAAAAAAAAAGAATCAGCCAAAAAAAGTGTCACAATAAAAGGTATTAAATATCTGATAAAAAAAAATTCGTTGTGACGGTTTCATATCCTAATTCTTGAGGTGAAAGCATCAGTTTCTTATGATGGCGGCTACTTCGTGGGGTGGCTGTCAAATTTGATGCGCTAGCTGCAGGGTTAATTTTAGATATGAAATGAAGAGGCCATCGGTGGTAAGAGTTTTCTACTACCACATATAAGAAACCAGAACGAGCTAAAATAGTGAAGATAATGGACCGAAGATCAATGACCAATTTCTTATGATTGTGAGACGGAGCACCAGAAATGTGTGAGGTACGTTTTTGTTTAGCAATAGTAATCGAATTCCCCTGCCACCATTTTTTCCTTGAAAAGGTTTTGTTGATTTTCATTTTCAATGGGAACAATGTAATCTTTGCTTCATCTTGAAGAAATTTTGCCTCCACAAACAAAAGTATTTTAAACAAAGAAATTGCATGTGCATGTATTGACATTATTTTGGACGATTTGCAGTTTGTGGATCTACTTAAGTAACGGTCAAAATTTATGAGCAAAATTCTATAATAGTAACCATTTATAACTTGTATCTAATAATTTTGGTTACATTCAGGCTTCTGTAGATCTGTTTTCTTCTTTTGAAACATTTTTAGTTTTAATTATCTCAGCAAAACGTTACATCTGCTACTTTCTTTCTTTCTTAGTTCTCTTCAATAATAACACTAAAATAAATAGGAATACACTAATCTTAAGTTTTAGAAAATGCATATTTTTTTTGAAGTTGTGTATAGAGAACAAAAATACATGTTTGGAGGGCCTTCTTATTGATCCATGATGAAAATGGCATTAAATAAATTTTCCCAACATTTCCAAAGTTTTCATTAGCTATTAAACACTGTGTCGTCTTCCTTATCCTCCTTGTTTGTAGATTCAGACTCTACATTTTCAGGGGGGATAGTGGTACTGTCTAAAAATGCCCTTAAATTGTAGGGCAAGAGTCCCTATTCATGCCTT